>CM038795.1:37078567-38278567 GCA_021764765.1 Vicia sativa | reverse complement strand
ACCAGAGTCATATGGTGGTGAGCTTTTAGATGATAAATTTGTTCAAAATGACAATTTGGACACTTCTCTTGTACCACCTGCTCAGAATGTAAACCCTATTCCTTCCAGAAATGCTGTGCTTCAGGCTTGCATAATAACTTCTGGTCTTATAGCCGCGTTCGGGACTGTGATTCGCCAGGTTATGTTCACCATTTTATCAAGGAGATGTTGGATTCGGGTTGAAAGTTTTAATTTATGAACATGTCATTCAAGGTTATTAGTTAATGCTACTTGCAGGTGTCTCATGTTGCGTCGATAGAAGGATTGCCGGTCTTGGATTGCTCTACAAATGTATCATGTATGACACATTTTATGTACTTCATCATGCTATTTTTGTTTTTTCAATTTTTAATGGATCTAAGCATGATTTATGTCAAGTTTCTGAACTGAGCTTGTTTCTTGTGGTAAATGCTTGAGAAATGTGCTGAAAATGTTTATTTTTGTGTGTGAAGTATCTTAAGATATTTGTCTCTTATTTGCAGTTGGTTTTGAAATATGGCATCTTGAGTTGATTACGGGACTTGTAGTATTAGTATCATCAAGCCGCTATTTGCTATTGAAGGCTTGGCCAGATTTTGCTGAGTCCAGTGAAGCAGCCAATACACAGGTAACTGAATGAAATAGAATCTCTTAGGATCAAAATACCATAATGTCACGCAGCCAAACATTAAGCACTGCTGCATGAAGATAGGTCTACACACAATTTTAAGTTAACTTTTAAATCTGATTTACTGACTCTAAAATATAAATCTGTCCTGCCTGTGATAACTTTTTGTTTCTCATTTTTGTGTTTCTTAACTCTGAAAATATTTTGTTTTTCCAATCAGGTCCTTACCTCACTCCAACCTTTGGATTATATTGTCGTTGCATTTTTGCCTGGAATCAGCGAGGTTAAAACACAGCTATTCTTCGCGGCTTATTTTACCATTCTTATTTAATTTTCATTACTTAACCTAAAATGACATCTTAAATTCCAGGAATTACTTTTTCGTGGCGCAGTTCTGCCACTTTTAGGAATGAATTGGCAGAGTATTGGGGTAGCAGCTTTTATCTTTGGTGTTTTGCACGTAGGCAACGGTCGAAAATATTCCTTCGCCATCTGGTGCATATCTTTCTAAATTCTTCCCCTCACCTCCCACTTCCATCTCTTTATCCCTAATTTTTGAAAATTGGATTGCTGATTCAAAGGCCGGTAGATCACATCGATTTTTCCTTGTGTTGTTAATCATGATCTAATTAGAATCTTTTTTCTCTTCCATCAGGGCAACCTTTGTTGGTCTTGCTTATGGATACGCTACCGTTTTATCGTCTAGCCTCGCAGTTCCCATGGCTTCTCATGCAGTGAACAACCTGATAGGAGGACTTTTATGGAAGTACTCATCAAAGCAAAAATGAAACGAGTCAATCTATAACTCCCGGTAAAAAAAATCTCAATAATAAATCACCTCATCTACATTGTTCAAGCTCCTATTTCTCCTCAACCATCACCGTCCCGGTCCGGATTTGGTGTTATGTATACAAGAATTATGGCACAGGGGCCAATCCAGGAGATCTGTTTGCAAATGCAGTCTCCATTTTTTATAGAAAAAACAATTCAAATCTGTATAGATTTCTGCTGTAATTACATCAAAACCATCGTCGTCCGATTTATTTACCGTAAAATGTTAACTGAAATATGTAATAAAAAAACTACATCAGTTGGGTTGGTAGGTTAATGTTGTTAATTGTATAATTTGTATTGCACCTTTGGATTAACGAGTTTACCATATTTGGAAAATGGCCTCATTCATTTAGGACTAACCCATCATTTTCTGTTACCCTTTAAAGGAATATTCTTCTAAAAATAAAAGAAAATAAAACAAAAACAGAAAAACCAAATCAGCCGCGTGTTGTACGAGTGGGCCAATAAGGAATGTAACAACAGCTTGCATTCCGCATCGTTTCCCATTCCTCACCCTTCTTATAAAATCTTACATTTCCAACCTGTTTTTAATTCATTTCATTCTCATTCTTCTTCTTCTTCCTTTATTGTTTTTTCTCTGCTGTCTCTTCTTTGTTGTCTATATTCCTTTCCCCCTTCACAAATTTGGGTCAGCCACCAATCATCACAAAGCTTCAAACACCATGGCTTCGGTAAGTCCTCTGTCCAATCCAAACCAATGATTTTGTTTTATGCAATTTTCGCAATTTAACATAAATGAATTGTCTTTCTTTTATTATGTACAAAAGGGTATCTTGATCATCAATGTTTTGAATTTATATATGCATATGCAGTATGAACAACAAGGAAAGCCTTTACCCAAATTCGGGGAATGGGATGTAAATGATCCTGCATCAGCTGAAGGATTCACTGTTATATTCAACAAAGCCAGAGATGAGAAAAAAACTGGCGGAGGAGGATCGGCCCGAATTAATTCACAACGAAGATCTGAGTCGCGCAAGGAAGATGATAAATCCGCCAAAGTAACATATTAATTCCATTCGTTACATCAATATATTTTCTCTTTAAAATAACAACAATAGTGTATGTTATGATTTATGGAGGTGAAATTTGATAGTTACATGTTTTTTGTTTTTGTGCAGAAAAAGTGGTTTTGCTTCAAACCTTAGACAAACAAGGATGTGTGCTCTGGTGCAAAGAACATATGATTCCTATCAGTTTTCTTTTGAGTTGTTATGAGGCTACATCTGTGGCGAAACCATGAATAGATACCAAAAAAAAAAAAGAACAAAACAAATAAACATTGTAGTTTTTAGTTTTGTTTATTTTCTACTTTTTCTTTGCCACCTAATACATACCATGGATCTATCTATCTTGTAACTTGTAATACCCTCCAGCAAAAAAAAAGTTATAATATAAATATATGTAAATAGGTGAATGAATGAATAACTACGTTTTGCAATTACAGAAAGCAGATACCATTGTTACTTTCTTCATGTTTATGTGCTGAATTTTTATATATTTTGGTTTTGTTTTTTTATTGAGGAATCTTTTTTTAAAATTTGATGTTTGGGAGTGGGATTGGTGTCGTTGAATGAAGACAAAATGTTAACAGCAGGCAGCATGATGTTGCTGACCATGACCGATAATGGTAATGGTATGCATTTTATAATACATAATTTTTAGTACTATATATGTTATGTTAATGATGAGTAATAGCTTAATAATATTTTCAATTGATTGACTTGAAATAGAATATGTTATTAAATGATTGATTCGGAAGATGAAACACTGTTTATTTCCTATTGTTTTCATATTGGCCTATTGGCAATGAAAATCAATATTTAAGTTAGTTGTAAGTTTGGTGGTTAGTTTGTTGTTAATGAAATTGATACAAGACAAAATACTTGGAATAGCTTTGGTTTATTAAATAATAAGAGAATAATGAGGGGTTCTTCTGGCTTTTGACTAAATGGTTTTATATTGTCCTAAATTATAAGAGAATGAAAAGGGTTTTGGCTGGTAGTGGTTTTGTTGGATGCATTCACATTGTAATTTCTCTTGTTGTCTCAACGTTTTGTTTCTTGCAAGTGCTGAAAAACTTCATACATATCTCCAATTTATTGCGTTTCCATTTGTACTCATTTTTTTAAAATAGTACTCGAGGTTTCTTCTCATCTTCTTGAATAGGTGTAATGCTCGCGGATTTTTCCCGTCCCATTTTATATGCAGGTTTTTGCGAGCATGTGTATTTATATAAATTTTTGTGTTTTTAAGCTTAATAGGTGCAATGCTCGCGGATTTCCCGCTCTCACTTTTTGTGGGGCGGGGTTAAGTTTTAGGCCCTCATCCTCAATTATGTTTGTCCTATTTTTTTGCAAACTTTTGTAAGGCAGACCTAAATTGGACGACTAGACGAGCATGCCCGTTTGTCACCCATACCCTGCCCCATATATATATATATATATATATATATATATATAAACATGTATGTTTATCAATTTTATTACTATTAAATTTGTACGGGTTTTAATTAAAGTCTTCATTTATTTCTTAACTTAATAATAATATTCTTAAATTTTTTTAATGTTGTTAAAAATTTAAAATAACATGATAAATTACGATTAATCGATATTTTTTATTAGAAATGCAGGTAAATGAGTGCGGATATGAATACTTAAGTACCTGTAGAGTACGAGTACAAGTACAAAAGTTGATGTCCACACGGATATGAACTCGAATACAGATATTTTTTCAAACATCGAGTATGGAGATGGGTACTATAATATCTTATCCATATCATGTCCATTGTCATCCCTATCCACACAAATTTGTAAGAAAACATATATTGATAAGTGATAAAATGAAATAAAGCTAATACTTCTCAATTTTTCTATGCTATATTAAATTTTAAATAATTCTAATAATAAAATTTAATTCTATTTCATCTCTTACCACTCAATTTCGTCATAACCCATCAATCAAAATAAAGTTTTTAAAATTATGTTTCTGGGACTAATGTTGTACATGATGTCTAAGACAATGTGTACAACCAAGTTATGATAGTTTAACTTATACAAGATAATAGAGTTGAAAAATAATAAATAACGCAATGATTGTCAATGAAATTCAGTATAAAATACACCTACATTTACGGGGCATCCCCTCAAAAAAGGAAATTCACTATCAATAATTTTAGTACACTTAATCTTATATGAAAACACAATGTTCACAACATATTTCTAATACTACCCAACGACTTTATGTTTAGGACTCCCCTTAAATATGAGAATCCCTCTCACTTTCTCTCAATCACTAACCCTAGTGATCAACTTCAATAAACAACTTAAAGAATGTTGAATTACAGCTCAACTAAACAAACCAAACTCCATGCTTTAAGATATGAATGAAAGAGATAGAGTGGTGCACAAAATAACACAAAGACTCAAAAGATAAACCATAACACAAGAAATTAAACATTTTTAGTCCTTTTATTCATTTTCTGTAAATACTTTGAAGAAGCAAAAGAAACTTAAACATTTTAAGTTAATGATAACCCGAAAATGTATCGAATATTTGGATCAATTTACATGAATTTTATCTGTATTTTAATTAATTAAATTACTCTTTATTCGTATTATGCCGGTATTTTCTATGTTTTCAGGAATTTGATGTTTACAAGGCATGTGCGAAGACAGTCGAGAAAAGTCAAGCGAATCGAGCTTAAAATCTACGAAAAAGAGCAAAGTATGCAAGCATGTGGTGTATAGAAAAATGGGGGTGTATGAGAAGTAAGGGCGTTTAGAAAAAGAAGAAATAAGAAGCATGAAGACCCAGTCCAAGAAGCGCTTTCCAGCCAGACCTAGTAGGTGTGACGGTTATCACACCCTCCTCCATGCGAGCCCTAACGGTCGCCACAAAATTCCCTCACTCGCAAGCTTGTAACAGTCGTTACAAGATGTGGCGATCTTTACGGAGGGAAATACGCACGGAGAAAATCTCGCTTCCCCTACTTTCAAACCACACTCCACTTCTATAAATAGGCACGAGATACTCAGATCGTGCATGCTTTCTTTTTCCTTTTGCCTAGCCGTTACTCTGTTAAAATTTCTAGTAACTATTTCTTTAGTTTTATTTATTTTCCTTTATCGATTTCGGTTTCAATTATTTCTTTCGTTTCAGTTCTTTATTTTCTCGTAGCAATTTCCACATCGGAGATTGCTGCAAACTTTTGCTGGTTTTAACCTTATGTTAGAACCGAGCTTTTATTTTCCTTCTCGCATTTAATTTTCGGAGCAACAAATATAGATCTCACCGACCTGTGGGAGACACCTAAAGTTAACCAAATATTCAACAATTTTATTTTCAGGTTTAATTTAATTGTTTTTATTTATTAATACCAAAATTGTCTGAAATGCTTGGGTTATTTAAATTGTCTGATGTTATTTATTTCTGTTGCGCTATTATTGAATCGTATAACATGCTAGGCTAAATTTATTTATCGGTATGCAAGGTCATATATCTTACGGGGTTTAGCAACGCCATTTGATCTATTCCTTTTAAAAGAATAATTTTTTGGTTTCAATTAATAGTTTTAAATATTAACTGTTTTGTTACGAGAGTAAAATACAAATAGAAGTTAGGATCAATAAAATGAGAGTTTGAGATAATAACTGGACAATAGTAATTGTGCATCAACTTAAAATACAGCGAGAGAGCTTTTAAGTTGATTAGGTCTTATTTACTTTCAAAAACTATCTTTAAACTCTAATTAATACAGCGAGAGCGCTCACTTAGGTTTGATTGTAGGATCTGAATCAATAAACACGAGAGTGTGAGAAGAGGGTTTTCAAACAAATATTTTCTACTGAAAACTATTTTAATAATCCGAGTTGAGTCAATGAGTTTCTAAATTCCCGAAGTCTGACCATTACATACTGATATTCCACCTTGAATCTAAACTAGATTATAATCAGTTAGGTTCCCTAACCCCAAATCAATTACATTATTAGCCTTAGATTTACGTAGTAACCTAAGATAGCGATAGGTCGACATTTAGTCCCTTGGGATTCGATAATCTTTAAAGCTACATGTGATAGGACTGTATACTTGTGGTCTAGATTCTTTAAGACACACAAAGTCACGATCAAGTTTTTGGCGCCGTTGTCGGGGACTAACAAGTCGATATCGTAACTCTTTTAGTTACGTTGTAGAGACTAAGGCACCATTCCCAATTGTATGCCAAGTACTCGTTCTAGAGGCAAAGACTTAGTGCTGCAAATTCCCAAACCTGAGCACTCTATTA
This sequence comes from Vicia sativa, assembly GCA_021764765.1. NCBI lineage: Eukaryota > Viridiplantae > Streptophyta > Magnoliopsida > Fabales > Fabaceae > Vicia > Vicia sativa. The sequence goes on along the minus strand of CM038795.1, from coordinate 38,271,782 downwards.
TTATAAGACACCACGTACGAGTATATGGTACAAATCAATTCATTTCTCAATCTTCTATTTCTACCGAAATAGTTGAAGAACCAGACATGGGTGATCGTCCACGTCCGCTAAAATTATATGTCATTCGTTCGCAATAACAACCACATAACAACATTTCTGCTCCTGCCATCGAGGCAAATAAATTCGAACTCAAACCTTATTTGTTGTTTGCTGTACAATAGAACCAGTTTTCTGGTGGTTCTGTGGATGACCCTAATCTACATCTATTAATGTTTCTTCTATACGCAGGTATAGTTAAAGCTAATGGGGTCAACCAAGAGGCGATAATACTTCGTATTTTCCCTTTTTCATTCAGAGATAAAGCTCGAGCTTGGCTCCAGTCTCTACCAGCTAACTCGGTTACCTCTTGGAAGGAGTTGAGGAAAAAAATGGTTTATGAAGCTGTTTGAAGATTGTTTGAAGGTTGAAGGAGATGAAAGTGTTGGTGTATAAAGCTGAGTTGTTGTTATAAGGGTTTTGGCGGTTTAAAATATTTGACCTTTGGAGTAAAAGGAATACGTGTAGCTTCGTTGGTGGAGAGGAAAAGAGGTGGTTTTTCAAAAATCTTGGGAACTGATGTTTTAGTGGTCATGATTAGCAATAATTGCTAAACTTGCACGTTTTGAAAGCATGGAGAAAAGATGTTTTTACAGAAAAGTGTTTGATGGCTGTGATGTCATACACAGTAAAGTCATCATGAGTTAGGTTTATCAAAATCATATGTATGATTCGAAAATGGGTATTTCTCTATATATCGAAATACACATTTTCGAGGGGCAATTTGTTAGCTGGTGATTTCGATAAGAAAATTGATTCGGAACAATGGGCTTCATGTTGTTTGGGTTTTATTCGAATAGGGAAAATAGGGTCCATATGTTATATTTCGTTTGAAAAGAAAGAGCTTTGAATTCTTTGTTCCGTTAAAAGCTTGAAAATTCGAAAAGAAGGATTGAGCAGGTATATCGAAGAGATTTCGAATTCAAATGAGAAGATTTGATTAAATCCTTTGAAGATTCGAAATTCAAAAATAAGGCGCCATTCTATTGAATGACGCGTGGAAGCCACCAATTGTAGAAGACATGCAATCTTCGAACGTGGCACCTTTTTAGAGTAGGACCGTTAGGGTCGAAATAGTATAAATAGGAGTCTTAGTGTTAGGATTTCGTGTGTTCAATATTGTACAAAAATTTATATACTCAAATTACCAAGTGTTCAGGGAAACGAGTTGCAGAAACATGTACGTATAGAAACACCATTGTTATTTTCACAGTTTAAATTAAAAGTCCTTTATCTTGAAAATTATTTTGTTTCCAGTAATTTCGTTTTAAGTTATTCCTTTATATTTCAGTCAAGTTTATGCTTTTCCAGAAATCTTTATCTTTTTACCAAGTCTTTTACATTTTGTTTACAAATCCTTTACTTTTCAATTTAAAGTCTTTTCATTCAAAGTTACTCACAAATCCATACTTTACTTTGTCAATATCTTTAAAGTTTCGATTTGTATTTTGTTATTACTTTTAATCGAAGCCTATATAATCTGTAATAGAATCTTTGTTTCAAGTTCTTAAGATTCATGTTCTTAGATAGATAGTGGAATACGAACATTAAGTCTCATTCAAACATCAAATACATTAGACACATGTCCTAGGATCAATCTAGTTGATCTTGTAAGTTACCAAAATCATTCATTTGGAAGACTAGCGGTTGTTTACTAGAAATCACTGTAAACAGGGCCCTAATATTACTAAGCAAGCCAATCAGACGAGACAACGATGACACGCCTGCAGTCAACGTTTCAATGCTTGAGTCCTTCGTCGGAGCTAGGGCTCTGATCATCTTCTTCGGCTAACACAAAACCTAAAAACCTGCAAAATGCATCGATTGATGAAAAACAAAATCCTAGATTGATTGTATTGATCCTTGTGAGCATGATGGTGGGGTTGTTTCGTCCTGAAACTGTCTATAAATTGAGATTCGAAACTTCTCAGTTTCAAAGCCCTAACAATGGTGTTTTACAATTTGGCCATCAAAAACTTTCTACGATGGATCTAACCTGCTCTAGTGAACCTCGGGAAACAATTAGCAATGTTAGTTTAAGTTAAAACACAATAAAATGCAAAATACGAAAATCGAAAGAATGATGCAAACTGAGTTTATGAAGGGATCGTTTCAGACGTGTTTGGTCATGGACTTTGATCCATACTTACTCTATGCTACCTAAAGAACAAGAATTGATGCTTGAAAGCTCTTGAGGAAGGCTGCAATTAGGGTTTCGATGGTGCAACTTTTCTTGAAAAGTTTGAAACAAAAACCCAAGCTTTATGGCTGCTGAATTCCGTTTTTTGAAGGTCTGATGGTCTTGTGTTTATATAGAGGAAAAGAATTAGGTTAAAACTTGAGAGAGAATATATTGCATTCATTGGAAAATATTTGATTGAAAAATCAAATGTTGTAAGTGTTTTTATGTTGGCATTAATTTTTGGTAAAACTAGGATATGACAATGTCTTGATTGATGTCATGACATTCAGAGTTGAAGATAAATTCTACATGAGAAGGATGTTTAAGTACGCTCGATGGAAGCAAAATATCGTTGGAATTCAGAAGATTGATGATGTCATAACCGATGTTATGACATTCTGTGTGACATTTACTGTTCTGCAAAATCTGTTTTCCTGAGAGTTTTCAGGAAGTTTGTTGAGTTGTTTTATTATGTTCTATGTTAATTAGTTTACATGCTCACGTGGCTAATTGGTTAATCTTAGTTAAAACTAAATTTGTTGTTAAAAAGACCAAGTCTTTAGGATTAATTAAGTGAACCCTAGCTATTATTATGGAAGCCCAAACAAGTTTCGTGGATCGCTTCTATAATAGGAAAAGAACCCTTACTCTACTGCTGCGCCTCTGGACTGTATTGAAGATTTAGCAGGTTGTAATTTGTGTAATTCTAGTTACTCTTGTGAGCCAAGCAACTATTAATTGATAAGTGCCTTGGACTAGGATTTGGTTGTAAGGGTTGTTTATCACTTAAAGCTTTGAAGCACGAGTGTTGTGTCTCTTGATTAAAGCTTTGAAGCAAGATCAAGTTTGTTTATTGAAGAGTGTCTTCACAATTAAATTAATCAATAGGTTGATATCACTGTTGTGATTGAGGGGGAGTGAGTAGGAACTCAGGTCTAAGTAGGACTTAGATTGAAGTTGCATTGGGTAGGTTTTAAGTGAAGGAGATAAACTGGTTGGTTTATTCCTGAATTAATTCTACTAATAGTGAATTTCCTCCCTGGCTTGGTAGCCCCCAGATGTAGGTGTAGTTATACATCGAACGGGTAAACAATTCATTGTGTTCTTTACCGCTTAAATTTATGTGTGAATTGTTAACAGAGTGTCGATCGTGTCATAACATTCTCGTGATCATCACGATCCGCTGCCGTGAATTTCAATTGGCATCGAGCGCACACCACCTGTTATTTCTGGGTGAGATCTAGGGATAATAGTTTCTGGCATTATGGATAAGGAAGGAGGATTTGGAAATAGACCACCTATACTTGATGGATCTAATTATGATTACTGGAAACCACGTATGGTTGCCTTTTTGAGATCACTGGACATTAAAGCTTGAAGAGCTGCTGACAAAGGATGGAAACATCCTACCAAGCTTGAGAAAGATGGGACTACTAGTCTGAAACCTGAGGAAGAATGGAGCAAAGAAGAAGAATTGCTTGCACTGGGCAACTTTAAAGCATTGAATGCCTTATTCAATGGAATTGACAGAAATATCTTCAGATTAGTACATCAATGTGAACTGGCCAAGGATGTTTGGGACACTCTCAAAACTACTCATGAGGGGACATCCAAGGTGAAGATGTCAAGACTTCAGATGCTCACCACCAAATTTGAGAATTTGAAGATGAAGGAAGATGAGACCATTCATGAGTTTCACATGAATATCTTGGAGATTGCCAACACCTCAGGAGCATTGGGAGAAAAGATGTCAGAAGAAAATCTGGTGAGAAAGATTCTCAGATCCTTGCCTAAAAGGTTTGCAATGAAAGTGACATCCATAGAAGAAGCTCAGGCTATCTGCACCTTGAAGGTTGAAGAACTTGTTGGATCTCTTCAGACATTTGAGATGGGGATCAGTGAAAATGTTGACAGGAAGAATAAAAGCACAGCCCTTGTATCCAATACTGAAGAGGAATGCAAGGAGGATGATGAAGAGAAGATATTTGAAGCTATAGCTATGCTTGGAAGACAGTTCAACAAACTCATCAAGAGAATTGATCCAAAGTCAAGGTCCAATGTCAAGAACATTCCATCTAACATTAGCAGAACTTATGACTCCAGCAGAAGATCCAAGTCAGAAGAAAAGGGAAGTCAAAGAAGAGGAATCTAGTGTCATGGATGTGAAGGATATGGGCATATTAGAGATGAATGTCCTACATTTCTAAAGAAACAAAAGAAAGGAATGACTGTCACTTGGTCTGATGGTGACTCAGGAAGTGAATCTGAAGAAGAATCAGCCAAACTGGTCACTGCTCTCTCTGGAGTGTTCAATTCTGAAAATGATTCTAGTGATAAGGAAGTGACATTTGAAGAGCTTGCTGAAACTTACAAGATGATGTGTATCAGAAGTGGTGAAGTATGTCAGCAAAATGAGAAACATAAAAAGTTGATTGTGAAGTTGGAGGCTGAGAATGTGAAGTTGGAGGATGAGAAGAAGGAAAACACTGTTACTATAAGTCACCTCAACAGTGAAATTATAGTGTTGAACTCCAAACTTGATCAGATGTCTAAATCATCAAGATGGACATCCGATCGATAAGTTGGAAGAAATCCTTCACTTGGACAAAATGCGGAAATATGCATGGTCTAGGATATGTGATCGCAAAGAAACCCTGTGACAAGAAGAAGAACAGTCCGCAAACCAATGTCAAAGCAGATGTCACAACATAAAGAAATGTGTCCGTTCAGATATGTAACGCAAAGAAATTTCTTGATAACAAGAAGAAGGACCTAATAAACCAATGTCAAAGTAGATGTCACAACATTGGGCTCAACATCAAGATCAGAGAAACATGAAGAAAAAGTTTCAAAGATGGAGATGTCATTATTGTGGAAGGTTTGGACACATAAAGCCTTTTTTCTATAGACTACATGGATATCCCAATCAGACTCCTTATGTCAAGCCTAAGATCAACAAGGTTCCATACTCTCAACAGTGGAAGAAGAAGACTACAACCTTGATAACTCATACTTCCCTTAGAGTTTCTGCCAAGGAAGACTGGTACTTTGACAGTGGTTGCTCTAGGCATATGACTGGAATCAAGAATCTCCTAAATGAAGTTAGACCTCATACTACCAGTTATGTCACTTTTGGAGATAGAGCTAAAGGAGAAATCAAAGGTGTTGGAAACTTAGACTGCCCTGGAGTTTCAAACCTAAATGAGGTACTGCTAGTGAAGGGTTTTATTGCCAATCTCATAAGTATCAGCCAACTGTGTGATTCAGGATTCAAGGTCAACTTTACCAAGTCTGAATGTATTGTGAAAAATGAAAAACAAGAAGTTATGATGAGAGGAGTCAGATCAAAAGATAAATTGTGGGAGTCCGAGAACACTAACCGTCCATCGTGTGTTCTAACCAAAGATGAAAAGGAGGTGAAACTGTGGCACCAAAAGCTTGGTCATTTGCATCTTAGAGGGATGAAAAAGATCATATCCATGGAGGCTGTCAGAGGGATTCCAAGACTGCATATTGATGAGGGAAGAGTCTGTGGTGAATGTCAGGTTGGAAAGTAAACCAGAATGTCACATCCAATGTCAAGACATCTGATCACCTCTGAACTGCTGCACATGGATTTGATGGGGCCTATGCAGGTTGAAAGCCTTGGTGGAAAAGATATGCTTATGTTGTTGTGGATGATTTTCCAGATTCACCTGGATAAACTTCATCAGGGAAAAATCTGATGTGTTTGATGTCTGTAAAGAATTATGCAAAAGACTTCAAAGAGAAAAGGAAGGTTGCATTGTCAGAATTAGAAGTGATCATGGAAAGGAATTTGAGAATAGCAAGTTTGATGAATTCTGTTCCTCAGAAGGAATCAATCATGAGTTCTCTTCTCCTATAACTCCTCAACAAAATGGAGTTGTGGAAAGGAAAAATAGGACTATACAGGAATCTGCCAGAGCAATGATTCATGCTAAGAAACTTCCTCTTCATTTTTGGGCTGAAGCTATGAATACGGCCTGCTATGTTCACAACAGGGTCACCTTGAGAAAGGAACATCCTCCACCTGTATGAAATATGGAAGGAAGAAAACCCACCGTGAAATATTTCCATGTGTTTGGTAGCAAATGTTATATTTCGAGATCGTGATCAAAGGAGAAAGATGGACTCTAAAAGTGATGAAGGCATTTTTCTGGGATACTCTACAAACAGCAGAGCATATAGAGTATTCAACTCCAGGACAAAAGTTATGATGGAGTCTATTAATGTCATAGTTGATGATCACCATCAGGAAAACAATGTCCCATATGATGTTGAGACATTGTTTGAGACATCACCACAAGTGTCTGATAAGGATGATGTGCCTGTCCCTACTTCACCAAAGTCTGAACCAGAGGAAGCTAACAAAGATCCTTCCATCAGAATTCAGAAAGAACATCCAAAGGAACTCATCATTGGAGATCCTAACTGTGGAGTCATTACAAGATCTAGAGAAATTGTCTCAAACTTTTGTTTTGTGTCAAAGATTGAGCCAAAGAATGTCAAAGAGGTTCTAACTGATGAATACTGGATTGGAGCAATGCAAGATGAATTGAACCAGTTCAAGCAACATGAAGTGTGGGAGTTAGTTTCTAGACCAGAAGGAACAAACATCATTGGCACAAAGTGGATCTACAAGAACAAGTCTGATGCAGAAGGGGTTGTCACCAGAAATAAAGCAAGACTTGTTGCTCAGGGATACACTCAAGTTGAAGGGATTGATTTTGATGAGACTTTTGCTCCTATGGCTAGGCCGGAATCAATCGACTATTACTAGAGTTGCTTGCATTCGAAATTCAAATTGTTTCGATGGATGTGAAAAGTGCCTTCCTAAATGGCTACTTAAATGAGGAGGTATATGTAGAGCACCTAAAGGATTTGTGGATCCAAATTTTCCCGATCATGTTTACAAGTTGAGGAAAGCCCTATATGGTCCAAGCAAGCTCTTAGGGCTTGGTATGAAAGGCTGACAAAGTTCCCATCGATAAAGGTTATAGGAAAGGAGCCTTGGATAAAACCCTCTTTGTCAAGAATGAAGGAGGAAAGATAATGGTGGCTCAAATTTATGTTGATGACATAGTGTTTGGAGGAATGTCAGATACAATGGTGAGACATTTTGCAAACCAAATGCAAGCTGAGTTTGAAATGAGCCTCATGGGAGAATTGACTTACTTTCTTGGACTACAAGTCACACAGATGGAAGACTCAATATTCCTTTCACGAAGCAAGTATGCAAGGAATATTGTCAAGAAATTTGGAATGGAAAATGTCAGCCATAAAAGGACTCATGCTCCTACTCATTTAAAGTTGTCCAAAGACACAAGTGGAGCAAATGTTGATCAAAGCTTGTATAGAAGCATGATAGGAAGCTTGTTGTACTTAACAACCAGCAAACCTGACATTGCTTTTGCTGTTAGGGTATGTGCAAGATACTAGGCTGAACCTAAAGTGAGTCACATCAATCACGTGAAAAGAATTCTGAAGTATGTGAGTGGAACTTGCAATTATGGTATGCTGTATTCTCATGGATGTGAACCAATTCTGTCTCGCTATTGTGATGGATTGGTGGTAGTTGATGATAGAAAAGCACTTCGGAGGATGCTTCTTGGGGAACAATCTTGTTTCTTGGTTCAGCAAGAAGCAAATTGTGTGTCTTTATCCATCACCGAGGTGAATACATAGAAGTCGGTAGCTTGTTCTCAAATGGTCGGATGAAGAGAATCGATCGAGTACAATGTCACACAGGCTGTCATGACATTGTACTGTGACAACTTGAGTGCTATTAATATTTCAAAGAATCCTATACAGCACAGTAGGACTAAGCATATTGACATTAGACGTCACTTCATCAGAGACCTTGTGGAAGAGAAAGTGATTAAATTGGAGCATGTAGCCACTGAACTTCAACTGGCTGACATTTTTACTAAAGCACTTGATGCTAGTCAGTTTGATAATTTAAGGGGCAAGTTGGGTATTTGCCAATATGAAGAGTTGTAGCAATTAAAACATTGCTTACAACAAGGAATGGAAGAGACTTTTTATTTCATTTAATTTTAAGTGGGCTAATTAATTATTTCCCTCTTACTTTTCAAAAATCCAAGAATAGGAAGAGACTTATATATATATATATATATATATATATATATATATATATATATATATATATATATATATATATATATATATATATATATATATATATATATATATTTATTCATTTGAAAGTATCTCTTGCCATTTCATCAACAGAAACTCTCAAACTCTCTGTCAAACTTTTCCTCTTTTCCTCAAGATGTCTCAACAAAACTTGTCTTCGTCCTCTTCATCATCACAAGAATCTGGCTCTTCATCTCCCACTATTTTTGGGATTAGGGCAAACGCAGAAGCCATGCAGACTGAAGCTCTGAAGGTTACCCCTCTGCGTGCAATGGCAACTGATCCTGGGAGGGTCAAGAAACTTCGCACCAGGAATGCACGAAGGTCACAAGCATCTCCTTCTGGTAAGACCTCTGAACCAACTTCCTCTGTTCCTCCTGAAATAGCAAACAAAGAAGGTTCTAGGTATGTCCATCAAGCCATTGCTAGAATAGTAACCAGGATCTTGAATGAAAACCACTTTGTGCCTGGGGTTTCTGTATCTTTAAATCAAAAATCTGCTAGCCCTAGTTTAGCAGCTGATCCAAATGTCTCAGAGAATGTCAAGACATCTGATGATCAAGTCAAGAAAACCCCTATGAACCATCGAACCCTCGTTGATTCCCCCGAAGTGTGTTGATACCTCGATAAAATCCTCAAGTTTATGCGATACCACTAATAAACCCCCTGTGATTAGTGATGATGATATTTTAGATGGAATTCTTGAAGAATCCCCTGAAAAGTATGTTACTGATAGGTCCCCTGTCAATTTTGTTGATGATATCTCTGATGGTATTCTAGAAGAAACTCCAGAGAAACCAGTTGATGACAATCTGGAAAACTCTCCAGTGAAAGATTCTGAAAATGTTGTGGAACTCCCTGTCATTGACTTGGATGAAAAATTCTCTGATAATGACCTCATTGCCAATGTCAATCCAAGCATTGCTAAGAGGATGATGAAAAGGAAAGGGAACAGCTGCTCTCGTAGTCCTCAAGGAAAAGGTAGCTGAAACTGTTCATAAGGCTGAGGAAAAATCTGGTAAGGACAACAAGGCTGGACCCTCTAAAGGGAAGTGTAGGGTAAAGACTGTTGGTGGTACCTCTAGACCTAAGAGAGCCCCAATTGTTAAGAAGAGGAAGGTACTTGAACCTTCAGAGTCTGATCAAGACTCTGATTTTAATGTTGAGGAGAATGTCTCAGACATTCATCCAAGGAAGAAGCCATCTCTTGGGAAACTGCCCAAAGTCCCTGAAGTGGCTATTGATAACATATCCTTCCATCACCCTAAGAATGCTAGCAGATGGGAATATGTATGCTAGAAGAGAATTACTCTGGAAAGGGAACTAAATAAGAGTGCCCTTGAATGCAAGGAGGTTATAGATCTGATCAAAGAAGCTGGGTTAATGAAGACTGTGGTCAAGTTTTCAAACTGTTATGATGTGTTGGTAAAGGAGTTCATTGTGAACTTTTCAAGTGGTTGTGCTGATGGAAGGTCAGCTAACTTCAAGACTGTGTATGTGAGAGGGAGAAGAGTGAAGTTTTCCCCTAGTGTGATCAACAAATACTTGGGAAGATCAGATGAAAGTTATGCTATAAAAGGACCAATAGCCTTTCCCTCCCTCCTGTGTGGAATCATAATTGATCAATACCCTGATATTCTAGTTGATAGAGAGATTCAGTATGCAAAAGAGCTCATGCACTTGGATTCCATTACAAGCTCTTTCAAGGGAAACATGTCCCAGACATTGTCATGACATCTGCTGAGACATCAAATGTCAAGGAAAATTCTCAGAAGGCAACTGTCATTGCTGTGCTGAAAGCAACTTGCAAGGATCTTGAAGCAAGAAAGCAAAGCCTTGAAGAGCTGATCTCTCAACTAGAAAAAGGAGCAAGACACAGAGGTTGAGGATGAAGGGTTAGCTGGTGATGATTCTGCTGCAAATGCTGATGCTGATAAAGATACTGCTGCTGAGAGCAGTTCTGAAGATGTTGCTTTCCATAGCGCTTCTTCAGGAGAAGAAAGCACTTGATTTGTGATCCTGTTGTTATTGATTGTTTGTTGTTATTTTTTTGCTTGTTTTAATTCTGGTTATTTTGGATATTTGTATTATTTTGACAGAGGTGTAATCTTTAACTTTGATGGTACTTATTAATATGATGAATGTTGGGGCATTTGTATTGGTACCTTTGGCCTCTTTGTGGCTAAAAAGGGGGAGAAGCATTTATGGGGCATTATGGGCAATTGTATGGAAAATTGTGGGTAGAATTTATCTCCTCTAGGATCTGGTTGTGTAGCTTAGTTTTTAGCTTAGACTAGGTGTTTTATTTCTGTTGCATTTAGTACTCTGATAGTTTAGTTTGTTTTAGCCAAAAATTTGCCAAAGGGGGAGTTTGTAAGTGTTTTTATGTTGGCATTAATTTTTGGTAAAACTAGGATATGACAATGTCTTGATTGATGTCATGACATTCAGAATTGAAGATAAATTCTACATGAGAAGGATGTTTAAGTGCAGCTCAGACTGGAAGCAAAATACTGTGCTGGAATTCTGCAGAAGATTGACTGATGTCATAACCGATGTTATGACATTCTGTGTGACATTTACTGTTCTGCAAAATCTGTTTTCCTGAGAGTTTTCAGGAAGTTTGTTGAGTTGTTTTATTATGTTCTATGTTAATTAGTTTACATGCTCACGTGGCTAATTGGTTAATCTTAGTTAAAACTAAATTTGTTGTTAAAAAGACCAAGTCTTTAGGATTAATTAAGTGAACCCTAGCTAATTAATGGAAGCCCAAAACTGAAGTTTCAAGACTGCTTCTATAATAGGAAAAGAACCTTTACTCTGCTGCTGCACCTCTGGAATGTATTGAAGATTTAGCAGGTTGTAATTTGTGTAATTCTAGTTACTCTTGTGAGCCAAGCAACTATTAATTGATAAGTGCCTTGGACTAGGATTTGGTTGTAAGGGTTGTTTATCACTTAAAGCTTTGAAGCACGAGTGTTGTGTCTCTTGATTAAAGCTTTGAAGCAAGATCAAGTTTGTTTATTGAAGAGTGTCTTCACAATTCAATTAATTAATATGTTGATATCACTACTGTGATTGAGGGGGAGTGAGTAGGAACTCAGGTCTAAGTAGGACTTAGATTGAAGTTGCATTGGGTAGGTTTTAAGTGAAGGAGATAAACTGGTTGGTTTATTCCTGAATTAATTCTACTAATAGTGAATTTCCTCCCTGGCTTGGTAGCCCCCAGATGTAGGTGTAGTTATACACTGAACTGGGTAAACAATTCATTGTGTTCTTTACTGCTGTTTAAATTTACTGTGTGAATTGTTAACAGAGTGTCAGATACTGTGTCATAACATTCTCTGTGACATCACATATCTGCTGCCAGGAATTTCAAATGTAATATTTCCAAAATTGCTCAATCTTCATGCAATCAGCTCTTACACGATTTGGCAAGCTATCATGGACTTCCTTGGTCCTCAAGATACTTAAATCCAAAGCCTTACATGCATGTTCCTTGTTTTGGTATTTTATTTTAATTAAATTTGAATTTTAATGATTTACTCCAAAAATAAATAAAAAAATGGCAAGGTGGCGTGTAACTGGACTTAGGGGTCATGGATGATGTTAGAAACAAGTTTGAATCAAAGAAATATAGGCCCATTTGGAAAATTTTCAAGTTTAATCAATATTTTCTTCATGCATTTCTTCAAAATTTCCTTGTTTGCCCAAGCCATAACTTGCTCAATTTTTATCATTTGAAAGTTTCTAGGACTTTTTAGAAAGCTTAAAATGTCCTCTAAGAGCTCCTTTTGGTTTCATATTTATTGAAGCTTCCATGTTCATGTACCACCTCTTTGGAAAAAGATGACTTTTTGTTGACTTTTAGAAGAGCCTATAATATTTTGACCCATGAGTCTCAAATGAAGCATATTTGGGCAAAGCTTTTGAGACAAAAATTGTAGATAATTGAATTCCCTTTAAAATGAGATTTGGTTGAAAAATTTCTGATGAATTATGTGAAAGTTATGCTTGGTCAAAGTTCTGTTGACTTTTTATCAAAAAACCCTAATTTAGAAACTTTGACTTTTGATCAATTCTTTGATTTTATTGATGGATCATGATCAACCCTTGATCAAATGGTGAATATGGCTTCAAAATCTTGATGTTGACAAAAAATGATGAAGTTTGACTGTATGTTGACCACTGTTGACTTTTTGTTCAATATAACTGATTTTCAACCATTTAAGCAATTGATTGAGAAAACTTGAGCCATGAGGCTTGAAACTTGTCACGGTGATACTTTGAAACATATGAGGAGGCAGGATGCTCACTTGAGGAAATAGAACTTAATTTTGACTTGAGAGAAGCAAAACCCTAGTTGTGGGTTGATTGCTTAGTATAGGGTGCATCTGGTCAACCCTTGAGGAACTCTTGAGTGTGGATGTATATTTTGACATCAAAAATAGGAGAGAAAATTTTGGGATATAATAGTGGCGACTATGTTTATTTGGAGCAACACATATTTGTGATGTTTTTTGGGATGCAACACATATTTCTGGACTTCTCCCCAACTTCCAAGATCTCATCTAGCATATCAGAACCATTGATCAACATACATACATATTTTGTCATAATTTCAAGTTTATACTTAACAATGTGACGTCTTCTTCCAAACCTGCAATGGTTGATCCAACTTCTCATTTTCTAGAAGTAGAGCACTTATGGTCTTTTTCTGTTTCTCTTCTCTCTAATAAGATTCCTTCCATTAAGTGAGAAAACGTATCTAAATTTCAACTATTTATTCTCCGGAGATATCTTCATCACTAGACTCACTACAAAAAGCATATTTTCTAGTGAAATTCATCAGTTTGTTAGATATCATTCCTTCATTTTCATCATCAGAATCAGATCAGGTGATTGAAAATTCATTTTTCTCCTTTAGAAAAGTAGGACATTCAACTAAAGGTGTCTAAACCCTTCATATTCATAGCATTGTGCATTTTCCCTCTATTAGGTTTGTCTTCAGCTGAACTCTTTCTCTAGGGATTGATGTTTGACACCTTGTCTAGGACATTTGTCCTACATTATTTGTCCAGTTTCACCAAGCAGTTGTTAAACTTTCTACCAAGAAGTGCTATAGCATCAGATAAATTTTCTTCACCTTGATCTTCATTCTCTTGAAATTTGTTTGCAACATTTGGATTTGCTCTTCCCAAGAAAAAAATATTGGCAACACAATCGTTGATTTCTGTTTTTCTTAGTAAAAAAGACTTCTCCAACTCTTCAACTTTGTTATTTGATCCAGTGGCCGCATCTTACTCTGCAACTTGGGTTTCCAGTTTATATCCAATTTTAGTCTTGTTTGAGCAAGAGATCCGCAGTGACTTGATTTAGAAGAAATCCAAGGTCAACGATGATGTCCGCAACCTCCGGAGAAATCTTCAAGATATATACTTGTTTCACCAACTCCTTAATACTATAACAAGCATGAGTCTTATTTTACAATAATTCAAGTAAATCAACATCAATGGATTTTGCCTTGATTTATCGAAGAAGTTGATCAGCAGGTGGTGTCGAGAATTGGCTTCCAAAAGCGGTCAGAGAATTTGTGTCTTTCTAAGAAGAGCTAGCATTTGCTTCGACGATTGCCTTCAAATACCCACCAGGATTGTTGACCTCCAGTTCATCTAATGCTTCTTGAGAAAGAGAAGTTGTAGTGGTGTTCGAATGGGCTTTATTGATGGTTCCGAAAGGTTGATGAGGATCCCTTGCAACATCTAGCTGAGACTTCTCTTTTTGAATCTTTTTTCCAGCTTGAACTTCCATGTCAAGATTGGACATATGTTCATCTCTTCGACCATTTGATTTTCGTCCTGTTGGCAAATTATAGGTGAATAGTAATCCGGATTTTCTTGACCCTGCTCATCCTTGATTTGGATATGCATTTTAGCATGCCCTTAATTTTCGCTTTCACTTGTGGAGTCAGTATTGAGGAGAAATAAGGGGTGTTTTTTTTGTTGGACTTTTTCTAGGAGGTTGACGTTATTATTAGACCTTTTCTTTGACTCTTTTTGGGATGTAAGGTGAACAGTAGGGGAACCAGTGATCACAAGGATGTCATATTTGATATTGGAAGTGGCAGTACCCATTTGATCACCCTGTAAAAAGAAAAATAAATTCATGATTATTCGAATAATAATAAAGTGTAGCAAAAAAAATCTAAAGTAAAATTATATTACCTTAAGTCCTTCAACCTCATTACTAGAGTTATCACTTTCTACCTATTCAGGGACATATGCAACTTGTTTAGGATAAATTTTTAATGTTTTATAAGCACTAGACTTAGTTGGCTTAGACGCAATAGTTTTTTGTTTGGGAATAAATTCAATGATCTTTGACTTCTTCTTCTTCTTAGGTGTATTTTGGTATCAGGAGAAAATTTTTAGGATCTGATTTGATTGGAGCAGGTGTGGGTTAAATTTCTTTTCGTTTCCTTCGTGTTGGTGGAGATTTTTGAGCAGTCCAAAACAACAAAAAGATTAGAAAAATAGTTGATATATGTAAAGGATTAAAAAAATTTGTCAAGGGAATACCTTTGTTGTTAACTTCGACAAGACATTTTCTTTAGATTGGAAATCATATTTCGATGAAGCAACATCAGCCTTTTTTGCAGTTGCAGGTGCAACTTTTTATTTTATGCTTTGTTTCCTCTCAACAGCTTAAAGGAAATAAAAGAATCAATGGTTTAAATTCAACATATAAAAGGATTTAAAAGAAAAATCTAAGAAGCTTTCCTTTTCACACCTTCACACAATGTAGAGAGTATTCGAACAAGTTCCATATCAATGTGAAGTTGGCCTTTGAAACTGTCCAAAAAATGATTACTCAGAACTAGTCGTTCATCTAACTTTTTTGAATCTTGTAGAAGGAGTTTTAGGTAAGACCTACAGATGAACCATTCTGGGAATGAAGGTCCAAATGCCAAGCCAAAATCAACGGTTGCTAATTGTGACACCCCGAAAATAATTCGGTAATTAAATAATTATGATTTTAATTATTAAATTAATTGAGAGCATAGTTTATTTAATATATTGAATTATTGAGATTAATTATGGAATTAATTGGAGAATGAGAAATAAATAATTATTTTATTTATGTTAAAAGGAATAAAAGGAATTAAATAAGGAAAAGAGGAAAATAGAATCATTTGGAGAAAACAAGACTACGTAAAAGTGAGAAGAGGAGAAAGAAGAAGGAAAACCTAGAAGCGTCAGAATCTCGAAGAACCCACAAGGTAAGGGGTGTATTCGACTGGTTATTGCTTATTATAGGTTTTGATGTTAATATTATAGACCATGGCATGTTAGGAATCTATGTTTAGGAAATTCTAGGTTTCCATGGATGAATACCTAATAGTGTCAGATGGTGTCAGAATGAGTCTGATTGAGTCAGAATGTGTATGGAATATGATTAGAGTGTCAGTAGATGGAAATAGATGATGGAAATATGTTGTTTGATGAGATAGATGATGCAAAATGATGTGTTTTAGTGTTTCCCATGTTGGAGTTCGTGTGGGTAAAAATGGGTTTGATTGAAAATGAAAGGATGCTGTCAAAAGTGCAGAAAATGACATTTTAACACGTGGGAACCGGTTCCTGTATGGGTAGGAACCGGGTTGCCCTTTGAAAATTCATAAAAATCTGAAAAATGCACGTGGGAACCGGTTCCTGTATGTGTCGGAACCGGGTTCCCATACATTTTTTCAGCAACGAGGTTTTGGAACTTTTCAGGAACCGGTTCCTGTACATGTAGGAACCGGGTTCCAACTTTAATTTTTGAAAAATGTCAAACTTTGAAAATTCATAACTTTCAAACCGTAAGTCCGTTTTGAGCGCCGTTTTGGACGTTATTTTCTAAATTTAATGCTCTATTTTATGAACTGAAAATATTTTCCAAAACTTGAAGTTATTTTGAAAATGAGTCAATTTCTGAGATAAGTGACTTTTGACTGACGCAGAGTTAATGGTGTGTAGTGGAGATCCTGTGTTGATGGATGTACTGATAATGGATAGATGTATTGGCATGTTTACACTAATGTTAGATGTATGCATGATGGATTGATATATCATGTTGATTGGTTTGCATGTTTATGCTGATGTTGATTGTATGCATGATTGGTTGAGATCCCATGTTGGATGGTTGTTTCAGTTATGTTGAATTGATGTATTACATAGACTGATTAATGTTGCATACTATTGATGTGCGTGCATATGCATTGTTTTGGTGAAGTTAATTCCCATTGTGCGGAATTTGGCTTGGATTGCCGATAACCTATACCCGAGTGAGAATGGGTGGTTAGGCTGGATTCGTGTCCGAGTGGTTATGGACGAATCGATGGTACTGTATCCGGTTGATGATGGATCAGTGTTGGGTGACTTGGTCACGAGTCGGTACCGCATGCATTGAGTCTGCATTATATATTTGTATGAAGTAGTAACATGTTAGGATGTCTTCCAGTGTTACTCTTCGTTGATTGTTATGATTAAGCATGATGAATATGGTTGTGTGTGTGAATCAATTTATGTTAAGTGGGTGAAATAATATGCTTGTGATATATTATTGATTGAAAGACTTATAATATGCTTTAATTATGAGAAGTCTCACCCTTACTTTACCATTTCAGATTAAATTAGCAGCTGAGGAGTCGGTGAGGATGGCTCTAGAGCTTATCTTTTAGTCCGTGTGTCAGTGTCATGCTCTGATTAGATTGTAACACTGGGGAACGCTTAGTTAAGAGAATCATTATTGTTTAATAGTTTTGGATTTGAATTCCTTGAGAACTATGATGTTTTATTAAATTTTGATTTTTGGTAATTCCGCTGTGTAAGACATGGTCTTATAATGATCGAATTGTTGGATGATGATCCTCAGTGTAGCATGGCTACTGTTTGAAAGAAGTTATTTTGGTTATTAATTGTGACATCCCTTATTATACCGTGTTAAACTCTGATTAAAGATGATTTAGATATTAATTTAATTAATATATTCGGGGTATTTAGATGGGGTGTTACACCAATGGTGGGAATTTAGGTGGTTGGAGTTTAAAAGCTAACTCATGCCTATTTTTGGGCTTTATGCATGAATGGATTTTTAAAGAAGGGAGTTTATACGTGAACTATTATTTTAAAATCAAATTTACTTCGCGAATAGTTCGAGTAAGATCACCAGGTTTGTACACAATTTCAAAGTACTTTTGAAATGATTTTATCCACTTGATGTGGGTAGTTTTACCTTTCTTGAAATGCTCCTATATGGAATCAAAAACACGAGTAAAATGTTGAGAGAAATCAGCTACATCGAAGATTTAATTGGTATAGTATTCTCTCCACCAAGTATTAGACTCTTGTGTGCAGAAAGTTGATGATCGAAATGAAATAAGAGTAAGATTCGTGATGTTTGCATATTGAGCAAGTTGTCTGGTACAATCGAGTTCACTGAACCACATGTGATAGAGACAAAGAGCATATTTCTTCTCGTAAATTGGCTTAGGCAATGTTTGAATAATTCCAAATTATAGAGAAACTAGATTGGTTTGATAACTAACCAAAACAATTTGGTTCTTCAAAGGTCTCAACCTAGTGGCCAGTAATCAAGGTGAGGAAAGACTTAAAAATGGCCATAGATCCAACCTCTTGATACTTCGAAGGAGCAATAAACTTGCGAGTAAACATGCTTTGATTATTTAGAAGCCATTAACATAGCCAAAGCAAGTACATCTGTCAAAATTTGTGAGCAAAGGTAGCCCTCGAAGAGGTGAAATTGTGGCACTTGACGAACATTAGTACAAAGCCAATAAAGGAATCTCGTAATATTGTATCGTCGTCACTTGGATTTAGTTGGACTAGTCTTTTTCGTCCGACCCCCTGCTTTTTATTCCATCATCTTCTTCGTTGATGATATTTTTTGTTAAAAGCGAAGGTTTGAAGGTTGCATTCAACCACATTTAAATTAGCTAGAATAGACCAACGAACAAGATGTTGTTTCCTGATAGGTAATTCCTTCGAAAATCAACTAATTATCTTAACGATTCATAAATGGAGCCTTGAATAATTTGGATCAAAAAAAAACTTATGCCCAACATGAATTTGGTTTTCCATGATAAGGTATCTCTTTGCTACATGAAGAAAGCTTGAGCAAAAGACGTAACGTGATAA
Source organism: Vicia sativa (assembly GCA_021764765.1). Lineage (NCBI taxonomy): Eukaryota > Viridiplantae > Streptophyta > Magnoliopsida > Fabales > Fabaceae > Vicia > Vicia sativa. Next base: position 38,253,125 of record CM038795.1, on the reverse strand, counting down.
CCATAATGCCAAGAAGGTAATATGTTCTTGATCATAAACTTCTTCAGTTTGTTATCATGATGGTAAATTATATAATGTGTGAAATTTGGCTTGTCCTTTCTAAAGCCAATTGTGTCTTCATCCAACTCATTGGGGTCATCATTCCACATGGGAAATGGAAAGTATGTGGGTAGAATCCCAAAAGTATAGTGAAGCCACTAACATGCTCTAGCTATACCCAAGACTAGATTTCGATAGTTGTATCATGTTGTAAATCTCCATATCCTTCCAAAATCAACTTTTCTAAATTTCAAATTTCATAAGCTAAGAAAGGTATGAGTCAGGGTCTTTCATTAGAGGGTTAGAGTGAAATGCTTTAAGAATGTTGCTCATGTAATTGAGATTAATTTTATCCTCTACTTTCAAAGTGTGAGTCAAAGACTTCGCTTGGTTATCTGCATATTTCGAGGGTTCAAGTCTCTTACTATCTTTATCATCAGATTTTTGCTTACTAGCTAAGGGCTTAGTACGATAATAAGTAGGGGAAAACTCCAGGCAAAGAACCCATATATATGTTGCCCCAAAAATTGTTAAAGGAATAAGTACCTGTGATTCATAGATTTTGCGTTTTTCCTCAAGAGGAGGTTCAAGAACGTATTCCTGGTTTTCTCCTAGAAATGGGATTGCAATCTTGATGATATGGTTTGAAACTTCTTTTTACTATTTTGATACTTTAACTTTAGGCGCCATTGTTGAAGATGGAAGTTTAGAAGTTGAAGAAGCTATGAAGGTTGTAGAGAAAAAGCTTAAGAATGCAAGTGTAAGTTTTCAGAAGTTGGAAAAGTTTGAAAATAAGAGATATTGGTATTTGTAAGGAAGAAGAAAATACGCTTCAAATTTCATTATGGTAGATGAGTAATAGTTAGTGGGGCACATGGAATATTTCTATAGGATGCGTGGACGATTAAGCTTTACAAGTTACCTCCATACTCATATTGCTTAGGAGTAATGATTAAAAGGCAGCAGTGCACGTCTCAATTAGACTTTTCTGAAAAGTGGTCATCATGACCATGGAGTCACAATAGTAATTGCAGACGAGTAGAAAATTTTCAAAAAAATGCTCTTTTCTCATTATAATCCAAAGGGTTAATAACATTTTACCCCCTTCCATATGAGCGACTTCTAGTTTTGTCCCCCATAATTATTTTTTTTGAAAAACACCCTTTCCATTTCAAAAAATACTAACAATTTAGTCCCTAATATCAAAATCCGCAGGTAAATCCGCAAGAAATTTGCGGATTTTGACTTTAGAGACTAAATTGTTAGTATTTTAAAATGACAAGGGTGTTTTTTTAAAAAAATTACAGGGGGCAAAACCAAAAATCGCCTATATGGCAGGGGGATAAAATAATAATAACCCTAATCAAAAAAGTCATTTTTGGGGGCCAATTTGTTAGCTAGAAAATTCGACGCTCAAAGTTTAATGAAGACATTAAGGTTTTTAAAGAGAAATCAAATGCTATGAAAAAAGCAAACAAGATTTTCGGCCAGATTTTTACTAAAATAAGACGAAATCGGAACCTAACATTTCAAAAGATACTTTAGGGGAGTTTTATCAACAACTTGAAATAAGACCGAAAAGATGTGAGTTTTGGTGATTATTTGTACTTTTCGAAATAAGACGCGTGGAGGTCTTTGAAGGATCAAACGCATGCATGAGAAAACATGTCCTTTTGTGGAGAGAAGACCGTTCGTAGTAAATTAGTATAAATATGAGTCTCTAGTTTAGATTTATGTGTGTTCAATTGTTGTACAAATTACTCTATTCGCTCAAAGTATCTAAGTTAATCGAGAAACGAGTTCTGAGAAAATATTTATATCAAACACCACATTAAATTTCAGTATTTATTTACCTTTGTTCGAATCATTTACACTCCTTTAGAAATTCATTCGAAACTCTTTTACTTTCCTGTTATTTTTCGTAAATCGTTTTGTCATTTCCTTTCAATTTGCTCTATCCAGAAAACGTAGAAAACATAAAATATACACTATTGTCCTAGAATCAATTTAGACGATCTTAGACATGGAAGCAAAACCCGTACCCGCGGGTACCCACCCGAACCTGCCCCGAAGTTGATGGGGAAAACCCGCTTTGACTGGATTTGGGTTTGGGTTTTCCCCGATTACAAAATATGGGAATGGGTCAGGTAATGAGGACACTAGTACCCACCCCGTTTACTTTATATGGATATTATTATTTATTTTTGATAATTTAGAATATTAAATATGTGGCTAATCATTTGATAATTTGTTTTGTATTTATTATTAAAAATATTTGAATTGTATGTATGGAATTTGTTAAGATTATTTTATGATATTATTTATTATGTAATATAATTTTTTAAAAAATAAATATTTTTATTTAAAAAGTTGATTTTATTAAATGGATGGTGGTGGGGAGGGGATACCCAAACCCAACTCGAACCCATTTGTGATGGGTTTGAATTTTAATTCTCCATCTTCGTTTGGGTTTGGGGCGGGGAGCGGGGATAGTTTGAGAATTTGGGTTTGGGGGAGGTAAAAACCGTCTCCGATCTGCCCCATTGCCATGCCTAGTCGATCTTGTAAGTAACCAGAGTCATTAGAATTTAGAAGATTAACGGTTGTTTACCAAATTTAACGGTAAAAAATTGTCAATCTATATTGTATTGTTATAAAAGAGAAGCGTTATTTAAACACACGATATTTAACGTCGTATATCAACGTCTCTATCTCTCTCACACTTTTTATTTCATACATTTAAACGAATTCCAATAATATACTACTACACTTAAAAAATTACACTAACTGGCATTTTTAACACCTAACTTTAAGTGTCAAAGAATAAGACTAGACATTAGATAGAGGGATTTTGCAACTAAACTTCTCAATCGCGGACTAAAAGTACATAAAATGAGAACTAATCGATTTTACTCCATATGTTTCAAAATGATTTTGTCGTTTAAAGTTTTTGCACATAGATTAAGAAATACAATAATATTGTCATAAAATATTACACTTTGATAAAATTAACTCTATTAATATATTGAAAGTAGTGTAAAAATAAAAGTTTAGGACACAATTGAAAAACTAACATTCAATATGATATTACAAAATGAAAATAAAATATATTTTAAAATAAAATTTATTTTTTAAAACGATAATTATTTTTAAATGGAGAGTGTATCAAATTCATAATGCATGCAAAATATTGGTAGCTTGCCATTCAAATACCTTGGTATGCCGATCGGCGGGGACCATCGGAGAAAAGGATTATGCAATCCGGTAGTGGATGTTGTGAGGAGCAGATTATCAAATTGGAATAATAGACACCTCTCAATGGGTGGAAGAATAGTCCTCCTGAAGTCGGTCTTGCACTGTCAGGTATAATCTCTGAACTCGAATCTCTATTTAAGAAATTTTTATGGGGTGGGGGGTTAGAGACTAGAAAAATTTATTGGATAAAATGGGAAAAGATATGCAAAGAAAAGGGGGTGGAGGATTAGGAATAAAAAACTTAAAAGCATTTAATTTAGCCCTATTAGGAAAATGGAAATGGAGAATTTTGACGGGAAAAAATAGCATGTGGGTAAAGGTGTTGGTTAGTAAGTATGGCACACCAGTAGGTAGAATTATAGGAGAGGGCAATTTTGACTCTGCTTGGTGGAAAGATATTAACAAGATTGAAAGAGGGATGTGGGGATTCAGCATGAATTGGTTTTCAGAAAAATCAAAGAGGCATGTTAAGAATGGAAGGGATACTGTATTCTGGCTGGATAACTGGGACATGGGAAAAAACTTGAAAGATAGATATCCAGGTATGTATATGTTGGCTGATGACAAGGAAGCAGTGGTGAGGGAGGTGATTCTCGGAGATGGAGAAAACCAACACCGACAACTCTCATGGAGTAGAACACTAAATGAGGAGGAACGAAACTTAGAAGTGGAAATCTTAAGGAAACATCAAGGAATAGAACTTAAAGAAGAGGAAAGAGATTTTTGGTCGTGGTTGAGAAATTCACACTCGACCAAAGAAGCATACAGTCTATTACTGACAGAACAGAGCAACGAAGAATCAAGATACCTCATAATAGCTTGGAATGATCTAGTACCATTAAAGGTGTCGATGTTAGTGTGGAGGATATTGCAAAATAGAATCTCAACTATGGAGAACCTAATCAAAAGAAACATCATGAATGAATCTCAAAATTCTGCCCCTTCGGCTGTGACAGGGAAGAAAACATACAACATGTTTTTTTAGAGTGCAAAGCGGTAAGCGGAGTCTGGCAAGAGGTACTAAAGTGGTTGAAAATCAGCTTTGTGATGCATAATGCAGTTTTGGAAAACTTCTTTCAATTCTCGGAACTTATTGCTAACGGAAGGGTGAGAATTGAGCGATTTAGCGTAATTTGGTTTGCTGGAATTTGGGTATTGTGGAAAGCCAGAAATGAAAAAGTATTCGAGATAAAGATTGTTCGGTTGAAACCAAAGTTGAGGAGGTAAAATGGCTGTCTTGGATTTGGCTTAAGACCAAAATGCAAGGACTCAGTTACAGCTATAACCAATGGATCCTAAATCCTCTTGGTTGTCTGGGAATTGTTTCGGCAGATTAAATGTTAACATATACGTAAATTGGAGATTTGTGGTGTGGTTAGATCATAGATGATTTGTGGATAGGAGATGCAGTTGGAAGTCTATTTGATCGAGGTTGTTGGGGTGGGTATCAGATTCTGCAAATAGTGGAATAGGTGCATGAAACATTATACTAAATACAACAACACCGGGGCTTAGCAGTTGGTCGACATTAAAGGCAGAAGTGGGCTTTGCTTGCGAAATAAGCAATTTAAATAAAGTTGATATCAATTATATGCATTATTTGTATCTAGAGCTGTCAATTTAAAGGGTCAAGGCTTAATTTTTAAGGCCATCAAAATATAAGGGGCCTAAATTTTTTTAAAAAGATGGGCCCCAAAATAAGTAGGGCATCAAAAGTAAAGGCCCTTTAATTTTAAGTAAGCCTTAAGGCCCCAAAATTTTCACAAATTTCTTTCATAAATTTTTTTTACAAAAAAAAAAATTTAATCAAAAATTGACTTTTTATTTTCATGATTTTTTTTTTATTTTTGAAAAAAAAATCAACTTTTTGTATTTCAGAATTTTTTTATATGCATTTTTATATTTTCGACAAAAAATCATTTAGTTCAAAAAGTCGATTTTTTGTATTTTCAAAAAATTGATTTTTTTCTGAAAAAATCGACTATTTATATTTTTCGACAAAAAACCAATTTTTTTACAAATCGACATTTTTTTCTTTTCACCGTAAAATCGGTTTTTCTCCGAAAAAATCAACTTTTTGTATTTTCGACAAAAAATTAATTTTTTTCTGAAAAACCCGACATTTATATATTTTTGACAAAAAATCGAATTTTTTCAAAAAAATCGACTTTTTGTATTTTCGCCAAAAAATCAACTATCTATATTTCCAACAAAAAATCAGTTTTATTTCCGAAAAAATCGACTTTTTGTATTTTCGACAAAAAATCGGTTTGTTTTTGAAAAAGTCAATTTTGTATTTTTTTCGATAAAAAATCAGTTGTTTTTCCAGAAAAATCGATTTTTTATATTTTCGAAAAAAATCGTTTTTTAAGTCGATTTTTAAATTTTCAACAAAAATAAAAAAATTTCTGACAAAAAATCGGTTTTTTTCTCGGAAATATCGACTTTTTATATTTTTGACAAAAAATCGGTTTGTTTTTGAAAAAGTCGGCTTTTTATATTTTCAAAAAAATCGATTTGTTTTTGAAAAAGTCGACTTTTTATATTTTCGAAAAAATTGATTTGTTTTTGAAAAAGTCGGCTGTTTATATTTTCGAAAAAAAATCGATGTATTTGAAAAAGTCGACTTTTTTTTATTTTCGAAAAAAAAACGATTTTGTTTTTGAAAAAGTTGACTTTTTATATTTTCGACAAAAAATTGGTTTGTTTTTGAAAAAGTCGACTTTTTATATTTTCGACAAAAAATCGGTTTGTTTTTGAAAAAGTCGACTTTTTATATTTTTGACAAAAAATCAGTTTGTTTTTGAAAAAATCGACTTTTTATATTTTCGACAAAAAATCGGTTTGTTTTTGAAAAATTCGACTTTTATATTTTCGAAAAAATCAGTTTGTTTTTGAAAAAGTCGACTTTTTTATATTTTCTACAAAAAATCGGTTTGTTTTTGAAAAAGTCGACTTTTTTATATTTTCGAAAAAATCGATTTATTTTTGAAAAAGTCAACTTTTATATTTTCGACAAAAAATAAAGTTAGTTTTTAATTTTTTTAAAAATATTTTTTATTTTTTAAAATACAATTAATTTTCAAACGATTTAATTTCTAACAAATTATAATTTAGGCCCTTTACTTAGGACCTCATAAAACACCAAAATACGAGGGATTTAAAAAAAAATGGGATTCAAATTTTTTTTAGTAAAGGGCCTAAAAAGGAGGGTCTTGTAAGGGCTTGTTAGGATTATGTTATTTAGGGTTTTTTTCTGTACTCCTCTATCTGTTTAGGCTGTTAGTTTATTAAGATTAGCTGCAAATATTGAGAGACACATTTAAACCATGTTAAAATTATATCAGACTTGTTGTTGCCTATTGTCTACTGCTATCCTGTTTGGTTTGGTGAGAGTGCATGTAACAAACAGATGTATAATATTGGGCATTGCTTATGCCTTGATTAATTTATCTTGATTTTTTAAACAAAAAAAATGTAACTAAAAAATCTTTGAAATTCTCATAGTACATGTATAATTAGTGTTTAGGTACAAGTCATGAAACATATTTAATGAGGAATAATATTTTGACAACTGACACCGACACCTAGTTTTATACATTTTAGTTTCTTTAGTTATATTTAATAATTTATTTTTACTTTTTCAGATACAAATAATACATGTGATGGTGGTTATGGTGTAAGATTTACAGTGTATGAATAACAATTCTCATATTTAATGCCAACCATCTACTCCGTATCACTACTATAAAGCCAAAATAGGAATAACTAACAACCAGCCGAATAGAAATAAATTAAGAAAAGACAGAAAATATTGTATAACACTTCATTCACAAATTACAATCACAAAGGATAGAATAGGAATAGCAGCATGCATCATCATCTTCATCTTGAAGAACTACTCATGTTCTTCCCATTCCTCCTTGGTTTAACCCTAACACTCAACCACATCACCAAACTAACCACATGGATCTTCAAAACCTGTCTCCGGTCCGAGAAAAACCTCATCAAAACCTACGGTTCATGGGCTCTAATCACCGGAGCAACCGACGGAATCGGTAAAGCCTTATCTTACCAACTAGCCTACTCCGGCCTCAACCTCATCCTCGTAAGCAGAAGCTCAAAGAAACTCGAAACAGTTAGAACCGAAATCCAAACAAAACACTCTCACGTTCAGATCAAAACCGTTACCATCGACTTCTCCGGCGAGGTTTCTGAAGGTATAAAGGAAATAGAAGGTTTGGCTAGGGTTTTGGATCTTGGAGTTGTGGTCAACAACGTTGGAATCACTTACCCTAAGGCTATGTTCTTTCATGAAGTGGAAGAGGAAATGTGGATGAAGATTGTTAGGGTTAATATTGAAAGTACAACGAGAATAACTAAAGCGGTTTTGGGTGGAATGATGGAGAGGAAAAAGGGTACAGTCGTAAATATTGGATCTGGTGCTGCGGTGGTTGTTCCTTCTCATCCTCTCTTTACCATCTATGCTGCAACTAAAGCGTAAGCTATCTTCTTTCTCACACTTTCTTTGCTCTATTCTTATTTGTGATTAATTTTAGAGATAATAGACTAAAATCACTATTAAATAACCTAAGTATTAAATTATATGACTTACTATAAATGTTTTTAAATAAACAAATAAATAAAAGTATCAATATAAAAAAAAAAAAAGGAAAATGCTATCGAGAGCACTTGTTAAGAATTTAAAAAATAAATATTTTGTTTATTAAATACTTGCATTAGAAATTAAAATAATTAATTTTTTTATGATATAAAAGGTAGATTTTTTTTTAAATATTTATATTTAATGTATTGAAAACTTAAATAATTGATTTATGTAAGTCATATTTTTTATATTTGGAATTCTTGACCAGTTCCTCGGAGGCACTCCTTTAGCATGACCCAAAAATATAATCATTTAGTTATTAAAGTATATAAATTGTAATTTACAAAAAGAATTTATTGTTCAAAAATAGTATTTATTATGCACCTACTATGCTCCAAATTACTAACTGTAAATCATGTAAAGGATAATGTAGTTGGTTGCCGGGTTATACGACAGTGACAATTTTTATGATACTTTGCTTAAAAAGATGGACATAAGTAAGAAATAAAAAGTAGTATATTTATATATAATAAGTTTTAAAGTTTTCAAGCATAACTATTACTAAAAAAATTAAAAGAAAACGGTCAATATTAATTTTTCTTTTTAACTTGTTCTGCAAATTTTTTTCCACTGCTGATGTAGTCGGATAAAGGGATCAATTTTTTATTTAATAAAAAAGGCTAATATATTAGAACAAAAAGATGGTGCAATAACTATGTATCATGGATTGGACTATCATTAAACTCATATATTAATATTGATGTAGAATTATAAATCTAAATCCAAATATGAAATGAATATTATAATACTACTTGTTTTGTTTCAAAATAATTAAAAACCTGTTTTTACTTCTGAACCGATTATTAAATGTGATGAGAGGAAGGTGAAATTGGCAGGCAGAGCAGAGCAGAGCAATTGGTCGTACTTGATGTGGTAGTCGGCACACGGCAGTGGCAGCGTGATCTTATATTTTGTTTGTTTCAATTTAGCAAATTTTTTATTACGCTTGTATACTAAATTTAATTTAACATAATATGTAAAGTCGATAACTAATATACAACTCAATGTATATAAATACGAAGACTATTATATAAGACGGACTATGAGTCTGCCCCGTATCCTTCTAGTATTCTTGCGTTACTTTCTGTACTGCAGAGTTTCTTGAACTTCCACCATAATGACATCTAAAATACCTTTAACCTCATAATCATCAGAAAACATTCCTCCATCAACACTTGTTTGTTCAATCTCCACGATACGATGACACATATGCAACACATCATGAGCATTATTGACCATAGTCTGATTTTCTTCTAGAATCTTTTGATGAGTTGGTCTAAGTGGGTTTCTTGGAACATCATATACCAAATATGGATGAGACACCTTGAAGAATCTTCAGATATAACTGTCCACATAGTTTCAGTCGTCTGGTGCTATGGTACTTCGTGCCTCATCTAGTATCAAATGATTAACATAATCATCAAACATGACATTCATATCCCTGCGTTTCACCAAGGGAAGAACAGACACAACAAGATCACTGGGAATGTACTACATATAGCTGAACTAACGCATGATGCGCTTAGGCAGGTGAGCAGTTATCTTACGCGACGTGCAAGTCAACTATCTCGAGTATAGATCATTGTCGTCAAATGGAATCGTCACACGATGGTCGACGTATGTTTGGAAGTGTATATCATCAAAGACCAAACAATCTATATATAGCATGAACGAATTTATCGCCTAGTCCTTCGGAGCGGGTCGAATGCAACAACACACAACTTCTCTTCAGTATACATAGGTTCAAGTGACCAATTGAAAATGCGAGGGAAGTGATGTAGGATCTAGACATGAAAAAACAAGAATCATTAATTAGTAACAACATTGAAGTTATTCAAAAATGACACATATACAATATAAGACCAATAAAGGTTACCTTCAAAAGTGTGATGTTGTTGGTCATCTGCTTCGTCCTCCACCTACAACCTTCAAACAACTTAGAGTACAAGTACACCAAACATGCAACCCCCCAGTTGTACTCATGGATCTGCTCAAAGTCCTCTACCGCATGTATATGACATTCGTGTAAATCACAATCGTGTCCACCGAATGGCAGTGGTAACAAGAAACAACATGTATGCTCTCATATAGCATACGCTTTGTGCTGGAATTAGGGCTGGCAATGAATCGAACCAACTCGAAAATAGTTCGAGATTCGATTCGATAATTAATTCGTTGGACTTGGTTCATGAACCAAATGAGTCGAACTTGAGGTCAAAATTAAGTTCGTAAAATAAATGAGTTGAACTTGAGCTATGTATAGTTCGACTCGATTGGTTCATGAACTGACTCGATATATAAGTTTCATGAAGACATCAATACTTAGTTTTCATATTTATTTATATCATTTGACATAGTAAAATATATGTTACAAACTTAAGTTATAGGAGTTTATTATTTGCTCATATTACCTACTTTTGATGATAATATCTTGAATTACAAATATTATTTTGAGATGAAACTTATATTATATGAAAGCTAGAAATATTGTCTATAATTTTTGTAAATACAATAAGGATAAATAAGATTGTTTTAAATAATATTGTTCTAACAAGTCGAGTTTGACCAGGAAAAAAGTTCGTGATAAACTCAAACTCGGTCAATTCTTAACGAGTCAAGTTTGAGTTGAAAAAAAAGTTTGTGATGAATTTGAACTCAAACTCAAACTTGACTAATTCTTAACGAGTCGAACTAAACTGAGGCGAGTTTGACTCGACTCGACTCATTTCCAGCCCTAACTGGGATACCTGCTTAGGATCACCATCAACTTTCATGCGCTTAGTAACTCTGCAGCAAACACCGCCTGTTAATAGCTAAATTTGGCATGAGCTTCATGGGTTTGGTTCATCTCATTCACATCAATTTGTGGGGTAACTCTTAAGTACTATACAACAGACACACAATATTGTCCAGTGTGATCATCGTCTCACCATGTGGTAGATGGAACGACAACATCTCATAATGACATCTCTTAACAAAAGCGTTAATCATATCATGATTAAATGTAGTATATCCACAAAGGTGCTGCCAGGTGACTGATCTTCTATGCATGATTAATGTTCTTTAGCTGATCACGTTTATGCATACATGGTTTAACCAAAATGATTCAGCCAAACAAAACTTGATAATAAAATAAACACTACAAAATTTAATACTGTCAACCAATTTTTACCCCTCAGTCCAAGATATGTATGGAAACATGGTCAGAGGGAGCCGTGATAAATCAGAAGGCCTTCCTTCAAAACTATGAGGTTCCGCAAGTGGAACCTCATCTAATTGGACCTGGGGCTGGGATGCATCAGACACCGTCTATGTGGCCGCAGATGCAGCCTTATCTACCCGAGTATGGGGAGGGGAAGCCTGTGATGCCTCAGGTGTCGTCTCAAGTGCTGCCTGGGGATGAGGATGGGATGCATCAAGCATCGATTGTGTGGCCTCAGGTGTTGGCTTGGAGTGTGACGTCTCTCCAATCTTAAATACCATAGGTGAATTAGTGTGTCTACATGAAGATGGACAAAGGAGGCATGAGTAGGAGAATCCCACCTGTTGCGGGAGGACGAATAACAAGGTGGAGAAACATGAACACTAGAACATGTAGCCACCTCCGCCATAGTTTGTCCAGAGGTAGAAAGAGCCTGAGATGCTTGAATTCGTTCCCCCCGAACCAAAGCATGTTGTGCAAGCCTTCCTTATCTCAACCTAGATGTTCTTTCATCCATAACTCTTGTAGAAGTATGAAACAAACATTACACAATGACTCATTTCCAAAAAAAAGGGAAAATGCATATAAACTAATAACGGAGATACATCTCCAGTTTTTTATCTAAACGTTGAAAAATTCTAGAAAGGTATCTCTGGTACTACCTGCAACATTTTGCTTCGTCAATGGAAAAGGTTAGGCTACTAATACCGTAAAAAATGTTCAATGATAAAAAAAACTTACTAAGACGTTTAACCATACTTCTAAGCTTGCAAACACTAAAAATATTTCAATTATCTAACCTAAAACTCAATTTCTAAATGCATTTACATTAATTCAAAAAATCTCAAAAAACACTTACAATTTCACTTCAAAATCCAATTATTATTGGTTGATGAAGCTTCAAAATTGACGTTAGATGATGCTTTATTGTTATTTGTTGATTTATGATGAGATTTTCGCACAAGGGAGTTGTTGGTGTTTTGATGTTTTGTTAAAAATGTGTTTCTGAAAATTAGGAAGAGGAACAAATGAGCGCGTGTATTCGTGTCAATATATTCCGGAAATACAATTATGAATCCCTCTCATAAGTGCAACTCCGGAATATTATTGTGTGACATCTGAGGTTTCTTAGGCTAAACTATGATTTGTAGTTTGGGTGCTTCCGGAGATACAACTAGAGGTCCCTCAGTAAATACTTATCTGGTTAATTACCTTATCTTATATATGGTCTTGTTCATCAATGGTCTGACTAAGGGTGCTTTTGAATATACATTTTTGGAAGTTTGAGACATTTTGTATTTCCATGCGGTGCACTAGAAAGATAGGAGGTGTGTTAAGAAACTTCTTTCACTTTATTGTTGTTATGGCGGGAAAACAAGTGGGTTCAATCGAGCTTGGGTCTAAAACCTCTGACTGACTCAATCCGCGGGTGTAGAATACAAATCCAATTTCGTCTAAAAATAAAGTTTGGATTAATCGAATAATTTTAAACAGGACACATGTTTTCTGGTGAACGAAAGAATAATAGCATGTTTGGATTGACTTTTGAAATATTCATAATCAATTTTAGATGTGTAGAATTGATTATGCATGCTTTTGAAGAGTTGCTTTTATCAAAAGTAGAATTGATTTTTTCTGCAGAATTGATTCTACTTGAATCTAGAATTTGTATCATCTGTCTCCAGAATTGAATCTGAGTGGTTTTTATACATAATTGATTATTTTTTTAAAACTGGATTTTTTAAAGTAACCGATTATATAGCCATAACTAAATTGATAACCAGTTTTGATTAAAATGTGATTTTTGTTATAAATCCAAACTATTTAAATGGTTTGAAAATGATTATGGTTTAATTTTTAAAAATAACTAACCATGCACACCCCTAATTCTAGTTGTAATTGGGTTTTTAGTTAATTATCAATTAGAAATATTATATATTTAGTGTGTATGATACATTAGAAGATATCAAAAAATGAAATGAAGATTATTTTATTTTTGTTGGAAAAGAATTTATTATATCTGCTCTTTATTTTAGAACCACAAGGTTTAAGTGAATCTGACGACAATGATAGAGGGATATAATAATATTTATAATATTAATTAGTATTGTTATTGTTAAATTGTAATTCAATTATGTCGAAACTGTGTGTGTGTGTGTCGAAGGGAGGTTGCTTAATCGAAGAGCTTGTGGTTCGAGGCAGACTATTCAGATTCGATACAGATTTGATTTGTTTTAGATTTAGATTTAGTTTTAGATTTAGATTTAGTTTTGATTTAGATCTAGAACATAATAGATTTGATTTAGTTCAAAATAGATATTTTGGACTTTTATAGTTTTGGACTTTAGCTTAGGGAGCAAGCTAACCTAAATCTATAAATAGAGGGAGTAACCCTATTTTTGTAATCAAGTTGTATTCACAGAATTTTGCAGTTGAATTAGAAGTTTCACAGTTTATGGGCAGAGAGTTACTCTACAGAAAATAATTATTTCTTCTTTTATTTAATTGTTCATTGTCATTGTATGGTAATATCAATCTTGTTCATTAAGATTGGTAAAAATTCATCATAGGTTGTGGTGGATTTCCAACATCTGGTATCAAGAGCTCCGCTTTATTGATTTAAGGAAAGAATAATCAAGAACGATCAAGAACGATCGTAGAAGAAAAATTTACAATGGTAGTGAGTTATGGGAATACGAATTATCCAACAAGTCTACCAATTCTGAAAGTAGATAATTATGAGAATTGATGCAAGTAGATGAAGGTTTTATTCCGTTGTCAAGGCCTTTGGGACACATTGTAAATGGTGGAGTAGAAGCGCCTGAAAAAGACACTTCAGAAGAAGAAAAGAAAGAACACATAGAATGGAGAAGAATATTTATAAAGCTCTATTTATAATTCATTTAAGTCTGGGTCCAAACAACTTTGAAAAGGTTAGTGATTCAAAATCTGCAAAAGAAGCTTGGGAGATCCTTGAGAAATCTTTTGGAGGCGCTGAAAAGGTGAAAGAGGTGATGTTACAAACTCACAAGAGAACATATGAATTGCTTCAGAGGAAAGATAGTGAAAGCATATTTGATTTCTTCACTAGAGTTACAAAACTAGTGAATCAAATCAAGATATATGGAGAAGCATTAACAACAAGAGCTTCAAGGGACACTTGAATCTCATGAACAAAGGATGAATGAAAGAGCTGCAGGAAAATCGAAGAGTGATGTGGCTCTGCAGGCTCAATCAGCAAAAGACAAGAAAGGAAAAGGAAAATGGTTCGACAAAGGTAGAGGTGGCTACAACAATTCGACTGGCAGAGGAAACCAGAACGGAGGAAACATGTCGAATCACAGAAGACCATACCAAGGCAACCAAAGAGGTAGTGATGCAAATAGAGGAAGAAGTGGTGGTCGAAAGCTTGACAAGAGTCACATTCAATGTTACAATTGTCAGAAACATGGTCATTATTTTATTATTTTAGTGATTGTCCAGAGAAGCGAAAGAATCAAGAAAGTGATGCAAAGTTTGCTAATTATAAAGAAGAAGAGATGTTGTTGATGGTCACAACAAGAGACGAAGAAAATTTCAAGGATCAATGGTACTTGGATTCAAGATTCTCATCACATATGTCTGGAAGGAAAGATTGGTTTGTTAATCTAAAGCCCTCAATGAAGAACATGGTGAAATTTGCAAATGGCAATACTCTAGCAGCTGAAGTTATTGGAGATGTTATGATCATGAGGAAAGATGGCAAATGGTCAGTAATTTCAAATGTACTATACATTCCAGGCATGAAGAGCAACTTGCTTAATATAGGGCAGTTGGTCGAAAATAATTACAAGATGATTGTCAAAGACAAGATGATGAGAGTCGTCAACGCGAATGGAAGATTAATCTCGAAGCCTCATATGTCCCAGAATAGAACCTTCAAGATTGAACTCAATGTGATGGAGCCCAGGTGCCTTTCGACTGCAGCAAGCAGATACAAATGAATATGGAACTATCGACTAGGCAAACTCAACTTCAGAGACATCATAGATTTAAAGAGGAAGAATATGGTTTTTGGATTGCCAGAAATTGACATACCAAACGAAGTGTGTGAAGAATGTGTGCAATCGAAGCAGCACAAGAATAGCATCACCAAGGATGCAGGAAGCAAGTCGAAGGCTACTCTCGAAGTCATATACTCTGATGTATGTGGACCAATCCATGTGGATTCGTTTGGAGGTTATAAATACTTTGTCACGTTCATAGATGATTTCAATCGAAAATTGTGTACTTACCTGATCAAGAAGAAAACTAAAGTGGTCGAGGTATTTTCCAAGTTTAAGTCTATGGTCGAAAGACAAAGTGGTCGAAAGCTCAAATTTTTTAGAACCGATGGTGGATGAGAGTATGTGTCAAAAGATTACGACGAGTTATGTGAAAAGGAATGGATTATGCATGAGGTGGTGCCACCCTACACTCCACAACAGAATGGTACTGCAGAAAGGAAGAATCAAACCATCATAAATATGGTTCGAAGTATGTTGAAAAGCAAGAATTTACCTAAACAGTTTTGGGGTGAAGCTGTGTCTGCTGCAACTTATATTTTGAATAGATGTCCAATGAAGAAGCTAGAAAGGATTACTCCAGAAGAATGTTGGTCTGGTGTAAAACCTAGTTTGAGTCATCTGAAGGTATTTGGATCTATTGCACATAGACATGTGCACAATCAATTGAGAAGAAAAGTTGATGACAAGTCGAGTCAAATGATTCTAGTAGGATATCATTCGCCATGAGGTTACAAGTTGTTCGACCCAGTGAATAAGCAGATTGTGATCAGCAGGGACATGGTCATAGATGAGCTGAAAGAATGGGATTGGACTCAAAATGTCAAGAAAGATCGGTGAGAATCTTACTTGAAGAACCAGAAACTCAAGTCGAAAGAGAAGTTCGATAAGAGGAACCAGTAGTTGTGGATCAACCCAGCACAAGTACAAGCAGACCTCAGAGAACAAGACGCATGCATGCAAGATAGAAAGATTGTGAGGTTACATTAGATGATGTGGTTGATAATGAAGGAGAACTTGTCCACTATGCTTTCTATGCAGATGTCAAACCTGTCAATGCAGCTGAAACATTAAAAGATTCGAAATGGGTGAAAGCAATGAACGGAGAAGTGAAATCCATCGAAGACAACAATACTTGGTCACTTGTCGAATTTCCTCAAGGCAAGAAGTCAATTGATGTCAAGTGGGTATGCAAACTGAAGATGAATCCTAAAGGGGAAGTAACTCGACACAAAGCAAGGCTAATGGCGAAAGGATTTCTCCAGAAAGAAGGAATTGACTTCGATGAAATTTTTGCACCTGTGGCTAGGATCAAAATAATCAGGTTGGTTGTTGGTTTAGCATAAATAAATAACTGGAACATATGGCAGATGGATGTGAAGTGTGCATTCCTGAATGGACCCTTAGACGTAAAAGTTTATGTTAAACAACCAGTTGGGTTTGTGAAACATAACAAAGAGAGAAAGGTGTACAGGCTTCATAAAGCCCTGTATGAATTGAAACAAGCTCCAAAAGCTTGGAATAAGAAGATTGATAGTTTTCTAAGGGAGAAGGAATTTGTGAAGTGCGCAACTGAACATGGAGTATATGTAAGTAGAAGCAATAGTGAATTGCTTATACTATGTCTCTATGTCGATTATGTGTTAATAACAGATAGCTGCAAGAAGGAGATTGAAGACTTCAAAGGTGATCTCAGCAAGGAATTCGAAATGCCTGATCTGGGTATTATTTCATATTTCCTTGGCATCGAATTCTACAAGACTAGTAGAGGTTTGATGATGCATCAAAGAAGATACACAGGAGAAATTATCAAGAGATTTAAGATGGAAGAAAGTAATTCGACTTCAACACCTGTAGAACCAAGACTACAACTGTCGAAAGATTTAGAGGAAGATGATGTCGACCCAACATAATATAGAAGACTTATTGGGTCCTTAAGATACCTTTGTCATACGAGACCTGACTTAGCATACAGTGTGGGTATGATAAGTCGATTCATGCAGAAGCCAAAGGTATCACACCTAGCAGCAGCAAAGAGGATATTGAGATATTTGAAAGGTACTCTTGATTATGGCATTTTATTTCCAGCAGCTGATAAAGGAAAAAATACAAGTTAGTAGGGTACACAGATTGAAGTTGGTGTAGTGATGTTGAGGATCGAAAATCCACAATAGGATATGTGTTTATGTTAGGTGGTGTGTTAGTTGCTTGGAGTTTGAGAAAGGAGTCAGTTGTGACATTATCATCATGCAAAGCAGAATACATAGTTGCCTCTCTTTGTACATGTTATGCAACTTGGATAGTGAACTTGGTCGAAGAAATTACAGGTAAAGATCATGGATCAATTACCATGAAGATTGACAGCATGTCAGCTATCAACCAGGTGAAGAATCCGATAGATCATGGTCGAAGCAAGCACATCAAAATGAGGTTCCACTATCTTTGAGAGCAGGTAGCAGATGGGAAGATGAACTTGGAACACTGCAGAACTGAGAATCAGATTCAGATATCATGACAAAGGGTGTGCAGGTTGAAGTATTTCGAAGACTAAGAGCAATGATAAGTGTAGACAGTTTAGACACAATGAATTAGGTGGTGTGTTAAATTGTAATTTGATTGTGTCAAAATTGTGTGTGTGTGTGTGTGTGTCGAAGGGAGGTTGTCCAGTCGAAGAGCTTGTGGTTCGAAGCAGGCTATTCAGATTCGATACAGATTTGATTTGTTTTAGATTTAGATTTAGTTTTGATTTAGATCTAGAACATAATAGATTTGGTTTAGTTCAAAATAGATATTTTCGGCTTTTATAGTTTTGGGCTTTAGCTTAGGGAGCAAGTTAACCTAAATCTATAAATAGAGGGAGTAACCCTATTTTTGTAATCAAGTTGTATTCATAGAATTTTGCAGTTGCAAAGTGAATAAGAAGTTTTTCACAGTTTGTGGGCATAGAGTTGTTTTGCAAAAAATAATTATTTCTTCTTCTTCTTCTTTTTTAATTGTTCATTGTCATTGTGTGGTAATATCAATCTTGTTCATCAAGATTGGTAGAAATTCATCATAGGTTGTGGTGGATTTCCAACCGTTATTACACTCTAATTATTTTGGGTTAATAACCTTCTACCCCCTGCCATATGAGCGTGTTTTGATTTTCCCCCTTAAAAAAAAATTTAGTCGCTAGACCTTAACAAATAAAGATTCCAGCTCGAAAGACCCTGATGCATTTTTTTAGAAAAGATTATATTATTTTGCCTATGTGGTAATCCACATAACTTTTCTTTTTTATTTTTAAATTATTTTTTAAGTTCAAGTGGCATTTTTATTCATTCTCATTTATTTAATTTTTTAAATATTATTTTTTTTTTTGACTTTTTTATATTAATTTTTTTATGTTTTATTAAAATATTTTTATTATTTATTACTTAATTTTTTTTAACGTTTTTTTTTTAATTTTTTACGCTGAATTATTTTTTTAATGAATTTTTGTAATTATTTTATTTTATGAAATTTTTTTATTTAATTAATTTTTTTAGAATTATTTATATAATAATAATAATAATAATAATAATAATAATAATAATAATAATAATAATAGAAAACTATTTATTATTTGGGACTATTTATTAAAATCTCAATCAGTTTAATTCAATTTTAAATTTAATCGTTAATAATTTATAATTTGAAGAAATACTTTAAAGATAGAGTTCTATTTTAGAACTGTATTCCACTTTTACGGTATCAATATTTTATTTTAGATTTAATTTTCTTATATTTAGAAATAAATAATTTTATTATTGTTTTAAAGAGTTAAGACTTGAATTGAATTCTATATATACGGATGTTTTTGATGACGATAGCTTATATCATTAACTTTTTCAAATTAAATTTAAATTCATATAAAAAAAAATTAGGGAGAAGACTTTGTTTTAAAAACATCCTGACAATAAGAAATTATATGTTTTAATACGTTTAAAGTTAAATTGAAAACAACTCACTGTGAATATAATTTCTACTGTAATAGTTATGAGTATAAAAATTTAATTAATTATTATTTGGATCAATTTTATGTCACTTATATGTAAAAGTATAATATATCTATTTTAATTTGAAATTTAAAAACAATGATTAATTTTATAATCAAATTCTAATTATACTTGACATTTTGATTATACTTGATATTTTAAAATATATTGTGATCATGATTTTGAATTGTCTTTAAAATTGGATTAGATATAATCTGTGTTAATTTTAAAATTTAAAGATACTAATTTTAAGTTCATAAAATAATGTTTTTAAAAAAATAGTGTTATAATATATCATTATGTTTGTAACTTGTTTTGTCAATGGTATCCAATACCAAAGATTGAAATTTGTACAAAATAGAAGAAAAGTATTTGGTTTTAAATATCAAAACAAACGATTATATTAGTGTGTATTTTAACTATTCTCTAATTTCTATCAAATAAAAAGTATATATAAGTTCTATTCTATTTAAAGGTAATTTTATTTTGGAATATGTTTTAAGAAGGAAGTTATGATGTCTAAAGATTTTAAGATCAAAATAATTTATTTTAAATATGAAATATTATTTTATTTTGGGTAATAACGTTTTTAATATTTATTGTCTAATTTTAAAGTGTTAACTAAATATAATTTATAACTTATCCATAAAAATTCTGAAATGTTAGAAAATTTAATACAATTACTTTTAAATATAGTTATTCTTATATAAATAATTCTAAGAAATATTAATTAAATAAAAATAATTTTATAAAATAAAATAATTATTTTTTTTAAAAAAAAATAAAAATAATTCAGCGTAAAAAATTAAAAAATAAAACGTAAAAAAAATTAAGTAATAAATAATAAAAATAATTTAATAAAACGTAAAAAAATTATTATAAAAAAGTAAAAAAAAAATAATGTTTAAAAAAATTAAATAAATGAGAATTAATAAAAATGCCTCTTGGGTTTAAAAAATAATTCAAAAATAAAAAGAAAAGACATGTGGATTGCCACATAGGCAAAATAATAGAATTTTTTTCTAAAAATATGCATCAGGGTTTTTGGAGCTTTGGAGCTGAAATCTTTATTTGTTAAGGTCTGACTTCTAAATTTTTTTTAAAGAAGAAAAAATCAAGACACGCTCATATGATAGGGGATAGAAGACTATTAAGCCAATTATTTTTTAGATTTTAGTTAATTATCCAGAATATTATATACGTAGTATCTACTATCTATGACAATTAATAAATAAATAAAATTTATTTTATTAATTTAGTCTTATCTTTCTCTAATATAGAATTTTACAACTTTTTAATAGTATTATTAGGGTTCTATTTAACGTTTTAATAGATTTCGACTTCAATTTTTCTGGTTTCTAGTGGGTGAATGGTTCTTCTCCACCTTTGTGTTGGTTAGGGTGTTAATGTAATCTAATTACATAACTATTTTTCATTTGGATTAAGATTTCTTCATTTCTTAGAAATGAAAATAGAGAAATACAAAATTGTGAAAAATGTGTTTGTATAATAAAATGTGTTTTGTAATAAATAAAATAAAAAACTCTAACTAAATGTGTAAGAAGTGCGCTTGGAGTACATGTTAACCAACCTATAAGAAGTACGTAGTATTATTTAACAAAACAAGTTTCATGCAGTTATGTAGATCAATTTTCAAGATCTTTACACATGGAGTACAAACAATATGGAATTCACGTACAATGTCAGGTATATATATTGAGATTTTTGTATTTATATTGAAGTTTATATCTAATATAAATTCTAATATTTATTTTTCTTTCTTCTTTTAATTAAAGATATTTTTATAAAATCATGTATCTTTTCACTAATAATCCAATTATAGATCCTCATCAAATGACTTTTGTGGTCTAGGATGTGTGTTATTCGTTAGCATGATCAATAATTTTGGATTTTTTTTTTAACACAAAACGGGCCTATGCTCGCAAAATCTTTGGAATTCTTGGTAAGTAAATTAGTGTTGATATTATTTTTTCTTAGTTAATGTTGATAATGTTGCCATGTTGGCATGAATGAAGGTACCACTATATGTTGCGACGAACATGGTATCAAAGGTGGCATCTATCGGAAGAGATTCTTTATTCATACCAACACCTGAAGGTTATGCAAGAGCTGCTATTAGTAAAATAGGGTATGAACCAAGATGCACACCTTATTGGGCTCACTCAATCCAGTGGGCCTTTGCTCGCTTAATCCCGGACCAACTTCTCGACTATTGGCGGATGTCCATTGGTTTACGACGCAGGAATCGCAAGGACTAGAGTCTATAGAAATTAAGAAGTTGAGATTATATACATATTTTTATTTTAAATGCATTTGTAATCTCTATTTTAAAATATTTAGTAATATAAGTCTTATGTAATATATGTTAATCAATTTGGTGTTTGGAGAGTTGAGTGTAAAACCCTCTCCATACACGAAGTTGGTTCCAAACTCTACTTTTTACATCTTCCTTTCTCATTTTAATTTATATATGATGTTTAATTATTTTACACAATTTATGATATATAGTTACTCTTATATGAAAATAGAATTTGTAATCTTTTATTAGTAATATTAAAAAGATTAAATAAAATTGAAAGAAAATAAACTAATAAATAGTATGAGAAATGATGAGAAAATAAATATCAATATTTTTTTAAAATTGTAAATTGTTTATAAGTCAATTTTTTTTATAAAATCATTTATAATTTAAGACAGGTGTAATAACTACGATTTTAAATGAAATATAATGTATGTGATGCCGGTAGTATACTATAGTATATATCAATTGGTTATTAGTTTAGATTTTGTTTCTTTTTTTAAGGTGATGAATTTTGTTGTTGCTAGTAAATTTAAAATTTATTATAACTATGACATTAAAAACTTCAGTTTTTGTATTTTCTGGATTTTTTTTTTTTGGGGAAGGGCATGTTATAAAATATGTAAAATTACAACCGTTCAAATTGCCAGAAAATTGAAAGATATGGCCTCAAACATAATAAATCAAATAAATTTAAAAATATTTTGTTTGAAATCCCCTAAATTTAAATTCTATTGATTTTGATGGACAAAATTATTATTAATACACAATAATGAATTAAAGAATTAGGTTTGAACAAAGAAAGAAGATGGTGATGATTTTCTATAGAGTTTCTCTATGTTCATACATAGTGAAAAAATTGTATTCACTTTACAACTACAAAATTCTTTGAATACAAGTTAGGAGCGATTATAAAGTAGAGATTATTCTCTATTTATAATGAGCTTGTTTATTCCGTAAGTCAAAGTTATACCTAATTCTACTAACACTACAAAATTAAGCCTTAGTTGAAATACCTGTCGAGGCGACTCTTTCGACATTTCGACAAACACTAGACTAGATTATTTCGACACAACCTTTCTTTTGTCAAGAAACCTGCTTCAAAGTTGAAAATTCTAATTCTGATTATGCAAGTGTTAATATGAGTACCACCAACTTTGTGGCGACACTGCCATCTATCTTGGATAACATAAAAATGTTATGTTTTACTATTGATCTTGGTTTGTCGTACAAGCTTCGAGGATCTGTTTGGAAATTTAGATATCCAACATGTTTTTTTTGGACATATAACTTATGTTGTCTTTTTTTTGTTGGACCTTATTTTGTTTGAATATAGATTAGAATTAGTAGACAAGCTTTTGCTTACATGTTTGCCACCATGGGTGGAGAGAGCTTATTTTGTTTGAATATTCGTTAGAAACTAGACAACTTTTATGAAATAATGGGTGTTCATAAATATTTTTTAGTTATTTTTATAACATATTTGCAAGATTTTATTCTCGCTACTTAGGAGTTTAGATAAACAGTATAAAATTTTATATAAAAATTAGTCAATCTTAATTTATATGTTGTGTACTTAATTATATACTTTAATTTAACTCATTTTTCTGCTAATTTAAAATAAAAAATATACTTCTATTTTAACAAAAAAATTTCAAGATATCGTGTGCACTAAAAATATATTCCAAATTTTAGAAGGATATTTTGAAAAATATATTCCAAATTTTAAAAGAATATTTTGAAAAATATATGGGTTTAATTTCCCTCTAGAGTGTATTAAGAAATTCATTATATTTAAGTCTAAAGTATATACTGGTACTTTTTGGAGTAGTTAGTTTTTCCCATCTCGTAGGAATTGTTGCAACGTATCGATCTAACCGTGTCACAGCACTAAGCGCAACTACAGAAAACGACACAATCACAAAGCTCAATCCAATTACATTCGTACACATATTATGCTTAACTTGTTTTACATCATGATTAACATACACACTACGTGAAGTGCAAATGTGTTAAAGAATCCATAATCTTGTTGTTTAAATGAGAACTTTATCATATATTTTTATGTCAAAAAAAGCACTTTTCATTAAGAATTACTATATTTTAGAAATTCTTTACTATGAAAATTTGGTTGTTTAATATATTTTAGATAAAATTTATTTAAAATTTAAACTCTTTTTTAAAAAAACATATAAAACATAACATAGAATAATTACATGATAAATGTAAAGTTAAATATCTTTTACTCCTTAATTAAATTTTTGGGATTCAAACCCAGGTCCCAAATAATTATAGGTCACTTGGCCTTCCACAAAGTCATATATGTTTAATCGTTTATAATGCCAATGAATCCTACATGTTTAGTTGTTTCTTTTTCAATTAATTAATTAAGGGTACATTTTTTTTCAATTATATATATATATATATATATATATATATATATATATATATATATATATATATATATATATATTATTTTCTTATTTAGTAATAATTTATTTCAATTATTTTTTTAATAAATAATCTTTGTTAACTAAAATTTATTAAATAATTAGTATTGAAAAAAAATTTATTGAAAATTTGCTTAAAATTTTCAAATAATATTTAATAATACATTATAAATAATAATAATTATTATATATTATTTACATATATATTTAATAATTATTTACACATTATAAAATATATTTTTGATAATTTTAATTTTGTAAACAATTACATATTATAAAATATATTATTAAATAATTACATACATAATATTGAATAATAATAATTTAATAATATTTAATTATTATTATTTAAGAATATTTATGTAAATAACATTTAATACTTATTATTAAATATTATTTACGTAAATATAATTAAATAATTTTTTTTTTTTTTTTTTGAAATAAAGAAATATCATTAGATCAAAAACAATATGTACAAGCGATCCTAAGATCCAGCCCAAGAAGACAAGTCCAACAAAAGGAAACCAACAACCTCAAGGCATAAGAAGCATAGCAAGGTGTTTCCTAAGTCTATAGTTACTCCAACCTCTATACACTATAATGTCTATAACCTTTTTAGCTATATCACTATTCATATCTATATTCCCAAAACTTTTCTGATTCCTATAAAGCCAACCTTCATATATCATTTCAGCAGCAACAGCTTTGAGAAGCCTCTGTTTCCAACCTCTTCCTTTACTATTATTAACAATCCACTTCAATTCCTCATTCCAACCACAAGGAATGTGTGAATCTGCCAATTAAGCACTATCTTCCATTGATCCTTTAAGTCCCGCAATGAAAAGAGATGTTCCAAAGATTCACGGAATCACACAAACTACTGGTCATTTTCGAATACCATGCTTCACAAGTCTATCTTTAGTAGCTAATCTACCATGGCAAGCCATCCATAAGGTAAATTGAGCTCTAGGTCTAGCAATATTCTTGTACATCGACTTCCACATCACATTCTCCCTCTTGATGAATTTCATTATAGATTGTCCTGGTTTTCACCTTTTCTTGCACCAAAAAGTACTCCAACAAGCAAGCTACTAGTACTCTCTCCGATTAAGAATATATTTCAAAATCCAAGAACAATCCCTTTTATTGGAACAGTCCCACAGTATGGTTTTAATGTAGTAACGTGAACCCACCTTATCCACAAAGTGTCAGCCTTCCCATTAAGATTCCACAGCAAGCTAACCATATTTGCCTTGTTCCAATCCTCCAAATCAATGATATTAAGACCACCTTTCTTCTTTGCATGACAAACAGCTTTCCAAGCAATAGGTGATTTCCTATTGATTGTACCACCACCTGTCCACAGAAAACTCCTACAAACAGCTTCAATCTTCCTAATAACCTGCTTTGGAAAAGGAAATACCTTCAACCAATAGTTAGTCATAGAGGTGAGCACACACTTCACAAGTTGAACTCTCCCACCATAGCTCAAAAGCCTAGCACTCCAATGGTTGACCCTGCTCAAAATGTTCTCAATAAGAATATTATAACAAGAAACATTAAGTTTTTTTTTAGACAGGGGAACACCTAGATATTTAAAAGGTAGTTTGCCCTCATTGAAACCAGTATCAGCCAGGATGCATCTCTTGATATCAGTGTCCACAGCACCAAAAAACACTTGACATTTCTTGGGATTAACAACAAGACCAGTAGCTCTTGAGAATTTGTTAAAAGTGTCCACAAGAATCTTCACAGAATTCCTATCACCTCTGGAAAACAAAAGAAGATCATCTGCAAAGGCAAGATTTACAATATCCACTTTCTCACATTTGGAGTGATAATGAAACTCAGGCTTGTTGGTAATGCTATGAATGCATCTATGCAAATACTCCATCACAATGACAAACAATAAAGGTGACATGGGGTCATAAGCCCTCTTCCCTTTCATCACTTTAGAATAGACACCATTAATACAAAACCTGTATGAGACAGTACTAACAGCTAGCATAATCCATCTACAGAATTTGTTAGGCACACCAATCTCTTTTAAAATAACTTCTAAAGCTCCCCAATCCAAAGTATCATAAGCTTTTTGAATATCCAGTTGTAACATGCACTTTGGGATACCATTTTTCCTAGAATAACCATACATTAATTCATAAGCTAGAAGAATATGGTCCTGGATATGCTGACCTGAAATAAAAGCAGCCTGACTTTTATTGATCACACTAGGTAACACCCTCCTAAGCCTGTTTGTGAGAATTTTAGAAATCACCTTGTAGATAGTAGTACAACAAGATATGGGCCTGTAATCCTTCATAGATTTGGCTTCAGGATTTTTTGGAATGAGAGTAACAATAGTACTGTTCATATCAAAAAACATTTGTTCCTGGTTAAAAATTCATATACAGCATTTTTCACATCATCTTTTATAATATGCCAAGTCTTCTTGAAAAAACCAGCACTGTAACCATCAAGACCAGGGGCACTTTGATCACTAATACTCTTCATACAGTCCTCAATCTCTTTGTCAGTAATCCTCTCCTCCAACATCTCTTTGAGCATTAGAAAGTTGACTACGGATCTCATAACATAATATCCACACCTCTAAATTAGTTTGAGTGTTCCCATCAAACTGCTATAGAATGGACAACCTCATCCTCAATATCCTCAAAAGAGCTTGCCTCAGTACCATCATCTCTCATCAGATAAGTAATAGCATTTTTCTTATGTAAGGATTTTAAAGAAGCATAAAAATAAGCATTATTACCATCACCCAATCTCAGCCAAGATATTTTGGACCTCTGCTTCAGCATACTTTCTTCCACCTCATTCCATTTAATCAAATCTTCAGTACAAGTTTTAACCTGCTCAATAAGATTGATATTCAAACAATCATTGGCCAATTGTTGCTGTAAATTTTCCAAATTAACTCTAGCCTCAATAATCTTGATGTGAACATTAGCACAAGGATTGCTCATCTTTCTAATAGTACCTTGAAGCCTCATAAGTTTCTTCCAAAGAATCATCATTGAGTACCTCTAACTGGTTTAGACCAATTCTCCAAAACAAGATCCGATAACCATCCATGGTCACCACACGTCCATGAATTTGAAGTTACTCTTCCTTTGCACTTTATTGTTCTGATTTGCCAAACATAAAAGAGCATGATCAGAAATACCTGGACACATGATCTTCAACTGCCAATCAAGGTGAGTTTGCATCCAGTCTAAATTGCCCAAACCTCTATCAATGCGACTGTATATAGGATCCAAGGTATGCTTATTACTCCAAGTATAGTAAGCTCCCACAGAGTCCAATTCAAATAAACCGGTTTGGTCTAGTTCACCATGTCATAATACCCTTTCAAGAACTCTTTACCCCCAATCTATCCCTCTCCCTAAGGACATTGTTGAAATCCCCAAGGAGGCACCAAGGACCTTTTTGATGCTGATGCAACCAATTAATTTCCTTCCAGAGATTTCTTCTTTGCTCAAGCACATTATAACCATAAACTGCAGAAAACCAATACAGGAAAGTACCATCACATTTATGAACACTAACATGAATTAACTGAGCAGAGCTAAAAACATGTCTCAACTGAATTTTCTCATGATCCCAGTAAATCCAAATCCTCCCATTCTCATGAGAGCCATAATTGTCCATATAACTGCCCCTCAAATTCATAGCATCCCTTACTTTACTAGCTTTACTTTTTTTCACCCTAGTTTCAATCAAAACACCAATTTCAGGTTTAAGACTTAAGAGACGGGAACTCACTTCTCTAATCTTACCTGCTTTATTAAGTCCCCTAATATTCCAAGACAAGATCATGGCCCCCTGTCATGGATTACTAGAGGATCATTCAAAATCCCTAGCAAATCAAATCCATTCTGACAGTTAATCTTAGTAGGAACAGGATCAATCACAACTCCTTTATTTCTTTCTCTGCTTCCTTTATTCACAGTTGTCCAAACCTCTTCATTTGCTTCCTCCACCACAATTTCAGCTTCAGGTTCAGTATTAGTACCACTAGATTCAATTTGAATTTTGTCAGGAGGCTTTGGCTTCCATTGCTTCACAGTTTTCTGTACAGTAGCTTTCTCACATTTGTGGCCAAACTTCTTACACTTCTCACAATACTTAGGTTTCCAATCATACTCCACAATTTGCTGCATATGCTTATCCTCATCATCTCCAATAGTAATTTCAGTTGGTAGCTCTTGAGTGATGTCAACTTCCACCAGGATTCGTGCATAAGAAATTCTCAATCTTTGTGCAGTACATTCATCTGTTACAAGAGGTGTGCCTATCAAACTGCCTATCCTTCCCAAGCTCTCTGCTCCCCACATATACAGTGGTAACTGAGGCAACTTCACCCACAGAGGAACAGTTCTCAACATGTCTCTTTTCAAGTTAAAATCAGGTTTCCAATCTCTGAGCAACATAGGCATATTCTGTATAGTATAAGGACCTTTCATAAGAACAGCATCCTTATCAGAAAAAGAGTGGAATCTCATAATAAAGAAACCCTCATCATTGTAGTACAAGTTAGGAAGCTTCACAAATTGCCAATTCTGAATCATGAACTGTTTAACAGCATTCATACTCAGATCTCGACCTAACACATACATAATCAAAGAGGATTCCCAAAATTTTACCTCACTTTCAATGTCCTTCTTCTCAAGCTTTGCCACAGGTTTCCCATTCACAATTGTAGGAGCAATGAACTTCAATGTTAAACCATTCTCCACTTTTCGATTGCCACTAATCACATCAGTCCATAACTTTTGCGACGGAGCTGTCTTCTGATCCAACTCTGCCACACTTTCCTCTTTGCCCCGATCTAGGTTAACATTCTGAGCTTCAATCCAAATTTCTTGACTTCCTTCTCGGTTCATGTTCTTCCAAATCAATCTGTCGCGAACAACTGCTATTCTCTCCTTTGTTTTGCGGTGACGGAGGCACCGGAGTTTTGGGTGGCCGCCCTCGTCCCCGTTTCGACATGGATTTTTATTGCGACACCGCAAACATTATTTAATAATAATTATTTAATATAATTAAATAATTATTATTAAATAATTCTTATTAAATATTAATTAATAACAATAAATAATAATTACTAAATTATTATTAAATAATTATTCTTAAATATTACTTACGTAAATATTATTAAATAATTTTTATTAAATATTATTTACGTAAATATTATAAAATAATTATTATTAAATATTATTAAATAATAAATATTAAATTTTATTTACATAATATTATTAAATAATTATTATTAAATATTATTAAATAATTAATATTAAATCTTAATTAATAATAATAAATAACAATTACCGTAATTATTATTAAATAATTATTGTTAAATATTATATATGTAAATATTATTAAATTATTATTATTAAATATTATTACATAAACATTATTAAATATTATATACGTAAATATTATTAGATTATGATTATTAAATATTATTTATGTAATTATTTAATAATGTATTTTATAATATGTAATTATTTATGAAATTTAAATTATTAATAATATATTTTATAATATGTAAATAATTATTAAATATTTACGTAAATAATATATAATAATAATAATAATTATTAATAATGTATTATTAAATATTATTTGAAAAATTTTAATTTAATTTTCAATAATTATTTATTTTCAATAATAATTATTTAATAAATTTTAGTTTAAAAATGTTATTTATTAAATAATAAAAAATAATTGAAAAAAATATACCATTAATTAATTAATTGAAAAAGAAACTACTAAATGTTAAGGACCAAATTGTGGATATTTTGTAGATGATTTTGTGGTCCTTTACAATGTCTTTTAATTAATTAGTAGTATTTAGTATAGTATTTTGGTTTAATTGTGTTTTTATTTAGTTTTTGTTTATAATATATTATTTAATTTAGTTTACATTTGAATTGTAGGTTTTTAATATTAATTCCCTCAAGCTTGGATTCAAGGAAACTTGAAGAGCTCTTGGGATGTTTTTTTTTGAAGAAATTTTTGGAAGAAGAAGCATGCTTTAGGTCGCGCGGTTGCAGCATGAGTGCGCTTAGCGCGGGTAACCAGGCTAAGCGCGGTCTGCAAAAATCAGAAAAAGGACAGACCCGTGCTTTCACCTTTTTGGCTCACCAACTCTATGATTTGACTGACTTTTCTGAACTAGAAAAAGGGGGCATCACTTCTTCTTTATTGATTCATCATTGTTGTAATTTTAGGGCAAGAGAAAAGAAAAACAAAAACATTGTTCTTATTGATTTTTCTTCCATGTTCATCATCTTCTCCAACAATCTTGTAAGCAAAGCAACCATGAAAATGAGTAGCTAAGCTCTTTTGTGTCAAGATTAGAGGTAGTTGACCTAACTAGTATGTATTTCTCTTAATCTCTTAGTGTTTGAATCATGATTGAAAAAGATGTTTCAAAGTTGACCTAGGATATTCTTCCACTAATGAACAAATGCTATAAATAGATTTGTGAGTTAGTGTTTACAAGTATTGAACTTCATATTTATCATGTCAATAGTTGTGGTGAGAAATCATTCAAAGATTTACATGATAAAACTCACAATCTTGGTGAGAAATCAACAAGATTGAGAGGATACGTATTTATAGCAATCATCAACTAGTTCATCACTTGGTTAATAAAATATATATATGAAATTAGGTTAATGAAACTAATCTTGACACGCTTCCATCATTCGAAAACAAACCCAAACTCTCTTGAATCCAAACATAACTCTCTTTGAAAAGGATTTTAAAGTTGTTTGCTTGAAATTCATGATACTAGTAGTTTAGGAAACAAACCCTTGTGTTACTTGATCTTAAAATACACTTTACTATTGAAAGACTACGATACAACACCAATCCCTGTGGATACGGTAATAAAAAATATTTGTTTAAGGCCAACACCTATAACACTAAACATGTAGAACTCATTGACAATATAAACAATTAAACATGTATATATTAGGAATTCCAGGTAATTAAACATGAATGGCTTAGTGGAATAACAAGTGGTTCGAATTTCAGGTAATTAGTAATTTTTCCTATCACTATTATTAGGAAAAAGAGCTTCAAATATATCCCTTTATCAAAGATAAATTATGTTAAATATTTTTTTATTATTACTTTTAAGGTATATTTAATTTAATTTAAAACATTTAATATATTTGTAAGTTTTTATATTAAATATAAATAAATATATTGAATATTTAATTTTTTTTTCTTTTATCAAATTTGATCAATTTATTTTTTGGTATCAGTAGCATAATAACTGCTGGAAATTCATGTATTAGGCAACGATTCTAAATAAAAGTAGTTGGTAACTTTTTCAAACTAAAAAAGTCCAACTTAACAATATTGATAAACATCATAAACAAAAACAATATTGCATAAATAGTTAAGAAATGAAATGAGTTACAAAGCAACATAGATGGTTTCATTTCAAAGTAAAAATCAAAATCAAAACAAAGTCTAATTTCATTCTAGTAATATATTCAGAACAAAAAAATAAAAGAATTACAATTTGTGAGAATTGGGTGGTTTCTTACGAAACGCAACTTCAGTGTCCAATCCAAACCCATCAACACCAACAACATGAACCAAAACAGAGTTCTTGAAAAGCTCAACAAGCGGGTCAATGCTGTAAAGATCGTTAGCTGAATATTTATCGGCGCGGCGCGCTAACGCCACATGCAACACACAAACGCCGTTAGGCTTCAACGTCCGTTCGATCTCAGCGACGAATTTGTGCGGGTAAAGCGCATGATCAAAGACGTTAGAGAATTCGAAATCGAACGTGTCGTTACCGAAGGGTTGGTTATGGAAATCGCCTTTGATAACCAAGGGTGGATAGGGAACGAGGTCCATTCCGATGGAATCAACGACGCCGATTGTTCGTAGAGCTTCAACTTCTTGTCCAACGCGAGCGCCAATGCATAAGGCTTTGGATGTTTGGTGGAGGAGGTTCTTGGTTTTGAGTTGTTGGAAGAATTTCGCGAAAACTGGGATCTTGCGGTTCCAGTCGCGGGTTGTCCATATTTTACGGAGTTTTGGGTTGAGAGTTTTGTTGAGTTGGCGTTGTATGTATGTTTCGTAGGATGTGTAACCGGGTCGGATTTTTAGGCCGGTGGTTGTGGCTGTGGTTATTGGTGGTTGGGGAGAGAAGAGATGGAGGAAGAGAAAAGGGAGGGAGAGAAAAAGAGAGATGAGAAAACAACGAAGAATGAATGGTTTTGTTAATGTGAATTTCATGTCAAGAGGTTAAAGAAAAAGGAGAGGAAAAAATGAAATGGTTGAAATGAGATTAAGGATTTAAGTATTCCTCACTTTCATTAAAATAAAATGCAGATTATTATTATCCATCAATGGCATAAAACATGCTAACATTGATTGAGGTAGGAGGCAAAAGAATATAAAGAGATTGATAAAGTACCAAATGGGTCAGATCTTTAGCCAACAAGTTAATTATGTGATGAATATTATTGGATAGGAGAAGTAGAGAACAAGACAAAGAGATTTACTTAATGGAGTGAATTAATATATATTATGTACACACACAAAAATTGGAACGTACAAATTAAAAGAATCATATTATGATTTTAAATATACAATAGTCTTAAGTATGGTCAAATAAAAACTTCACATATTTATATATTTCATTCATACATTTTATAAAGTTCTTTTAATTATAAAGATATATTTTTAAATTTTTCTCAAGCATCAATTTTAAATTTTATATTGAGTAAACTCCATCCCAAAATAAGTGTTACATTGACAAAAACATTTATCTCAAAATATTTGTATTAAAAATTATCAATACAATTTTATATTTAATCTTCTAATTATATTTTCTACTAAATATTTTTAATTTATTGTTTTTCTACTTAACATTAATGATTAAATAGAATAATTTGATAAAATTATCATTTTCTCTTTTATTTATTGTTGTTTCTTAATCCGTATGAAATGACCAATTATGACAAATAATATGGAATAAAGGAACTAATTTATACTTTCTTCTTCTTTTTTTTTATAGAAAAAAATCCAATTTTTTAGTTTGTTTTAATAATTAATTAAGTTATGATTTTTATTATTTATATTCATTTTATTATGTTCTTAATTATTTTGTAAAGTAATTTTCTTTTCAATGACATTTTTTTTATAAAAGTGGTTGATTTATAAATATTAACTGATTATTCCTACTATTTAGTTTAGCTATCCAATTCACATTTGTTGTTCTCTCCAATATTTAAAAATTATTTAATAAAAATTAACATTTCATTCACTAACTTAAATTTAATATTTTTCAGTTTTTTTATTGTATTTATTTTATTTTTTTAGTAAAACAAACTTTTCCTCCTAATTATATTATTATTTTTTATTATCATATTTTGATTAAATGCACTAACTTTATTTTTTAATTATTTAATAAAACTAATATTTCTTCCAATAATTTTCTATAAAAATCCTAACTTTTTCTTTCTACGTATATCATATTTTTACTAAGAAAAATTGTATAAAAGTTTTTACAAATATAAA
The DNA here is from genome assembly GCA_021764765.1 of Vicia sativa. Taxonomy (NCBI): domain Eukaryota; kingdom Viridiplantae; phylum Streptophyta; class Magnoliopsida; order Fabales; family Fabaceae; genus Vicia; species Vicia sativa. The sequence goes on along the minus strand of CM038795.1, from coordinate 38,219,561 downwards.
CACATTTTTGTTCATGTTATTTTATTATTTCTCTTAACAAAATGAATCGTCCTTTATCTATTTTTATTGTTGCTTTTAACTTTTTTCTTACAATATATTTTTATTATATGTTTTAATTATCCTATTTTTGTTAAACAAGCATTATACTTTTTTATTAATTTGTCTATAAATTTTAATCTTTATTATACTTTAATATTTATTTTTTGACATTATTATTATAGAATTTTCGTACAAGATATTTGTATATATAAAAAACCATTTAACTCTTGTTTTTTAATGTATGTGTTCATTTTTTTTTTTTACTTTTCATCAAAATTCACATTCTTTATTATTTTGACTGAATATGTATATAACTTAAGATTATTTATTTGATTATGACTTTTATTTTCTTTTTGATTAATTCATAAATTATATAAAACAATTATATAAGAATGTGATTATTCATATATATATATATATATATATATATATATATATATATATATATATATATATATATATATATATATATATATATATATATATATATATATATATATATATATATATATATATATATATATATATTCTATTACAATTTTACATATTGATTAGTTATTGAAATTAACTTTGTCTACGTCACAAGAGTGAAATACAAATTATTACTAATGATATCAATTTTAAATTAAATAATTTGGTAATGGGTTTTAAGTTAATGTAGATAATTATTAATAAATAAATTTATTATTTTTATAGAATAAATTTTTATTTATTTAATTTTACAAAACAATAAAAAATTGACGTTGAATATAGCACCACAATAAGGAGTATTCAAATCCAAATAGATTCAAATTTAATTTGGATATTATTTTGTAAAAATCAGTCGGCTCATGTTAAATTTTGAATTGATTTTTTTTAAATCAAGCCAAATCAAATTGACAGTGTCTATATATTTTAATATATATTTAGTTTTTTATTATCATAATATATTGTATTAATTTATTATTTAATTATCATTATTTTTAAAACTATTCATATTTAATTTAATCTGTTTATTTTTATTATTCCACATATTTTAACCATAATCAATTATTTTTATTTTGTAATATTAACTTCTACTATATGTTATATATTGTATTAAATTTATTTATTTTGTTTTTTTATAATTTTAATATAAAATTAAATTTATAATATGAATATTCAAAAATCAATCCAAATTAAAAAATTGAATTGGATGAAATTTATTTTTTAATCAATTATTCAACATTAAATTAAATTGTGTGTAAAATAATTTTTAAATTAGGATAAGTTTTTTATTTTAAAATTGATTCAAATCGTACTGCAAATATTCCTGTAGAAAAAATTATATTAAACAATTTTTCAAAAGAAAAAGTTAATAATAAAAACAAAGTTGAATGAAAAATGATGTAATAAACATAATGCATGGGTGAGTCTTAAATATTGAGAAAAAATGATCAAAAATTCATATATTCTTTTATTTAATTCATACTTTTCGGTTCTTTTGACTTAATTATTACTTTTTGAATAAAATATTTTTTCAACACCAAGTTTTTATTGTTAAGGTGGTCCTAAAAATAATATTAAGATATGAGCCGTCCCACTTACATTTTTGTCCCACCTAAATATATTATGAAAAAGTCCAACAATAAAAAATTATGAAATACTTGTGGGGATAAAAGTAATGTCTTAGAAAAATTTAATAAAAGAGAAACTTCAAACCATAAGAATTCATTTTTATTAATATATTTTGATTTTTATTATTTTGATAACTTTACTTTAAAAATAGTTGTAGAGTTCTAATAGGTTGGACCGGACTTGCTATTACATATACATACTTATTACTGTAATTAATGATATAATGAAAAATAAAATTGTTTTATTATTATAAAACCAATAGAAATATTATTTTAGAAAAGTTATCACAACTAAAAGTCATAAAAAAAGACTACAATTTGTCTATTAACTACATAGGAGTTATTATTTTAACAAAAAAAACCTAAAAATACAAAATGACATTTTCGCTTTGTTCTGGGGAAGGACAAAGTGACAAGAATGAGTAGGGAGCAATTCCAAAGCTAGAAAAGCATCACTATCGATCACGGGAGGTTAAATATGAACGTTAAAAAATTGCGTTGGTGATGTGAAGTTACAGAACAAGAACACACCAATGAGGTGAAATTTATAAACTGCACTCTTGTAGGTGTACATGTTTCGCCAATCACCATTCATGTATTGCATTGTATAGAAACAGTAGTACTGGTCCAGGCTACTCTGCGGTTAGCATTTCAATACAACAATCTTCATTCGGCACTCTTCTCAACATAACGTTAATATTGTTAAATTGTATATTCATTGGGTCGAAATCATGTGTGTGGAGGGATCAGAGGTGAATCGAAGTAGGTTGTTGATCAATCGAAGTGTTTTGTAGTTTGAAGTAGGCTACTCAGATTCGATATATATTTGATTTGTTTTAGAGTTAAATAGATTTAATATAGATCTAAAATAGATGGTCAGTTTGTTTCATGATTAAAAAAATAGATGTTTTCTTTGTATTTTTTAAAATGGATTTTAGGAAACTGTTTTTCAAAATAATATAAATTTATTTATATTTATTTTTTCTAAATTGTGAGACTAATTTTGACATTTTATAACACAAATATACATTATTGAAGATCATAACATAGTCAAAATCACAATTTTTTCAAAAAGTTATATTTTAAAAATAATTTTTATGAAAAGCTATTTGAAATAGCTTCAAAATTAAAAGATTTTTTGAAATTTTGATGTCAAAATTTTTTTCGCTAAAATGATGAATCATCTAAAATAACATTTTAAGAATAACTATTCAAATAAAATTTTCATTTGAAGCTTTTATGAAAAGTTTGTTTGTAATTTTTTTTTACATAAAATAATATTACGCTATAAAAAATATTTTTGAAAAAAGGCAAAACAAACAGACCCAGAATAGATTTGATTTAACTTCAAAATAGGTATTTTGAACTTTTATAGTTTTGAGCTTTAACTAATCTAAATCTATAAATAGAGAGAGTAACTCCTATTTTTTGTAATCAAGTCATTCACAGAATTTTTACAGTTGTAAAGTGAATAAAAGATTTTTCACAGTTTGTGAGCAGAGAGTTACTCTGCAGAAAATTATTGTCTTCTTTCTTTCTTTAAATTCTCTTTTCATTGTCATTGTGTGTGGTGATATCAATCTTGTTCATCAAGATTGCTAGAAATTCATCATAGGTATGGTGGATTTCTAACATCTGGTATCAAGAGCTCCGGTTAATCAATTCAATGGAAGAACAATCAAGAACGATCGTGGAAGAAGAATTCACGATGACAGTGAGTTATGGGAATGCGAATTATCCATCAAGTCTACCAATTCTAAAAGTAAACAACTATGAATTGGTGAAAACAGATGAAAGTTTTGTTCAGATGTCAAGGTCTTTGTGATCTTGTAAAGGATGGATTAAAAGAGCTTGAAGAAGATGCTTCAGAAGAATACAAGAAAACTCACACAAAATTGGAGACGCTGAGTTATAAAGCACTCTTCATAATTCATCAACGTCTGAGTCCAGAAAATTTCGAGAAAATAAGTGATTCAGATTCTGCAAAAGAAGTTTTGGAGGTTCTTGAGAAGTCCTTTGGTGGTGCAGAAAAGGTGAAAGAGGTGAGGTTACAAACTCACAAAAGAACGTGTGAATTGCTTCAGATGGAAGATAGTGAAAGCATATTTAATTTCTTCACTAGGGTTACAAAACTAGTGAATCAAATCAAGACATGTGGAGAAACATTAACAACAAGAGCCGTTGTTTCAAAGATTTTGAAATCTTTGGCTCCTAAGTTCGACCACGTGGTGGTGGTCATAGAAGAGGGAAAAGACTTGTTGAAATTGACAAATGAAGAGCTTCAAGGGACGCTTGAATCTCATGAACAAAGAATGAATGAAAGAGCTGCAGGAAAGTCAACGAGTGAAGTGGCTTTGCAGACACATTAAGCAAAAGAAACCAAAGTCAAAGAAAAGTGGTTCGACAGAGGTAAAGGTGACTACAACAATTCGAATGGTAGAGGAAACCATAACGAATGAAACATGTCGAATCAAAGAAGATCATACCAAGGCAAACAAAGAGGTGGTGTTGTAAATAGAGGAAGAGGTGGTGGTCGAAAGCCTGACAAGAGTTACAGTCAATGTTACAAGAAGAGATGTTGTTGATGGTCACAACAAGAGATGAAGAGAAATTCAAGGATCAATGGTACTTGGATTCAGGATGATCATCACACATGTCTGGAAGAAAAGATTGGTTTGTCAACCTAAAGCCCTCAATGAAGAATATGGTGAAATTTGCAAATGATAATACTCTAGTAGCCGAAGGTATTGGAGATGTTTTGATTATGAGGGAAGATGGAAAAAGGTCAGTAATTTCAAATGTGTTGTATATTTCAGGCATGAAGAGCAACTTGCTTAGCATAGGGAAGTTGGTCGAAAAGAATTACAAAGTGACTATCGAAGACAAGATGATGAGATTCGTCGACGCAAATGAAAGGTTAATCTTGAAGGCTGATATGTCCCAGAATATAACCTTCAAGATCGAACTTAATGTGATTGAACACCAATGTCTTTAGACTACAACTAGCAGAGAGGAATGGATATGGCACTATCGACTAGGCCATCTCAACTCAGAGACATCAGATATTTAAAGACGAAGAATATGGTTTCAGGATTGCCAGAAATTGACATTCCAAATGAAGTGTGAGGAATGTATGCAAGCGAAGCAACATAAGGATAGCTTCAGCAAGGATGTAGGAAGCAAGTCGAAGGTTGTTCTCGAAGTCATATACTCTTATGTATGTGGACCAATCCAGGTGGATTCGTTTGAAGGTAATAAATACTTTGTCGCATTCATAGATGATTTTAGTCGAAAATAGTGGACTTACCTGATCAAGAAGAAAAGTAAAGTGATCGAGGTATTTGTCAAGTTTAAGTCTATGGTCGAAAGACAAAGTGGTCGAAAGCTCAAATTTTTGAGAACTGATGATGGTGGAGAGTATGTGTCGAAAGATTTTGACAGGTTATTTAAAAAAGAATGGATCATGCATGAGGTGGTACCACTCTACACTCCATAGTATAATGGGACTACAAAAAGAAAGAATCTAAGCATCATTAATATGGTTCGAAGTATGATGAAACACAAGAATTTACCTAAAGAATTTTGGGGTGAAGTTGTGTCTAGTGCAACTTATGTTTTGAACAGATGTCCAATGAAGAAGCTAAAAGGGATTACTTCAGAAGAATGTTGGTCTGGTGTAAAACCTATTTTGAGCCATCTGAAGGTATTTAGATCTATTCCACATAGACACGTGCCAGATCAGTTGAGAAGAAAACTTGATGACAAGTCGAGTCAAATGATTCTAGTTGGATATCATTCGACAGGAGGTTACAAGTTGTCGACCCAGTAAACAAGTAGATTGTGATCAGCATGGATGTGATCATAAATGAGCTGAAAGAATGGGATTAGACTAAAAATGTCAAGAAAGATTTAGTGAGAATATTACTTGAATAACTAGAAACTCAAATCGAAAGAGAAGTCCGACAAGAGAAACCAACAGTTATAGATAAACCAAGTACAAGCAGACCTCAGAGAACAAGACGCGTGCCTGTAAGATTACAAGATTGTGTGGTTACATCATATGAAGTGGTTGATAATGAAGGTGAGCTTGTACACTACGCTTTCTATGTAGATGTCGAACCTATAAATGTAGTTGAAGCATTAAAGGATTCGAAATGGGTGAAAGCAATGAATGAAGAAGTGAAATCCATCGAAGACAACAACACTTGGTCACTTGTCAAATTGCCTCGAGGCAAGAAGGAAATTGATATCAAGTGGGTATACAAAGTAAAGATGAATCCTAAAGGGGAATTAACTCGACACAAAGCAAGGCTCGTGGAAAAAGGATTTATCCAGAAAGAAGGAATTGACTTCGATGAGGTTTTTGCACTTGTGGCTAGGATCGAAACAATCAGGTTGGTTGTTGGCTTAACATAAATAAATAGTTGGCACATATGTCAGATGGATGTAAAGTGTGCATTCCCGAATGGACTCTTAGACGAAGAAGTTTATGTTAAACAACCAGTTGAGTTTGTGAAATATGACGGAGAGACAAAGGTGTACAAGCTTCATAAAGCCCTGTATGGATTAAAACAAACCCCAAGAGCATGGAACAAGAAGATTGATAGCTTTATAAGGGAGAAGGAATTTGTGAAGTGCACAACTGAACATGGAGTATATGTAAGAAGAAGCAATAATGAATTTCTTATACTATGTATCTATGTCGATGACTTGTTGATAACAGGTAGTTGCAAGAAGGAGATCAAATACTTCAAAGGTGATATCAGTAAGGAATTGGAAATGTCTGATTTGGGTGACATTTCATACTTTTTGGCATCAAATTCTACAATACTAGTATAGGTTTAATGATGCATCAAAGGAGATATGCAGGATAAGTTCTCAAGAGATTTGAGATGGAAGAATGCAATTCGACTTCGATGCCTACAGAACCAAGACTGCAACCGTCAAAAGACTCAGAAAAATATGATGTCGACCCAACCAAATATAGAAGACTTATTTGGTCCTTAAGATACCTTTGTCATACTAGACCTGACTCAACATACAATATGGGTATGGTAAGTAGATTCATGCAGAAGCCAAAAGTATCACACCTAGAAACAAAAAAGAGGATATAGAAGAATTATTGGGTCACTAAGATACCTTAGTGGGGTACACTGATTCGAGTTAGTGTAATGATGATAAGGATCGAAAATCTACAATAGGATATGTGTTTGTATTAGGCGGTGCAGCAGTTGCTTGGAGTTCGAGAAAGGAACTAGTTGTGGCATTATCATCATGTGAAGTATAATACATAGTTGTTTCTCTTTGTTCATGTCACACAACTTGGCTGGTGAACTTGGTCGAAGATATTACAGGTAAAGATAATCGAGCAATTACCATAAAGATCGACAATATGTCAGCTATCAACCTAGTGAAGAACCCGATAGCACACAGTCAAAGCCAACACATCGAAATGAGGTTCCACTATATTCGAGAGCATGTAATTGATGGGAAGATGGAATTGAAACACTGCAGAACTGAGAATCATATGACAAATATCATGATGAAGGGTGTGCAAGTCGAATTATTTTGAAGACTAAGAGGTATAATGAACATAGATAGTTTAGACACAATAAATTAGGTGGTGTGTTAAATTCTAATACATAGTGTCGAAACTATGTGTGTCGAAGGGTCAGAGGTGAATTGAAGCAGGTTGTTCGAAGGAAGCCATTTCCCAATCGAAGTGCTTATGGTTCAAAGTAGGCTACTCAGATTCGATACATATTTGATTTATTTTAGATTTAGATAGATTTGATTTAGATCTAAAATAGAATAGATTTAATTTAGCTTCAAAATAAGTATATTGGGCTTTTATAGTTTTGGGATTTAGCTAATATAAATCTATAAATAGAGGGTGTAACCTCTATTTTTTGTAATCAAGTCATTCACATAGTTTTTGCAATTGCAAAGTGAATAAAATGTTTTCCGTAGTATGTGGGCATATGCATAAAATCATTATCTTCTTTCTTTCTTTAAATTCTCTTTTCATTGTCATTGTGTGTGGTGATATCAATCTTGTTCATTAAGATTGATAGAAATTCATCATAGGTATTGGAGGATTTCCAACTAATACAAATACTAGTACTAAGATAAAATTGTGTTTTTTGTGAGAGATTTTGAAAGGAGGACGGAGTGGGTTTATTTTTAAAATTTAAAGCTAGCAAATTACTTATACTCCCTCCGTTCCTTTTTGTATCAATATATTTTGTTCTGGACCACCCTATCCGATGGTCATCCCTCGACTCGACCATCGATCTAACTGCATACGAGCCAACTCGTTTTCTACTCACCATTGTAAAAACTGACTTGTTTGTTTTGCATTTGATCGCAAATGTTGCGGATAACAAGAGTCACCACCGACTTTTCTTTTATCTAATAAAGTGAACATGAAAAGAACAGGAAAAAACGTTCGTTAGATTCCGAGTAAGGGAGGCAATTATGAAAAGGAAAGTTATTAACACCTTTTTCATCCGTTGTTATCTACAGGCTCTTAGTTGCTTAGCTCACTTTCAAAAATTTGCTTTATGTTTTTGTGTAGTTTGAAAAGTATTTTGAAAAGGAATTTCGCTTTGACTTCGTAATGATTCTCGTTGGAATGTATACGAAGTGTTTGGAAATGTTTGTTTTGGAAAGATGTTTGACTTTGTAATAATTCACGCTAGAATGTATACAAAGTGTTTGAAATTTTTTTGAAAAGTGTGAGGTGTGAAAAGTATTTTGATTGGAGTAAGCAATAGAGTCTTATTTACCTACTCAAAATGGTTGTTTCCATGTTATTTTCCTTCTCCTTTAGAATAAGGCTATCCATACCATTAGTTGGTAGGTAACTTTATTCGTTTTGATGTGAAGGGACAATCAAAGGGTCATCGTTTGGTTATATAAGGCAACATGTAGGGATACCTTAGCAAATTCGTAGGGACGATCATCACTTTTCGTAGGCAACAATCGAGGGACGAGATCATATATTCGTAGGCAACATCGAGGGTCATCGAGGGACTATGATCTTTGTATCGAAGGGACTATGATGATGTTATTCATAGGCAGCTTTTCTAATGGTATCCCTACGTTCGAGAGACATGACCATTGTTTATTCGTAAAGGCAACAAGAGAGGATACCCTAAAGGGGTGCATGTGTGAAGAGAGTGTATTGAATTCAGTTATATTATCTTGAGATTAAAAGTGATCTAGGGTTGATTTTAGTCTTAGCATGCAAACCCTAATTACTAGCAGTTAGATATATGTACAGAAATTAAAGGTGTGGAAAGTAAAAGTGCGGAAACGTAAATCCTACGTTATTACATGGCTTTGGGGAAGATACATAATAGGAGTGCGGAAAGTAAAGGCAGAAAATGTAAATCTATGCTATTACAGAATAAAACTTTGAGACCTATACATCTTTTCTAGAATTGTAAATGCGAAATAATGTAAAAAGTCAGAATAATAAGGAAATGTTAGTGAAAATGTTTTCGAAATTAGTAAAAAAATGTTTTTAGGTTAGTAACCCTAATTACTAGAAGAAAATATTTTTTGAGAATTTTCTGGATTAATTTTAATGTGGAAAAAGTAATTAAAAGCTAATTTATGATTAATTAACAGTTAATTAAAATATAAGTGAAAAATGATTTTTTTTAATGTCAAAAATTAAATAAAATTAGAAAATAGAAAAGATAAGAAAATAAGAAAAAGTGAGAAAAGGAAGGGGGTCAACAGGGATCGAACCCAGGACCCCCTGGGTTTACCATACACGCGCTTACCAACTGAGTCGGCTACTTAGTTGTTATCAAAACACAGCTATTTTAAAAGATACGTATATTTAGATAATGATCTTTTATAAGCGTTGTTAGAATATCTTCTTATCAGAACATTATGTTGGTGCTTTCTATCAGAATTGTGCTTGTCTGCTTCTATCAGAAGTTTACACATGGTGCTTCTATCAGAAGTTTACACATGGTGCTTCTATCAGAAGTTTGCGTTTGCATGCTTCTATCAAAAGTTGTATTTCAATCTTCACTCAGAAGCTTTCTTTACAGCGTGCGTGTTCCAGAAGTTCTTCCTTAGAACTTCTAAATTCATCTTCTGCTCAACAAGGTGTAACGTTCCATTTTAGCACTTGAGAGTCAGAACATCTTCTGAATCTAAACATAAGTATGTCAGAGTATCATATTCATCAGAGGATCATAACTTCTATACAAAATTTATTATACTTGTCATCATCAAAACTTTAATATATTATTGGAAACAAATTTTGTTCTAACATTAACATGTTCTATTTTGAATTTTCAAACAAAACACGCATGGGCCCACTGGGGTCAAACGTTCAAACCCCCTAAATCGACCCCTGCGAGTTCAGTGGTGGTGTTGGTTTGATCTGAAAGTGCCAAACAAAATTTAAAAAATATACAACCCCATAAATTAGAAAAAAACAAGAGGTCATACATATGAATCCTCCATACTACATAAAGAGAGTAAAAAACACCTTAATCAGCGCCTCATCTGAAGAAAATTCAAATCAACAGAAATGGTTATACTCGACACTTCCAGACTAAAGTTGTTCTTAAGAAAATTAAAATCAAAATGATTTAGACCATTTAAGGTCAAAGAAGTTAAACCTTATGAAGCAGTGAAACTATAAGATCCAATTTTGAAAACAAAATGGACGATTAAAGGTCAAAGACTAAAACCATACCTAAGTGGTGAGGATGATATTGACATCACAATCATTAGAGTGGTTGTTAAAAGACTAGAAAGTCGAAAGGATTTAGAATGTATATCGACCGAATGACAAAGAGATTGGATTTTGTAGTGTAGGAGTGGAATGCGAAGTCACCTGAATAGGATCTTCCTGTATCATAGGAGGAACCAAAGTCTCCTTTGCAAGATCGCGAATATTGATTGTTGCAGCGACTACAACAAACAGTAGTGATGTGTTGACCAGATTGATGATTCAAACGAGAAAGAGATTAGATGTCTGACAACTTTCAACTAAGAGACAATGATTTTTGGTGGAGTGGAGTTTCGCAAAAATTAAACGTCACATTCTCACACTATAGCGGCAAAAATCTTCGATACTAAGCCATTGCTTGAATCAACTCATAAAAATAACAATGAAGTCGCCACTGCGCTTTTATTTTATCCAAAGGACTGGGAAAAAGAGCGAATACAATCCTAAAACATAGAGATCAAGGTACATGGGTTAGTTATGCATAGGGAATGTATTAGGAACCCTAAACATCTATGGTACTCCACGGGAATCTCTTTGAAAATTTGTGTATATGGCTATAAAAAATATGTATAAAGTAGATGTGGAGATGAGAAAAGAAGTATTTTTTTACAAATTTTGATTTGATAGAACTTCCAATGATTTCTAGGCCTACATACCAACAATGTGCAATGTTGAAATCAAAATTCATGTAGTTCGGATAAAAAAGATTGAAATTGGTGTGTTGGTTAATTTTAAGAAGAATAAACATCTCGTCGTATATGAGTGGTAAACATACTTACTATCCACAATTATGAGAAAGTGGAGGATAGAGCTCAGATTTTCATCAACAAGCATCACTCAATACCAAGTTGAAAATGTCGCACATCAATACATGTTGTATAAGTATAATAGTTTGCATCACTACAAGGAATCAACAAGAGTCTAATCTTTTGAAGGAAAAAAGGTTTTAAAGAGAAAAGTCAAAATGACTCAAAAAGTTTAGTGAGGTTAATTGACTTTTAGTCTTAGAAAAATATGTCAAAGTATTATTAAATTGGTTAATGGTTTATTTAAGAAAATAATTTTGAAAAATGCATGGACCTAAGTCCAAGTTTATTATGAAAACGGTTCGAGTTAGAAAACAAAAAGCTTTTTGAAAAAGAGGGAGGAGATTTTGAAAATGAAAGAAGATAGGAGGAGATGAAGGGACTATCCTATGTACAGAAAGTAAAAGGTAAAGTTAAAGAAAGATGTAACCTAAAAAGAAACCAGTACTTGACATCAAGAAGTCAATACAATATTCCAATCTGTTGGATTCACAAAAACAAGCCTACTATTAACCAGACAAAAATAGCAAGTCTCGGATGAAATCAACTCATAGACGAGTATAAACATAATAACCTGCACACAGAGAAATAAACAACCCAATGTCTTGGAGTAAACCCCAAGGACCTCAAACAATATGACAAACAAAATCACAGAGTCTCCAAGCCAAAGGTCAAGGTCCTAATCTTAAGTCCAAGCATCAATCTCCGAGCACATGAAAAGTAGCCAAGTCCGAGTTAACAATTTTAAGGTTTTAGTCTTTTATTAATGAATCAAACATGAATAAAATAAAAGGTCCAAGTGGACATAGGAAAAATAGCGGAAACATAAACATGATAATGAATGCTGAAATTAAAATAAAGTGGTAAAGAAAGCATAAAAAATAAAGCAGGAATTTAAATGTTCGTAATTAGTGATTAGTTGTTAGTTAGTTTCATATGAATGATTCATAATGATTTGGACGTTGAGGCTAAGTTAAAGGTTATGAGGACTCATCAGAATATTGATAGAATCAAAACCTTTACACGATGAACCGATAATTTAATTGGTCGTAGCTTAAAACTTAATCATACTTGGACAATTTCAAGCATAAATATTGGGTCACGAAGAATCCTTTTCCAATATGAGGGACAAAATGTAGAGTTATGTTAAGCAAATACCAAGTAACTTATATAGAGGTCACCCTACAACGAGGCCGCTCAATAGTGATCTATGTGTTGAAAAGACAAACCAGAGGAATGATATGTAGATCAGCCTCTTGATGTTTGTAACACATGTAAAATAAAAGAATGAGATGAGATGAAGAGGGAAGGGGACAAGTCACAGAATCACCAATGCTTCAGATGAATTCATTAACTTCATCAAAATCAATCAACCATCTTGGTGGATTTGGTCTTATGATCTATCAACACCCAAGTTCCATTGATGTTGATGAAATTTATGTCCCAAAATGAATCCATATAACGTCAAGTCAAAAACAATGATTAAATAAACAATAAAAGAAAAAGAAAATAAAAAAGATTTTAAAATTGATTATTTAATTAGTTTTTTGTTGATGAAATACATAATTGTATCCATGCATCAAAATAAAAATCCAAGAAAATTATCCAAGGTCAAACAAGGGACAACAAGTGTTGACAAATATTTTTAAAAATTTATGAGATCTAAAACCATTTTCAAAATAAAAGGAAATAGTAAAGTAAACTAAATTTGACAAAAATAAAATAAAATCATAAATAAAAATAAAATGAGGTCACCAATATTTGTTAAAAGACTATTGGATCTTTCCCTAATTTTTTCAGAATTAAAAAATGTCAATTTTTTTTTAAACAATTAAACAATTCAAATAAAAGAGAAAAATCATAAAAAATATCAAATCTAAAAATAAAATTATGAAAAAACAAAATTCAGAAAGAGAATATTTAAATATGTTTTTGTGAATTTTTTCATCAGAAATGAATTTTTGAAGTTTAAAACAATTAAATAGAAAATCATACAATTAAATAATAAACCAAATTTTTTTGGATCATCAGCTCATATTCAAAACCCGTTAGTAAAGAGATCCAAAGGACATGGCACATTGTGCTTGATATGGACTTTATTGGAAACCACATCGGATCAGTTTTTTAAAATTAAAATAAAACGAAAAAGTATGGACTATTAGATAGTGTCAAAACGTGTTAGTAATGACATCCAAAGGACATGGCGCGTTGTGCATATCATGGACGTTAGTGAATAAACCACCAGATCATTTATTTTTTAAATCATATTTGAAAAGAAAAAAGTGGCACAAGATCATTTGTTGATGATGACACACTGGTCATCTTCAACCTCCGTCCAAGCTCGATTTGTAGGTTTTACAAACGCAACAATTACGAGCTCAGACCGGTGCCATCCTCTTTGTCTCTTTAAGATGACTTCAATGGTACCCTCGTGAAAAATTTATTTAAACTGTAGCTCAGTCGATTTGAGAAAAACCAGTGAAAATGTGAAAACGAGTTTTGAAATTAAATTTTCAATTCTTGATGAAAATGCAAACTATAAGAAGTGTGAGAATCAGAAGGAGGAGGACAACCGATTAGAAAATTGTTTGGATTGATTTGGTTAAGAATTCTATCTGAACAAAGTTCAATTTTAGAGCTCTAAAACTTGACTTGGCTAGCACGATTTAGGACACCTCAAGGCACGATTCTTGTTTTGTTAGCTTTAGTGAAGTTCAAGGAAGCTTTATAGAATGATCAATTTGGAACTAGGAGTGCTCTTACTATGAATTTGAGATTTCATAAAAATGAGGTATGGAGGAAGTTTGGTATGATGTTTTTGGCTATCAAAGCTTGGGGAAACAAATGGAGAATGGTCCTTTATTTGTATGAGAGTGAATTGTGATGAGAATTGGAAGAAATAGTGAGGTTTGGAGGGAATTCGTGCAAGGTCATGTGCACGAGTGAAGTGTGACTTGTTTGACATCAAAACATGACCAAAACTTGTGTTTCAAGGTGGTAATTGTTTCTGGAAGGTTGCTAAACATGATTAGAAGAAAAAACATGCGAGAATTTTGTATTTAGAGGCCAAACTAATCCAAATTAAATCTGACTTTAAGCAAAATTTCAATTTTGAGAAAGCAACTTCAAAGCCATGGTGTTAACAATGTAGGGCACCATATGATGTGATTCTTGAAGCATTTGAAAGATCTCATAAAACTCTTTACAATGTGCCAAGAAGGACTCCATTTGGATGCTTGAGCTAAAAGTTATGTCCTCTTGAAATCATGAAAAAAAACACACTGATTTTAACACTTAGAATTTTTTTTTAAGTATTAACTTCAAAGTGACGTATAAGGTTTTGCATTCTAACATGCTCTTCCATTCAATATTTGCTCTTGATAAAAAATAATGATATGAAGTAGACCTCTTAAATGGTGAAGCAACTCGATTTTTAAAAATTATTTAATTTTCAAAAACTAGTGAAATCGCCACCTAATTTTATTTGTTCCAAAAGGAACGGGAAAATATAGATAAAACCCCCATACATGCGGATAAGACGGTCTACGACCAAAAAATTGGAATCGGGAGTCGGTTATGTAAGAGGAAGGTATTAGCACCTCTTACATCCATCGTACTCGATGGGACCCGTTTAACTCTAAGTGTGTGTGTATATTCGCTAATCTCTACGTTATAATCAAAAAAGGAACGGGATTTGTTTACGATTATTTTGAGTTTGGCACGGTTTTTGAACCGTGTGCCTACATATTCCCTTGTGCAATGGGAAAGTCAAAACGCTGTAGTTCCTCTCAAAAAGGTTTTAATTGGTTGTATTGATTTTATAAGAAAAATCGTGCGTTTAGACGTTTCAAATGCTTTGAACTAGGACTTGTTTAGTTTGTTTGAAAAGCTTAAGTCCTTGTTCATGTTTGAAACGACTATTGCACGCTCTTTATCGGAAAAGAGTTTAATGATCGCGTATGAGCGATAAAAGAGTTTGTATGAGTTATTTTTATTTTTATATGGGAGACAAGTATTGGACCATAAGCGTTCAACGGCTAACGCCCCAATTACTCGGATGAGTGGACAGAAACATCCGAATCATCTTTTTCTACCCAAAAGTTTTGTTAAGAAAAGTGAGGTGAAACATGGTTCACGTTAATTAAATTCAATTAAAGACACCAAACATACGGTCGAGGGTCGATACTGGACTGACTACCATATGTTTAGGAGGAGGGAGAAGTAGAATATTTACTTGTGAAATTATTTTGAAAAGAAACTTGACGTTGGATCGATGTTTAGAACTTTAATTGCGAAAGTGTTCTGATACGCGTGCTGAGATGAAATGGAAGCGGGTTATAATTAATCAAGTATATGGACTTGATTAACCTCGTGAAGATAGGTGCTCCTATCCCCAACCATGAGACCCTGGTGCATGGAGAATTCGTATATAGACCAATGTTGATTTCGGGTTATGATCGATTAAAGCAACAAGGGCTTTAATCAACCTCGTGAGGATGGCCATGCCCATCCCCAACTATGAGACCCTTTAGGAAATTGACATATGAGTCAATCAAAGCGGAATCGGATTGATTTTAATTTTAAATTGTGTGGAGAGTGTACAATGGTGAAAAAATGCGGAATGAGTAAATAAACAGACAAATATCATACAATATAATCGGAAATTTAAATAATTATTAGAGATGATTTTTTTCTGTTTGATGAAAAATCGGCTAATAATTTAATCGATAAATCATCAAACACAAACTATCAGATCCAATAATCATTTAGTACATCGAAACAAAAATATTACTCATGATAAAAATAAATTAATTGAAAAAGATAAGTTCAGAAATAGTCTGTATTGCAGTGATTCTGCGAAGTACGAAAAAGAAATCCATTTGATCTTTGACTGGTCCGTAATACTTCCACATGCGCTAGCGAACTGAGTGCGACGGATCCCGCTCCAAAATGCTCCGGCGGTCCAAAACGGTAATATTACATCGAATATATAATTATTTAACATTAACACTTTAAAAAAAACTAAGAAAATAAATAAGAGAAAGAAAAAAGATTTTCATTAAAAACAAGGTGGTGACACTTGTCACCACCAGACCTAATGTTTTTTAAAAAGAAAAATAGATTAAATTGTTTTCTTTTTTATTTTAAGAAAAAAAAAATAAAAGGAATTAAAAAAAAAAGAATTATAAAATAATTGCCCAAATGGGCAAAAAAGGAAAACAGAAGAAACTCTGTTTCTCTCTCACTCACGCTTTCTGGGTTCTCATCCTCTCTCCATCGTGTTCTCTCTCTCTCTCTCGCTGTTTCTCTCTTCTCTCATCCCAAACGAAACCCTAACTTCTTACTCAGAAATCCCATGGAATCCCATCCTTCTCTCTCGCTCTCACATCGATACTCTCACTGTTGACGAAACCCCAACAAGGAGCACCCGACAGCCGCGCCGGAAATCGCCCTGCGGCGGTGACGGCGGCGGCGAGGCCTTGGGGCTTCGATTTCTCTTACATTTTTACTTGTTTCCGATCACTGATGCATGATTGATTGTTGTTTTACAGATAAGCTTGTGGAACCCTAACATCCCCATGGCAGTTGCGAATCTTACCTCTTTGATCGTATCGGGTGAGACCTTTCCGATTTTTCTCTGTATTCAGAATATAGCTTCTGAAAAACTTGAACTCTGAAGGTAGTTTGGTTTGGAAAATGATGAGGATATGCTTGCTTGCTTTCTGTTTTTACGTTTTTCTAGGATTTTTGCTGTTGTATGGCTATATTGCTGGTTTAGATTGAACAGATACTACTCCTATTTGGCTTCTTCTGGTTGGGATAGAAACTGATACTACACTGATTTTTCATTCTGCTGGTTTCTATCGATAGAACACAACGCTACACTTGTTTTTCTGGTTTGGAACTGGGTTTTTGAACTGGGTTTGGAACTGCTACGATGGTTTTTGGTTTTGGTTTGTTGAGAAACTCTAATGGCTCTTTTTTCTGATAGAACAGACCTTGGGTTTTTTATCTTATGGCTTGATGGCACTGATGCTTGCTTGTTCAAACTGATGAGTTGTTTTTACTGGTTTTCTACTGATGGAACAGATACTTTTTCTTTGCTTTGAAAACAGATTTGCTATATGGTTTTTTTTTCTTTTCTGAACTGATGCTTACTTGGTATAAGAACAGATATTGTACTTCTCTTTTTTCTGATTGGTATTGTTGTATGTTTTTAAAACTCTCTTGGATAACCCCCAACTCCTCTGTTTTTTTGAGAGATCTGCAATATAATTGCAGGCTGTATTCCTTTTACCCTTTTCACCTTTAGTGAAAAACTGTCTTTGGAAACCAGCCCTTTCCCTTTTTCATGATACTGCTACCATATCATCTTGCTTGCATTACTTGCCTTGCCTCTTTGGTTATGACCCTGCTATGCTTTCTGCTCCTGCTTTGCTGCCTTTTTAGTGCTGATAACCATACATTTGTCTTTCTTGCTGCTGCTGCTATGTTACACTTGCTGCCTGTTGGGAATTATTTGGCTGTTGGATTATAGTTGTTGAACTGCTGCCTTTGATTATGCTGATTGGGATTAATTAGACTGTTGGGTTAGATTAAACTGTGATGAATATTCTGAGTTAAACTTGTTTGTGAACCGAGTTAGCTCGCGATTTGCAAATAAGCCTTTTCACCGATGATTAATCTTGCGCAAGATTATGAGGACTAGCATTAAAACCTGATTCCCGCCAGACACCTAATGATGAGTTCAAAAATACGATATTTTCCCTTGATTTTACTTTGATATACAGCTACTGATCATTCTTTTTTCTTGTTTTTCATGTGACGATGCGGAGAATGACATAGCAACAAATGGGAAGGCAGCCCGGGTGTGGAGCAAAACTCGGAGGAGACAACAATTAACTCGGACCAAAATTAGGACTTGTAGCAACAATATAGAATTAGGACATTCTTTTTTGTATTTTTTGTAACTTTGCAATTCGAAATTGTAACCGAATCCTAAAGAAATAATAAAACTCCTCTTTTTTCACATTGAGTCTCGAAATTCCGATCGTTGCATTTTTGCTTGAAATATCCAATATATATTGAATAATCTCTTGTAATTATTTTTGACTAGCAAACTCATACACCGAGAACGGCATTTTCATTCACCGAATTCAAATAACCCGAGTAAAGAAAAGAATTTCTTTTAAAAATTAAATTCTCAAATAAATAATTATTTTTTGAATTCAAGTTCTAAACAAATAACCCTTTTTCGTACGAATAATTCCAAACAACCTTTTTGTACAAAAAATTAGAAATCGTTCGAAACCTCTTGAATTTGAATTGAATCGGTTAACAAGATAGAACTTTCTCACCACTTTTTCATGAAAAATTTTCAGTAGGAATTCCTCTGAAGCCATAATAAATGAACATTTTTGCTTGAAAATAATGGGATAAAACGAAGGGGAAATTTTGGGGTGTGACAAATGGCATTGTGGAAAAAAACCACTCAAAAACTCCAAAAAAATGAGATAGTTATGGCCTTGTGAAGTTGATGAAAATCCATGAGATGACCTATAATATT
This sequence comes from Vicia sativa, assembly GCA_021764765.1. Classification (NCBI taxonomy): domain Eukaryota; kingdom Viridiplantae; phylum Streptophyta; class Magnoliopsida; order Fabales; family Fabaceae; genus Vicia; species Vicia sativa. The sequence continues at coordinate 38,200,793 of CM038795.1, read as the reverse complement.
TTGAACTTTTGAGGCATCCTCCAAATATTTTTAAGCTTTGCACCACAAATATGATTAAATTGCACATCCTTAAGATCATTTTGGAAAAAGAATAGACTCAAGGTGATAAAAGATGATCAAGTTATGATCTTTTTAAGTTGATAGTCAAAAAATGGAGAAATTCACAAGAGGCCTATAATCTTTTGACCTCTTAAGTGATTTTCCAAGCATTCTCAAGTCTTGCCAATTGAATTAAGTTGTAGTAGACATACTTAAGTTCATTGTGAAAAAATAATAAGTTCAAGAAGATAAAAAATGACCAAGTTATGATCTTTTGAAGTTACACAAGAGAGATGAAGGACCATTCTAGAGAACTTGTAATCTTTGGACCCTCAAAGCACTTTTCAATCAAATAACATCCTTAAACCAATGAAGATACTTGTTAAATACCCTTTTAAGAAAATCAAGGCTTTGGAATCAATCAAAAATCTCAAGCAAAAAACGAGATATGGTCTTCAGAAACCCAAAACCCTAGCTCAATGAGCATTGTCCATGACTTGAAAACTTATTCAACTTTTGATAATCTCTCTTGCACATGGAGTCTTATCGCATAGGAGAGGTTATTGTAGATGGTAATAAGAACTTAGAGCAAAAAGACACACTCCACATGGTGAAGCTTATCTCTTAATGAGACTTGGTGAAGAAGGCATGGAAATAAACACATGAACCTATGAATCTTCTTGAAGAATACTGTTGTGTCATCACCTACAACACAATGTTCAAAGAGAAAATGGTGCACATATCTTGATGTTAGATAAATGTCGATCAACATAGGATGTACATGTACAAAATATACACAAACAAGGTGCTTGGTGATCTCTATAAGAGCAAACTTAAGGATAATAGGGATGACAATGGGTAAGGTCGGGTGCGGGTTTCACACTACCCACACCCGCACCCGAAATCATCACCCGAACCCGAATCCAAAGGCTATTCGGGTGACAAAATAACACCCGCGTCCGCACCCGTTGGGTTCAGGTTTTTTCACCCAAACCCAAACCCGCACCAAAAATAAATAAAAAAAAACAATTAAAATAAGGTCTCTTTACATTGTCTTCAAGAAAATGCAATCACAATTATCTTAACATAGTCTTCAACATCTTAACATTACAATTAAAATTAAATTCTACAATCAAATTACAACTTTTCAACAACAACAAGCTAATATATTACAACTTTCTTGTGTAAGATTAGATGTTCCTTCCGGCTCCGGAGTTGTGTTCACTTGATCTATTTTACCTATTACAAAGAAAATATATTTCACATGTTAAGAAACACTAATAGATATTATCATCATAATTTTAAATTGTAATAACAAACATGTGAAACTTAAAACATATAAAACATGTAACTTAATTCTTGGTAATACTGAACTTTTAAATTGTAATAATTTATCATGCCATATTCAACCTCCAGAAGCTTATGAGTGGGCCATATTATGAAAGTAACACAGAAAACATATAGAGTACTCAAAGAAGCATACAGAGATGTTTGTTTCTCATAAGAAGAATCCTTTAGACCACTTCTTGATACATACAGAGATGTAATAGCTTACAACACATAAAACATATCGCTTTTAAATTGTAATAATTTAACATGCCATATTCTTGATAGTCAAACCAGCTTTTAATATCATGTTTGCAACTGGAATAAAACTGCCTATAATAATGTTTGTCTACTAACTTTCAGCATGCTTGCATGTGCGTTAAATATCATGTTTTTGAACTATCTAGAAACATAAGCACAACACTAAAAGAACTGTCTAATATCAAAAGCATTAGTGCAAATTAGTCGGGGCAACAATGTTGGAAGATAGAAACAACAATACTAATCATGTTAACGTATAGAAACAACAACTTCTAATCTTCAAAATGGTAACCCAAACAACCTTCCATCAACTCAGCTGTATTAACAAATAAATTGAAGTTAAATAAAACACTAAAGCTTAAAACTTCTACACCAAATGAAGTACAAAATACCTTCATCGTCTGACTCCATTTCATTCAACACAGTAGCAATTTCTTCTGCAACTCTAAAAATTCCTATATATATATATATATATATATATATAACAAGAAAAATTAGTAATATATTATTTGCCAATGACATACCAAAGTAGTAATACATTATATAACAAGAAAATTAAGGTAGAAAGTAAACATAATTTGACAATGACATACCGTTATTCTCAGCAGCCCATAGCCAACTCCTAGCACACATCAAAGCCTCTACGGTAGTCCAGTTAAGTCGGCTACGATGAGGACTCAATATTCTACCACTATTACTGAACTTGAGTCTTCGGCAACGACAATCGTCTCATACTTAACTCATACAATCGTCTCATACTTAACTCATACAATCGTCTCATACTATTACTATTAATGATCTAACTCATACTTAACACTTGAACTTGAGTCTTCGGCAACGACAATCGTCTCAACGTATGCATCAAATTCAGCCTCGTCATCAACAACAGCAGTTGTACCAATGGATGGAGCAATAGGTTGTGCATCTCTAAGTTTAATCTGTTGATAATCATTGAGCAAATCATAACACATGTCTTTGATTCTACTAACTTGTGCACTTGATTCTTCTCCATACAACTTAGGAAACCAGAAATTAAGTACAACCATCTTCTACCTAGGATCCAAAACTGCAACAACTCCCATCATATCATGAACACCACTCCAATAATTTTGAAATTTTTCCATCATTCTTGTGGCCATCATCTTAATAATTAAATTGGAGGACTTCTTCTATTCCTCTATTGCCAACTTAATCTTACAAATCTTAGGAAATTACAAGTTGGCAGTTGGATATTTTGTACCAGAAATCAACTCAGTTACTTCATTAAATAATTTTAAGCACCCACAAACATCTTTAGCAAATTGCCACTGTGAATTAGTTGGAAGACAAGTGTACAAAGACTCACATTGCTTCAACCAAATAAATACATCCTTGTACTCTATGGCAATATCAAGCATCTTATATGTGCTATTCCATCTTGTTGGACAATCTAGAGCTAACTTTCTAGTGTAATTCTCAATTGTCTAGCAGTATCTTCAAATTTTTCGTGCCTTTTAGGTGTAGCACTCCAAAATCCTACACTATCCCAAATATTTTCTATGCCATCCTTAATCACTTGTAGCCTCTCCTGAACAATTAAATTTAGGATGTGCGCACAACAACGCATATGTAACAAAGAACCATCCCATATTAAACATTCCAACGACAACTTATCCTTAATTTTCCTAATCATTGAGTCATTTGTGCTACAATTATCTAAAGTAATCGTAGAAAGCTATGAATCAATGTTCCAGCCCATTAAATAATTAACAAGTGCTTCAGCAAGTCTTTCACTAGTGTCAGGGGCTGGAACATAAATGAACCTAACATAATATTTACAAAAAATAAGTCTTTCACTTATTGTCATTAAGAACAAAAAAAAGAAGATAGACAAAAAAAAGGGTATATGGCGGTTACGACTCTGTAAAGTCCACGAGCCATCAATATAGTGAGCCGTAACCGCCATATACCCTTTTTTTTGGTTGCTTGAAGTCCACATATTTGTGGTAATTGCCACTCTTCCTTCATGGTTATCTAACATCTGCATAGCACTTTTTTTTTTGTCAAAATCATAAACTTTCAATACCTCCTTCTTGATTGTGTTTCGAGTAGGAACTTTAAACAATGGTTGGAGAGAAACAAAGACTCTTCTAAGACCAATGTGATCCACAATTGATAGTGGATAATCGTGCATAATAATAGCTTCAACAATCAACTTCTTCACATGTTCTGGATCATAAGTTCCAATTCCCAACTCTTGCTTTCCTTCTGAGATAGTCGGCAGGAGAAATGGTTGTCCTTTGTCATGGTTTCTAGTCTTGATCTTTTATTGAATACAACTCAAGAGATGTCCTTTCAAGTGATTTATTCCATTCTTTGAAGTGCCACTAAGTTGTTTTTTTACACCAGATGCATTCAGCCTTATCTTTTCCATTCACTTTCATCTTTTTAAATTCTTGCCGCACATTACTTCTAAGTTTCTTTGATGCAGGTTCTAAACTTGTATCAATTTCTTCTTGTTGCCCAATATCAGGTTCAGGTGTCAGATTCGGATTAGAAGATACCTCATGAGTTGGACATGTACTCTCTTGTGTAGGATTACATGCTCCTTCTGGTTCCGGGGTTGTGTTCACTTGATCCATTTTACCTACTACAAACAACAAGAAATTTCATAAACAATTGTATAAAAAATTAATGGCATGAAAGTGGCAATTTAAATAAATCCACAGTTCAAAGTTAGCAGAAATTAAATAAATCCCTCAATTGAAAGTTAGTAACATATCCTAATTTTGATTCTAGCGAAAGATATTCTAATTTCTGTTCAAACGAACCTTGGATTGTATGAAGAAGATGATGGAGGAGTTTGTAGTCGCCGATGAAGAAGCGAAGGAGACGGAGGAGTTTGTACCCGTGTGAACTGAAGTGGAAAATAAACCCTACATTTTATTTTTAATATATATATATATATATATATATATATATATATATATATATATATATATATATATATATATATATATATATATATATATATATATATAGTTATGTAATTTAACATATAAGCGGGTGTGGTTTCGGGTGCGGGTTTAAGCTATCCCAAACCCACACCCGAAATATCGGGTGGCACCCGAACCCGAACTCAAACCCAGTCAATTCGAATTTCACCCGTTGATTCGGGTGCGGGTGGGGCCGCGGGTTTGGGTATGCTTGTCATCCCTAAAGGATAGGAGAGAGAACCAACCCTAACTTGTGATAATGATGTCATGTGATGGTATAAGATGATGGAAGATCTTTGGGGAATGGAGTATAACACACACAACACTATTGTCCGGTTTTGAAACCAAAAGTAGTTGTTGATGAAGTGAAATAGAGTTCAAATTTGGTGTAGTTTGTTTCCGATACGACAAAGCAGAGCTGACTTGTAAGGTTAGCACTCCCACATCATTGTCGGTGAATGAATGAGCTTTATATAGTCTTGACAATTAGAACATACAATACTTCACGTGGATCACAGTCCGATTAGATCCAACAGTGAAAAGAAAGTTAACATGCGGTTGGTGCTACATGTTTCGTGCTTGAGCAAAGTCGCGCCTATTTCTCACGGCTACCGATTTTATCAGTTTGTAGCTATCAATTTATAGGTAACTAAAGGAAGAAATTTTAGTGGTATTCAGCAACATATCATGCGCCATTGCCACTGATATGCTGGCCAGTTTCACTAAATTCTCTCAAACCTTATTTTTTTCTCTTCCGATGTGTCCGCAAAAAACATTGCAAAATTTGTACAATGCGCAACTCTCATAACTTCAGCAAGTTGAAGAAAACGACTATGTAATCACATCAGTGTTCACATCGCAGAAACAAATGCTTCTCATCTCCACTTGCAACAACTTCCCAACAATTGTTAATAGATATAATGATCTAAACACATGCATGTTCCAAACACAGAAGGCCAGGACATAAAATCAAGAAAAACAGATATAGCATTATAGGTACACATGTTACAAGAGAATTGAATGGTATATATATCCAACAACAGAAACAAAAACAACAACAAAAAGAAAAACTAATTTTATTTAATTATAAGAAAAAGTTTCAGTCTGATCTCATTTTGTTGATTTGGTTAAGAGCAGGCTGCAAAATATTATAGAGAACCCAAAGAATAGCAGGTGCTACAACAAACAATATAAGCTGACCCCTATTATCACTACCAGCTTCAGCAGCAATAGCAGCAATCTCACTCGCCATTGCATCTTGTGTTGACACAAACCCTGAAGCTGTTAATCCACCAAGACCCAAACCAATGATGACCCCTTTCGTGTTACGCATACGGTTGATTTGGTTAAGTGCTGGTTGAAGAATGTTGAAGAGAACCCAAGCTATGGCTGGAATTATAGGTAACAAAAGTGCCAAACCACGGTTATCTGTTGATGCTGATGCTTCAGCTATGTCAGCTATTTGTTGTACTGCAAAGGCAGGGTTACAGGCTCCGAGGGTTGAGAATATTGCTCCTGCAAGCGCTGTTCCTGCTATGGAGGTTGATAATTTGGTGTTTTCTGTTGTGGGAGTTCCTTTTGGAAGAAGGTTCTTGAAGGAAAGAAGTGAAGTGGGTTTTGTAATGAGTTTTGTTGGGTTGTGGAACTTTGGTGAGCTTGTAGTGTTGAAGCACTTTGTGTTCATCATGGTCATTGCAACTATGGTTGATGCCATTGATTGATGAATGAGTGAAAGTGTTTGTGTTGAGAGTATGAATGATGTGTGGATTTTGCAGATTTACAGAAGGAGAAATTTTGGGTTTAGAATTATATTTGGTAAAGTTAAGTTGGAGAAATGAGAACCAATGGAATTGTGGTATTAAGATTCTTTTCTTATCCGAATTGATATGAGATTTGGACCTTATATTTGGAGTGCATTTCTTATCACTTCACTTTTGGGTGTTTTCTCAAAGAGATGTGATATGAAAACATAACTTGTGACACGGGAAATAGGACACATACATACACATTCATGTATTGTGATTGTAAAATGGGATAAATTCATTGTTCATTGCAGTGAATAGTGTTATTTGTTTTTTATTTTAAAAATAGATAAAAATTCCTTTTGTAACGCACGGACTTATCTTTCTATATTTAAATTTTTTTAATTATAATAGTTTTAGTACCTTTAACATGTGTCTTTAGGACACATGTTAGGATGACCATAATTATTTTTAATATTATATATTTCTTCTAAATATATTTTATAAGCAACAAAAATTTTTAGATTAATTGAATTATTGATATATTTAATTATTATTTTATATTAGATACATCAATGATTCAATAAATTTAAATTTTTCATTGTTTATAAATATGTCTAGAAGATGTATATTTTTGAATAAAATAAATTAACCACAACACCTATTACAACACAATTCTTACAAAAATATTTTAGTCCTTGAGCACTACAACAATTCTCATCAAAAGACAAATTAAAAAACTAAGAGAAAAAGAAAGATAGAAAGATATCTATACAAATATTTGGTGTAAAATGACATGAGAAGAAGCTTTCTTTATATAAAAACAATTTGACTTTAAAAAGGAAATAATATATGAGTCCACTAATTGATTTAATTGATTAATCCTTACTAGTAAATGATTACAAACTTTCAAAATAGAACAACCTTAATTCAATAAAAGAAATCTCGAAATTGCTGTATGATTTAATTGATAAAAGCGTTTTCTAATCGATTAAGATGTCTTTTATCTTACTCAAATCGATTGGACCAAGTACTTAATAAATTAAGCAATATGTAAATTTTCCTAATTGATTCGAGATCATTTGTTAATTTATTTCATACAAGCGTTTGATATGTTTTCAAAAATATTTATAAAATTATAAAGTTTGAAAAAGATGTTTGTGTGTGTGATTGTCTTAATACTTTAAGACTTACTCTTGACTTTTTTACATTACAATTCGATCACTCTAAGATGATAAGTGCGAGACTAGACAAACTTTTACACTTTCGCTTTTTCAGACTTCAGGATCATCTACTCGAGTCTTCAATTTAATTAACTCTTCAATTGTATTTTTGAATTTTTTGACTGATGAGGTTTGAGATATCTTCATAATCAAGTGTCATCATCATAAGCTTTACTTGATAGTTCATATCAGCTCCCTATGTCACAAAAAAACTCTTAGCATTCAAGTTTTGTAAAATGAATTTTAAACGAAAGATAAATAATCAACCTTAAACAAGATGTACATTTTGCGTCCGATTATTCGAGGACAAAACAGATGTACATCTGATCATCCCTTTTAATCCAAGTTTTAATTAAGAAATTCAATGGAAGAGAAGTAATCGGCGCTAAACAAGATGTATAGCTAGTATCCGATTATTTGGGGACAAAACAGATGTACATCCGCTCATCCTTTTTCAACTAATTTTTAATTAAGAAATTCAAAGGAAGACGAATCATCGACCTTAAACAAGTTGTACACCCTGCGTCTGATTATTCGGAGGGAAATGGATGTGCATTCTCTAATCCTTTTTCCACCAATTTTTAATTAAGAAATTATAAGGAAGACACATAATCGACCTTAAATAAGATGTTCATCTTCCGTCAGGTTATTAGGGGATAAAATAGATGTACATCCGTTCATCTTTTCTTAACCGAATTTTAATTAAGAAATTCAAAGGAAGACAAATAATCGACCTTAAACAAGTCGTACACCTTGCGTTTGATTATTCGAGGAAAACAAATGTGCATTCGCTAATCCTTTTTCCACCAATTTTTAATTAAAAAATTAGAAGGAAGATACATAATCGACCTTAAACAAGATGTACATCTTACGTCAGGTTATCAGGGGATAAAACAGATGTACATCTGCTTATCTTTTTTTAACCATTAAAAAATTCGAAGGAAGACAAATAATCGACCTTAAACAAAATGAATATTTTGCGGTCGATTCTTCGGGGACAAAATGGATGTACATCTATTCATCCTTTTTTATACAAGTTTATTGGGGAAAAATGGTTGAATTGTGAAAATGATTTAGATTAAATTGTGAAATGGTTTTATTATTAAATTAAAAATACAAGAGATAAATGATTCAATATTTATTTATTTATTAATTAATTAATTTATTAAGCTAAATCAAAATAATATATTTTAATTAAAATTAAAATAGAGTTATGATTTTGATATCCATGTTATAAATACAAATTAATCAACTTACTAATCAGATAATTAATGAAAACAATAAAAAATTAAAGATTGATAAAGGGTGCAGAAATAAAAACATAATGTTTGCATATGTAAATTTGTAGGCCCAAGCTTTTGAGCCCAATAAACAAGAAAAATAAAAATAGAATAAAAAGGTTAAATGAACTGAAATTGGTGGTGGTTTGCGGTGGATGCTTTTCCGGCGAGAGGGATTCGCATGCAAGCCGCTGAACGGTGGTGGCCACAATGGAAGGGTTTTGTAAATTCTTTCATCTTCTTCTTCTTATTTTCTTTTTCTCTACTTTTTGGTTCTATTTTTATTTTTGTAGGTTTGTCTTGTTGATGGTTATAGTTTTGTTTTATAATTTTTTTTAGTAATGGAAGTGAAGGCATTGTTGTTGGTGTTTATGGAGAGTATGAAGTGGGATTTTGGATGGTGATATGGAGAAGATTGAAGGAGGGGAGTTATGGTATGGAGGGAGGTTGATGAAGTTTCATGTGCTTTTTCTTTCTCTTTAGTGCTGATTTTTTTAGTTTTTGTGTTGGTGGTTGCCTCCTTTTTTTCCTCCTCTACTCCTTTATTTATAACGACAAGTAGGGTTTTATGCTCAAGTGTGTGAAATTAGTGAAGTGTGTGAAAATTATGTGAGAATTTGTAGAGATTGTGTGATTGTGATAATGATGAGTGGAGAATGTAGGAAAAGTTGGTTAGCAGTGGTGGAAAGGAGCTTGTACATGGGAGATATTTGTTTCACATGAGAATCAATTGATGCATGGCCATGATGTATCATTAAGTTTGTAAAAGATTCTAAAAGTTATAAACTTGTGTGAAAGAAGTTTATACATATACATGGTGATGTAATAGGAATGGATGATGTAATAACATGAGGATTTTTATGTTGTGAAATTTTGTGTTTTGTGCTATTTCAATTTGTATGTGTGGTATGATCATGATATTTTGATATATTATAGATGTAAGATATTTTGTGATGCAATTCTCTCTCTCTCTCTTGTCTTTTGCCAAAAAAGAAGTTTTGTAACTTGTTAACAAAGAAACATACAAAAATAAGTAATGCATTAGGCACTATAAATAAAACCAAATATTTTGTGGCAATTTGCCTTTGACTTACATTGACCTTCAAGAGAAAAGATTAACTTTTTTTTAAGTGCAAAAAGATGCAAATAATGCTGATTTTTAATTTATGCAAAAGATAAAAGACGGATAATGGTATGATGCGTGATGTAATATGAATATGAATACTACGTGATTAAAATGTGAAAATAAAATAAAGAATAATAAATTTAGTATTTTAAATTAGTTAAAATATGAAGAAAAAATATAATTAATAAAAATATATTTTTGAAATAATATGAACGAATATGTACTAAATTAAATTCAAATGTTAACGAAATAGAAATGTCCAAATAAAATTAGGGTAGGATAGTTATCAACTTCTTATTTGTCATGTGACAGATCTCATCACACTAATCCATTATGTAAAACTCATTAAGTAGATCATTCCTCAACATGATCTCATCTATATGATCTCATATGTGATAAACTTTCTTACCTTTAAGTTATTAATATTCATTTTAAACTTGTGACAACTACATATATTTTTATTTTATATGCCCATGAATATTTAGAACTTTTGACTTGGGAATCAACATAAGTTAATAAAATCTATGTGGGAATGATACTCAGACTTTTATCACTTGATATCATTTTGACATTGTATTCTTGCACGTACAAAGAATCAAACATGTTTTTGATGCCATTTCCAAAGATTGTGTTGTCATATCCCAATTTTATCAATTTTTTATTTCTTTTCAAAAATAAATGTGCTTTGTTTAATTTTCATTTACTTAAAATATTGAGTTCGACTGTCATGAATGTTCGATTTAAATCATGTCATGCGTGAATTTTTAATTAAGTGTGAAAGTAATAAATATTACATTATAGTACTGTGGTTTTTATCAAATTTTTGCTTTGTTTTTTATCTCGCGTTCTTAGAAAATATAAAAAACAAAAGACATAAATAAATTAGGTTTGTTTGGTTGTTACTTTTAATTAAAAATTCAAAAGTAGTTTAGATTTTATTTTTGGTTCTTATTTAAAACTAACAAAAATAAGATAATATTGATTTTTTTTTATTAGTTTTTTTTTCAAAATTAGGAAATATCTAATTAATTTACACACCTCAAGGGCAAAATAGGTATTTTCTTCAAGAATAACTTTAGAAAATGAGGTATAAATGCAAGTTTGTATGTTTTTTTTCTCAGTTGTTATTGAATTTCTTCGAAATTTAAAAATTTTAACCTCTAATAAAAATCTTCTTTTGATGCATGACACACTCTAAAAGTATATAGGTCACACTTTAGGTTGTGTTAGAGAAACGTGAAAATGTATCAATAACATCGATATCACTATGACATCCCAAACTCCCTTATTATATGATAATCAATTTGGGTACCCATTATGCAGAGACATTAGGCTCGAATTTTCAAAGTACCTCTTAAGTATTTTATATTAGCAACCAACACCATCTTAAGCATAAACTACGAATGGAAGCTGATGAAAATAAGTGAATGATCACAAATTAGTTAATTGAAAAAAAAAAAAGAATAGGGAATGCGCCTTCTAAGTCAAGTGACCCTCACCCAGTCATTTATCTCAACTATTGTTGAACCAATAAAAACACAATCATAACAACCATTATTAGTCGATCATTTGATCTCTAGTGTTGGACTTGGTAGGGAGGATTACAATTCAATCCCCCGCGACTACAGTTGGTTAAAAATGGGTGCACCGCTTTAGCTACAAGAACCATGTGCTTATAAAGATCATAATCACTAACATGTTTCCTTACAACGTACGTGTACGGATTACAGGCTTAATGTGATTGGACTTGAATGAAAAAGAGTGAAAGAAAGCCAGAGGTATAAGTTGAGTTATAATGGCATGATTCAAATTGTATTGCATAAAAAGAGAGTTTTTAAACATTATGTCATTACAATATCTTTGGTATTGATTCTTAGTCCCAGTTGATTTAACATAGCCTAGCAACCGCATACGATTGGAGTTTTGTGTGTATTTGTTTCAAATTGTGCTTAATTCTTTCTTTTTATCGTGGGAGTTGATTGCTTAAGGACAACCAATGGTTTAAGTGTGCGGGTGTTGATAATACGCAAATGTATCGTTTTTCGACCTGATTCGCATGATATTTAGTATCTTTTTATTATACTTTTGTAGTATTATGCCATGTTTTGTTCATGTTTCAGGTACTTGTCGATTATAGAGCGTCCATACAAGAAAATTGTAAAAAGAGGAAAAAAGGAAGAAAAAGACTAGAAAATCAGATGTTCCTTGTGCATGGCGTTCACCATTTACCCCAACCACGTCACCGGCCCACTTAAAGCTCATGGTGGCCGCCATGAGCATTATGGCGATCATCATTTGCATGCAATACCAGAAAACATGGAAACCAACTGACCCACTCTCTTTCACTTACCTGATTTATCTCCACAACTTCTCTCACGATTTTGGAAGGAGTTTATAACATTGGACAACTATATAAGACCAGTTTCATAGTTTTACGAGGCATCCAAATTTGTGCGCTGAAGCGTTGCTTGTAGTCTTAGGTAGAAAATTACTCTTGTAAAAGTGAAAGGTTTCTGACATCGAAGAACTACCACACCATTAGTTTTAGGATTTGTTTTATACTCCTGGATCATTAAGCTTTCCGTCATTATTGAAGTTATTTTCAGTTCACATTTATTTTAGCTTTTACAAGTTTCTTTTTGCATTATATATTATTTTTTATCCTTTGTTTAATTTAATTACCATGTTGTTTTCGATTGCAATCATCATGTTTAATTCATTTTCAATCAATAGTATGTCTAGCTAAATTATTTTGAGTCTGACATGGGAGGACCGTTGTTCCCGACGAGACTCGGTAACGAAGTTGGCTTAAGCCTTTATAAAATTCCATTTTGGTCTTTGTTTCTAAGATCAATTAAAACAGTTTGTCACAAAAGTAAAAATCTAATAAGGTTTGAAGTGGCACTACGATAGCGTGGGGTCGAACCCGATAGTAGGAATGAAGGCATCAATCCTAAAGAGGGGGAGAGCGCTTTAGGCGTTGATTAAGACTTGTGTATTTTTCAAAATACGTTCCTTAATTGAAATGGACGAGCGAGAGAAAAATATCATGGTTAGGGAACATGGATTTATTAAATAGTGCGAGAGTATGAAGTTTAGTCTTTAAACTGATATTTTCTACTAAATACGATTTTACCACAAGTCTGAGCCAACAAATTACAGAGTCTCTGAGGTACGCATAATTCACATTTTGGCCTCTATTTTCTTATATATTTCCTTCATGTTATTTTAGTTTTTATTCTAGTCTTAATTTCCCCTCAATCAATTAATCATTAGCCTTAGATTTACAAAGCGACGATAAATTACAGTAGATTGATATTGGTCTTTGTGGGTTCGATAATCTTTTATATTACTTTGATATTTCCCAAGCTCATTTTGTTGTTTCTTCTTCAATTATCTTCTCAAACACATTAGAATCCACACACTGGTGGATCAAGAACAATGTTTTATCATCTTTCTTTCTTTGATCTTTGTGTGCAGCTTGTTGAGTATCTGTCGCATTTGCTTCCAGTTCTGGTAATCCATCATTCAAGATTTCAACAACCTCTTGAAATCTGAAGATAACCTTAATCTGTGCAACCCACTGTTGATAGTTTTCCCCTTGAAAAACCGGTGGATTCGTTGAAAATTATGTTGACGTTGTTGTTCTATTTGCTATTAGATTCTCTCTGAATTGCAACCAGCTCTATGATACCAATTTATTAGAACATAGTGTTTTCAAGAAATATCAGTGATGAGAAGAAGGAGAAGAGCGAAGATGAGTTATATTGAAAGTTCTTATTTATGTTCAGAATGAATTGTGATATATATTCTAAAATTACAAACTATTAAGTCCTTTATATGGGCTTACAAAGCCCAAAATACAATTCAGCAAACATCTTAACGGTCGTATTCAACTCAGTCGAATACAAGTGATAACTTATACACAACTAATTGGTTGGACACTACTAGTTCGACACACATTCGACACCACTAATTTGACATACAATCAAATCACTTTGACAGAATAAAATTTACATCTTCTAACAGTAACTATGATAAATTGATTATCAAATAATTTACAATGTGCGTGCGTGGGAATTTGCTTGCGGCAATGACTTGTTGGTTAAGTGACAAACTTAACCAACCAACTAACAACCAACTAACAAGTGATTAATAAACTAATTATGAACTAACTCATGTTATAGATTAACTAACTAACATCGTTTAGATTGGTAAAATTTTAAATTAAACAATTTATGTCGATCCAATTTTATTTTTTTTATAGAAAAACTGTTTAATTTTCTTATCTAGTTATCATATTTTTTTATATTACTTAAAATAAATTCTAGATGAAAGTACCCTCCTTTAAGCCAGGGAACCAAGCATAGAAATGCAAACAAAATATTTAAAAGTAGAAACGATGAATTACATTTTAGTGTATATTCTCTTCTATCATATGATAAAAGTTACAAAATTTGCAGGTACCCATAGCGAACCACGAATTAGTTCGCACGTACTGGTTCGCGGTACTTTTGCGAATTGGTTCGCCCAAAATTCACTAAGAATTCGCAATAAATGTTGAACCAAAGAATCAAAATTCCACTCATAAAAAATTTGAACTAGGGATTTGTTTTTAACTTCAATAAAGAAGTAAAACTCATTGTCCACCAACAATTAAGCTTCACAAGGTGTCTTGGGTTAATAACTGGAAATGCAACATGTATATATAGGAAATTCAATAATTAAAACTCAGCCATCTTTTGATGTGTGACTTTTATCTTTTAACTAGTAACAAACCTGTGCCTACGCACGGGTTCTGATCTTGTACGCGCATATTTTTACATAATATATTTATTTTAAATAAAAGGTTAAAAAAATTAGATTAATAATTAAAAATATCGTATATAAAAATATTAAGATCTATAATAGATTTTATACGTATATCATTTAAGGATGATAAATATTTGTATCATAAATACTATTTTTCGTATATAAAAATATTTAATCAATAACATATTTTTCCCGTAAAAAAATATTATTTTTGTTCTGGTATCGTTTACAAAATTATCCAAATCAATAGTAAATTTTGTATATAATAATATTTAGATCTATAATGATTTATTTACAAGATACAATTTTTTCCGGATATAGTTTACAAAAATATCCGAATCAATAATAAATTTTCGTATATAAAAATATTTAGATCAATAATATAATTTTTCCGTTTACGATTTTGGATAAATAATACATTTTCCCCGTATACAAATGTTATGTTTGTTTTCGTATCATTTACAAAAAAATATTTGGATCAAAAGTAAATTTTCATATATAAAAATATTAAGATCAATAATAAATTTGTTTCCGTATACCATTTTTAATCAAAGATTTTTGTAGTATAAGTATCATTTTAGTATATACAAATATTATTTCTCGTATATAAATAGAGTTTTTCCGTATACAAATATTATTTTGTTTAGGCATCGTTTACAAAAATATCTAGATTAATAGTAAATTTTCGTATATTAAAATATTTAGATCAATAATAGATGTTATCTCATATATCACTTTTAGATAAAAAAAAATATTTGAATCATAAATACTATTTTTCATATATAAAAATATTTGAATCAATAATAGACTTGTTCCCGTATTCAAATATTATTTTTGTTTAGGTATCGATTACAAATATATCTGAAAATTTACGAAAAATACAATATGACATTTCTATAAATTCTATTAAGTTTCTCTCACCATTTTTATTTAAGAAAAAAGGATAAATCTATAAAAAAAAATATAGATCTATGAAACTTGTTTAAGAACAATAAAACGTAATCTTTAAAAAGAGTAGATACGAAGAAAAAAATTTATTTTCAACTATTTTTATTTTCAAAAAAAAGTTATATTTACTATTTCTTATTCTATTATTTCTTATTCTATACTTGGAAGGATGCAATTGAAAAACTATTTGAAACTCATATTTACCTTTTATGTTGAAAAATGTATCAAATGTTAAATTAATATTATGAAATGTTGAAAGAAGAGATTTGAAAGAAGAAATTTAAACAATGAGGAAGTTTCAACATTGTGAGATAATGAAAAATATATATAAATATGATGAGAGGAAAGACATGATGAATGAGTAGGTGAGAAGAAATATATGGAGATATATGTGTTTGTTAAATAAAATGGGTTAAGAAATAAAAAAAGTATTGATGATAGATATGATAAGATTGTCAAAGATAACATTGAGAATGAAAAAGAAAGATAAAAATATGAATATGATTTTTTGTTGCACATGAAATGATGAACAACCATGTGGGAATTAGTTGGAATTTATAATAAAAAGACAATATTTAACCTCAAATTAGTAATATGTTTAAAAAATAACAAAGGGTAAAAGGGTGATTTCCAGAACATCAACTTTTCTTATATTATAGATTTTTTCATCAAATATACTGTATGTTTATCTATCTCTCTTTAAGTTAAAGAGAATTTATTTTAATTAAACATATTTTGTATTCATAATATATCGGTTATTCAATTTGAACGTACCGCGAACCCAAATTACGTATCCAAATTACGTATCGACTATGTATATCCTAGGAATTTTTTTAGAATTGCCTACAATAAACCCAAATTCGTACCACTTACCAAAAACGAACATGGAACCTTGTGACTAGGGATAAAACTTGTGTCCATTATAATTATGATTTAAGTGAAAGTTGTACCGAAAGAAGTGAAAGGCATGTACAAGTAGAAGACTATCTTACACATGCTTAAAAGGAAAGACAAAGAAACATACAACAAAACGTCACTTGTCATTGATAATGCATGTTGCGTGTTGCCGCATATAGATACCCCATATCTCATAACTTCTCTTTCTCTCTATAAATAAAAGACATTATCATAATTCATGAGAACATAAACACAAAGTGTGTAGTTGGTGGCAATGCATGATGATTTTCATCAATTTTCTTTTGATCGGAGCAACCATATTGATGGTGGAGCCTGTGGCGGCATTGGACGGTGTTCCACTTGGAACGGATTCTCGATGGATTGTGAATAAAAATGGACAGAGAGTGAAGCTTGCATGTGTGAATTGGGTGTCTCATTTGGATGTTGTTGTGGCTGAAGGACTTAGTAAAAAGCCTGTTGGTGAAATATCGAAAGGAATAAAGAGCATGGGCTTTAACTGTGTTAGGCTAACTTGGCCTACTCTTCTTGCAACTGATGACACTATCTCTAATCTAAAGGTTAGACAATCATTGGAGAATCATGGTCTCAGAGATTCTATTGATGGTTTTCAATCTAATAATCCTTCCATCCTTGATCTTTCACTCATCCAAGCTTTTCAGGTACTACTTTTTCAACTATTATTTGTTTCTCATTTTGATTTGGTAATAATCTAGTGATGAACATGAATAGAAGGGCATTATGATTATAGTGTCATTTGACTTTATTGAATATGTGTAAAAAACTATTTGGAATTTAATCTCGTGATTAAGTTTCTATAACAGAGATGTGTTTTATCACATTCAAACTACAATTGAAAATAGAATGTGTGTGTACAATAAATACTCTCTGCTGTGTTAGTTGTAATAGTGACGAAGTCGCTTTTAATCCACTCTCTCATTTATCACACTCATAGAATCAAACTTCGTTAGAAGTTACCTAAAATAACTTATTATCCAGATTAGAAAAAACTTTTTGAGAAGAAATACAATTAATAAAACTATTAAAATTATTGTACCAAAGTGATTTTTTAAGGGTGAATGGGGGACTTTGAAAAAAGAGAAGCATTGATTAGAAAGAATTGAAGTTTGGTTGAAATTTTGTAGTATTTATATAAATTTTCTAAATATTTTTTTGTTGTTGAAAATTAAAATTATAATAATGATAAATACTATTTTTATCATTTTATATAAATTTATTTTTTCACAAAATGTCAATATTTTTTTAAAAATTCGTTTTCCTAAGTCTTATGTTTTCCTCTTTTTAGAAGTAAACACAAATTAATAGAAAATCCTTATGGAATATACTTTTAATTATCGTTTTTAAATTTTTTTTGTCAATTTTAATTTATAATAAAGAAATAATTGATATTTTGGATTTAAAGTTAATTTTTTTAATTTTAGAAATGACCCATCTATAAGTATTATTAATCTTTTTATCATTACAATTATCCAGCTACAAAATTTCATAACTTTTTATTAAACATTAAAATAAACACATATTTTAAAAAATAAAATAATTTTTTTTTTTACAAAATTAATAGAACCTTAATTTCAAAAACAAAAGTTTTTTGAAGAGATGTATTATTTTAGGGAAATGCTAATCAGTGCATTTGGAGTAGGTCAGCAAGAATGAGAATTCTGTCATAAGAACAAGCAATGTAATATAAATTGTTTCTGTTATAATTGTCGAGAGGAAACCTTAGTTGAGTGAAGTTAGTGGTTATATTTATATCAGTGAACAAGGATTGGAGTGGGTAGGACTTTAGATTTAAACTGACTGCAAAGTGAAGGTGGCGCTTGGTTGACATGTTAAGGTGCTTTGTGACGGAAATGGGGTCGAAAAAACATTTTTTTATAAAAATCAATTATTTTAATTTCTAATATATTTATTACACGCATTTTTAAAAAATACTTAAATAGTACCATGGTTAGCATGACCCTTACTCTTATTATATCTTATTATATATTGCTGCAAGTGTTCCAAACTATTTTTAAAATCACATTTTGAATTAACTAGAACAATGTTTTGTGATGATTCTAGGCAGTTGTGAAAAGTCTGGAGAACAATGATGTGATGGTGATTTTGGACAACCATCTAACAAATCCAGGATGGTGTTGTGGATATACAGATGGCAATGGATTTTTTGGTGATCAATATTTTGACCCGAATCTATGGGTCATAGGCCTAACCAAAATGGCCACTCTTTTCAAAGGAGTCCCTAATGTGGTAGGCATGAGCTTGAGGAATGAACTCAGAGGTCCAAAACAAAATGAAAATGATTGGTACAAATATATGGTGCAAGGAGCAGAAGCAGTTCATGCAGCAAATCCAGATGTTCTTGTAATTTTTTCTGGATTAAACTTTGACAAAGACTTATCCTTCATTGCCAAAAGACCACTGAACCTATCATTCAAAGGGAAACTAGTATTTGAAGCACACAGGTATGCATTCACTGATGGCCAATCTTGGGTAGACGAAAACCCGAATCAAGTATGTGGACGAGTAACTCAAAATTTGAAGGATACGTCTGGTTACTTAGTGGAACAAGGATATCCATTGATTATGAGTGAGTTTGGGGGTGATTTGAGAGGTACTAATGTCAATGACAACCGTTATCTTGACTGCTTTATAGCATATGTAGCTGAACTTGATTTGGATTGGGCTTTGTGGACATTGCAAGGTAGTTACTACATTAGAGAAGGGGATGTTGAACATGAAGAGGTTTATGGTATTCTCAATTTGAATTGGACACAAGTTAGAAATAAGGGCTTCTTGCAAAGGATTACTTCCTTTCAACTTCCATTTCAAGGTAACAATATAGATTTGAATCCTCTCTATTATTGTCCTGTCTATTTAGAATGTTCTCTTTAAATTTATCTTTCAACCATTAGATTTATTTGATGGATGAGATGACGAATTTCTCTCCCAATTTAATAGAGGTTTTAGGTTTGAATCCAGCCCAGAGACACATAGGAGTGTTAAATCTTTTAGGGGAGTTTGTCGTCTATTATAATTTTACCTGACTGTGATTTTATCTTTTATAGATAATATTATTTATTTTTACCACTTTTTAGGGCTTGAATTGTTTTTCTTATTGAATATTGTTCAGGTCCAGGCATAATACAAGGAGATCCATACAAACTAATATTTCATCCTTTAACGGGTCTTTGCGTCATAAGGAAGTTTTCAAAAACTCAGCCATTGAAATTAGGTCAATGTTTGTCTTCTGATGGCTGGTACTACACACCACAAAACACACTAATAAAAAAAGGAACAAACAATTGCATAAAAGTGGTGGAAGAAGGGAATCCTGCAACACTTAGCACAAGCTGCTTAGGTGATGACTCTAAATGGGACATGATCTCAGATTCCAAGTTGCACCTTTCATCCAAAACTAGCAGTGGATCAAATGTTTGCCTAGATGTGGATGGTGACAACAATATTGTGACCAATGCTTGTAAATGCTTGAGCCAAGATAAATCATGTGACCCTGCAAGCCAGTGGTTTAAGATTATTGATAGTGGAAAGAGGTCAATTCAGTCCACTTCAACATTATCCAAGACTTTTATGGAACCATTGATCTCAACATAAGTTTATTCTAACTATTTAAGGTAATTTCATTTACCATGTGAACTTAATAAAAGTTTCATCTACAGTTATTTTAATGGAAGAGATGTTTTAAAAATATTTATTATAATTTTATAATGGTTATATTTATTCAATATAGATTTCTTAATTATCTTACGGATGGTCGAGTGGTAACTCATATTTGTTTAATGCATGTGGTTGCAAGTTTATCATGATATTTCATATTTTGTTTAAGTAAAAAAATCATTAGTAAATAATGGGTATATTGTTAGTGTCTAATGCACTTAGGTGAGAAGAGAATGATAGAGAGAAGGAGAATGAAAAGTAATTGTGTTGAAGGTTATTATTGTGGTTGTTGTTAAAATTGAATTACGTACACTATGTATATATGCAAGTAGGTTATTTGTATCCCAAGTAATTCACAAATTAACCAAACATGCTAACAAAATAATTGACTAACTTGAATTATCTCAATATACTCTTCCTTTATAATTCAAGTTGTCGAATATACACTAGTCATAATCGATCAGAAGTTATCTTGTTTTAGATTGATTCGACAGATAAGAATGCAGAATTTGAATCATCCATCATCAATCTCTTGAGTATTTATTTGGCATATTTCCTTTGATACAAAACCATAACATGCTTGGTAATTTGAAATTACATGCCTAGGAAATACGACAAGTTTCCCATATCCGACATTTTAAATTCCTTATTCATCGGCTCTTTGAACTTTGATATGTTCTTCATGTTATTTCCAGTTACTAGCAAGTCATCAACATATAAGCATATGGTGATTATATCTTGTACCATGACCTCTACATATACATCATACTCAGACTCGCATTTGATGAATCCCAATTCGACTAAGCATGAGTAAGTTTTCTTGTTTGAAATCATAGAGAGCTTTGTGAAACTTGTACACCTTCCTTGATTCCTCATATATCACAAGCCCAGGAGGTTGTGTGACATACAAGACTTCATCTAGATGATCATTCAAAAATGTTGATTTCACATCTAAGTGAAATATTGACCAGCCTTGCTTGCATATGCCAAGGCTACCAACAGTCTTCAATCTTGTTACTGATCCATATACTTCAGAGTATTTCAGTCTTTCTCTCTGAAGAAATCCTCGAGCTACTAATCTTGCCTTATGTCATGGAATCGACTCATCGGATTGTGCTTCAGCTTGAACACCCACTTCACTTTGATAACTTTTGTGTTTGTTGACAATTTGAATAACTCTCATGTGTTGTTTCTTTAAATCACTTGTAACTCTTTTACCATAGCTTACTTCCATTGTTTATTCTTTAAAGTCTCCCTATAGTTGATTGGTTCAACACCTGCAATTAAAGAAAAATGAATCAATTCTCCATCTAGTGTGACTTCATCATCACCAACCTCTTTATAGTCTTAAAATCTTGTTGGGAGAACTTTGGTTCTTTGAGGTATTTGGCTTGTGCTAGCGACATCTTATTTATTATATGCTTCAACTTTGAATGTGACTAGAGTGTCATTAAATGGACTATCTTCGTGCTCACTATTTTCTTCATCAACGTCGTAGATTATCAATGCCTTGTTAGTTGAATCACCTAAATTCCAATCCCATGAAGAGTTTTCATCAATCACAATGTTTCAACTCATCACGATCTTATCATTGATTCGATTGAATAACTTTTATGCTCTAACTTTATGATATCCTACAAGAATCATAGGTTCATTTTTATCATCAAGTTTCCTTCTTGCATACACCTTCAGATGACTCGCTGATGGTCATTTTCCACTTCATACTTATTTAGGAACCTTGTTCTTCAGTTTCTCAGTAGGGCCCTTGTTTAGAATATAAAGAGGAGTGGAGATTTATTTACCCCCGTAAGGATTTTAGTAGATTATTCTGCTTCAAAATGCATCTTGCCATATTCAGTATGGTCCTATTTCTTATTTCTGCAATTTCATGATGTTGAGGCGTGTAAGGAGCATTTACCTAATGATAAATACTATGTTCTACACAAAATTCCTCAAATATCTTGCACGTATATTCTACATCACCATTTGTGCACAAAACCTTGATCTTTATTTCACTATGGTTTTTGACAAGCATCTTGAATCTTTTAAAGATTTCAAATACTTCGTATTTTTGCTTGATCACATATACCCAAAGCTTTTGACTATACTCATCGATAAATTAGACAAAATACATGTTTCCACCAATGTTGTGATCCTCAAATAGGTCACATACATCTGAATGTACTACTTCTAGTATGCAGAAGGATCTCATTAGCATAGTCAAAACAAAAAATTGTCTAGATTGCTTCCCTACTAAGAAGTCTTCGCAGAGTTTGTCATGCATCACAAGACTTGGTATACCAGTTACCATATCTTGAATAATTAGTTAATTGAGTGACCTAAAATTTAGATTGTCAAACCTCAAATTCCATAACCAACTACGCTTGTGGTTGACAACTATTTTTAGGTGTTGTACCTTAGTCGAACTGATCATGGTCTTAAATGTCATATTCTTCAATAAACGAGATTTTAGGATTAGATTCTTTTGAGTGTCAAATAGTTTCATGGTTCTATCTTTCATAACCACTGAGAAACCTTTTTCGACCAATTGTCCAACACTTACCAGATTTCACTTTATTACAGATACATAGAATACATCTTTGGTCATAGTTCTTGCTCTATTTCTCCTTTGAATAACTATGTTATTAGTACCTTCTGATTTTGATGAGCTATTATATGCAAGTTTGACCTTGCTCTTCTTTGCATCTACTATAAATTGAATGCAATACACAGTTTTGTAATATTTCTTTTTCGCATCCTTTTGAATGATTCTATGAGCGTTGTTTGCATTGTGAGCAAGCTTATTAATGCCATTGTTGACCATTACTAGGTTTTCTTGACAGTTGAACAAGGATTTCACTTACTTATTGTTCCTATTTTTGCTATTAAGAATTGGAAGAGAATTGATAATTTAATTGCAACTGTTCATCTCTACAACAAGTATGATTCACGATCTTTGGAAACATGACCATTGACGTGTTGTTCTTGAAAACGTGATCAAAATTAGAAGCTCTAGATACCAATTTGCTACTGTGTCATACACTTGGGTTAGAAGAAAATATATGCGTGTGTGTAGGGGGGTGAGAGAGAGAGAGATGGAAATATATTGTATTAAAGGCTATTATTATGGTTACTATTAAAACTGAATTACATTATGTATATATAATTAGGTTACTTGAAGCCTGAGTAACTCGCAAACTAACTAACTTTCTAACCAAATAACTAACTAACTTAAATTTTATATATATATATATATATATATATATATATATATATATATATATATATATATATATATATATATATATATATATATATATATATATATATATAAGCGTGAAAAACACAAGAAAGGGGGTTTGAATTGAGTTTTATACTTTTAAAACTTTTGCTCTTAAGAACAATCCCCTTGAATATGTTTTGCTTTAATGAAGATTGAAAGATATGAAAGCAATAAATAACACAATATTTTTATCCTAGTTCACTTGAAACACCAAGCTACTCTAGTCCACCCTTCTGAGATGATTTGCCTCTCTACATCGAGGACTTAATACACTATAACCAAACTGATTACACTTGCACGGAACCTCCAGTGACTAACACCTGCACATACCAATTGTGTGTGACTAACGTTTGATAACAAGTTTGTTTACAAATAAATATGCTTCTATACAAGCTGATTATGTAAACAGATTTTTAGTACAAAGTGACTTGAATGAATTTACAGCTTTTTACAAAGAATAAAGAAGTTATGCGCAGAGAGTTTCCTCGTGAATTAGCAGTTATTTCTTCAAGTCTAGAAGCTCTTATATAGTGTCATGCATGATGTAATCGTTGGAGGGCACATTTGGAATATGAAACTTGTGGTGTCTTGAAGGAACGTGGGGGACAAGATCGTACGCAATGTCTGTCCTTCATGGTAGTGGAATGCAACATTTTGTTTGTACCATGTTAACGTTATCTTCTTTCCTTCTACACTTCAGAGGCTTCTGCAAGCATGAGTTTAGAAGTGGAGAATCTAACTTCTTGTTGATCAAAACTTAAGTCTTCAGAGTCTTCAGATCTTCCTCTTTAGAGACTTCAGCACTTGGTTTTGAAGAACCTTGTATCGTAACCAAAGGTTGAAAGAACTTCAAGTCTTGGAATCTTCAGAATCACATTCTTCAGAGTCTTCAGCACTTGGTCTTGTAACCTTATATCATAACCTAAGTTCAGAAGAACTTCAAGTCTTGGAATCTTCAGAATTATATTCTTCAGAGTCTTCGGCACTTGGTCTTCGGAACCCTTTGTGTCGTAACCTAAGTTCAGAAGAACTTCAAGTCTTTCGAATCTTCAGAGTCACGTCTTCAGAGTCTTTAAACACTTGGTCTTTAGAACCCTTTGTCTTCTGAAACTTGAGTCTTTAGCATCTTAACATAAGTCACACTTTTGTCTTTAGATCTTCTGACTGATTTCTTCAGACGAACGTATCAGAGTAACTAAACTTCATAGCCTTCTGAAGCTTTCCTCGCTACTTTGTTCATCAGAACCTCTATAGCTTATAAGCAAAACATCTACTCTTCTAATGTCTTGGCCGCACCATTCATCAGAAGTAGAACATGTTTGTTTATCTTAAAAATACAACAACCATTAGAATAACAAAAATTGTTCACTCAAACATACTCTTTGTTATCATCAAAACTCAGAGACATAATTGCAGAACCAAATTTTTATATATATATATATATATATATATATATATATATATATATATATATATATATATATATATATATATATATATATATATATATATATATATATATATATATATATATATATATATATATATATATATATATAGTTTTCAATACTAACCATTGGTAGCCATTTTGGCATCTTGCCACCCAAATTTTTAGATATTAGAGTGATCATGAAAGGGGTGTTTACAAACAATACAACAATAATAAAACATTAATTCAAATAATATAAATATATGGGAGTATGAATGTTAACGTAAATATGGGTACTATGTATCCGTTTTTTTATTGAAAGAAATGTATCAGTTTTGTTATCGTAGAATTCTCATAAATAAGTGAATTAATTAATGTGATTTTATTTCAATTATACATTGATATTCAAAATGGTTTATTAAAACAACATTATATTCACAAAATATATGTGGCTTTAATACTCATAAATTTTTTCTTTACTTCAATTGTTTATCAACTATTAACTAAATTAATTATAATTCTTTAATTTTTTAATTCAAATAAAATATTAATAAGCACTTCTAATAATAGTTTGAATTTTTTAACAAGTTAATAAAATGTAAACTTATAAAGAATTTTTTAATTTAAATTTAAAAATAAATAAATAAATAATAAAGATTTTTAATATTATTATTTCTAACACAACTATTATACATAAAATTAATAAAAGTTATATTATTTTTTATTTTAATAAGATGTAATGATTGGCTGTCATTAAATTTATTATAATTTAAAATTTACAATATTTAAATTTATAAAATTAATTAATTAATGATTAAAAAATGAATGAAATAAGGTTTTTAGCTTTTTTGTTACAACACTAAAATTTAATCATATTAGAAATATTAGTTTTTTTATGAAATTAATAAATTAAAAATTAAAAAAATGAATGAAATAAGTAAGATTTTTAGTTTTTTTTTACAATATTAAAAATGTAATGATATTAGAAATATTAGATCTTTTTATAAAATGAATGAAAGAATGAAAAATGATGAAATAAGTTTAACAAAATATTGTTAGTAATAAAAAATAATTAATTTTTTTAATTTTTTTTACAATATTAAAAATGTAATGATATTAGAAATATTAAATGTTTTAAAATTAATTAATTAATGAATGAAATAAGTTTAACCAAATATTGTTAGTAATAAATTTTTTTGATATGTATCAGTATTATTATTCTTATTGTTATTATTTATAATCATGATAGTTGATTATATTATTATTATAATTGTTATAATTATTATTAATTTTAGTATAAGGTTTGTATAATTAGGGTTTGCATTTAGAATTGTTGATAATGTGACATGTGGTTAGAGTTATTTTTAAGATGACATGTAACTAGGGTTGCCATAATGGCTTCTTTGAATTTATAAATAGATTAATTAATCAATAAATTATTCATTCCTTTAAATCATAATTAATTAATTAAATTAAAAATATTTACTACAATAAACCCCACACTTCCACTATATTCCATCTTTCAATCACTTTTAGACTCTTAACTATCTCTTATAAAATTAAAATCAAAGAGCATATTTTATACGAAGAGATTGAAATTGAGAAAACATTTTAGGGTTAAATATAGTTTGGTCCCTATAAATATTTTAATGTTGACTTTTAGTCTCTATAACAAAACTTCGAGTTTTAGTCCAAATAAAATCACTTTTGTACGCAGTTTTAGTCCCTATAGAAGAATTAAAATTGCATGCAAAAGTAATTTTATAAGGACTATAACTCGGAAAAAAATTTATAGGACTGAAAATCATTTTTTATTATTTTATATAGACTAAAAATATATTTAACCCAATATTTTATAAAACACTAAACACCTTAAAAAGAATTAAAAAAAAATTATCTTTCCCTCAACAAACATACATGTCACTCTCTTTCTATTATTTTTATTTATCCACGTATTTTTCTATATTACTTCATTAAAAATATTTTTCATTAATTTAATTTATCAATTTATTATAATATAATATAATTTAGTTATATTTATTTTAATGATTGAATAATTTCACAAATTTAAGGTATTCTATAATTATAATGTGTATTTTTTTATTTTATAAGTTATATAAAATAATCCCAAAAAATAATAAATTATATTGTGTATTTTAGTTAAAGTTGTTTTATTTTATTTTTTAAAAGTAATTCAATAAAATCTACTCATCTGGCAATATCTTCTGCTAAATCTCCTCCTCAAAATAATAATAATAATAATAATAATAATAATAATAATAATAATAATAATAATAATAATAATAATAATAATAATAATAATAATAATAATAATAATAATAATAATAATAATAATTAATAAGTAAATCATTAAAACAAAATAATATTTAACTAATTAAATCAATATAAATAATTAATTAATTTAAATTAAAACTCCTAATCATACCCACTACTTATCATAATACTCATTAACCTAATCATTTTCAGTTTTCCATCTATATCCACTAAGTCATTAACATATTACTAAAAAGGCTAAATTATATTTTTGGTTCCCCTATTTTTCTGTTTTTACGATTTAGGTCCCTCCATTTTATTTTTAAACACTTTTGGTCCCCCATCACCACTTTGGCTCCAAAAAAGTCTATGTGTCATTTGTTATTAACAGGTGGCATGAAAGTATTTTACATGTGACATCCAAAAAACACACTCCTTCTTCCTCAACGGTCTTCTTTCCTTCTTTTCAGAATCTCTTCGTTTCCTCACTCCTTCTTCTTCCCTTTCTGCAGTCGTGAAGATTTACGATTCCAGGTTTGTGTCATAAAAACTTCCCCTTCCTCACTCCTTCTTCTTCCCTTTCCTCACTCGTTCCTAATTTTCCGGAAGCCCTAATTTTCACTGTTTGTTGCATTTCATTTCACAGACATACATGTCTTCATTTACGTCTAATGAGGATGAGAAGTTTCGTTTCAAGTATGTAGCGATTTTATCTAGTTATGTATTTTGAGATGTTGAAGTTTAGTAAAGCGTTGATCTGAGATGTGCATTGTTTTTTATACTTAATAGGCCAGCTGATATAACTGAAGTTAGGTTAAGGATTAATCATGGGGGTACTTTGTTCATTATCCTTGCAAAGTATATGTTAATGGAAAGGTAGAAGAACTGGAATGGGAATTTGATGTGGATTTCATGTGATACATGGACTTTATGAAGGTTGTCAAGGAGTTGGGTTATGTAAGAATCAAGGGCATGTGGTATCATCACCCGAAATTATCACTTGCGCGTGGGCTGAGACCTCTCAACAATGATGCAGATGTTCTGAAATTCGGTGAAAATATGAAAGGATACGATTTGGGTAATATCTATGTTGAACATGTCATAGATGAACCGGAAGTTCTAATAGAAGAAGAGTATAAACAATATGCAGAACCTGTACAGACCCCAATTGAGAGGGAAAAAGATAGGGAAGAAGTAACTGTGGAAGAGAGGGAAGAAGAGAATGAAGAAGAGAGGGAAAAAGTAACTATGGAAGAGAGGGAAGAAGAGAATGCAGAAGAGAGGGAAGGAGTAATTGTAGCTAACAACGCAGAAGAGAATGCAGAAGTAACTGTGGAAGAGTGGGAAGAAGAGAATGCAGAAGAGAGGGAAGAAGTAAATGAAGAAGATATGGAAGAAGAGAATGCAGAAAATAGGGAAGAAGTAAATGTGGAAGATATGGAAGAAGAGAATGCAGAAGATATGGAAGAGGTAAATAATGAAGACAGTGAAGAAGTGGTAATGGAAGTGAGGGAAAAAGTAATTGAGGATGGGATGGAAGAAGTGGATATGGAAGATATGGAAGAAGTTATTGAGGAAGACGAAGATTTGGGGGATAGTAAATTTGATGGCTTAGTTGAAGAGAATTGAGACTGGACACATGAGGTACCAAGCCACACATTTATGCAAGAAAAAAAATGATGCAACCCAGGTATATGCAAGCCAAGAACCAACCAAAGCAACTGATTTTGAAGAAGCATATAATGTAGACTCAGATGTCCTTGATACTCCCCCAGGAAGTGAAGATGATGGTGAAGAATTTAATTATCCCAAGTTTAAAATTCCGGATTGTGGTGATCAAGTAAGATTCGAGCTTGGGATGAGATTTTCCTCAAAGGGTCTTATTATCGAACTGACAGTCACTGTGATTTGCAGGTTAATAATATGTGTGAGTCGTTCAACAACGCTATCTTGGAGTATAGGGACAAGCCCATCATAACTTTACTAGAAGGTTTAAAGCACTATATTACCACAAGGATAGTGAAGCAAAAGAATCTCATGAGTCGATTCAGAGGCTCAATTTGTCCCAAGGTGGAACAAACAATTGAAAGGCTAAAGAGGGAATCTGGGGGTTGGGCACCAACATGGCATGGAGATGATGCACTGAATATCTTTAGCGTGTCCAATGGTCAAGACACTTTCGAGGTGAACTTGCAGAAATTCCATTGTGCTTGTCGTAAATGGGCCCTGACTGGCATTCCATGTGTGCATGCGGTTGCTTGTATTTTACACAACAAGGATGACATATTCCCATTTGTGTCTAAATATTATAGGTAATTTATGCAACATTTATGTTATTGCATATTGTATAATATGCATACTGTTAACTTGCAGTTAAGTTACTGCATATTGTGCAGGAAATCAAGCTTCATGGCAACTTACTCTTATATAGTGTTGCCATCCAATGGCCCCAGACTCTGGCCTGTAAGTAATGGAGAAATGATTAATCCACCGATTATGAGAAGGGCACCGGGCAGACCCAAAAAGAAAAGAAACAGGGCTAATGATGAACCAACTTCCAGCAAAGTACTACCAAGACTTTTGACCACTGTCAAATCGAAAATTACCAAAAGGTAGTAACAAGGCAAGGAAGTAAAGGAAGACAAAGGAATCACCAACTGTCTTGACACAATGCTCACAAGCTCCACGAACACAAGAATGAAATATTTGTGAATCCAGATTCTGTTTTGCTACTTTGCACTTAGTTTTGGTTGAATCCACATTTTGTGTAATGGATCACATGTAATATTTGTGAATCCAGATTATGTTTTGCTACTTTGCACTTAGTTTTGGTTGAATCCACATTTTGTGTAATGGATCACATGTTGCTACTTTGCACTTAGTTTATGTTTATGTATAATGCTTTGCTACTCTTTTGTTATATATAAGACAGTTTAGCAGTTTTACAAAGACAGTTTAGAGTTTTACAAGAAG
Organism: Vicia sativa; assembly: GCA_021764765.1. NCBI lineage: Eukaryota > Viridiplantae > Streptophyta > Magnoliopsida > Fabales > Fabaceae > Vicia > Vicia sativa. Next base: position 38,170,491 of record CM038795.1, on the reverse strand, counting down.
GCATGCATCAATGCATAACCTCTTGAGTCAATACAAAAAGGCATGCATCAATACATATAACAATTTTCCATCTATATGAGTCGACTCATACTGTTTTGCATCGATACATATATATTTCAAAAATTGGAATTCAGTTCTGTTTGTTGCTTGCATCAATACAAAATCATTTGTGTCGATACAAACCAATTATTCTTTCATGAAAATAAAATTTTACACAGTATGCATCGATGCATACGTGTTTTGCATCGACTCATATAAGAATTGAGGCTCTGGATATTTGATTTTGCATCAATACATAAGTGCTTGTATCAATACATATCTCACATGCATCAACTCATCCGTATCATGCATCGACTCATGTCTTAATTAGTTTTCTGGAATCATTTTGATAACAGTATGTATTGATGCATAATCCTTTGTATCAATACATAAGTGTCATGTATCGACACATAAGTAGTTTGCATCGACGTATACGTAACTCAACTTTCTGGAAACCATTCCATTACAATATGCATTGATGCAAAATCACTTGTATCAATACATAAATGGATTTGTGTCGACGCATACGAAACTTGCATCGACTCATACTCAATTTAACTCTTTGGAATTAATTTCAACACAGTATGCATCAATACAAAATCACTTGTATCAATGCATCAAGTCACTTGTGTCGACTCATAAGATTTTGTATTGACGCATAAGTTTGTTTTTCAACTAACTTTTAATGTTTCCATATATAAGACAGTTTATATATGCCATAAGTCTTCTGAACATAAGTTTATTTTTCATCTTCATCATCTTTATCCAAATTCTGACAGTATTATGTTATATGATGTTTATACATAACCAAATTATGACAGTATTCCTTATATAACCAAAATAAATATGAAATGAAATGACCAAATTGTATGAACTGAAAGGACCAAATTATATGACAGTATAATAGTTTGAACATTACATCAAAACCTCAATGATTACAACATCAAAATCATTACATAATTAGTTGCGGCAATCAAAATCATTACAATCAAAATCCCTCAAAAATGATTATAATTAGTGACATCCTCCCTTCAAGTTTCTTCTAAGCAATATGACAATCAAAATCCAAGAAAAAACCAGGAACATAACCAAATTCTTGATCTTCCTTTGGAGTTCCTCACCAATTTTCTTAGCTACACCGTCCTTATGCTTCAAATCATTAACCTTCGCCAAGAGTGAGTTTATGACTTCACGGAGAGTGCTCATCATACCACTCAAAGAAGGAACATCCTTTTCGTCCATGTATCTGAACAAACATAAATTTTGGTTTCAATGTATCAAATTAAGTAAAATTTAAGACGTAAAAATTAGGGTTTTCTTGATTACCTTGTATAATCCACATCCATGGAACCTACACCCTGGATTTTGAGATGTCCACGCCGTAGCCACTAGTGATTCCAAGCCACAGTAACAGACCATCTTTCTCCTCCTAGAATGAGACGAAGAACTTGATACTTGAAACGATTGGGAACCCATAAGCGAAAGGATACGATAAATTTCTGAGGAAGAAGAAGAAGGAGTGAGGAAACAAAGAAATTCTGGAAAGAAGGAAAGAAGACCGTTGAGGAAGAAAGAGTGTTTTTTTTTGGATGCCACCTGTAAATGACATGTAAAATAATTTCATGCCACCTGTTAATAACAAATGACACATAGACTTTTTTGGAGCCAAATTGGGGATGGAGGACCAAAAATGTTTAAAAATAAAATGGAGGGACCTAAGTCGTGAAAACACCAAAATAGGAGGACCAAAAGTGTAATTTAACCTATTAAAAATCACTTTCTTATTTACTTAATGCACCCCAATTACATACCACTATCATGTAATTATCAAATAACACATTATGTAAACTATTTATTTTATTCATTATTTAATAAATGAGCAATTTATAATTTTTATTGTAATTAACTAAAAAATAATACATCCACTTTTTATGTAATGAGGAATTTCTTATTTTATGGTTTTCATTTCACATATAGGTATTTTTTAAAATTAATTCTAAATTTATAATTTATAATTTATAATTTATAACTTTTTTAATTCATTTTATAACTTTTTAATTCTTAGTCAATGATATTTTTTTATATGCATGTAAACAAATGCATACATATATTTAATTAAATTATCATATAATTTTTAAATATATAATTTTTTTTTATAAATATTTATTTGACATCTTAACGTATGAGTAAAAAATAAGATTGCATTAACATATAAAATTTAAACAATTCTACGCATGTTTTAAAAATGCAAATTCTTCTCTTATAAAACAAAATTGCAATTTTAAATAAATATTGCTTAAATTTTAGGTGAATATTATTATATTATGAAAACTAGTCAGATACCCATGCGTTTGCACGAGTACATCGATGGTGTGAAAATATGTTTTAAAATAAATATTTAATTTATAATGAAATGTCTAAAAAAAATTATCATATTAATAACAAAAATATTGAAATCTCAAATATTAGTTTATTTAATTTTAAAAAAATAATTAGTAGAAAGAAATATAATACAACAACAAAATTTATCCCACAATTGTATGTTTAGAAAAAATAATATTAATTTTATGTTGAAAAAAAAAATTAAAATATTTATTTATTAAATATTAAATATTATTTCAAATATAAAGTCAGAACAGAGTTGAGAAATATAATAGGCACAAAGTATAAACTATTAATCTAAGTTAAAAAAATTTCACACGTGTTTAATAAAAATGAAGTGTAAGAATATCAATAAAGTGTATATTTTTGTTTTTAAAATATAATTAAAATGTAAATAAGAAAAACAAAATTATTTTACCAAAATAGATTTTTATTTTAAAAAAGATATATTTATAAAAAAATTGTTTTACATCAATAATTTCCATATATATCTTTAAAAAATTTATATCTTAAATTATAAATAATTTCAAAAAAAAAAAGAAGAAAAACAATACATTTTTGTGTGTATTAATAAATTATTTTACTTTTAATATGAAATCAGAAATTATTAGCCCTTACAACAATTACCAAAAAATATCCCTTAAAATAAAAAATTGTTATAGTTATAATAATAATAATAATAATAATAATAATAATAATATTATTATTATTATTATTATTATTATTATTATTATTATTATTATTATTATTATTATATTTATTATAGTAGAGATATTGCAGTCATTTTTGAAGAATTCTACAAAATTGGAATTCCTGAAGAATGAAAAACTATTTATTTATGATCTTAAAATAAATGCTATTTATGCATCTAATCAATCATAAAGAAATAACATTAAATATATTTTAAAATTATATTTAAAAGGAACTCGTAAATATTATAATATAAAATTAGAAAAATGTATCTATTAAAGTAAAAAAAATGGAAATTAATTTAAAAAAATTAACTTACTAATAGTGTAAGTTCACCTCTGTTAGGGACAGCTCCCATTTATTTTTATTTATAAAAGAATTATCTTAAGTTATACTATATATATATATATATATATATATATATATATATATATATATATATATATATATATATATATATATATATATATATATATATATATATATATATATATAGATAGATAGATAGATAGATAGATAGATAGATAGATAGATAGATAGATAGAGAGATGAGGAATCAAATTACACCCGAAGAGTTACACCATGAGTTACACTCACTCAAAAACGTCATTTCGAATTAATATTTTTTACAATTAACCGTTGGATTAAAACATATCATCATATAGATCATTCCTATAAAGTTTGAGATTAATCTATATTTTTTTTTACTGTCAAACAATAAATGAGAATATGAAGTTGTATAAATTTGTTAGATGATATGAGAACGAAGTCAAATGATACAAACTATAATCAATCGGGGACAAAGTAAGCAAATAAGAGTTATACAAAATTCGATACCGAATCTTCATATTAGGAACTAAAACCCAAATTTTGTTGGCAAAAAATTCCCTAATGTTATCCCAACATCTTTAAGATTCTTTGAAGAACTCAACCTCAAAACATTCAATTCTTACGCTCTTGTGCTACTTTGCAGTACTTTCATTGTTGACTTCTACAGCTAAACTCTTGGAACATAGAAAATAATTGCTATCTTATCTTAATGCAGCTTCTAAAGGCTGCTTTCTCAGAATCCTCAGTTTTCTCAAACTTCAGCAATAGACAAACCTGCAAGTGTTTCAAAGCAAGACCTTAATAACTAATATAATGGATTAAAGGAAAATGCGTCTTACATTCTAGAAAAATGAAACGCCAACCGAAACTAATATGGCAGGATTGCATCTCTCTCATGTTCATCTATATAATGACCTGGATGATGATACTGATACCGCACGTAGTATCATCAATCAGTATGCAAAAAAAGGAAAAGAACTATTCAACGTATTGAAAAGTAGAATAAAGAACAAATCAGAAACCCTATAACTGAAAATTCAACACAATATTTATTATATGAAAATGAAAGATATAGAAATTATAAATACAAAAAGAAATACTAATTCAAACATAAAACTCTACTTGCATAAGTTACAGTTAAAAGTGTGTTTCAATAAGTAGCTGAAAAAGTGAAAATTAACATTAAAAAATTCTAAATCATTAAAAAAAACTGTATATACACAAATAAATATAATAATTCAAACACAATCACAAAATAAAAAAATATTTCCATGCAATTTGAAGAACAGAGAAAAGATGATGTCGGTTTTGTATGCTTCACTTCATAAGCCTTTAGTTTCAGGTCAAAGATAGAAAGCCTTGTTCCGCGTTGTTTAGTTTAATCATAGTCCTTAACTTTAAGCTTTGATTCTTTCTCTTACTAACGTCTCCTTGATATGGAAAGATCATAATAAAACATATTAGAGCAATGTTATATAGTAATACAAAATCAAACAGGAAATGATAAAATATGAATGATGACAACAGACCTGCAATTTTCAATGTTGAAGCTGATAGAGTTACTGATATATTAGTGAATTAACAGTTATTCGAAGAGTCTTCAAATCCTAATTCCTTAAGTGCAGTATCATGTGATAAGCTCTTGGGATATCAATCCAAAAACCAACAATTCTCTACCGAATCAGACAGCACCAACAACTTGAATTGGATTAATCCCTCCCTAGGGTCGCTGCAATGTAGAGAGCTCCCTTAATATGGCCTTGTAGCTAAAAACACCACACATAAGAAAACAAATCTTACAATTAGTTCATCATTCATTCATGTTATCGTAATATAATAACAAACACCGAAAAAAATTAATAAGTATTTAGGTTTAGCTTGAAACCTATAACATCAATCAAAAAACAAATTGTTCACAAAGATTGAATAAAAATTAAAACTTTGGCCTATTTTTGGTTGAAATTTCATGAATTCAGTTGCATGAATCCAGTTGCAGCTTTCACTGCACCATTACATAGAAAACAAAAACCAACATTTAATTCTTCACTTCCATAATAATCCATAAAAAATATGTACACATGAACCTCTATATTAAAAGCATCGGTGAAGAAATAAAGCCAGTAAAACATTCAGCAATCAAATAACAAAATATTAAATCAGACATGACTATTCGAGGTTACTATCATGCTGTAAAAAATCTAAAAAATGGAAAACAAAACACTTAATAAGAGGGTAGTCTTGTTCAACATAAGGAAAAAAACAAAACACATAATCAAGGATTATCTATGATCAACATAACACAAAAATCAAAACAAAAGAACATGCAATAAGCAAAGTTCAACCGTACACACGGTGAAGAAAAAAATAACACAAAAAACAGAAAAGGTAAAAAACCTAATAACCACCGTTTGAGAGTACCGACAAAGAAGAAGAAGAAACTAATGGTATAAAAGATGAGTAGTAGTTGTTGATTTAATTGGGTCGTATTTATAGGAGAACATATTGACACGGGAAACAAATTTCAGATACATTAACCATCAAATTGGTTGAGGAAGATGAAAGGAAGCGTTTGGAAAAAAACAAAGAATTTATTAGGGCAACATGAAGATTTGAAATACTGATCTTTCATTAGACCTAACATCAAAAGTTATAATAAGTGAATTTATTATATGCATGTAAAAAAATGCATACATATATTTAATTATATTATCATATAACTTTTAAATTTATTATTAATTTTTTAAAAAAATATTTATTTGAAATGAACAAAAAATAAGATTGCATTAATATATAAAATTTAAACAATTCTACGTATGTTTTAAAAATGCAAATTCTTCTCTTATAAAACAAAATTGCAATTTTAAATAAATATTGCTTAAATTTTAGGTGAATATGATTATATTATGAAAATTTATAGAAACATTATACAAGGAATAAGAAGATGTTTTCTATGTCAATTGGATTTTCAAATCTGCATTGAAAATATCATCAGTAATGCAAACCATCATAGAACGATAGGTAGTAATTAATGCATATGAGGGATAAAATTGCAGTTATTATAAAATACATAGTGATAACAGAATATTTTACTTTTTTAATGAGTTCCGAAGTGGCATAACTTTAAACCATTACATTTATGACAAGTCAGTTGGATAACATTACCCATTTTCTTAAGTTGGATAATGAAGTAACCACCTTAAAAATTAATAAGGGTGTTATAAAAAAGAACAAGAAAAAAACTCAAAAGCCTATAATTAGGGACGGAAATAGTAATAGATATCACAAAATTATAATTAGTAGTACATGACTCACTTAACCATTCAAGGAAAGCTCCATGCTCTTATAAAATTGAACATCATCACGACAAACACATGACACATTTTTTTTATAAATGACGAGATCCACCAAACAAATACCATGCATGAGTGACCAGAACAAAGTTAAGGAACCCATAACTAATACTCAATGATCATATATATGATCAGAAGTAAAAGATTCCAGCAACAACGGTGGTGACAGCCGTTCCAGCGACGGCGGAGAATTGAATGGAAGAGGCAGCATTTGTTGGAGTATCGAAGGCACCCGGTGGCACTGGTCCACCGATGGGTGCGGCGACGACACCGCCGTTTGCTGAAGGAGGGTCACCGGTTCTGGTTCCAATGCGAAACTCTGAGTCATCTTCTTCGTAGTCATCTTCGGAAGGCATTGGTGGATCTGCGGCACATGAAAGGCCAATCATGGCCAACATTATTAGGGCAAGAACAACAACATGCCGTGAACGTGCCATTTGTGTATGTGTTTGTTTGTCTCGGTTGTTGTTGTTGTTGTTGATGCTGTTCAATGTAGAGGTGGGTTTTGTTTGTGGGTGGAGAGTTGATGGAAATGGCTCAAAATTTATATGCAAAATAATTAAAAGTTATTGCTATATTTGTGGACAGCCATTGGCAAGGTTTTAACTATTTACAGGAATGTATAGAAATGTATGGTTATTATTGGTTAGTTTTATTTTTTTTTAGTATTATTATTGGTTAGTTATAGAGTTATTATAGTGAGAAATTTGCTTAAAATAAAAATTTGAGTCTTCTGGTTGCTGTTGATGTTGTCTAAAGAAGGAAATAGGGTTGCTAGATCCAAATTGCAATGTTTAGGGCCTCAAGTTTTCCTTCCATTTATTTAGGACAGGCCCAACTCAATTCCACTTTATTTTTAAATTAAATTACATGTAGTTGCAATCTAGTAAAATGACATTAAAGGATGTTTTTTGTACATTTAATATTGTTCTTAAACCATATGAAAATTTGAAAATATTTTTTACACCTTTTGGAATTTGAAATTCGAATGCACTATACAATACAACAAATACGTCCATCCAAAATATATCCAAATGAAAAAATCTACATGTTTCGATTATTGATCTACAGATACAACATTAGAATATTAATATCTCAATGTCCAGGGATTAAAATCTAAATAGTCATGATTCCTGCATTATGAACTCTTAAATTCTTTCACTCATCATCGTATAACATTTTTTCTTAAACCATCTAAAAAAATCCTTGCAATATTCTTATTTAATAATTTCACTTACAAACAAAAATATATTGTAAATCATGATAATCTAAAATTATAGGCAATGTACAAACCTGTTGTTGATAATTATTTAATAAATCTATTTTTTCTTCATTGTAAATACCGTCAAATCAATCGAACATACCTAAGCAGGGAAGTCTGAAGCCTTTAAATAAATGATTTAATTGTCTTATTTTTCTGAGTTGTAGGTATGATATGCATCCTGATGATGTCAATAAAGCTAATATATTAAAGTATGGTGTTTTAGAAGATCATTAAGTAGCTCTTTTACACGTTGATGTTGGAAAAGAATTTATCCATTAAAGACGAGTTTACATTATGTGAACATATGCTGCAATGAATTTATATACAAGCTGTCAAATTAGTTTTGGGGAAAGTTATTAGGAGGTTGAATTCTGATTCAAATAGAAGACAAACATTTAGTACGATGAGATAGAAATGAAGTGTCCAGTATAAATAACCTATCAGAAACATTTAGTACGATGGATTTTGTTTTAAGTTGTGCGGGTACCACAAGTCGAATAATACTTGGAAACTTAGTATGATTTCTGGTCTTCATAATTATGGATTCAGTACCAAGTTAAATGGTCATCAAATTATAAGTTATTTTAATTATAAAGAGAGGAAACTTGTTTTTGAGATGACAATGAACATGGTTCAACCCAAACACATACTTAAAACTTTAAAAAAGAAATACCCAAAAGTATCTCGAATATTAAGAATTATACATTGTTCGCCACCAAAACAACAAAACGATAAGGGATCTAAGATATGAAACGCAACTATTGTTTAATTATTAGATGATAATCAATATATATCTAGTTGCATAATGTGTGCGGATGGAAAAATTGTTCTCTATATATTTTTGACTTATCATGACTCCATCATGTTTTTCAACACATTCCCTACGATATTGATAATTGATTCAATATATAAAACCAACAAGTTTATGTTTCCTAATTGTACTAGTAAAAAGTATATGTGTCACTATGCCAAAAAGAAAAATAGATAGCGCACTTTAGACGACACTTTTTCCTGAAAGCGTTGTCTAAAGCTTAAAAAAATTAAACACATAAATATTTAAAGAAATTTCAGCAAAAGCCCTACCTAAGGGTTTTAGACAACGCTTTTTAAAAGCGCTGCCTAAGGGACACTTTTTAAAAGCGCTGCTAGAGGCACCCCCTTAAAAAGCGTTTTTCAAAAAGCGCTGCTTAAGGATATTTTAAAAAGCGCTGCTAAAGGCACCCTCTTAGACAAAATTTTTAAAAAGCACTGCCTAAGGCCTTTAATTTTTTAAAAATAAAACAAAATTAATATTTTTCTTCAAAACGTTGCTAAAGGAACCCCCTTAGACAACGCTTTTAAAAGGTGCTGCCTAAGGCCTTTAATTTTTTAAAAATAAAACAGAATTCATATTTTTCTTCATTCTTTCTTTTATTTCTTTGCAAAACCCTTACGCGTCGTTAACCCCTTCACTCTTCTTCTTCTTCCTCCGTCGAAACCCCTTCATTCTTCTTCTTCCTCCTCCGTCGAATAATCCTTCTGTCACATTACTCATTGTTCCCCTTCACTGTTCCACTAGTCATCGCTCACTGTCACTTCCTCCAAATCTATAAACTCTGATCGTCATCTCCATAACCTCATACTTTCTCCCTGTATCTCCTTCAACAACGTATTTTCGCTGTGCATAACCCTTCATCATTATCCGAAACACCTCCCTACTACCAATTGTATGAGATGTTTCTGCTGAACATCAACAAATCGTGACTCCGCTGTATTTTTTCTCGCAGCACTATCATCGTATCTCGCTACTTCTGCAAGTTGCATCCCAGTTGTTGATCGAGCTCTTCAATACATCCCCTGCATCTCAGTTCATCGCAACAATTTCGCATCCTTTCTATAATTTTCGATGCCACTATTTTGATAATTTATGGATTATGAGATTAGTTTGGTACCGATGGTTTGGTTTAAGTCTTGATAATCTGTTGATGTCATACTGTGCTACTGAAACTGTGTTGGATTTCTGAATCTAGGTTGGAAATCATGTGGTAAACTGTACGTGGGATTTCTGAATCTAGGTTGAAATAGTTTGATAATGCTTCAGTTAGTCTGTATGTTGTGAAGAATGTTGTGATAATTTCTCTGTGAAAAAACGGTTTAAATAGTTTGGGTAGAATTTTGTTAAGCTGCAAATTTATGTTGTGTTAAAGAGAACTCATCCGATGTGCTAATTTTGATCAAACTTTTGAATTTGTGCAAATGTTGAGTCTTGAGTCAAATCGGATTAGGGACTGAATTTTTGTTGTTGTTTCGGCTCGACGCTAATTCCATTGGTGTTATTTAGTGTTAGCATAGTTTTTTTTTTAACTGAATAATAGTTTGGTTTCAATTGTGCACTTCATGAGAAATTTCAGTTTATAACACCATGCAGCTCGTTTTAAGTTGAGTTTGAAGGATATCACACTTTTATTGTGTTCTTGTTTTGGTGTTTGAATCCAATTGGAATTTATGATTGCATCTTGATATTTCTTGGTTTGAATTTATGAGTGAAACTTAACATTACTTCATGTTTGTTTTGATTCCAATTTGAAAGAGATAGTGATGACATTTTGGTTTTGTTGTGTTTAAATCAGTTATAGCAAAGTTGTGTTGTTTCCGTTGATTTTGAGCATGATTGAAACGATTTTTATTGTTCTTCACTTAGTCTTGAATAACATATTCGATTGGTTTCGTGTTTGTGCATTTGTTAGGTGAGGACAAAAAGGATTTGAGTTTTGATTCAATTGATAGAACTGATACAAGTTACACCGAAGCCTATGAATGTCTTACTCCAGAGTTTCTTAGCAAACTAAGGACTTCAGGTATTCCAAATCACAAACTCAAATTGAAGGTTGGTACACCAATTATACTAATGAGGAATTTGAACCAAAACGATGGTTTGTGCAATGGAACAAGACTAATTGTTACAAGGTTGGCAAATCATGTCATTGAGGCAAAAATCATGTCTGGAAAGAACATAGGTAACATCTTTTACATCCCTCGAATGTCTATGCCACCTTCTGAGTCACCATGACCATTTAAGTTGATTAGGAGGCAATTCCCAGTTATTGTCTCTTACGCAATGACAATTAATAAGTCTCAAGGTCTATCACTTGATACCGTTGGATTGTATTTGCCTACTCTTGTATTTAGTCATGGCCAATTGTATGTAATCATTTCAAGAGTTACAAGCAAAAATGGTCTTAAGATCTTAATACATGATAATGAGAATGTATCATCTTTTATCACTACAAATGTTGTATACAAGGAAGTTTTTCAATCTCTTTGTTAATGGGTAAGTACATGACAACAAAGATATTTTTCTCTATAAATTGTTTGCATATTTGTTGTCTGATTTTTGCATAATTTATCATGCAGGTCAATTAGTTGAAAACATCGATTGAATGCAGGTTGCGTCGTATCTAAAGTTCAAATACGATATTGTTACCATTAATATGGTTATATCCGGATTTACAAGACTCATGACAGTATGTTATTTTGTTCCCCAATGAAGTTTTGAGTTAATATTTTTAATGTTGTCCAATTAATTTGATACACTAAATTTTTCCGAATTAATTGAACTTTGATTGAATTATTTTAATATTATAGATATGATTATATACAAATGTTCTATTACATGACAAAGTTAGTTCCATGTTATATGAAATCTGCACCGGACCCGTGCAACAACACGGGTTACTTACTAGTTCTTCATGGCATGTATATTTTAGAACTTGATGTATCAAATGGAAAAATATGAGATGAATGGGTGAACTATTCAATACCCATTCAATTGATTTTTCATCTTTATCGAATCTTGAAAGGTTTCATTTTTTTACAACAATTCAAATCAATTTCATATCCATATTTTTCCGTATAAATTTTAATTTTATAATTTTGATCATTTTTTAATTCATTTCATAAATAATATTTTGATCATGTTCAAATTCATTTCATACTCATATTCATATTGTCTAATATAATTTTTAATTATTATTTTGTAGGTTTTGCAATTTGAATAAGAGTTTAATCGACCTCAATTCCTACAAACAACAATCTTAGAATGAAGATTGAAAGATAGATCTCTTACATTTACAATTATTTGGAACATCACAACTTTAAAAATAGTGTTAAAATATTTTTTATTTTTTGTATTAATTTTTATTTTTTTGAATTTAATTTCCTTCCTCTTTCTTCTCAAGTCTAGAATGACAATAGTTATGTTTTCTTTTTGATATAAATTTTTATTTCTTTCTTTAGTATAAATTTTAATTATTATATTAATCATATTTTGAACTCATAATTATTTTGATATAGATTGGTTATTATCTTTGTAATAAAGATACACATAAATCTACATGTCTTACAATTTTATAGTTTATGGTCTCTAAGAGTAACAACCTTAGAGTGAAGATTGAAATATATGCCTCTTACCATTACTTTCATCCAGATATAATCATACAAATTTAATTATTTTTATTGTTTAATTTCCGTTTTTCATTTATGATTTCATTCGAATATAATATACCAATAATATTTAATTTTCATTTAATTCTTATGAACACATTTTTTTAAAAATTCTTCTATAAATTATTATATTATATTTTGTTCAGCTGCACAAAAAGAAAAAATCAACAATTATGAGGAGACATATCAATTGAAAAATATAAAATATGAAAATATTAAATATTGTATAATTCATTGAGTTGATAGTGACAAAAATAAATGATAGCCGCATATGGCGCGGGTCGACAATCTAATTAATAATAGTGAATTGGTTGAATGCCAATTTTTTAGAGAATCAAGATAAATCACATGTGAAGTTGTAGCAAATTTAATTGTTAATTAACTTGCATAGGAGAGGAAGGTTAGAGGAGTTTCGTAAAGGGAAGTTAATATTCCAAACAAATAACAAATTAATTAATTTGTTTAATACCAATTTTATTTTTAATATCTCTGCTACTCCAGCAACAAAGAACCAATAGAAATTATCAAATATGATATAATTAAATCATATTTTGAGAAGAAAAATACATAATATTATAAATTATATAATAAGAAATAATTAAATCAAATACATCTATATATATATATATATATATATATATATATATATATATATATATATATATATATATATATATATATATATATATATATATATATATATATATATATATATAAAGTTGTATTTAAATGTAGCACAATAAATATTTATTTTGTACAGTCTCTTTAATCATTTAAAAATACTACAATAGACTATTTTTTCTGAACAAAATAAAACAAAAGAGAATAAATAATAAACTATTGAATACCATAGTCTTATGCTACAACATGTCTTCAATTCTCTGCAAAGTAAAATCATCCAATGCTACATTAATAAACTTATTTTCTAAACAAAATAAAACAATAGAGAATAAATAATAAATTATTGAATAATATAGTATTATGCCACAACATGTTTTCATTTCCCAAGTCTTAATTTCTCTGCATCAAAAGTAAAATCATCCCATCAACCATTGAAATGTATGAAATGTATAAATGAATTTAAGGATATGGAAAACATTCAAGTTAATAGTTGAAAATAGAAAAGAAAGCAAATGAGAAGCTGTAAAATTAAGAGTAAAGGAGAGCAACTCTAATTTTTCTATCCCTCAATCGAGTTATTTGGCAAGCATAAGAGTTCTAATTTATTATTATTACTATATATACATGGCTAATATTTCACTAAACCTTATTTATTGTTAACTTCCCACTAAATTCACTCTCTTTAATTATTTTAGTTATTTATAAAGTCGTGAAAAGTTAAGGGGTTAGTGGAGAACATTTTTATAGAGAATTAACTAATTAATTAATTATTATTACTTAATTAAGATAAGAAGGTTACATGAGATAATTTAAAAAGGTAAATTTATAGAAAATTATTATTATTATTATTATTATTATATTTATTATTTATATTAATTGATAAAAAAATTGGACGAAAATTTTTGGTGGAAAGAAGTTATAAGATTATAATATGTTGGCGAGAAGAAGTTATAAGATTATAATTTGTTATGATTAGGTGAGTAGTTCAAAGGTTGGTGTTTTCTATAAATATTGAAAGACAAATCATAAATTGTATTATATAATTAAGACAAACAAATTATTTGAAATATAAATGTATCGTTATATATTTTTAAGAAACTTTCTTTTATTAATTTATAATTTTTTGATAAATTAAAGATAATATGAATAAATAATTGTAAGAATCAAATTATGTAAAATATATAACTTTATTTACAAAGTAACAGAAGAACTTACAAAAAATAATTTATATTAAAAACATGCTAATGATAAAGGAATTATTAAAATTAATTTATAATTATGTAAGATAAATTTTCTAAGAAAATGAATAGTTTTATAAGCGGTCAATTCAATGACCATTTAAAGGAAAAATAAGTTATATAAATATTAATTATAAATTATAAAAATAATTTATAGTTAAAATATATTATTAATAAATTATTAAAATTAATTTATAGTTATGTAACATAATTTTTTTATAGAAAATGAATAGTTTTATAAACGGTCAATTCAATGACCATTTAAAGGAAAAATAAGTTATATAAGTATTAATTATAAACCATACAAATAATTTATAATTAAATTATATTAATATTAAATTAATTATTAAAACAAAATAAAGCACCCCCCTTTATAATACTATAAAAATAATAAATATTTTAATATAAATGAAAAAAAAATTGCTTTACAATAAATTTAATAAAATATTTTATTTATGTTATTAAAGTATTAAAATAAAATGCTTTGGAAACTATCATGTCACTTATTATTTAGTTCCATTTTTAATTTATTATTTTTATAATATTTTACCTACTTCAATTTTTTAACATATATTTTTTAGTTTGGAAGATTTTTTTTAATAGTAATTATGTCAATATGAATTGGGAATCTTTAAAATGTTATTATAAAACTCAATATTGACAAATATAAATTAAAAAAATACTATAATAATTTTACGTTTTATAGAAAAATATTAATGTTACTTTTTATTAAATTTATTTGTAATGTAATATCTTATGTCTTATCATTTCGTAATTAAAATTAAAAATAATTTTTTAAATATTAGTAAAGTAGTAAATATATTTATTGTGTTTTAGTTACAATTTTATTGGTTATTAAAATGAAATTCACTTTTTAATTTTTATTTTTATATATTATGATCATTGTAGTGTATTAGTTACAATTTTTTTTATCATTAAAATAAAAATTAAATAGAATATAATTATAAAATATAAAAATTAAAGTTAAAAAACGATGAAATATAATTTTTGGTGTGAGATAGATTTTTTAATAATAATAAAATTAATATAATTTGGTAAATTTTGTGAGAATGTCGCATCTAGAATATATATATCTATATATATATATATATATATATATATATATATATATAATTCTATTATTATTATTATTATTATTATTTATTACTTATTTTGATATAGGGATTATTATTATTAATATTTATTTTAATATAAATTTATATAATTAGAATTTGTATTTAGTATTATTATCAAGATGACATGTGGTTATGGTTGTCATCATGACTTTTTAGATTTATAGTAAGTAGATCTAAGTGAGTTAATGAATATTTATATACTATAGAAATTGTTGAGACGGTTGGATTGTGGAGAAATAATTAATTTTTTCAACGTAATAGCTTAATTTCACTAGAGAAATAAAACATCTTAAACATTAATAAAGAATGAAAAGATTATAAAGATCTTAACTTTTGTGATATGGAAGTTTGAATATCTATATTCTTGAAATTGTGGAGAAACCGATATTGAGACGTTACATTTGGAGATTAAACTTTTTTTAATAATGTTAGATATATATAAATAAAAATTACAAAATAGAGGAGACTAAACGTAAAAAAAAAAATTAAAAATAAGACAAACTAAGTCTATTATTTATAAAATCTCTCTTAAAAAAAATAGTTATCGAGTCAAAATGAACCGAATCAAAAATCGTAAAGCATAATTAAGTTAGCAAGGTAATCCACACATTAATTTCCTTCTCTAAACATATGAGAAACAAAAAAATATATTGTCAAAGTGATATTCACACCGTTGATCCACCCGGTACAGATTTGCCAGGGCACCATAAACAGAGGCTTACAGATTTGCCAGGGCACCATAAATGGAGGCTTGAACGCTTGAACCATAGCCATAAAGTCTGTTTTCAACCAAATGATATACCAACCCTTCCTATTTGCAAGCTTTACTGCAACCATCATGCCAGAAAGTTCGACAACGAGAGAGTTAGAGAAACCCAAAAAATATACAGACGTATAAAAAAAAAACCTACCTCATTGATCTCTCACTATATGTCAAATTGGTCCTTGTATAACATGCCTTCAAATATGTTATGAATATTTTCTTATAGAATATTTGATTTAGTAACATTTTAGGCATATTTCTTAGAAGTATTTCATATTCAAAAACCTTTCTTAGTCAGAAGTTGGCGTTAGTCAGAAGCGCTAGCTTCAAAGACTATTAATTATAAGCTTTTGTAGAAGTTGTGCTTAGCTGTTAGCTTAACGTTGTTTTTTTGTTTTGCCTACATGGCATTTCAGTTGTGTATTTAAACAACTCGCTTAATTGAATTTCACAAATATTAGTCTCATAATTGAATTTTTTGCCACTGACAGTTTGCTATGTTTTTCTCTATTCTCTCTCTCTCTCTCTCTCTCTCTCTCTCTCTCTCTCTCTCTTCTTCTTCTTTTTCTTCTTCCATCATCATCTCCATATTTAACTTGGTGCTCCAACAATTTTTATCTAGAACTCTGGTTCGATTCATAGGGAAAAATGAGTGTATGTAACGCGTGTGTGATTGATTTTGTTTCTTGGATTTGCGTTGAATTCACGATCAAAATCGTAACAGAATTGTATTTCTTAATTTTACGGAATTGGGAAATAAAACTGTTAGGGAGATATGAGTTAGTTTGCAGTGCACGAGAACGAAGATGAACGACAGAAATAGCTTGAATACAAAGCTTCCAGTGTTTGATGGAACAAATTAGAAAAAAGGGTGATTCATATATGTGTGACGTTTGGTGCTCAATATGTTCTTGATCTCGTCAACGAAGGTTATAATCTGTTGGCAGGAAATGCAACAACAAAATTGAGAAACGTGCAAAGAGAAACAGGGAAGAATGATCAAAAGGCGTTATTCTACATCCATCAGTGAGGATGCTAATGTGTTTGAGAAAATCATTGATTCAGCGACAGTGAAGACTGCGTGAGACACGTTGGTACGGTGTTACGACCACTACTATAAATAACCTCATTCCACCTCGAATAGGCAAGGGATATAATCTCGGTTACACAAGTGAGGTAACGAAGGGCAACATAAAAACCTGTCACTTTACCCCTTGTTTTTGAATAATCTGGAGAAAAGTGACACTGGTCATGGTTTCGATCTCCAACAACTGCATTTTTGCATTTTCAAAACCGCACAACTTTTTACCTCAATTTTTAACAATAACCAAAGTCTTGTTTACAAAAGAAAAATTAATCTGCAAAGCATCAAATTTGTTGCCAAATTCTAAATCTTCCCCGTCATCATCAACAACAACAATAGAAACAGCAAAAATAAAATCACTTGAATCCTTAAACATTAAATCTCAACAACAACAATAATAACTGTAAGTTCTATATTCTTAGGATTGACATTAATTCTATTAAAACAAATAGATAATCAATATGTTAAATAAGATGTGATTACTTATTATGAAGAACATGTAAAGTAATAAGTCATATGTTAGGTTGAGACATGTTGAGTTAAAGTATTTCAACTTCTGGAACAACATGTCGGATAAGATGTCATATGTAGGTTAATTCAACATCGTGCCTGAGCTGAACTGGATATGTTTTATGGATAATGAAGTATATATATTATCCTATGTGGCATTGTTGTGTAGGTCTGGAAGAGTCAAGTCAGAATCAAAGAAGAATATGCACTTTCTAACTATAGAGATAATTTAGGAAGATTTAATTAAAGACCTATTTTGTAGGAGACTCTTCTGTTGATTTGTAACAGCCAATAAGATGTGATTAAAGGCCCAAATCCAGTTGGGATATAGAATATATATATAGAAGCATTATAAACTAGGAAAAAGCACCAACCGAAATTAGAAATGATGTAATTATTACTATACCACTCTTTAAGAGAGTTGGTTGTGTAATTCACTCGACATGTGAGTAGGAGTTGTTTTATAGTTATAAGTCTCTATTATTATTCTCTTCGAAGTTGTGAAGCAAGAGTGATTATTATTCTTAGAGGAATCTTGTAAGCAACTCCAAATTGTGTTCTTAGTCAAGAGTCTTTGTCAGGTATTGCCATGGAAATCAGTATTATGCTTTGTTGTTATGGAAGTGTGTCTTCTTTGTATCCAATCGTTGTCTGCAATTGATTAGGGCTTGATATCTAGTTGAGTCTTAGATAGAAAGTTAGCACGGGTAGTGATTAAGTGAGAATTTGTAAACGGGGGAGTTTAGATTCTAATTGATAATATTATAGTGGACTTTATCCTTAGCTTGGTATGCCCCGGGAGTAGGAAGATTGTTCTGAACTAGGTTAACAATTTATGTGTGTTGTTTATGCTTTTCAGTACTATTTAGTATGTTATATGCCTTGCCTATGTTGTTTAAATCATATCATATGTGTAATACGGTGAACTGACTTTGTAGGATTTTTGTATCCAAATGTGCGGATAGCAAGAGTCGCCACCGACTTTTATTTTTACCCAATTAAGGGAAGGTAAAAGTAACAGAAAAAGACCTTCGTTAGATTCTGAGTTCGGGAGAATGGTTATGAAAAGGGAAGGTATTAGCACCCCTTTCCATCCGCAGTTTATTCTACGGGCTCTTAGTTGCTCTTAGATAACTTTTAAAATTGCTTTCTTGTGTGTTTGACAAAAATGTTTTGAAAAGGCATTTCGCTTTGACTTTGCAATGACTCATGTAGGAGTGTATACAAAGTGTTCGGAAATGTTTTTGAAAAGAGTTTGAACTTTGAGAAAAAGAGTGTGTGGTGTGAAAAGCATTTGATAGAGCAAGCAACTAAGAGACTTATTTACCCACTCAGAATTGGTCGTTTTGTTGTACTTCTACATTCCTTTAGAATAGCGCTAGCCATACCATTAGTTAGTAGGTAGCTCCATTCGTTGGATGTAAGCGGGACATTCGAAGGGACATCGGATGGTCATAGAAAGCAACTTGTAGGAAGTATCCTAGCACATATCGAAGGGACTATCATCATTTTTTCGTAGGCGGCAATCGAGGGTCAAGATCATGTATTCGGAGGCGACATCGTGGGTCTTATGATCTTTGTATCGAAGGGACTATGATGATTTGTTTGGAAGGCAACGGTGCTAGAATACCTCTACGTTCGAGGGACATGACCATTTGAATTCGTAAGGCAACGGGAGAGAATTACCCTAAGGGGTGCATGTGTGAAAAGAGTGTGTCAAATTCAGAATATGTTATCTTGAAATTAGTGTGAGCTATGTCCGATTATTATCTTGCCATACACGCCTAGTTACTAACAGTTGATAAGGGTGCGGAAAGTAAAATGCGGAATGTAAAGTGCGGAAAGGTAAATGTCCTACGCTATTACATGGCTTTGGGGCAGATACATAATTTAAACTTGCGGAAAATAAAAAGCCTAATTAACTATTACAACCCATGAGCAATTACATTATTGGAAAATAAAAGAAAAAACGGTAAAGAAACGTCTGAATCGGAACAACCTGTGAAAGAATGAGAGATTGGAAAATATGATGAAATCGAAATAAGATAAAATGTTAGAAAAAATGCAATTTTTAATATGAGAAAATTAATATATGCTGGAAATAAGATAAATAAGCTAAAATAATTTTTTGGGATTTTTTAGAAAAGATTTAATAATTAAAATGCAATTAAGAGTGAATTAAATGCAAAAATAAAAATAAAATAAATATGCACGCAAAAATTATATTTTTTAATTTATTAAATTAAATAAAGATTTTTATGAAAATAATGTAAAAAGAAAAAAAATGTTTTTGGTAATTTTTTAATGCAGAATAAAATATAGAATAGAAATTTAAATGAATGGAAAATATTAAAAATAATGAAAATATGGAAAATAATTAGAGTTTGTAAAGTGAAAAAGGGATTGTCTGAACCAGGAATCGAACTGGAGACATCTCTTTCAAACCTTTAAAGCCAATACGCTGACCGCTACGCCATGTGTGCAAGCGTGTTATGGAATGAAAACGTGAAGTGATGAGCAACACGCGTCGCCGTTTGGGAGAAGCCAAGGCCCAGTCAGCTGGTGGGGTCCTCGTTGGATGAGAGAGCGAATCAGAAGGCTCCATTGTGCCACGCTTGCCTCGAGCCGGAGTCAACAAGTCGCCGACGCCGGAGCCCTAGCTCCGGTCGTCTTCTCCGGCGACGAGGATTTCGAAACCTGCAAAACACGAAATTTAAAAGAGAAAGAAGGACCTTGTCCCCCTAAATCGGACCTCCTGAATCCAATGGTGGTGTTCGTTTGCCTTAAAAATGCTTGTACAAGCCGGCTCGATCGAAACAGCTTGAAATGCCCTAACAATGGCAATCAATGATTTCTACGTGTATGCTTTCATGTAATGCATCAAACATGATCTAATGAATGCCCTAATACAATCAAATACATGAAAACGATTAATAATGCATGGAATTATGAAATCGAGATTTAGAAAGTTTGCAAACCGGTGAGAACTCAGGGACACGTTCTGGGCAGCCTGGGCTTGAGGTATGAGTATGGATCGATTGCTGGGAACCTCCTGAAGGTGATTGAGTGGTTCAATTGGGCTGAAGCTTGCTGAAAACAAAAATTCGAATTTTTGGTTTCTTGAAAAATTTTGCCAAGAGTTTGGGTTCTTTTTAGGTTAGGGTTTTCGTCCTCAGGCTTGTGTGTATTGCTGGCAATTTATAGAAGAGATTGGAAGAGAAAAAACAAGGAAAAAAGATTGGAAATTGAATGTGCAAATATTTTCCAATAAATTCAAATCAAATTTTCTTTAAAACTTGATTTTTTCCTTCCATAAGCATGAGCCACGAATTTGGTAATGGTTGTGGGCTTTCTTGGACATTAAGAGAGATATAAATCCAGCTTATTTGAAAAAGAAACTTAATTTTCATATTTTACACAATTTATTTTTGAATTAAATGTTGTAAAATTCAAATATAAATCATGAAAATAGAAAATCACCAATGCCAAGCATTTATGGGTCAAGAATAACATCATGAACAAGTTTGGATCAAAAGATTATAGGCCCATTTGGAAAATTTTGCAATTTGACCAAAATGTCCTTTTGTGCAATGTTCAAAATGCCCAACTTCTGAATAGTGTATCTTGCTCAATTTTCCACATTTTTGAGTGTTCTTGGACTTTTTGGAAAGCTCTAAGAGTCCTCTAACCAATGCTTTTGGTCTCATCTCAATTGGAGTTACCATGCTCAATATATCTTCAAAACAAAAAGTTGACTTTTTGTTGACTTTGAAAATGACCTGTAATGTTTTGAGCTATACCTCTCAAATGAAGCATTTTTTGGACATTCTTGTGAGACATGAAGTTGTAGAGAATTGAATTTCCTTCAAAATGAGCTTTGGTGGGAAAATTTCTGAGAAAGTATGAGAAAGTTATGATCAGTCAAAGTTCAGTTGACTTTTCACCTAGAAACCCTAATTTAGAAAGTTTTGACTTTTGGGCAAATCTTGAGTTTTCTTGATGAATCATGATCAACCCTTGATCAAATGATGAATGTAACTTCAAAATGAGGATGTTGACCAAAAATTATGAAGTTTGACTGTATGTTGACCATAGTTGACTTTTTTTGTCCAATACACCGATTCTCAACCATCTGAGCAATTGTCTGAGGAAACTTGACTTGTGAAGCTTGAAACTTGACATGGAGAATCTTTGAAGCATATGAGGAGGCATGAAGGCCATTGGAGATGTTGGGAATCCATCTTGACTTGAGAGATACCAAACCCTAGTTTGGGTTGATTGTCTAGGAGGGAGTTTGTCTGATCCACTCTTGAGGAATCCTTGAGTATGGATGTATGAAATCTCTTTGAGAAGATGGAGGGCAAATTTTGGGGTATGACAGCTGCCCCTGTTCAATCTTCTTGTACTGGAAGGGTTAGATTGACATGCTTGTCTTTCGCGACCTGGAGGTAGAAGATGATTGAACACTCGAATACACCTGAAAATTTGCACTCGCTATTGGCTGACGATGCAAGAATGGGCTTACAGATGCCATTTGGAGAGGTTGGAGACTTCGCTGGGAAACGAGTCGTACGCTGGACTCGAGGTTGTCGGTAGGGGAGCTGACGGAGATGGGCTTAAGATGCCATCTGGAAAGGTCGATGCTGGGGAGTGAGTCGTATGTTAGACTCTGTAGATGTTCCTGGAACGGAGAGGAGATGGGCTTAAGATGCCATCCAAGGCAACTGAGTCGTACGCTAGACTCTGTAGTTGCTGTTGATAATCAGAATAAATCTTCGTGCTGATTACTCTGGGAGAGATTGTAGTTGGCAAAAATGTGGATAGCTTCCTTGTTGTGCGTCGGGTGTTGATCCATTGCCTGTTATCGGAGGATAACCAGAGGTGGTCTTTCGGATAGTTTTCCCGTCGGTTCGGGGCTTAATCCTGGACCTGTCGTTGGAGGTGGTCTTTCAGATAGTTTTCCCGTCGGCTCGGGGCTTAATCCTGGACCTGTTTGCGAAGGCGGTCTTTCAGATAGTTTTCCCGTCGGCTCGGGGCTTAATCCTGGACCTGTTTGCGTCATAAGTGACTGTTACCTGTCTTGGAGAAAACAAGAGAAACTTTGATAGAATATTTGTTAGTCTTATGCAAAGTATGATGCATGACAGTGTATATGAATGACATATGCATGAATTATGACTTTATGAGAAATGTATGAATGATAGATGTTGTGATATTTCAAAACATATCCATCTTGAAGAAGATGCGGATGTTCTGCTTGAAGATTTTTGACTTCCGCTTGGGGAATTGTGTAGGTGAGAACCCCGCTCTTGAAGGAGAAGAAAGATATCCTGGATTTCTCCGATGCACTATCTGACCAAGTCTTGAGCCTATATATTGTTGGGGAAGGAAGAGATTTGAGAAGCTCGTTGTCGGAGATCTCATAGACCCTGCTGAGGAGAGTCTGGGAGGCGATCTGTTGGGGACCTTGTATGTAGATCCTGCTGAGGAAATTTAAGAGGCGCTCTACTGGGGATTCCGAGTGTAGATCTCGCTGGAGAGCATTTGATGGCTGCTGAGAGACCGGGCTAGAAGAGTCTGGAGTCCGTTGTAATCTCTGGCTGGGGAATAAAAGGTGTATGTTTCCTCCGATGCACTATCTGACCAAGTCTTGGGTCTGGATACCGCTGCTGGGAGAAGGGGGAGGATTGAGAAATATCTGGGATGAAGTGTTCTTGCTTGGAGGCGATGTAACGTTGCTCGGTTGAGTGGAATCACTTGTGGATTAACATACACTCCGTTGGGAAGGTGTGTTGTGGTGACACCTTTATGCTCTGTGGGGAACTATTTGTTGACTTTCGTCGTCATCCCAATTCCTGGAACCTGTAGTAAGTACTTTTGAATGTTCACTTTTCGTATGTTTGTGATTAGATTCTTATTGTCAAATGCGTATAGTCATTCAAAGCAAACGTTGGACTTATTGCAAACGACAAACAATGGAAATTGTAAAGAGAAAGAATTTTGCGTTTATTTGAGAGGTGGCGTATGGCCAAGTAGTTTGTACACAAGAAAGGTAAAAAGCTATGCGGAAACAATCTCGTTAAGTTCCAACTATGCTAGTACTCATATATTTCAACTATCTCATCTCCTTTGTCGAGAAAGTGAGTAGGTGATCTTCGCCATTTGAACCTTGAATGCGATAGTAGTGCAAGCGGTGATCTGGAAGAGACATAGTCGTGCGCTTAAATCCTAACTTTTGCCTAGACCGCCCTTTCGGGTTTTTCTACCGGGATACCCTTTTTTGCCCAAGCCGCCTTTTCAGGTTTTTGACTTGCCGGGTGTACATGTTTTGTATATCCTTAATTTTTGCCCGAACCTTTTTGGTTCGTCAGGATGCCCTTATTTTTGTCTAGGTTCGTCGACCTAGCGGGTCTATTTCATGCATAGTATTTTTTGACTATGTCTGCGTTCACAGGGTGTGGGAAATCTTCACCATCCATGGTGCAAAGTATCATAGCTCCGAAAACATTTTGACCACAAACGGTCCCTCATAGGTGGGAGTCCATTTGCCCTGGATCACCTTGTGGAAGAATGATCGCTTGACTACTAGATCACCGACTTGGTAGACTCGGTGCTTGACCTTCTTGTTAAATGCTCGATCATTCGTTTCGATAAATCATCCATGGCGGATGGATGCGAGTCGTTCTCATCAATCAAGTTAATCTGGTCAAGGCGAGTCGGACCCAATCGTCTTCGCAACTCGCTTCTGGAGGACTCGGTTGAGGGTATCCAACCTCGATGGGTAAGACGGCTTCCATACCGTATACAAGAGAAGGGGTTGCCCTGTTGATGTTCGTCTTTGAAGTGCGATAACCATGAAGAGCAAATGGTAACATTTCATGCCAATCTTTGTAAGTCATCATCTTACGTATAATCTTCTTAATGTTCTTATTTGGCTTCTACTGCGCCATTCATCTTAGGCCGATAAGGAGAAGAGTTGTGATGCTTGATCTTGAGCTGCGTGCGAGTTCGGTGATCATCTTGTTGTTGAGATTGGAACCGTTATCGTGATAATCCTTTCGAGTGCCATACCGACAGATAAGATTATGTTTGATAAATCAAGCCACAACATTCTTGGTAAGATCAACGAGCTTCTACCCACTTGGTGAAATAGTCAATTGCCACAAGGATGAAACGATGTCCATTGGAAGCGTGGGCTTGATTTCTCCGATCATGTCAATGCCCACATTGCAAAGGCCAAGGAGAAGTTAAAACATTCAGTCGGAGGTACATGTACTTTATCGGCATAAATCGGCACTTGTGACAAGATCGCGCGGTGACAATCGACTTCCATGGTGGACCAATAGTAACTGTTCTCAAAATCTTCTTAGCCATGGTGTGTCCACGGAGTGGGTACCAAATTCGCCTTCGTGTAACTCTTCCATGATACGCATCGCGGTTCGCTGGTCTATACAGCGGAGTAAGCACAAGTCGTGGTTGCGCTTGTATAAGACGTTGTTACTGAGAAAGAATTTGGATGCGAATCTTCTCATGAACTTCTTATCATTAATGATGCCCTGGGATATTCCACGAGTCTCAAGATACCTCTTCACGTCATAGTACCAAGGTTTCTCTTACGTATCAAGCTCATAACAATCGTTGGTTCGTCAAACCTCTCAATGATGATCTGGGGAGCCTCGTTGTCCCATCTAACCTTGAACATAGACGACATAGTAGCCAATGCGTCTGCCAACTGATTCTCTTCTCGTGGAATATGATTGAAAGTGATCTCTTCAAAGTAAGGAATCAAACTCAGAACATGCTCTCGATATGGAATGAGATTCGGATGCTTCGTATCCCACTCGCCTCTTATCGGTGATCACTAAAGTGAGTCTCCATACACTTGTAAGAACTTGATTCTTAAGTCAATAGCGACTTTGATACCCATGATGACGCTTCGTGCTCGGCCATGTTGTTAGTGCAATGAAACATAATCTGGCGGTGAAAGGCGTGTGTCCCTCTGGGGATGTAATGATGGCGCCAATGCCATTGCCAAGTGCGTTTGAGGCTCCATCAAAACCATAGTCCATCGGGATCCGGTTCAGTCCTTCGTGCAGGCCTGGTTCTTCGTAATCAGTAACTAGTAAAACATCTTCGTCTAGAAATTCGAACTGCATAGACTGATAGTCGTCTACGGCTTGATGAGCCAAATGATCGGCTACCACACTTCCTTTGATCGCTTTCTAAGAAGTGTACTGGATGTCATATTCGGTCAAGATCATTTGCCATCTTGCTATTCTTCCGAGAGGTGGTTTCTCAAAGATGTATTTTATCGGATCCATCTTGAAATCAACAAGGTAGTGTGAGTCAACATATCTTGTCTTAGTCGGCACCAAAGCGTTGCAAGTTTTCTCGGTGTGAGTATCTTGTTTCACGATCGGTAAACTTTTGCTAAGGTAGTATATTGCATGCTCTTTTCGACTGACTCGTCATGTTGCCCCAACACACACCCCATTGAGTTCTCTAACACTGTTAAGTACATGATAAGAGGTCTTCCTTCGGCAGGCGGCATCAGGATAGGAGGATTTTGTAGGTACTCCTTGATTTTGTCGAAAGCGATCTGGCAATCGTCATTCCATTCCACTACTTGATCTTTCTTTAATAACTTGAAGATTGGCTCACAAGTAGCAGTTAGGTGTGCAATGAATCTGGCAATGTAGTTCAATCGGCCCAAGAAACCTCTGACCTCCTTCTCTGTGCGGGGAGCTGGTATCTCTTGAATAGCTTTAACCTTGGCGGGGTCAACCTCAATACCTTTTCTACTGACTACAAACCCTAGGAGTTTTCCGGATCTGACTCCAAAGGTGCACTTGTTGGGATTAAGTCTCGATCAGCTTCTTCAATCATCAAATAGTTTACGCAAATGATCTAGATGTTCTTCTTTAGTCGTGATCGAGCTATCATATCGTCGACGTAGACCTCTATCTCGTGATGAATCATGTCATGAAATAATGTCACCATAGCACCGATAAGTGGCGCTGCGTTCTTCCGAACGGCATAACCTGTAGCGAAAGTGCCCCACCGTAACAGTAGTCTTCTCCATGTCTTGGAGCCATTTTGATCGATTATAAGAGAAACCATCCATGAAGGAGAAAACCTTATCTTTGAGTGGTGTTGTCAACGAACATCAATATGAGGAAGTGGGAAATCGTCTTTCGGACTCGCTTTGTTTAGATCTCTGTAATCCACACACATTCGTACCTTGCCATCCTTCTTAGGTACGGGTACCACGTTGACCCACGGGATAGGAAGTAGCTAAGAAACCTGCGTTGAGCTTCATAACGGCTTTGATCTTCTCGACATCTCGGGACGCATCGACGAACTTTTTTCCGGAGAAAACCTTCTTTCGCAATCGTGTACCACAATATCAATGTCTAAACCGGCATGTCTTCGTATGACCAAGCAAAACTTCAATATAGTCTCGTAGCATCGAATCAACCTTTCTTTAACACTTGTTCTCAAGACCCGCTCCTATCTTGATCTCTTTTCATCTTCGTCGGTACCCAATTCACAACCTCGACTTGCTCTTCGTGGTGTATTACTCGCTCTTCTTGCTGTAGCGATCAGCAAGTTCTCCGGCACTTCACAATCTTCCTCACTTTCGTCTTGACGGTAGATCGGATTATCGAAGTCATATTTAGCACTAGCATAGTTGTTATTAACAAGATTTGGAGTGATTCGATGTATCACGTGGTGTGTGTAAGAACACATAGCTTTTGAAGGGGTGATAAAGTAAAGAAAGAAAACAAACCATTGAATGCAAAAGTCCAACGATTTGTTGAATGAAAATCATAAACGACGGATAATAACCTATGAGCGAGCCATGATGCCTCGGGCAAGGCACTAGGCTTTCAAAGTTTATTGTTCAAAACATAAAAAATACGAAAAGCAAAACAAAACAAGAGCAATTACTCACGGCTAAAGGAGATTGGTATGGCGTCTTGATCTTCCAATTCTTGAGCCCATGATCCGAGTTGGGAAGATCCACTTGCGATGTCGAAGCCGTTGTTGTCGTCTTATAGCATGGATTCCACTCGTGATGCGGAAAGGAAGTTGGCGGCACGTTCGCGTATCATCTTGACCCTTGATGGTGAAGCCTAAACCGGTCTTGTCGATTTGAGCGGAAGATCGGGAGCTGTCCCCAATAGCACTACCTCCTTGACGGCTTGAGCATCTTTCGGTGAGGCCATCCTAGGCGGAACTTGAGCAACCGGAGTGGAGAGTCAGGGCATGACTGGGTATTGTTTCAAAAGCTTGAGTCTCGAAGAATTCTCCTTCCATCTCGAGGTATCGGAATGATGTAGATGGTGACCATGTACTCTTCTTCACCACATCTTGTGACAATCTTCCTTTCACGGGTACTTTAGTTTCGATGCGGGGAGAGTAGCGTCGCCCATGTATCAAGGGCGTAGGTAGAGTAATGGACGGATGTCCATGACAAAGTAGAGTCAAAAGTCGGGAACCGACTTTAACAGTGATGAGCTCTCCAATCTTGCGCTTAGAACCATCAAAAGCCCTCACAATTATGTCTTTGGGTCTCGAACCAACCCTTGACATCAAGCCGATCAAAAGCGGTCTTGGGAGGATATTGAGCGAGCGGTGTCAACCAAAACATGAGATAGTGTAGTACCCTTGCATTCAAGGATGTGCAAGGCTTTGTTGTGTTTCTTTGGGAGGAGTCAAATCGACATCGAGAAGCCTAGGCCGTTGTTGGCGGCCGCTAGCAATACAAACTTGACGGTCGGTGGTAGTGTCTTGCGGTACATGAGCATTCTTGAAACTTCACAAGGCATTAGCATGAGCCTCGAGCACAAGAGCAAAGCGAGCATGGATATCTTGGACGGTCTGTCTAACTGTTCCAACATTGTAATCACTCTTCTTGATGATCTTGAATTTCCTCCATTTCTGTTTGGAGGTGTCTTGATAACTTCCTTTGGTATACGTTGAGCGGGATGAGTCTGGTTCTTTCCTCTTGGGGATATTGATTGAGTAGGAATGCGAGTCGTCATGATGTCTTTTGGAGGAGAGATATGGAGAGAATACTCTTGTTCGGTCACTCTTGGATCGGTGATGTTGTCAACGTCGGGAATAGAAACTTGATAAGATCTTCAATGGTCGGAGGGTCTTGTTTGGCGCCATGATAGTAAACATCGACTCCATAGTTCAAGGGATAGCTTTGTCGGAGGAATATGGCCTGGTCTTGTGATAATGAGAGGTGCCACTCTAGGCACAGGATCGTGAGGAAATTCTTATTGTGTTAACATCGGCATAGTCTTGGAAATCGTCACCCCATCCGCTTTAACATCTTCAATAGGAATCTTGTAGCTATCGGGGAGCAGTGTACTTCACCATGTAATCATATTTTCCACTTGGCCCCAAGGTATCCCACAGATGGTACAACTTCGTTCGCATTGTCGATCTTCAACTTAGACATTTCTTCACACGCACGGTGGTTTCGAAATAGTATCTCACGGTTGTCCATCATACCTCGAACACGTCTTCTCGACCAAGCACAACCATCGTGCGGGGCACCAACGACAATCTCGGGCATCCGGATTGACACGCTTGTAACAAATTCTTCTTAATCATCGGAGGAATGGTCAAGTCATCTATGTTGAAAACATAAGTATCGTCTGTGACATTGGAACTCTTGTCATGATTAGGCATAGGGCGTTGATCACATTCGGAGTTTCAGGAGGTCAAACTCAATCGCTTAGCTTCAATCATATCTTGAATCTTGTTCTTGAGCCCAACAATTGTCGATCGTGCCACAGGCTATTGGAATGGTAAGCACACTTAGCATTAGGATTGTACCGGAGAGGAGGTATTGACATTCGAGGAGGATCCCTCAAGGTTATCACTCTGCTTTCAACATGTGTTGCAAGGCTTGCGACAATGGCATGTTGATCTTAAATGCCTTCGTGGCGTTACGTTCTGGCGTTGTCTGAGGTTGTCTTGATGTAGGATTGAGATCATGCCCCACAGTTGAGCGGTCGGACTTGGCTCGGCTTTTCGACCATACGGCATTGGCTTCTTTCTTACCACCAAAAGATCTCTTTGCGGCATTTGAAGATGTCTCTACATGGATCTTTCCACTCTTGATACCTTCAATGCGCTCTTTGTCAATATCATTTCGATGAATCCGGATGAAGAATTTCAATCGGATGATTGAAGAATGGGCTGTCGGTGTTCCCATAAACATATCAACCAACTCCCTATTGGACAAGGGTGGTTGAACTACGCTAGTCTCTCCATTTCGAGCATACTCCTTGAACATCTCGTCACGACCCATAGACATGCTTTGTAGTTGTATGCGAGTGGGTGTCAATTCGACATTGTACTCATCTTGTAGAAAGCATCAAGTCACTCCAAGTACGGATACGGTCATTCTCTGGTGATAGTACCATTCCAGCGGGTTCGGACAAACTCTCTTGAAAATAGTGCATCCTGACTTTCATCATCGGTGTGGGGATTGATCTTACGGACATAGGACTTCAAATGCATCTTAGGGCAAGACATGCCATCATACTTAAAAAGCGGAACTTTGAACTTGGGAGGAATCACAACACCGGGAACAAGACTCGGATCATCAAAGTTCAGCCGGACATTTCAAGTTTTCCAAGATTGACGGTCTTCAAGTTGCTTGTACTTGTCATCTTCATCAGTGTTGGCTATAATCGAATGATCCTCTCCTTTCTTTGGCTCACGCGATCACCTTCATCACCCTTGGTACTCCCTCGGTATGGACACTTCCTTGAGAGCTCGATCGGTGACCACCTTAGGACCCCCTTTGAAACGTCTACCCATGTTGAGGAGACCAACAACCTTCTTCTTCTTGTTGATGAGCTTCTTCAGATCTTCTTGGCCTTGGACCAAGCTGGTGAACATCTGTTGGCCGAGCATTCGAGCACGGAGATCTTTGACGGTCTGTTCAAGAGCCATTTCGCTAAAATAAATAGCGAGCAAATGAGAAAACCAATCTCCAATGTACCTGTGATGCAATGTTATGATATGATATGCAATGTTTATGCGAATGCAATGCAATGTTTTCAAGGACCTAAGAGATTTAAATTTGTTAAACAAGCAATGAACAGACATTTATTAGTACTTCTCATTATTCTTTTTCTTTTTAAGTACAAGAGATAGTTCAAAGCAATAAAAGAAAACATAAACATCCTAAAGCTCTAAGTCTCCCAGCGCTTCCTCTTGGTGCCGATGTAGGCATTGATGCTTCGCTCCTCATGAAGTAACTTTGTCAACTCTAACACTTTCTTCTCGCTTGCATATGAGCTTCAAAGGTATCCCTTTCTTCTTTTGGTTGAATCGGGATCTCTTCAAGTCTTCAAAATCGGTATGTCGGGATGGAGAATAGGTACGTCACCTATAGCAACAGTTCCATAATTCTTGGTACAGAGTGAATGGCATCATGAGGTTTTGAGCTCGAGCTCGCACCCATTTGAGGTAAGGTTCCCAAGGAATGGAGTTCGGTGCCCCAAAGTCTTGGTATCGATCTTCTTTGCCCCAAGCATGTATAAACCTTCGTCGGTAATTCTGGAGATCGTGATTGTAGTCGAACACAATATCTTGGAGAAGCATATCATGTGGACCATCTTTTCGAGCAAAACCAAACTGACGTAGAGCTAGAGAAGGGTTGTAAGTAATACCTCCCCTTATACCAAGTAGTGGTACATTAGGGAATTCTCCACAACGCTCAATGAATGTGAAATCCTTTTGAGAGAAAAGATTCCAACGGATATCTGAATGAGAGAGTGACATCAATCTTTGAGACCATCTCAACCTTTGTTCGTTCTTCAAAACTGATGGAGGAAGGTGCGAAATAAACCACCTTGAAAGTAACGGTATACAACACATGAGAGTTCCTTGTCGCTTAGTAGTACGAGTGTGGAGAGAATGTAGGATGTCTCCAAGTAAAGTAGGCACCAGATTGCGGGTAAGGAACAACTTGATGGCATTGACATCTATGAATTGATCCGAATTAGGGAATAGAACCAAACCATAAATTAGCAAGGCCACAATGTTTTCAAATGCATGGAAACTCATAACTTTGAGGAATTCTCGGGCTTTCTTAATTAGGAACTTGGAAAGTAAACCCTTAACTCCACTTCTAGTTTCCCAATTGGCTTCAATGTCTGAGCGCTTAAGATGTAAGGCGGATGCGATGTCTTCGAACTTAGGAACCTTTTCCAAACCGGTGAATGACATTTGGTCAAGAATAGGTATCCCAAGTAGCTTAGAGAACTCTTCTAAGGTAGGAACCAACTGATAATCTGGAAATGTAAAGCAATGGTGTTTCGGATCAAAGAACTGGAATAAGACATGCATCATATCTTCTTCAAAACCGGAGATAACCAAATCAAGCAGATAACCATGTCTTTTGATGAACTGAGCATGATCGGGAATTTCTGAAACCAATTCTTTGAGCTGAGAAGGGATACCCATGAAGTTGATTCGGATAGTCTTTCTAGAAGCCATAATCCTACAAAACAGAGCAAAGATAAATCCCTAGGTCCTTGAAATAGTTAGAAATGATATGCAATGCGAATGATGTCATGATGTCATGTTTAGCACACACAAACAATTCACACAATGAGCCTAGGGTTAAGGCTTGCATGAGGTATAGGTGATTACCCCACCAAAAGTTTGAGTTGGTTCATCCTGTCCTATAATAGTAACCGGGTTCTAGGAATCTCATATCACAGATCTTTCTCGTAGGCGCTTATTTCAATATGACGGCCAAGTGGTCGATCGAAAATGTCCCAAAAGTCTAATCTCAATGAGCGTAGCATCGAGTATCAACCAACCTCGGTCTACACCAAAGCCGGCCATCTCACTACCTTCTAATGGCCAAGATGGGTCAATTAAGGTTCTAAAAGTTTAGTTAGCGATGACACCACGCGAAGCCAAATACTATCTTCAACTTGGGAATGAAGAGTATCGGGACAACCAAAGTGTCACGCTAACGTAGCCATCATGTTGACCGCGTAGTTATCGTCTAACGGTCGCGATGATCTAATGCTACTTACCTAAAGGAAACCGGATCGGGTGTAGGATCCCCAACAATATAATACCCAAGCAACCCTTAAAGATAAAGCATACAAGTCAAACAAAAGCAATAAAGGTTATCTAGAAATCCTAAGGCAATTCTCTCTTTAGGGTAAATGTCCCAGTGAGTCGCCAGATTATGTCTTGAACCGACTTTGTAGGATTTTTGTATCCAAATGTGCGGATAGCAAGAGTCGCCACCGACTTTTATTTTATCCAATTAAGGAAGGTAAAAGTAAGAAAAAGACCTTCGTTAGATTCGAGTTCGGGAGAATGGTTATGAAAGGGAAGGTATTAGCACCCTTTCCATCCGAGTTTATTCTCGGCTCTTAGTTGCTCTTAGATAACTTTTTAAAATTGCTTTCTGTGTGTTTGACAAAAATGTTTTGAAAAGGCATTTCGCTTTGACTTTGCAATGACTCATGTAGGAGTGTATACAAAGTGTTCGGAAATGTTTTTGAAAAGAGTTTGAACTTTGAGAAAAAGAGTGTGTGGTGTGAAAAGCATTTGATAGAGCAAGCAACTAAGAGACTTATTTACCTACTCAGAATTGGTCGTTTTGTTGTACTTCTACATTCCTTTAGAATAGCGCTAGCCATACCATTAGTTAGTAGGTAGCTCCATTCGTTGGATGTAAGCGGGACATTCGAAGGGACATCGGATGGTCATAGAAAGCAACTTGTAGGAAGTATCCTAACACATATCGAAGGGACTATCATCATTTTTTCGTAGGCGGCAATCGAGGGTCAAGATCATGTATTCGGAGGCAACATCGTGGGTCTTATGATCTTTGTATCGAAGGGACTATGATGATTTGTTTGGAAGGCAACGGTGCTAGAATACCTCTACGTTCGAGGGACATGACCATTTGAATTCGTAAGGCAACGGGAGAGAATTACCCTAAGGGGTGCATGTGTGAAAAGAGTGTGTCAAATTCAGAATATGTTATCTTGAAATTAGTGTGAGCTATGTCCGATTATTATCTTGCCATACACGCCTAGTTACTAACAGTTGATAAGGGTGCGGAAAGTAAAATGCGGAATGTAAAGTGCGGAAAGGTAAATGTCCTACGCTATTACATGGCTTTGGGGCAGATACATAATTTAAACTTGCGGAAAATAAAAAGCCTAATTAACTATTACAACCCATGAGCAATTACATTATTGGAAAATAAAAGAAAAAACGGTAAAGAAACGTCTGAATCGGAACAACCTGTGAAAGAATGAGAGATTGGAAAATATGATGAAATCGAAATAAGATAAAATGTTAGAAAAAATGCAATTTTTAATATGAGAAAATTAATATATGCTGGAAATAAGATAAATAAGCTAAAATAATTTTTTGGGATTTTTTAGAAAAGATTTAATAATTAAAATGCAATTAAGAGTGAATTAAATGCAAAAATAAAAATAAAATAAATATGCACGCAAAAATTATATTTTTTAATTTATTAAATTAAATAAAGATTTTTATGAAAATAATGTAAAAAGAAAAAAAATGTTTTTGGTAATTTTTTAATGCAGAATAAAATATAGAATAGAAATTTAAATGAATGGAAAATATTAAAAATAATGAAAATATGGAAAATAATTAGAGTTTGTAAAGTGAAAAAGGGATTGTCTGAACCAGGAATCGAACTGGAGACATCCCTTTCAAACCTTTAAAGCCAATACGCTGACCGCTACGCCATGTGTGCAAGCGTGTTATGGAATGAAAACGTGAAGTGATGAGCAACACGCGTCGCCGTTTGGGAGAAGCCAAGGCCCAGTCAGCTGGTGGGGTCCTCGTTGGATGAGAGAGCGAATCAGAAGGCTCCATTGTGCCACGCTTGCCTCGAGCCGGAGTCAACAAGTCGCCGACGCCGGAGCCCTAGCTCCGGTCGTCTTCTCCGGCGACGAGGATTTCGAAACCTGCAAAACACGAAATTTAAAAGAGAAAGAAGGACCTTGTCCCCCTAAATCGGACCTCCTGAATCCAATGGTGGTGTTCGTTTGCCTTAAAAATGCTTGTACAAGCCGGCTCGATCGAAACAGCTTGAAATGCCCTAACAATGGCAATCAATGATTTCTACGTGTATGCTTTCATGTAATGCATCAAACATGATCTAATGAATGCCCTAATACAATCAAATACATGAAAACGATTAATAATGCATGGAATTATGAAATCGAGATTTAGAAAGTTTGCAAACCGGTGAGAACTCAGGGACACGTTCTGGGCAGCCTGGGCTTGAGGTATGAGTATGGATCGATTGCTGGGAACCTCCTGAAGGTGATTGAGTGGTTCAATTGGGCTGAAGCTTGCTGAAAACAAAAATTCGAATTTTTGGTTTCTTGAAAAATTTTGCCAAGAGTTTGGGTTCTTTTTAGGTTAGGGTTTTCGTCCTCAGGCTTGTGTGTATTGCTGGCAATTTATAGAAGAGATTGGAAGAGAAAAAACAAGGAAAAAAGATTGGAAATTGAATGTGCAAATATTTTCCAATAAATTCAAATCAAATTTTCTTTAAAACTTGATTTTTTCCTTCCATAAGCATGAGCCACGAATTTGGTAATGGTTGTGGGCTTTCTTGGACATTAAGAGAGATATAAATCCAGCTTATTTGAAAAAGAAACTTAATTTTCATATTTTACACAATTTATTTTTGAATTAAATGTTGTAAAATTCAAATATAAATCATGAAAATAGAAAATCACCAATGCCAAGCATTTATGGGTCAAGAATAACATCATGAACAAGTTTGGATCAAAAGATTATAGGCCCATTTGGAAAATTTTGCAATTTGACCAAAATGTCCTTTTGTGCAATTGTCAAAATTGCCCAACTTCTGAATAGTGTATCTTGCTCAATTTTCCACATTTTTGAGTGTTCTTGGACTTTTTGGAAAGCTCTAAGAGTCCTCTAACCAATGCTTTTGGTCTCATCTCAATTGGAGTTACCATGCTCAATATATCTTCAAAACAAAAAGTTGACTTTTTGTTGACTTTGAAAATGACCTGTAATGTTTTGAGCTATACCTCTCAAATGAAGCATTTTTTGGACATTCTTGTGAGACATGAAGTTGTAGAGAATTGAATTTCCTTCAAAATGAGCTTTGGTGGGAAAATTTCTGAGAAAGTATGAGAAAGTTATGATCAAAGTTCGATTGACTTTTCACCTAGAAACCCTAATTTAGAAAGTTTTGACTTTTGGGCAAATCTTGAGTTTTCTTGATGAATCATGATCAACCCTTGATCAAATGATGAATGTAACTTCAAAATGAGGATGTTGACCAAAAATTATGAAGTTTGACTGTATGTTGACCATAGTTGACTTTTTTTGTCCAATACACTCGATTCTCAACCATCTGAGCAATTGTCTGAGGAAACTTGACTTGTGAAGCTTGAAACTTGACATGGAGAATCTTTGAAGCATATGAGGAGGCATGAAGGCCATTGGAGATGTTGGGAATCCATCTTGACTTGAGAGATACCAAACCCTAGTTTGGGTTGATTGCCTAGGAGGGAGTTTGTCTGATCCACTCTTGAGGAATCCTTGAGTATGGATGTATGAAATCTCTTTGAGAAGATGGAGGGCAAATTTTGGGGTATGACAATATGTCTCAATATGTCATATGACATCTAAGTTATATTACACCAGAATTTAAATTGGTATCAGAGCAGGCATCCTGTTTATTTCTAGATGAGATTCGAGAGGGATACTTTCTGGTATATGAACAAGGTAGAAGGTTTATACTAAAAAGTTGTTTGAATTTGGATAGTTCATATTGTTGTTTGAATGGTCCCTTGAATTGGAGGATTTACTATTCATGACAGGGTTGTATTGGACCTGTCTGTTGTTTTCAAGCCTGTAACTTTGGTGGTAAGCTATTATGATGGGTTTGATTTAATTTCAAACCTAAGTTGGATTTGGTTACACCTGGATTGTGATGGTTGTGTGTAATATGTTGTGCCTGAAGACTGTTGAGGAGTTTTTGTTGTTGTGTATTCGGCGACATGGTATTTGATGTAACCTTGGTAGTTCCTTGTGTCACAAGTAAAGGAAGGGCATTAGGGTTTAGTTCCTTAGTAGGTGTGATGTGTAATGTGAACAAGACGGTCTTAACTATCTTTGTGAAGTTTCTAACAATACTTGATTTTTATTTCTCAAGTCCACTCATAAAGGCATTTTTTATGAGTTTGTTGAAGAAAGTTTAGAGCCATTTATTTTGGCTTCTAGTAGAGTCTTCCTGATACTTGACCTAATCAGGAAAGTGACTCAAAATCATGTTGCTATTTGGTATTGCTGAAGCTTGGAATATTTTTGAGGACCTTGAATGATCAAGGGTTATTTGTTTTGTAGAAGCATTGTTAGGCTTCAGAACCAAGCTTTGTTTTGTGAGTTCCATAGGAAAGGCACTGATGTTCTACCAGATATTAGAACATCAAGCCAGCAAATTGTGCATAATCTTGTTGGATAAAGGTAGGGCATAACAAATGCTTGGGTGCTAAACAAATGTGTATTGATCACATATGTTTGGAACCTACTCCTAATCTGGAAGATGATACATATGTGTTTTGTGTCTAAGAAGTATGTTGGTTAGGACACAATCAACATATTGGGCACTCATTATATTAACATATTTATGCTCTAAGTGAGTTAGAGTGCAAATGATGTGCTTGTTTTCCTGTGGAGGCTTGATAAAGGCATCTCATCCAAATTCTTTATATGTGGAGGTCAAACTAAAATGTCAGAGACATTTTCTCCAACATCTATAAGATCCTTATGATAAAAGGAGTCAGATTTATGGAATCTTGTTTATGGCCATGAAATAGATTTTCAAAGGACTATGTGCATTGGAGCTATTTCAACCTATGTTTAATGGTTGTTATCTATAATTTGGGATGCCATCCAAATCACATAGGATGAGGCGTTTAAGTTGTTTGAAGCAAAGAAGAGTTATTATCTTTGGAACCAAAGGATTATGGTTTCCTGGTATCTATATGGGAAGTTCCTCTTTGAGTTAGGGTTCAATTATGTGGTGTCCTCATATAATAGAACAATTGGTTGGCAAGGATTGAAGGGGATCCTTGTGTATTAAAAGAGGCAGACTTATTCTGATAATTCTGTTTGTGATTTCCAAACAATGTCATTTTTATGCTCTAGATACCTGTTAAAGGGAATCTTTTCTTTAGGTGCAGAAGAATGGCGTCTAAACACCTCAAAGTCAGACATGAAGTGTGTATGTATGAGAAGAAGATTCTTGAGGTATGCATGCTCTACATGTGTTTTGATCTGGGTTAAATCTTGATCAACTACCGATGATTGATTCTCTTGTGTCCCTTACAAGAGTTATATGTAGACTTACTATGGATATCATCTACATAACCTTAGTAATTGGTAAATTCCATGTGACTGAGAGTAATGTCTGAATAAGATGTTGGAACATCATCTCAGATGTGTTTGTTGCTCCAAAAGGAAACTTATCTTGAAGATCATGGGGTGATTATTGCCGATCACTGTTGAATTCCTAAGTTGGAATAAGTGACCATGATGAAGTATGAAGTCCAATATCTGACCAAGTCTTGAATGCCGTGAAGAATCTTCTTGTGTTGAATGGGAAAAAGAAGGATGTTAGAACAAACGTTCTAACATTTGTTAAAAAGGAGCATCATCTACAATTTGTGTGTGAGTAATTTTTTTCCCTTAAATGACAATTTCCTTGTCAAAATTTAGGTATAAGTCTGATTGTGTGAAGATATACATATGACTGAAGATAAAGACCTTGTTTGGAACTGGGTACTTATCTGTTGTGGGGATGCAAAACTATTTTCTGAAATGTTATTTCAAAAAGCTTGTGAGAGTTTATTTTCTCTCATTGGAGGTTTAGGTGTCTATGATTACCTGAATAAGCTGCATAGGGTTTATGCTTTTGAGATCTTTTGCATGGGCCAAAGTTGTCAAAGAAGGGGCAATTCCTTTTGTAAAGAAGGAGTTGGTAGCTTATGAGCCATATGTCGATTTGGTCACTGAGAGGGTTAAGACTCTCATTTTTCCTTTTCCGAAGAAAATTTCGTTGTATCTGCAACCTAAAAAGCTGTAGAATGATGTGCCCAAGGAACTTTATTACCAATTGAAAAAGCAGAACCATAATCTCGGTATTGACACGGAGGCTAAAGATATGGAGTTGTACTATCTTGTAACCGAAAATCAAGATTTGGTTCGTAAGCTAAAAAAAGGATGGTAATACAACAAGTTCTTCTACATGTGTCGAAGCTAGAAATAGAGCCCGAGCAGATGACCGTTTGGAAACTACTTTCGAAACCCAAATGAAAGCTCTTGTCAAAGCTGAAAAGAAAGCTCAACAACAGAATAAAGAGTATCGAAAGCTTCAAGCATCCAAAGATGAAGAAGAAGACAGAACCACATGTCAAAAAGTTAGGGTCTTTAATCTAAAAGACATCTATGCCCATCTTCCACGTGTCAAAAAATTAGGGTCTTTAATCTAAAAAACCTAATTTGGAAATATGTTTATGAATTAATTTTTTGGCAAAACGTCTACATATTTGACTATATTATTCTTTTTTTTATATTTAATATATAAAATGCATTTATTTTTGAGTATTAATTTAAATAAAATAGCAGTTACACAAATATTTGAATGGAAATATTAAATTAAATTAAATTAATTAAGTACGAAATAAAGAAAAATTATTTAGTTAATTTTATTAAAATTTATTTAAAATTAAATGATTCTGTAAAATATAAAAAATTACAACAAAAGAATAAAATATTTAAAATACTATTATAAAATTAAAATAAACTAAAAAGTAGATTTTAGAATTAAATTCATCTTTGTTTATGATTAAAATTGAGAACAAATAATGAACTGAAAAATTAATGCTTATGAAGTAAAAAATTAAATTGAATTGCAAAACTAAATGAGAAGAGTATCGAAACCATGACATATATCTCAAGAACTCACTCCCTAAAACCAACTCTGAACCACTAAGCTAAACGCATGTTTGGTTATAATACTATAGTGTAGTTTAATATATTTAATATATTATTATATGTTCATAAATCCCAACATCATAAATAGAGGCCCCATTTTATTTGAGGCCCTAGGCTATGGACCTGCTTGTCCTGGCTTAGGGCTGGCCCTGATCAATGTATAAAAGTGATTAAAAATAAATGAAAAAGTACACACATAATTTCATTTTAATTGCTTTTGTGGTAAAGGGTTGATGTTACAACTTGAATACATTGATGTAGGGCTGGACAAAATTATATAAACCAGCCCGAACGGTCCGTCCCATGGTAACCGGAGGAGGGCGGTCGGATTAATTTCGGGTTGACGGGTCAATCGGTTTGATTAGTTTACATGTGGATATCAATGGGTCGGTTCAGTTTGTTAAATCCAATCCTCGAGCGGCATATTAGACACTATGTTGGGCAGTAACTAAACCCAACCCAAAAAAAACCCACCCCACTGAGTTTGTCACAAAAC
Organism: Vicia sativa; assembly: GCA_021764765.1. Classification (NCBI taxonomy): domain Eukaryota; kingdom Viridiplantae; phylum Streptophyta; class Magnoliopsida; order Fabales; family Fabaceae; genus Vicia; species Vicia sativa. The sequence continues at coordinate 38,130,014 of CM038795.1, read as the reverse complement.
ATTTGAAACCCTATTCTAACTAACACAAACCCTCACCTCACTATGCCACCTCTCCATCATCGTCTTCTCCCCCCTCTCTCTGTCCCTCGCCATCATCCTCTACCACCGCCGTCACTTGTGCTTTGTATTTACATCATTGCGGAGCACCACGATCATGTAAGTTCTTCATCTTTCTCCTATGTGTGTGTGTGTTTGACGTTTGATGTTATGATGTTGTTAACATCTAATAAAATTAACAAACTGATTTGTTTGTTTTAATTGAATAATTATAGATGGAAGTTAGTTTTTGGGTTACATGGTCTCATCTCAAAGATACACACTTTTAGCAGGATACATCACTTATATTGGAGAATGCAGTATACATATGAATTGCAGAGCGTTTTATATGAGATTCTTGTATGAATTTAAAATGTGTTGAATTTTTTTATGATAAAATTAAAATGCAGCTGAACTTAAAATTATCTGATTTTTTTATGACAAAATTAAATATCAAGTATCCGAACAAACCAATCCATTTTAACCGATAAACCGACCATCTGATCAAACCGATTAAACATTCATTCAGAATTGAACAAATACATCCATGGTCTCAAATTATTTGGCATTTTGAGCCCGAATCCAATCCAAACCGATTGTTGTCCAGCTCTACATTGATGTAATATAAATGATTAATGATTAAAAAATTAGAGACTAGGTTATGAATATAAAGTACAGTGATGATTATAAATAGATTGAAGGTTGTTTACCTAACCCTATTAAGAACATTTATATATAGTTGTTGGAGTATTTGTTGTTCAACGACAACAACACCATTATCGCCAAACTTGATTCATTAATAGTTTTGTACTAACAACCTTTATTAGGCCAATTGCAGACCCCTTCCGAAACTCTGCCTGAACAACCTTAAAAAAAATTGACACATAATTTCATTTTAATTGCTTCTGTGATAAATGGTTGATGTTACTGATCGGAAAAATAGCAAGTGTACTATTTTAGCCGATGTAGTTATAATGAGTTTCCCCAAGTATCGATCTCGAGGACTGCGGAGTAAATACCTATCCGTGCTCTTAATTTAATTGAACAAAAACAATGGTTGGGTTGATTTTAAAAGTTTCAATTACGCTTGTAACAAGTGATGACTGATGAAATATAATGAGAATGATGCTAGGGTGAGTGGTTGATTTAACAAAACTACGACTGAATCGATTTCATTGCAAATATCTATTAACCTTATTCAAATATTCGAAGACCTATTATCTCAATGTCCTAGTCCTAGGTGAGACTCATAATAACCTTAGAAACCCGATATCATAGCCAATTGTTAGTCATAGGTATACATGTATTTGTCCGATACATACTCATAAGAAACCAACAATTAAATTGAAATAGATAAACATGCATTAAGGAAATCAAGAATCGAATTCATACAATCATACAGGACCACCCCTAGCATTGGAGGTTTAGCCTCTCATAATATTAGAAGAAAACAACAAATGAGAGTTAAACATTACAAAGAATTGATGATCTTTGATCCAATTTCTCTTCCCCCTGATCTTTTCTTCCCCGTGATATTTTTCCTAATTTCAAAAGTGCCTTCTCTTTTCCTAAAATTCCTTCTAATAGTCTCATCACATCCCAATATTAGCCAAAGTCCAAAATACCCTTAATGACAAAGAAGAGATCCAAAACTCAAAAAATAAAGTTTCCTCCCGCGTCCATCAACACGGGCCGTGTTGATTAACACGGGTGCCCGTGTTGGTCTTCAAAATCCAAGGAACTTTCCAGGTCAATCAACACGGGCCGTGTTGATGAACACGAGTGCCGTGTTGATCCACGACTTGGGCTAATTTTCACTTTCCGGCTTTTAACACGGGCCGTGTTGATTCACACGGGTGCCCGTGTTGATTCCTCTGTAGCCTCAATATTACGATTTTTGCACTTCTTTTGTCCCGATTTGTTCTGTTTCATTCTTCTATCCCTGAAAACACTTAAACACATAACCAAAGCGTAAAATGCGATAAAAGACATATAACACTAGACAAATAAAAGAAGCGATAACGAAACTCAATGCTAAATAAGCGTAAAACCACCGATCAAATTCCCCAAACTTAAGCATTGCTTGACCTCGGCGACGATTATGAACTAATGAAAATTCAAGCGGATCGGTACTCATATGCGCGAGTTCGGTTCTTATTGCTCGAAAGTAGTGCGCTCAACATTCACATGACACTAAAACACCTTCCAACTATGCTTCGCTTAAATACTCTCTTTCCGCTTTTCCTCCTCTTTCATTCGCACAATCATTAAGGCACTGGAATTATGATAATCATCACATGCATATGACTAGCCAAGAACTTCACTTATTTAGGCACCAAGAAACAGCATTTGCCATTTCCTAATATCGATGAAATTTTCAAACCTTTTGGTTATTTATTGTCCTTTTCTTGGACGTTTGGGGATCAACCCCCTTTGGGCTGAATAACCTGGTGAGGGCTACCCAACTTAGCGGGCTGGTTGCCTTTTACCGTCTTTTCATCATCCACTGCCATTTTATTTGATTCTCAACCAATCATACCTGCATGTGAATCAAAATTATGCCAGACTGTATAGATAAACTATTCAAGGAGTACTTCGCAGACCTTAAGCACTTTAGTACGAATCGACACGTTGGATTCGTATCAATGTCACATTATTCCGACTTTCCTACCTTCAAACAATCATCCCTGCATCTCACACAATATCAACCCCGACCTTTGTTGAAATACAAGCTCTTGTGTAAAACAAAACAAATTTTTTGGTCAAGAACTCAGAAGATTTGGGAGAATTTCTACTAGTGTTATTACAAGCATTTATCATCAACTTAACAAAAATCAAACAAAGCAATAAAGCAATAAAACCTCCCCCAAACTTGAACTAAACATTGACCTCAATGTTTGGATCAAACTTCGAGAAGTGACTCACAGGGTGATGCAACACGGTTGCTACCTCCTAGCTTTCAAGATAGGATCCCTTGTTATTACGCAAACAAAACACAAAGGAAAACTAAGTTATGAAAAGTGGGTTGCCTCCACGTGGCGCCGTTTAACGTCGCATGGCTCGACGGGTCATCCCCTACGGGGTACTTTCTCTTCCACACCTTGGTGCTTGTACTTTCCATGCCCAAAATTCAACCCCTCGAGCCGAACCACTGCGTGATTCACGTTACTTCCAACTTTCATCTCCTCACCTTTGTCTACCTTATTCTTTCCCTGCTTGGCTTCTTGACTGAACTTGGGAACTTTAATTGATGCCACCTGAGAGATTCTTCCTGAGACTTCTTCAGGGAGTGAATTTGAAATTTTGCTCTCTCCCTCAATTTTGACCAGACCAACAGAAAATTTATTATTTTCACCTGCACCTTGTTCCTGGACCTCAAACACCTTCATGGTTATTTCCTCTTCAAAATACTTTAGCGTTAGATGACCTGTCTCAATATCAAATTTGCACCTGCTAGTCAATAAAAAAGGTCGACCAAGAATGATCGGGGTCTCTTCATCTTCAGGTATGTCCATGATCTGGAAATCCACCGGAAAAGCAAATTTTTCAATCTCGACCAACACATCTTCAGCTATCCCATAAGACTTCTTGATGGTGTGATCAGCAAATTTTAATTTTGTTCCACTCCCGCTTATCTTTTCAATGCCAAGTCTCTTGAAAATTGATAATGGCATTAAACTCACACTAGAGCCAGAATCAATTAGAACCCTTTTGAAAGTTTTATCTTTTATGGTGCATGGTATTGCCACCGATCCAGGATCATACGCAGCGGTATTTTTCTCTCGGTGCGATTGCACACAACTTTTCATCAACGAGTCCATGTTCATCATCATTGGCGCTTTTTGATAGGATCTTCTTCATGAATTTCGTGTACAAAGGCATTTTCTCGAGTGCTTCAAACAAAGGTATGTTGATCTCTAGCTTCTTGAACAATTTGACAAATTTATCGAACTCTTTCTTTTTTTCGTCCTTCTTTGCCACTCGTGAGGGATATGGAAGCCTAATCACAGGTTTACTCTTTTCTTGGATGGCTTCACCGGCCACTTCTTCCTTTTTCCTCTTGTTCTCTCACTTCTAAATCCACTTCTATAAGTTCATCATCAACTTTTACCTCGTCTTCTCTTTCTTTGGAAACATTTGCACCCCTCGTTGTGACAGCATTCACATTCTCATGGTTATTCGGATTGCCTTGTGCTTGCATTGCTACTTGTTGCACAATTTGCCCCATTTGAACCTCAAATTTTTAATCGCAGTGGTGTTCTGTGATTACTTGTGTTTCTTCTTGGAATTGGGAAGTGTGGGCAGCCATTTTTTCAAAGGCCACTTCCACTCGCCTTGAGGAGCTTGTTGTTTGATCTTTCCAAGCAAAGTTCGGATGATTCTTCCACCGGTTATAGGTGTTAGAATAAGGATTATTACGCCTCAAGAATTTTATCTCCTCAATTTGTTTGAGTTGCGGACATTGTGCGGTCATATGCGGTCCACTACAAATGTCACAAACCACATTTTTATCCTGTGCCACCTGTTGAGTGCCCATGTTCATAGCTTTAAGCTTTTTCTCCACTTCTGCAGCTATCGCTTCCTCGATTTTGAGTTGTTTATTTACTTCCAACTTCAAATCAACCACTCCCTCTGGTTTGCTTGCATCCCTGTCATATAATTCCAGATGCTCATTTGCAACTATAGCTTCAATAATCTTCTTGATACCAGTGGCTGTTGAGAAGTTGGATGAGCCACCAGCTGCTGTGTCAATGAGTTGCTTCGTTTTGATTCTCAGACCATTCACAAACATCTGCATCTGCTCAGTCTGATCCAAGTTATGAGTAGGACATGCCACCAAGAGTCTTTTAAATCTCTTAAAAGAGTCTCCTAATGATTCACCCTCCTTTTGCTTAAAATTCAAGATCTCATATCTTTTCCTCATGAACACGGATGCTGGAAAATACTCATTGAGGAATGTTGTTTCCATATCTTCCCAAGATGTAATGCTACTTTGGAAGAGAATAGAACCACTCCTCGCTTCATCGCCAAGGTGAGCGGAAACATTCGCAACTTTTACATTCTTGATGCCCATCTATCTTTAGAGTGGTGCTCATAGTCAGAAATTGTTGCAAATGCTTGTTAGCATCTTCATTAACCCTTCCAGAAAAGGATCTCTTCTCCAACTGCGTGATGGTGCTCGGGTGGAGCTGAAAATTAAGAACATTAACGGGTTGGTTGATGATGGTCATTCTTCCCCCTAGTGCATTTGTCCCTCCATAATCCCCTAGCAATCTCTCTTGAGGTGGATTCATTGGTTCGTCTTCTGACTCGAGGAGTGTGTTGAATTCTATCTTCTTCCTCGGCGGTCTTGCTTGCTTTGCTACTCTTCGCGAAGGATTCTCTCTATTTCTGCGTCAAAAAGATATTCTGCTGAGGTCTGACCTCGCATACAAATATTAGACACGATATTAGTTCTAATACAATGTAAAAGAAAATAAATAAACAAATGAAAAGAAAATTTTAATTGCGAGCAATAAAATTTCAAACAAATTAAGAGTAAGTCAGTATTTTGGCAGTCCCGACAGCGCCAAAAACTTGATCGGAAAAATAGCAAGTGTACTATTTTAGCCGATGTAGTTATAATGAGTTTCCCAGTATCGATCTCGAGGATGCAGTAAATACCTATTCGTGCTCTTAATTTAATTGAACAAAAACAATGGTTGGGTTGATTTTAAAAGTTTCAATTACGCTTGTAACAAGTGATGGTGATGAAATATAATGAGAATGATGCTAGGGTGAGTGGTTGATTTAACAAAACTACGACCTGAATCCAGATTTCCTCATTGCATATGAAAACTATCAATTACCTATCTCTAGATTGTTCTTCCTTAAGTCCTTAATGAAGAGACTATTAAAACCCTAATCCTTATTCAAATGTCCATTCGAACAACTCTTAGTTTTAACCATAACGATATCGAGAATTCAAGTGATTAAAAAGAGTTCCTAGTCCTAGGTGAGACTCATAATAACCTAATTGTGTAGAAACCCTAACAATCACAGTCCTGCCAATTGTTAGTCATAGGTATACATGTATTTGTCCGATACATACTCATAAGAACACCACACAATTAAATTGAAATAGATAAACATGCATTAAGGAAATCAAGAATCAGAATTCATACAATCATCAAACCAGGACCATCCCCTAGCATTGGGGGGTTTAGCCTCTCATAATATTAGAAGAAAACAACAAATGAGAGTTAAACATTACAAAGAATTATGATGACTTTGATCTTCAATGGTGGCTGCCCTTGAATCTCGCCGTCTCCGAATTCCTCTTTGTCGCTCTCTTCCCTCTGTGATATTTTTTTCCTAATTTCAAAAGTGCCTTCTCTTTTTCCTAAAATTCCTTCTAATAGTCTCAGTCACATCCCAATATTAGCCAAAGTCCAAAATACCCTTAATGACAAAGAAGAGATCCAAAACTCAAAAAATAAAGTTTCCTCCCGCGTCCATCAACACGGGCCGTGTTGATTAACACGGTGCCGTGTTGGTCTTCAAAATCCAAGGAACTCTCGGGTCAATCAACACGGGCGTGTTGATGAACACGAGTGCCCGTGTTGATCCGACTTGGGCTAATTTTCACTTTCCACGGCTTTTCAACACGGGCCGTGTTGATTCACCAGTGCCGTGTTGATTCCTCTGTAGCCTCAATATTCGATTTTTGCACTTCTTTTGTCCCGATTTGTTACGTTTCATTCTTCTATCCCTGAAAACACTTAAACACATAGCCAAAGCGTAAAATGCGATAAAAAGACATATAACACTAGACAAATAAAAGAAACGATAACGAAACTCAATGCTAAATAACTGTGTAAAAACCACCGATCAGTTACAAACTTGAATATATTGATGTGATATAAATGATTAATGATTAAAAGTGTGAATCCAATTGTTTAATGCTTTGGTTAATCACCTACATTTTTATCTTTCTCCTGTGATTCTGCTATTTACTTTCCTAATCTTTAATCTAAGGAACATAGATGCCATGTAAAAGACATTTATGCCCATCTACCACGTGTCAAAATGTTAGGGTCTTTAATCTAAAAGACGTATATGCCCATCTGCCACGTGTCAAAAAGTTAGGGTCTTTAATCTAAGAAACCTAATTTGGAAATATGTTTATGAATTAATTTTTTGGCAAAACGTCTAGACTATATTATTCTTTTTTTTTATATTTAATATATAAATGCATTTATTTTTTAGTATTAATAAATAAAAAAACAGTTACACAAATATTTGAATGGAAATATTAAATTAAATTAATTAATTAAGTATTAAATAAAGAAAAATTATTTAGTTAATTTTATTAAAATTTATTTAAAATTAAATGATTCTTTAAAATATAAAAAATTACAATAAAAGAATAAAATATTTAAAATACTATTATAAAATTAAAATAAACTAAAAAGTAGATTTTAGAATTAAATTCATCTTTGTTTATGAATTAAAACTGAGAACAAATAATAAACTGAAAAATTAATGCTTATGAAATAAAAAATTAAATTGAATTGCAAAACTAAATGAGAAGAGTATCGAACGCATGTTTGGTTATAATATTGTATTGTAGTTTAATATATTTAATATATTATTATATGTTCATAAAGCCCAACATCATAAATGTTTGTCCCATTTTATTTGAGGTCCTGGGTTATGGACCTGCTTGCCTTGGCCTAGGGTCGACCCTGATCTATGTATAAGAGTGATTAAAAATAAATGAAAAAGTACACACATAATTTCATTTTAATTGCTTTTGTGGTAAAAGATTGATGTTACAACTTGAATACATTGATGTAGGGTTGGACAAAATTATATAAACTAGCCCAAACGGTATGTCCCATGGTAACCGGAAGAGGGCGGTCATATTAATTTTGGGTTGACGGGTCAACCAGTTTGATTAGTTGGTTACATGTGGATATCAATGGGTCGGTTCGGTTTGTTGAATTCAATCCCCGAGCGACATATTGGACAGTATGTTGGACAGTAACTAAACCTAACCCAAAAGAAAACCCACCCCACTGAGTTTGTCACAAAAAGTTTGAAGCCCTATTCTAACTAACACAGACCCTCACCTCACTGTTCCACCTCTCCATCATCGTCTCCCCCCTCTCTCCGTCCCTCACCATCACCATCTACCACCGCCGTCACTCGTGCTTCGTCTTTACATCATTGCGGAGCACCACGATCATGTAAGTTCTTCATCTTTCTCCTGTGTGTGTGTGTGTTTGATGTCTGGTGTTATGATGCTATGATGTTGTTAACATCTAATAAAATTAACAAACTAATTTGTCTGTTTTAATAGAATAATTATAGATGAAAGTTAGTTTTTGGGTTATAGGGTCTCATCTCAAAGATACATCACTTCTATTGGAGAATGCAGTATACATATGAATTGTAGAGCGTTTTATATGAGATTCTTGTATGCGTTTTAAAACGTGTTGAGTTTTTTTATGTTAAAATTAAAATGCAACTGAATTTAAAATTATCTGAAATTTTTTATGACAAAATTAAATATCAAGTATCCGAACAAACCAATCCATTTTAACCGATAAACCGATCATCTGATCAAACCGATTGAAAATTCATTCAGAATTGAACAAATACATCTATGGTCTCAAATTGTTTGGCATTTTGAGCCCGAATCCAATCCAAACCAACCGTTGTTCAGCTCTACATTGATGTAATATAAATGATTAATGCTTAAAAAATTAGAGACTAGGTTATGAATATAAAGTAAAGTGATGATTATAAATAAATTGAAGGTTGTTTACCTAACCCTATTAAGAACATTTATATATAGTTGTTGGAGTAATTGTTTTTCAATGACAACAACACCGTTACCGCCGAACTTGATTCATTAATAGTTTTGTACTAACAACCTTTATTAGGCCAACTACAGACCCCTTCCGGAACTCTGCCTGAACAACCTTAAAAGTAAAATGTGACACATAATTTTATTTTAATTGCTTTTGTGGTAAATGGTTGAAGTTACAAACTTGAATACATTGATGTCATATAAATGATTAATGATTAAAAGTGTGAATCCAATTGTTTAATGCTTTGGTTATTACCTACATTTTTATCTTTCTCCTGTGATTCTACTATTTACTTTTCTAATCTTTAATCTAAGGGGATGTCATGGAAAAGATATATATGCCCATCTGTCACATGTCAAAAAGTTAGGATCTGTAATTTAAAGGATATCTATGCTCATCTATCACGTGTCAAAAAGTTAGGGTCTTTAATCTAAGAAACCTAACTTGAAAATATGTTTATGAATTAATTTTTTGGCAAAAATAAAATGAATGCTTAATTAGGAACAACTGAGTGATTTAAAGTGTGTCCAAAAATGCATTTCTAAAAAAATTTGAAGACAATTTTAGATTTTAGAGACACATTGTAAGATGGAAAAGAAATTGGTTATATATATATATATATATATATATATATATATATATATATATATATATATATATATATATATATATATAAATTTGTACTATTTTTTATGAGATAAATAAATAAATAATGAAAAATCAATCAAAAGGGTTTAGCTTCATTTGTTGTTCGTTACACTGTTTGTTTTCCGCCGCCAGCCACCGCTACCTTTCACTCCGCGGTAGAATCAGAGAGCCATGATCGCCGCAATTTCATGGATTCCCAAAGGAGTCTTCAAAGCGGAACCTGTTTTCGCCGAACCTCCTTCCAAAGAGGAAATCGATGAACTCATCTCAAACACGCGTGAGTTCGTTCCTTTTCACTCACCAATCACCATAGATAATCAATAATTAACATTAACATTAACATTCTCTGGTATAAAATTATTGCAGTGTGGATGAAGAGAAGGATATGGAAGAAGACGATGAAGTTGCACACGCTTTAACAGTAGCTGATGCAATTGGTAAACCATCCAAGGAAAATACTAATGATATTACCCTCGCCTTGCAAGAGCTCAACATGGAGACCTATGATGATGAAGATGATAAAGGTGTCTTTTTAATATAGCACCGACTCCTCTGAAAAGATGTGTGTTTGTGTCAGATGTTATTACGATTAATTTATTCATTTTTTAAATTATTATTGGTGTTGTTGTGGTAGTGTCAGGATGTGGTTCTAATTATGTTTGATTTTTCTTTTGATGTTAGGTTTTGAGTTGTTCAGTTCAGGGACGGGTGATCTTTATTATCAGAGTAATGAATTGGATCCATATATCAAAGATAAGAATGTGAGATAAATTCAAATACTTTAATGTTTTTTTAGGCTAATTTGATCTGTTTACTGATTTTTGTATCATTTATATGTTGTTTAGGAAGAGGATGATTCTGAAGATGCTGAAGACATGATTATTAATCCAACTGATTCTGTTGTTGTTTGCGCGCGTACGGAAGACGATGTCAATTACCTTGAAGTAAGTTAGTTTTATGTTATACTATACATTATGTGACTTTAGCAGTATGTTTAGCCCATCCACATGTAAATCATCAGCCCCTGCGACATGTATGTGTTTTGTGTCTCTCGGCATCTCAGAGGCTATGAATGATTCGAAGTCAACTAAATTTAAGGGTACAGGAGTGTTCACCTTAAATTTGTCCAATGGGGTTGTTGCTTGAGTTCTTTTAAAATTGCTTCGTTTGTGAAACTTTTGGATATCCAAACTGAAAAGTAGTTTGTTTAGAAACATATACCCTGTGATTTTATGAGTGACGTTTAGAGGCACATATTATATGCAAAATGCTCAAAATATTGTTTTTTACTTCTTCTGAAAAGCAATTTTTCCGTGCAAGTGAAGTTGTCAGTGATTATGACCAATTTCACTCTCATGCCCAAACATATTAATTAACAAAACAGGGGTCATAGTGAGGGAATCTAGATATATGCCTCAAACAGTGGGTACAGGGGTCATAGCGAGGGAATCTAGATAAATATTACGAGGGTTGTCTAACATTACCGAGAGTATTGTATATTTAACCCTAAAGAAAATAAATGCATATATTCTACAATTATGTGGCTGAGTAAGAAACATCATAATTAAAACAGTTGAAGTGTTCACAGCTTGCTTAAAGTCCAGCTCAAAATTAACATTATTGGATACAGTTTTTTGTTACCAAATTTTCAAAGGTTTTAAGTGTATTGATGATTTTAGACGTAGTTTTAGATTATGTAGACTTACATTAAGGTGAACTAAGTACTTAATTTCCATAACGTAGTGTAAATAATGAGCTTTGTTTTTGTCACGAATGTGTTTGTAGGACTAACTTGTTATAATCGTTTGGTCTTATTTTTACTATTACTTTTTAGATCTATCACACTTTTGTTGGCTCTGGCAGGTTTGGATACTTGAGGATGCCAATACCCGTGATATGAACTTGTATATTCACCATGATATCATTATTCCGGAATTTCCACTCTGCACGGCTTGGCTTGATTGTCCCCTTAAAGGAGGAGAAAAAGGTTCAAACCCTATGAGTTTTTTGCTTCATATGTGTAGATGGATGGTTTGTAATGTTTTTTGCTATTCAGTCTTTCTATCTTCTGTTTCTTTGCTAGTAAATGTATGGGTTAATGGAAATATGAACAGCACAGGGAGATTAACAAACTTCAGTTATGAATAACGATTTGTTAGAAAATAAGGAGATTAATGCTTTATATCTAACTATCTTAAAATTGTTTTGTTATGATAACAGGGAACTTCTTGGCTGTTGGTTCAATGGGACCTTCCATAGAAATTTGGGATCTTGATGTTGTAAGTTTGTAAATGTTGCTGCACTATCCTAAAGCTCCAAAGCTTAAATGGAGGATTTTTTTGGGGGCAGAATATGTTGTAATTTTCTTTTATTCTCAGATTGATGAGGTAGAACCATGTGTGGTGTTGGGTGGCAAAGTGCAAAGCAAAAAGGGAAAAAAAGGGAAAAAGGTTTGTTATACATCCTTGTTAATCAATCAGCATAAAGTTACTTGCTTACTAAATTGTATATCCCAACAGAAGCCTTTTAAGCTAGATTTACTGACAACTAATGGAAATCTCCTCTCATTATTATTGTATTTAATCCTTTTAGATTTAAAACAGATATATTTAGCAATTTCTTTTTATTAAAATTTGATTTCAATCTATCATATGAATCTCTTCAACTGATTTGCAATTTGTTTTGTAAAAGAAAACAATAAAATACAGAGAGGACAGTCACACTGGCTCAGTACTTGGTCTTGCTTGGAACAAGGAGTTCAGGTTTGTTAGATTTGGATTCTGCTTTATTTTCTCTGCTCTTCGCTTTCAGGGAACATAATGGTTTTATTTACAATTTTTTTATCTCCCTTCCTTGACACCTTGAGTTTGACAAGTATTCTTAAAAATCACAGCAATCTACTTGCAAGTGCTAGTGCTGACAAGAGCGTAAAAATTTGGGACGTCGTCGCTGGAAAGTGTACTCTTACAATGGAGCATCACACTGACAAGGTAAGAATCAATTTACAATGCATATCTTTGATAAGGAAAAAGATGAGACATATTTTTTAGTTAAATTGTAAAATGCAATATTCTATAAATTCCCATTATTGAATAATTAAAATTGTTTGAGTCAGTGTTTTTCCTGATGCCTTCCAACTATCCTCACAGGTTCAATCAGTTGCTTGGAATCATCATAGACAACATGTTCTTCTTAGTGGCGCATTTGATCATACAGTTGTCTTGGTAATGACCCTATGTTTTCTTGTTACTTGGCCTTTATATTTAGTACTGATTACCTATTATACTTTACTCTTTATTTGTATATTCGTATGGTAAAAGATACATTTTTGTTTTCAACTGAATACGTTGAAACTTACGGAAGTGTTAGTTTTTATTTAAAATTTCAGCTATTTAATGGTTCTAGTTATATTAAACCTGCAGAAGGATGTAAGGAATCCGTCACACTCAGGCTGTACGTGGTCAGTCGGTGCTGATGTAGAGAGCTTGGCATGGGATCCACACGCTGAGAACCTTTTTGCGGTGCGTTATGATAATTTCTGTCCCTTGTGAACTAATTTTACTTTAACTATCTGATAAATTAAACAAACTAGTGTCTTTTTTCTTTTCTGATAAAGATATTATACTAACTTCCCCTTATGTTTTATTTATTTATTTATTAATCAATTCTTTTCCTGTTAGATGTATGTTTACTAATCACGATTTAATTGTCCTGTTAGGTGAGTCTTGAAGATGGTACCATCAAGTGTTTTGATGTCCGGAATGCCATGTCCAATGCCACATCTGACCAGAGTGCTACTTTTACACTTCATGCACACGACAAATCTGTTACCTCCCTAGCCTATAATATGTCAGCTCCTAATGTATGTATCTTCAAATCTTTGGCGATATTACAATCTTATATTATTTACTTTAGATTGACCCTTCCCTGTTGACCTGACCTCATGCAGCTTCTTGCTACTGGATCCACGGATAAAACGGTAATAGTGATGTCAAATTTGTTGTTTTCCTGAATACTGTACGCCGCAGATTGGTATTCATCTTATTTTACTTTCGTTATTTGTCACAGGTAAAACTATGGGATTTGTCTAACAACCAACCATCTTGTGTAGCAACCAAAGAACCAAAAGCTGTAAGTCCATATTTGATGAATCATGAAGTCTTTTGTTGAATTGGCACTGACGGTTTTTTTTGCTCTTGTTTTTATGGTGTTTGTTAGGGGTCTGTCTTTTCTATCTCTTTCGCAGAGGACAACCCATTCTTGTTGGCAATAGGAGGCTCAAAGGGAAAATTAGAAGTAAGTGAAAAGACAAGAAGACCTTTAACTTTGGTATTCTCAATAGTTCCCTCTTCGAAATTGATACTAATATCTAGCTATTTTGCAGTTATGGGACACCTTAGTTAACGAAGGTGTCTCTCGAAGATATGAGAAATACAGCAGGAACCAACCTCAATCCGGGGCCTGATATTGTATGACTCGTATGTTTAAGATGCATATTTTGTTTCTTTTTACTATATAATGAGCTTCAATGCTCTTTTTTGTAGTTTAGGAGTATTTAAGTTTTGGAAGGTTGTATTATTAAGGATGGATTGTTATAGAGTTTGGCAGTGGTGTTATGTCCTTCATTATATTTATAACAGGTTTTGAAAGCTGTGTGACCGTTGCAATTAAGGATAAATTTTTAGTAATGTTTGATTTTTATTTAATCGCATTTAAATACACTAAGGGATGAGGTTGCAATTAAGGATAGATTTTTAAGTAATGTTTGGCTTTTATTTAATCGCATTTAAATACACTAAGAGATGAGGTAGATGAGTAATTATGTTTATGTTTGACTTTTATTTAATCGCATTTAAATACACCAAGGGATGAGGTTGATGAATGATGAGTAATGATGTTTTGAAATGATGTATTTATAAAGTTTGCAAAGCCTTAGAACCATTAGCAAGATAAACAATAAACTATTTATATGGAACGTGATTTTGTATGTGCAATTAGTTGGTCGTTCTTGGATGATAAGAAATATTGTGAAACAAATTAAGAATGATTTCTAACCAACATACTATATATATCATATAATCTTCTGCTAAAAATATTTAATATAATTTTAGAAATGACTCAGCTAAGTGTAAATTTTTTTTTAAATTTATTGAAAAGGAGACTTGGGCAAAAAAAAGTATCTCGATGGACTAAAAACTCGATGGACTAAAAACTCGAAAGAACGGTCCAGATAAAAATTAGGAATTAAAGTCAGATTATCTACTTATAGACTACGTTGAGCAATAGCAGAGTTGAAACTTAATGGGGTCATTTTCACATAGCTAATTTTTCTTTGTTATCACTGTTTCTCAATGTTTTTGACGATTTAGTCTCTTTGTACGCGAGTGTGTATAGGCCAATTTTTTCAATCAATACAAATTCCCTTTCCGTTTAAATTTTTTATTTTTCTCTGTTTTGTTTGTACATAAATCCAATGATTGCTTTGAATGATTATATGCATTTGATAATAATTACTGCTTACAAAAATGTGCGTAATAAACAGAAATAGCAATTACTACAGGCTCTAGGAATTGGGATAATGATTCTAGTTACCAACACATCCCCACAGAGTCGGTTTCACGGAGATATTCCTCCCAGAGTCAGTTTCACGGAGATATTCCCCATAGAAGTAAATCTCTAATGAGATTAACATAAACACAGCCTGCATTACTGCTTGTTAGTGTTACAATTCAATCCCAACGAATTTAATTTCCTGCCTAGAGAAGTACTTAATGTTATATCAGTCCCAACAACAAATGAAAAAATGCAACATTACCAAACTCTAAGCTGAACACTTAAAATTGCCATTCAGCTCAGCCAACATTTTGTCAAAAACATTATTCTACCTACCAATAAGTGCTGGCAACCATATTAACCATATGATGACATGAAATAGGCTTCCTAGGAATAACTGTAGGAATTAAAACTGGTAATGCATTTGTTTTCACTGAATATACATATTTTACACTCAGGTCTGCCACCCTGAATATAGATAGGAAGAAAGAC
Organism: Vicia sativa; assembly: GCA_021764765.1. Lineage (NCBI taxonomy): Eukaryota > Viridiplantae > Streptophyta > Magnoliopsida > Fabales > Fabaceae > Vicia > Vicia sativa. Next base: position 38,114,427 of record CM038795.1, on the reverse strand, counting down.
GGTGAGGTGTATTGAGAATCAAAATAACAAGACACTAATTCATTTATGTATATATCAAGAGAACATACGTCATCCCTGATCAGCTAATTCATCTTTTCTCTAATACATTCCCTTGAAAACAGGATTTGTGCGGCAAATGCTTGCTCCATATTCTTCATATTCTGCCTTTGTATGACAAGCCTGCACATTTAACCAGAAAGTCTAAACATATTAGCTTTGCATCTGGAATGAATGAGAACCTCTATTTTAGGCAGTAAACAAGAAACTATGGACTCTTCCTTTCCCTAAGAAAACAATTTTATCATAAAACAGATATATCAGTCTACAAGGAAGACGACTGAAAAATCTAGTTATCAGTATTTTTTGAGTGAATCACCAAATTAGGCCTTTAAATTGTAGGCATTGAGCAATTTGGTTCCTGAATATGGTCCAAAAATTCAAATCGTTGACCAAATTATTCCTTTATGTATAGTCTGGAAAATTGTATTGCAGAAATTACGGTGACCAAATTTTTAATTTCAGATATCATTTTGGAACTTCATTAATTTTATAGGATCAAATTGTCCGACCCTACAATTTTAGAGACTCAATTCGTGATTCAACGCAGATTTAAGTATCATGTTTCCAAACCAAAATTATCCAACAACTAGTGGGAACCAACGAGTCATAACCCATAAAAATGTAAAAAAAAAAAAAAAAAAAAAAACAGCATACCGTAAAAAACTCTGGCGTTGATGCAAGCACTGATCCTCCAAACCAAACTGCAAATCTTTGGATAGGATGGCTGAGTACATTGACCTCCACGGGATGTGACTGTAGAATCCATACAATAAAAACAAGAGCCAGTAAATGACAGGTCAAACCAATAAATATATAGCTTCTAGGCTTTTCATAAACATTGCCAATGTGAGAATTACTTCCAAACATGTGTGCAACTGTGCATGTGGAGAGGGACTTGGTCTACTGATGAGTTACGTAAAGTAAACCAAACCAATCAACAACAAACACATCATTATTTTAAATTACACTAAGTAAATATTTATGTAATTATTCAATATAAAACAATGATGTGTCAATGGTTGACCAGTTTTACTCCATATAGCTTGTGCAAACAAGATTATACAAGAATTTCCCATGCAATCATCATCAGTTAAGTAAGAAATATCCATTAACTCTCACTTTTATCTCCCCATTTAGGCGTGCTTCAGCTGCAAGGACACGGGCATCCACAATTTTCTTTATATCTCGTTGCAATCTCCTATGAAAATCCTTGAACATCGTTGATCCTCCCGACAATACTATATTCTGAAATGAAAAAGACAAATGGGCAAGTGGTTAAGGTTAAGAGTTCAATCATTAAGAACATGTAGAGTGGAGGCCTTGAATTTAATAAGATCCTAAATTAAATATTTGGTCTTGTCTGTGGACTGATATAGCACATGGAACAGATGTATTGCATCTAGGCCAACAGCAGAAAATGCACTTCCATACTTCACTAAAAATAGAAGTTCTCTAATACTGAGGCAAAGCTGACTACTCACTAAAATTTAAAATTTTAAAAATGTCATGTTAAAACAGCATATTGAAATATTTGGGTCTCAAAAGTAGGCACTTTCATGGCTTATTTCATACAAAATGTTCCCAAAAAAAGATGAGGTGCTTCACCTTATATAATGATCTCCTTGTGTCAATTGGTGCAGACTGAATGCACTTGTCTATTACGACCGGCAAAGGAGTGGTAAAGTCGCTGCTATACATCTCAGGATTAAAGAAAACCTGCCAAAATAGTAGGGAAAACACACAAGTCTCTTTAAATCATCAATCCTATAGATAAAAATGACCCAAACCTGTACATTACTTCAACTATTACACCAAGGCTACACAATCTCACTAAGGAATTCCACATTTTCATGATTTCTTCCGGAGTTGAAGGAACAAACTTAAGGAGTACCAAGATAAATAGCAAAGTGGTATCATCAAGTCTCTTAGGAAACTACATGACCAGTGATCCCATGTTCAAATCCTAGGAAGGATCTGCATTAGCTGCACTTAGGCATCCCATCCCCATCCCCTATTAGATTTTAGAAATCTTTCATAACCCAAAAAGGAAAAGCAACAAAATTTGACCTTATAAAGAGAAGATATCTGGGCAAGCCAAATGAACAGTGCCACTTTAAGTTTTTACCATTTTCTTATGTAGTTCTCACTAATACAGGAAATGGAAACTAATCAGGTTTATGTTTATTTAATTCATCAGTTCATAATCTAGGTTCAGGTATTATAATTCGGAACCATCTGACAGTATGGAGGATAGAGAAAGTCTAAAAAAAGCCTAAGAACAAACCTCGGGGCCAAGAAAGCGTTCATAGCCAATATCACAGGAATATGGAGCCCCGGTCTTTGGCTTTACCCCTCTCCATTGCTTGATATACTTGGCCGGTTCTTTGTCATGCTTATTAAATTCCTAAGAGAAATAGAGCAATTATTATAAAGCAAAACTATCAGATCCAATAGATAACTTAACATCTCTTGTTTCACATATAAATAAAAAATCAAATTAAAGTGGTGAGAAAGTTTAAGACATTGGCCAAAAAATGTTGGGATTAACAAAAACCAAGGTAACAAAACTAATGCTAGTATGACACCACAAACTCCTTAAATGATTATGCCAAAGCAATATAAGTACTGAACTCAAGACAACCTTCACTATGTCAGAGCAGGTGTAGCAATGCATTTCTTTCACTTTCCGAGCCACTTCAAAAGAGTCTTCTGGAGGTATATTCTCTCCTCTTTCCTGCATAAAATCAATGTCAACATGAGACAGAGCATGAATCAGGATTAGCAACTTGCAGATCAAGAATCAAATCACTTTTATTTATTAACAAAGTACGTAAATAATGTTATCACAGATACATCAAATCCCACTAATTCATGATTGGCATTTACCCGCGCATGGTTTCATACTTCCATTATCTAGTCTAACTGGTAAACTGTGAGACCCTTTAACATTAACAAGTATGCATTATCATATTTTCAAACTCAGAACCAGTGGTGGCCCAATAACCTTCTAATTTTATACAAGGATTACATACCCGCATTAGCTGCTGGACAAAAAGAGTAACATCCTTTCCAGCAATAGGAACTGACTTGATGCTACTTCCAATAACATAACCATCCGCAACGGGTACAACATGTGTAGCCCCATCTCCGATATCAACTACAACTCCTGTCATCTCACACTAAAATTTTCTAGATCAGTCCAAAAAATTCAAGAAACAATGTTTTTTGAAAGATCAAATGGTACTATTTTCATGTTTGCATGCAATTATGTTGAACCAACGTTACATTCTATATTCAACCGATCAACTACAACCAATTCTTACTCAACAGAGTAGTTCACATTCAGTTTCAAGCAAGATTTCCAAAAGCATCAAACTGCAGGAGCAGATTAACCATCTTATACATTTTGAGTTTAGATTGCTAGCAAGCTCCACAACCACAATTTTAAATAAATAAACCCCCTTCAAGACTAACAGTTGATTGAGTTCCATTCCATTATTCCAATTCTATCAACATAATTAACAAACACAATATTTTTCATCAGTGCCAACTACATACCTTAGATGTTGTGTAGCCAGCAGCCAGAGCAAGCACAGAGTTGACAGCAATGTAAAGTCCAGGCACATTAAAAGTCTCGAACATGATTTCACCAGTATACTCGCGACTCTCGGGCGCCGTCAAAGGACTCTCTGTCAAAAGAAAATAATGATCCTCGGGATCACACCTCAAATAATTGAATATACACTGCTGCCAGTAACGCTCCATGGCATCCCAATTCTCAACCTGACCATGCTCAATCGGGTAGGTGAGATTATAAGTACTGCTAGATCGAGCCTTAGAAAGTGCATCATCTCCAATAAAGAAATCAAGATCAGCCATAACACCAGCATTATGCTGCGCAATCCAATTCCCCTTAGAAGAACTCCTCGATTGATTCAGAAACGACTCATTAATGGCAACTACTGTCGGAGCAATAAAACAAGGTTCAACATTACCCGCAAACCCCATCTTGGTATACCTGCAACACATTCAACATAAACCCAATTCAGTTCCACTATTAGCAAACACAATTTGAATCACGGAAATAATAAAACCTAATTGAGACATTTCAACAAACACGTGATGTCCCAAGTTTGACGGTAAAAAAAACGAGATAAAAGCCAATTGGAGTAAGAAAAAGTACCCGGAGCCATTGTCGATGACTACAGCAGGACGAGAAGCAGCTGGGTCCATGAGAAAACACTAAAAAACAATGAAAATTGAAGGTGGATCTGTAAGAATGTAATTCAGATCCAGTAGCGAGATTTAGGGAAAGGATCATGATCGTGAAGAGAACAAGAATGAAGAAGACGTTGGTGAAGAAGACTTTGATCCCAAGTGAAAGAGATAAAAGTGGTTGGTGATAAGTCTATGAGTACCCATTTGTTTTGAACTATCAAGATTAGAAGGGGTTACTACATAGGTCCCATTAATTTGAGATTTCTATGTTTTGTTTTCCTAAAATGCTTTCTTCCTGGACCCTTTCTCTTGTTCTTCTTTCTTCTTTCCTTTACTGTTGTTATTCTTATTATGGTTTTTGTTTTTAAAATGTTTATATTCTTTTTGGGTTTGTCTGTTCTTAAAGCCCAACAAGACCACCTAACCTTTCTTTTTTGGTATGATGATGATGATGGTGAGTTTAGGTGAATTTGTCTTTTTAAGTTTGAAGATGTGGGGTTGGATTGATTTTGGACCGTTTGATTTCTAGCTTCACCTGAATAGAGCACTGTTCAGATCCACCAAATAGGAATATCATTCTTAGGATTTTTTAACTTCATGTATGGATTAAATTGGATACAGTATAATGTTTTTAAACGAAATTAAGTTAATAAGTTTTTAACTCTAAGTATGGTCTAACGGTGGAGATTTAGGTCTTGAGAGTGTACTTCTTTAAATGTCCTGAGTTATTCATGAATTTAGGGTTGTTCTGACTTTAAACGGGATTCCCGCAAGTGGACGGTGGGATTGGTCCCTCTTAAATTAGTCGGTCACAAGGTCGGTTACCAAAATTATTTTAAAAAATGTTAATAAGTTTTTTTTTTTTTTAATTTAGAGATTAGTTCATTATTGGTGTGAAGGTGAAATTTTAACTTAGGAAAATTGATTTGCTTAGGTAAGTCAAATTGACCCTCGTATGCAAGATTCTCTCAAAAGCATGTCCGACATCGACAACCGCATAAATGGGGACAATCTTATGAGTCCTCTTCAACTAGTCCATCATGTTATAACACTTCATCTTATTTCCAAATTAAAAATTAATTGATTGTGATTTTATTTGTTTAGGATCAATAATGTTAATTAAGTATGAGTATCTCTCAAAGTACTAACGTAATGCACACACATTCTCAAAATGATTTAACAAAATTCTTCTATTTTAAAATCTTTCTTAAAATCAATTTTGACCATGATGATAGTCGTCATTATGTGACTTTTACTAGCAAATTTTGATGGAATCAGATAAATAATAAATAAAAGTTGAGCAAAATGTGAAAGAATGAAACAAAGTGTTGCAAAAGTTTGAGGAAAGAAGACTTTAGAGGGATTTTCAGGGGGAAGAAAATAGAAGCATTTTCTTCTAGATTCCATGTATGCGTGATGTTTTCCCTCGTGGCGCGATAAAAGGCTCGTCGTAGCGCGATAATTCTCATCGTGGTGCGATGAGGCGATAAATCCTGACATATTTTATAAATATTAAAGAGAATGTTAGCTCCTTTTTTATAGTTCCGAAATTGATAAAGAAAGTGTCGACAGAAAATTACAAAAGTGACGATTTTGGGAGTTTTTGAAGTCATTTAAGACCTTATTCTTCATTGATTTTCATGTTCTCTCCATCTAAACTCATGGTAATTGTTACAATCACTATTAGTAGCTTGAATTTGAGAAAAACACAATAATAAGGGTTTGAATTGTGTTAGCTTTTTCTTTCTTTTGTACAACACTTTTATCATATTCTGAACACAAGGTCTAGAATCTGATACAAAGGCAAGTGTTTGACGTGGATAAAAATAGGTTCAAAGATACAGAAAGAAAACAAGAGAAACACACATCAATTTTATACTAGTTCCTCCCACAAAACGAGAGTAGTCTAGTCTCCTTGCACTTCCAAAAGATTTCACTATAATCATTATTGATTACAATTGCTGAAGCACATAAGCAAGAGAATTCTAATGCTCAAACAAACAAGTAAGATACTTCTAATGATCAAGCATAAAAGCAAGAGACTTCTAATGATCAAGCACACAACCAAGAGAATTCTAACAATCTAACTTAAAGATTGTTTGAATATTATACTTGATAGACTATCAGAGGTATAAACATAATACACCTCAAAAAGACGCTTAAGACTTATGAATTTCTAAGATATAAAAATGATAAGAAATTATGAGTTAAACTTGTGCTTATGATTTGACAAAGTAACAACTCTTTTGATTGTCAATGATTGATTATCTTTCTTCAAGTCTTTAACTCATTATATAGAGAGGCATAGAAAAGTCGTTGAAGAAAAGAGCTTGCACAAGTGAGTCTTAGAGAAGCCTGATCATAGGTGTTGGAATGTTTCTTAATATGGTTAATGTCACTAAAAAGACATTTGAATTCCCTTTGGTATAATAGGAATTATTGGTTTTATTTTAGTTGTATCACATGATCAGAAGAAGACAAAATGATATATGATTTGATAGTGACCTATTAGAGTCTTCTTGATCCTTGTGTTGACTTGCTTCAAAGTTTGAGTCTTCACAGTTTGGATCTCAAGTTTTGATCCTTCAGAGCCTGAATCTTCATAGATTGACTTTCTTCAAAGTTTGGTCTTCAAAAATTGACCTCCTTCAAAGTCTGAGTCTTTAGAGTCTGGTTCTCAAGTTCTGATCCTTTAGATTCTAGATCTTTTAAATTATCTTTAATGTTCATTTACAATGTCAATATTAAGTTTATATCATAAATTTCAGTCCATGGCCATGCACACTTGAAAATTTATTCTTTAAATACTTTGTTATCATCAAGATTTTAGAGATATGATACAAACCAATTTTGTTCGAACAATCTCCCCCTTTTTGATGATGACAAACACAAGTATTTAAGAATAATGTGTAATAACCCCATAATTCCCCACATAATATATTGCACAATCAGAGTAGAATAGAATGCATATCAAGAGGGCATTACATATTTTTCTTAAAATAAGACAATACTTACGCTGGTCATAATCATAACACATATTTGAATCTCATGCTTTAAAATAAATCATGCATTTCACAACGCATCATTTCTTATTCACAAATATTATCAATGATTACATCTCATACTATAATCATTGGATGGAAAGCGATGAATCCATAACATAATCAAGTCATCAGAATTCATACATCGGCACCAAGATCACGTCAACATAGTATCTCAACATACAAATCAAAATAGATGAGAATGCATGACAAATCATCAAAGCATAAATCCAGATAAATCTCGTGTTACATTATCAGAGCAATTACTCAACTACCTAGTATAGGATAACTAGCTAAACTCCTCAACTAGTCTCGTGGAAAGTACCGATATCCTCGAAACCTGCACGTTACCCACATAGAGGCAACATCACAACAGAAGGGTGAGAATTCACATTATTATCTAAATATATATAATTGGAAGCAATATAGAAACAACATCTATTCAATAATTCCACACACATCAAGTGATATTCCAAAATAACATTCACATTTATCACAAATAGCATAAATGTCATCAATCCAAACAATTCAATTTTTCATATAATTAAATATCACACTTCCAATACACACAACGCATATTCATCAATGACTCATGAGACAAAAATGCAATGTGACTCAATATGCATGTGGTACCATTGGGAACAATTCGTTCACCTCGCTTATGATTCATTATCTTAGAATCAAAGTCACGCTTCCGATCCGGACAAGACCAAAGCCACCATTGTGAACCCAAAGTTTCACCGCTACTTATCCATTCAAGGATTGAGCCAAATGTGAACCCAAAGTTTTACCGCTACTTATTCATTCAAGAATCGAGTTAAATGTGAACCCAAAGTTTCACCGCTACTTATTCATTCAAGAATCGAGCCAATTGTGAATCCAAAGTTTCACCACCTCAATTTTCAAGGTCAACCATGTATGCATGTGCAATTCATTAACATCATATGCAAATCAAGATTATCCACCAACCTCAATTATCCAAGCATATCACCAGAATTCAACTCATGTGAATTATCCACCCTTTGGATAATATCATGTTCCAATAATAAAAAGCATTACATGTAGCATATACATATCACCACACATAACAAATAACATATAGCATATCATTCCATCAATGTTACTCACAATATTCCATCAAATAAGATTCACACATACTATACTCAAGTAATCTAGCATACATTGAAATAGTATTCAAAGCAATCCAAAACGCATTTAATTTTAATCGGATCAATTAATCACATATATGAAAATACTACCATAAATATAATCATATAAGATTTCATGTCAAAAGATCCTAAAAATAACATTTTTCATTTCAGGTCACGCTAAGTCCGGCCTATCACGCTAAGCGCCCTTTCATAAACAGACAAACCCAATCTTACAGAGCATTTAGCACTAAGCCTGGTCCTTATGGCGCTAAGCGCGGTCTGCGAAACAACACTTTTTCTGCTATAAACCAGCTTCTTTCTCCCACGAACTTACCACACAAAACTCATTTCAATCAGCCAAATAACATCATTAAAGGGTATCTTAACATGTTACTAGTCATGGGTCGTCATTCTAAGTTGAAAACACAATTTATCTTCAAACCCTAACATTCAAAGATTCTAGAAATTGAAATTAAACAACTTAGCATGTTACTAATCACTAACCAACAACATACAAGTAAATAATAACATGGATTCCCTCTTACCTCTTAAAGATTCATCTTCTATGGTTTCCTCTTCACTTTTCCTCTTTCTCCTCTTCTCTTCTCTTCTCTTCTTTCCTTTTTATCTTCTTTCACGAAATGACAATTCTAATTATGATTTCCTTCTAACCATTTACTAACTAGGATTGTCTTATTGGGCTTAATACTTAACACCTCTTCATTACTTCTATCATAATCTTAGGCCCAATACCAAATAACCACATTTCTACTCATAAAACACAATTATTCAAATAATGCTCATATTCAAATAATTCAATTTTCATTTAAATCGCCCAATTAAATTAATTATCACATAATGTAATATATAATAATAATAATTAATAAATATCTATTAAAATCGGGATGTTATAACTCTCCTCCACTTAAAAGATTTTCACCATTAATCGAATCCTTCATCTGACTCTCAAGCTCCTAAGTCACATTACCATTAGCGAGACCTCCCCATGCCACTTTCACTAAAGTGATTTCCTTCCCTCGAAGTTGCTTAACTTCTCGATCCTCAATGCACATCGGTAAAGTCTCAACCATCAAATTATCTTTAACTTGCACATCATCCAACGATACAACATGAGATAAATCTGGCATATATTTCCTCAATTGAGATACATGGAATACGTCATGAAGATTAGAAAGTGATGGCGGCAAATGAATTTAATAGGCTACTTCACCAACCTTCTCAATAATTTGATAAGGACCAATGAAACGTGGAGTTAACTTCCTTGACTTCAATGTTCTACCAATACCAATCACAGGAGTAACTCTCAAAAACACATGATCTTCTTTCTCAAAACTAAGATCTTTCCTCCTCTTATTATGATAACTCTTTTGACGAATCTGGGCAATCTTCATCTTTTCCTGAATCATCTTAATCTTATTCGTAGTCTATTGAACTATCTGAGGTCCAACCACAATACTCTCACCGGATTCATACCAACACAAAGACGTCCTACACCTTCGTCCATACAAAGCTTCAAACAGATCCATTCCAATACTCGAATGAAAACTATTGTTATAGGTAAAACTCAATCAAAGGTAAATAATTATCCCAAGCACCTTCATGCTCTAGAACACAAGCTCTCAAAATATCTTCTAACGATTGAATCGTCCTTTTAGTCTGACCATCGGTTTGCAGATGATACGCCGAACTCAAACGCAAATTTGTACCCAAAGCACTTTGCAAACCTTCCCAAAAATGTGAAGTAAACCTCAGATGTCTATTCGAAACAATACTCGATGAAACACCATGCAAACTCACAACTTTCTCAATATACAACTTGGCAAACCTTTCCATAGGATATTCCATCAAATTTGGAATAAAGTGAGCAGATTTTGTCAATCGATCCATAATAACCCAAACAATATCATGACTACTCGGAGTCCTCGGAAAATCAGAAACAAAATCCATAGAAATGTTATCCCACTTCCACTCAGGAATGAATAACGGCTGCAATAAACTAGATAGTTTCTGATGTTTAATCTTCTACTTCTGACAGATCAAACAAGAATACACAAACTCAGCAGTATCCTTCTTCATACCAGACCACCAAAATAATTTCTTCAAATCTTGGTACATCTTATTAGTTCTAGGATGAATACTCATACCACTTCGATGTCCTTCATCAATAATTCTCTTTCTCAGATCACCAATATCAGAAATGCAAACTCTATCACGACACCTCATGATACCATTCTCATCAATCTGAAAATCACCACCTCGGCCTTGATTGATCAACACCAACTTATCTACTAAGACCAAATCAAATTCCTGACCTTCAACCAAAACTCACACTTAGAAAGCTTAGCATACAACTTCTTCTCTTTCAACCCTGACAACACAATCCTCAAATGCTTAGCATGATCTTCTTTACTCTTGGAATAAATCAGAATATCATCAATAAACACAACCACAAATTGATCTAGATACTCATGAAAAATATGATTCATATATTCCATAAATACATCCGGAGCATTAGTCACACCAAACAACATTACAGAATACTCGTAGTGACCATACCTTGTTCTAAAACACAAGCACCAACCAACTGATCCATCAAATCATCAATCTTCGGAAGTGGATACTTGTTCTTAATCGTCTCCTTGATTAGTTGCCCATAATCAACACACAACCTCATAGAATCTTCCTTCTTCTTAACCAATAAAACAGGTGCACCCCACGGAGATACACTCCAACGAATAAACCTTTTCTCAAGTAAATCTTCAAGTTTACTCTTTAACTCTTTTAACTCAGAAGCAGACATCTGATACAGAGCCATCGAAGTAGGACTAGTTCCAGGAACTAAATTAATCGAAAACTCAACCTTACGCTCTGGCGTAAAATCGCTTACATCTTTAGGAAATACCTCAGGAAAATCACAAACAATAGGAAATTCACCCATAGTTTGTTTCTCACTGAGATCCAATGATGCCAACAAAGCAAACAACACAGCACCATCTTTTAAAGATTCATCCACTTGCTTAGCAGACAAAAACAAATCATTCTCGATGCCATAATCAAGAAATATAGCCGACTTGTCAAAAAAACTGATAAAACATGATTATATTCCAACCAGTTCATGCCAAGAATCACATCCAATTGATCTAACGGAAGACAAACTAAATCCATCCGAAAATCTCTACCAAAAATACTCAACGGACAATTCATACATGCAACAAAAGTACAAACTGAAGCCATAGGAGAAGTATCAATAATCATATTTCCATACATATCAGATAATTCAAGATTCAACCTCTTAACACAATCCGTAAAAATAAAAGAATGTGTTGCACCAGTATCAATGATAGCAATCAAAGGTGTACCATTAACAAAACACGTACCTTGGATAAGCCTATCCTTAACCGGAGTCTCAACACTAGAAAATGCAAACACTTTCCCTATAGCTTGCTCTTTATTTGGCTTCTCACACTTAGTACTAACATGACCTTGTTCACCACAGTTGAAACAAGTCACATCCGCACTAAATCTACAATCAGCAATTTTGTGACCCGCCTTGCCACACTTAAAGCACTTTCCAACATCCTTTCCATCATCCTTTGCACAATCATAAGCACGATGTCCTTCCACACCACACTTGTAACACTTAAGCTGAGTAGATGATCCTACCCCACTTGGCTTCTTGCCACCACCAGCTTTCTTCTTATCATCATACGGTTTCCCATAAAATTAACCTTTTCCTTTCCTATCATTCACATTCTTGTAGTAAGAAGCACTCTACCTACTATCCTCATCATAAATTCTACTCTTGTTCACCAACTCAGCAAAATGAGTAATATACTAATATCCAATGGCCTTATTGATATCAGGTCTCAAACCATTCACAAACTTCAAACACTTAGATCTTTCAGCATTCATAGTATTGTAATAAGGACAATACTTAATCAGCTCTTGAAATCTTGCAGCATACTCAACCACGGTTCCATTACCTTGCTTCAACTCAAGGAATTCCACCTCTTTCTTTCCATGCACATCTTCTGGAAAATAGTTCTCCAAAAATGCATCACGGAAAAGAGCCCAAGAAACTTCAACACCTTCCTCATCAAATCTATGAACAGTGTTGCTCCACCAATCTTTAGCTTCCTTCTCCAGCATATGTGTAAACTGCATCTTCTGCGCATCAGTACAATTCATAACTCTGAAGATCTTCTCAATTTCTTTATGCCATGCTTGAGCCTTGTCAGGTTCATGATCACCCTCAAAGATAGGAGGATTGTTCCTCTGAAACTTCCCCAAATCACGGAATTCATCTTCCTCTCCTCGGTGTCCAGCATTCGCCTGCGGAATCTGCTCAAGAGATCCAGCCAACAATCTCAAAGCATTAGCAATAGCATCACCGTTCCTCCCTGAAACCATCGTCCTAAGACATCCAACAACAGACAACATCATTGATCGTGTCAGATACACAAATCAAATACAACAGGAATTAAATCAATTAATAATCTGGCCAAATAAACTGATTGACCATTGCTCTGATACCCCTAATGTAACACCCTTTAATTCCCCGAATAATATATTGCACAATCATAGTAAAATAGAATGCATATCGAGAGGGCATTACATATTTTTCTTAAAATAAGATTGTAACACGGTGGGAGAACTAACTTGTTTGTTTTGCGTTTTATCGCAAATGTTGCAGATAGCAAGAGTCGCCACCGACTTTTCTTTTATCCAATAAAGGGAAGGTGAAAATAACCAGAAAAGACCTTCGTTAGATTCTGAGTATGGGAGGCAATTATGAAAAGGGAAGGTATTAGCACCTTTTCTATCCGTAGTTATCTACGGGCTCTTAGTTTCTTAGCTCCCTTTTGAAAATTTGCTTTCTGTGTTTGTGTGGTTTGAAAAGTATTTTTGAAAAGTATTTCGCTTTGACTTCGTAATAATTCTCGTTGGAATGTATATGAAGTGTTTGGAAATATTTGTTTGGAAAATGTTTAACATTGTAATGATGATTCTCGCTGGAATGTATACAAAGTGTTTGTTTGGAAAATAGTTTTTTAAAATAAGTGTGAGGTGGGAAAAGTATTTTTGATTTAGATTGAGCAAGCAATTAGAGTCTTATTACCTACTCAGAATGGTCGTTTCTTGTTATTTTCCTTCTCCTTTAGAATAAGGTTATCCATACCATTAGTTGGTAGATAACTTTATCCGTTGGTAGGTAACTTTGTAGGGACGATCATCACTTATTCGTAGGCAACAACCGAGGACAAGACCATATATTCGTAGGCAACATCGAGGGACTAGATCTTTGTGATGATTTTTGAATTAAGGGTCTTTTGCTAATGGTACCCCTATGTCAGAGGGACATGACCATTGTATTCGTAAGGCAACAGGAGAGGATACCCTAAGGGGGGTGCAAGTGTGATAGAGTGTGTTCAATTCAGATATTTATCTTTGAGTTAGGGTTATTCTAAGATTGATTTTAATCTTGCCATACAAACCCTAGTTAGCATACATCTAAGTAGTTAAATATTTGCAGGAAAATAAAGTGCGGAAAGTAAATATCCTACGCTATTACATGGCTTTGGGGCAGTTACATAATATGAGGTGCGAAAAGTAAAGGCAGAAAAGTAAATCTATGTTATTACAAAAATAACCTTGCAACCTATACATCGATTTCTAGAATTGTAAATGCGAAATAAAGTAAATAAATTAAAAGAAAAATGTCTAAGGATAGGAAAGAACATCTAAAACCTAAGTGTAAAAGAAAAATATTTTTTGATATTTTTTGAAGTCGATAAAAACCTAATTCTAAGTTAATTAACAATTAATTATGAAAAATAATTTAAATCATGAAAAAAAATATTTTCATGTCAAAAATTAATCAAGTATTTAATTAACATGATTCTAAAATTAAATTATTTTTTGTGATTTTTGAAAATAGTTTTTATTAATTTTGAAAGAAAATTAAAATAAGTTAAAAATTAAAAGAAAAATAAAAAAGTGAAGAGAATTAGTGCCAAAAAATAGGAATGGTCCCTGCAAGGCTTGAACTCTTGACCCATAGGTCAAGGATTCAAAATTACACCACCACACCACTTGCCAATGGTGTTAACATCTCGCCTCTGTTTGTATGTATGTGTTACCTGTGAAAAAATCAGAAAATTGTGATACATCCTTGAGAAAGTGAGAGGACTAGCGCGCGCATGGTTAACCACTGGGGTGGTGATACATCCATGAATTATGTTATATGGATAAATATATATTGGATATTAATTTTCTAAAAATCAAACAAACCAAAGCCAAACGCGTTGGGGGCCATAGGGTTTGCATGAAACGAATTAGAGAGTGCCACGCAGGGAGTCAATAACTCTTCGTGTGAGACGTTCACCAGAGCTAGGGCTCCGGTCGTCTTCTCTGACCTGCCCTACATCTAAGACCTGCAAAAACGCATCAATTAACGAAAAATAAAAGTTCAGATCAATTGTATTGAACCCTGCGATCACGATGGTGAGGTTAGTTTGTCCTAAAACTGCTTGTATCCTGGAATCCGAAACTTCATCAAACTTATGCCCTAACAATGGTGTTTCTTGATGAGATTCACAATGCTTCAACAAAAAACTATCGCCATAAGAAATTTGAAAAATTTCTTAGTAAGATTCACAATGGTTCGACTAGGGTCGGCCCAATTAGTTCGGAGGCCCCGTCCTAATTTAGAAAATAGACCTAAATTAAAAAATGTATACTTTCAAGTTTATGATTTTACACCTATTTCTAAAAAAATGGGTATAAAAATATAGATACCTGAAAATGAATTACAATTTTACAGTTATTTTCAAATAAATATGTGTAAAAAGAAAACATTTTTTAATTAAAAAAATTATTGAGTCCCAAAATTGTGTGGGGGGGCCAGTGCTGCAACACTTGTTGCACTTGAGAAGAGCCGACCCTAGGTTCGACCAAAATCTCTAGAATTTTTTTTTTAACTCACACGTATTCATTGAAGTGAATTTTTTATTCCACTCTATATCCTTTTAGTACATGAGAATTTTCAAAATTTTGTTATAATAATGTGTAGAATCATATTTATGCGTGTGCTAGTTGAATGCTAAACACATTCCTCATATTATTACTAAACCTAACATATATGTTCAAATTACACAATAAACTTCTAAAGTGAATTAAATTATGTCAGTTACAAAATAAACAACTAAAAGCCAAAAGGTATTGTTCTGGACTGGCCCACGCTCTAGGCCCAATTGCCCTTGGGAAATGACCTGGAGTGTCCACGCGGGGCCACGTGTCCAACGGTCTCTGACTGCCACGTGCCCCCCGATAATCTCGGACCCTTTTACTGGGTCTCCTTAACCGTCACACGTCTCCCAGGGACTTCGTAACAAACCCGGATTTCCCGGGCGACAATCTAGGGAGGAGGCCACGTGGCCTCCTGCAACCCTAGAATCCGCTAGTGGGCTTGGATTTCTGCCCACTAATCGGATCTTGGCCCAGCGCTGGGGGCTATAAATACCCTCTCACTTGAGAGGGTCAGGTATCTCATTCTCTACTCTTCTCTTACTTGCTTGCTCTCTCTCTGCCTCTACTTACTTTGGCATCGGAGTATCTTACAGGTACCCCCCCTTCTCTTTCACTTTGGACCACCGTTGCAGATTGGGCCAAGACACCTTCGTCGTACGATCGGTGGCGCGTCCGGAAACTTGCTTCCCCGTCTCCTTTCATTCAGTTGACCAAAGCAAACCAAAAACTCCATTTGTCATGGCTGACCCTGCAACCAACGTGCAAAGTCCCCCTCGCGACGACCTGGCCGAGCAAAACGACACTGTTTTCCCGAGCGGAGATCCTCGTGATGGGCATACTGCCTCCTCCTCGACCGGATCCTATCGGGAGACAGGCAGAATCAAATCGCCGTCGGCCGAGCCCAGTCTTTCAAGAAGTGCTACCACCTCCTGACGCCGACGCAACGGTCACGGCCCTCTTCGCGGCCATCAACAACACCAACCTCCTGCTCTTCACCCAGGGAGAACGTCTCCATGTTCTCGAAGCTTTCCGCCGATCACCGCGGAGACGTCGACGACCAG
Organism: Vicia sativa; assembly: GCA_021764765.1. Lineage (NCBI taxonomy): Eukaryota > Viridiplantae > Streptophyta > Magnoliopsida > Fabales > Fabaceae > Vicia > Vicia sativa. The sequence continues at coordinate 38,097,846 of CM038795.1, read as the reverse complement.
ACTCGTGGTCACCATCACCTCGACGACGTCGCTCTCGAACTCCCCCGCGGAGAAACAAGAGAGATGACTCTCGCAGCCCGACACGCCGCTCCCGAGGAAGGGGACCCGTGACCGAGCGACGAGACCAGGAACAACCCCAAGAACAACCTCAATCACCTCCCCGACGTGAACGAGGAGCCAACGAGTCAAGAAGGACCAAGAGCAGGCATACCCGCACCAAAACTCAACGCCGCTCTCGCTCGCGCTCTCCCCATCGGAGCGACGAGGATGACCCCCGTGGTCCTTTGTCCGCTAGCATCATGAACGCCCCAATTCCTCGGGGAATGGAGAAACCACCTCAGCTGGCCAACTATGATGGAGTGTACGACCCTATCGACCACATCGACGGTTTCGAAGCCATGCTCCAATACCTCAATGTTGGAGGACCGATCAAGTGCAGGCTGTTCCCCACCACCCTCAGGAAGACAGCAATGGATTGGTATAAGAGCTTGCCCCCGGGATCCATACACTCCTGGAGAGAGCTCAAAGCCCAGTTCACGAGCACATTCATCGCCTCCCGCAGGCATCCGAAGACCGAGGCCTCCCTCGAGGCCATCATTCAGAAAAGCGACGAAACTCTCCGTGAATACATTGATCGCTTCAACAGGGAAGCCATACAAGTTCCCTGTGATGACCAGATGAAGCGATACTTACTAGAAAGAGGGCTCCTCCCCGGTACAGATTTCAGGAAAGCCGTGGGCATCGAACCCCCAGCCACCTTCGATGCTCTCCTCGACAAAGCTCGTGCCTATATCACATTCGAGGAGAAGGAAGCCGCCAATCGCGCCAGAGACTCGAGGAGTCGAGGCTCGGGGAACTCCACACGGCACCCGGATAACCGACATTCAGAGACAGGCCCATCTCGTCGCCCTGACGAAAAACGACGCGAGGAGAGGCCCCGGGAATCCCGGGACCAGCGAGGCCCAGCTGGACGCTTCACCGAATACACACCACTGACTGCTTCCCGCGAGCGAATCCTGGCAGAGTGCTCGGCTACCGAGTTCAAGGACGGAGGAGTCAGACGTCCGAAACCCACCCCTGCAAAACCAGGCACTGACAGATCGAAGTATTGCCAATATCACCGCAGTCACGGCCACTTGACTGAAGATTGCGTCCACCTCAAGGACGCGATCGAGACACTGATCAAAGGCGGAAGACTCGGACAGTACAAGAAGCCTGAAGGATCACGAAGTGCCCGAGATACCAAAGAGGTCGAGGACGAGGGACCACAGGGACTCGGCCCTACCAAATAAGCGACTCGGTGACTAGGCAAGACTTTGAGCCTATATTCACCCACCCGTGGAAGAATTCCCTTCGGCCATGGTCATCTCCGACGGTGGCGACGCCCAACTGTCCATTAACTCGGCCAAGAGAAAGTTCGACGAACTGATCGACAAGGCCCCAATCAACGAGGTCTCTCTCGAACAGTTCCGCGGTAAATCTGAACTGATCACTTTCTACTTGGAAGAACTTCCCGGAGGAGCACCGAACGCCCATATCTCCCTCCTTATCAAAGCAAGAATGGCCAACAAGTCCACGGATCACAGTCGGAGGGCAGCTCGGTCGACGTCATGTACACTCACCTGTTCCAAACACTCCAGCTCGACGAATCTCACCTATCACCATACGTGGGGTACGACCTTCAGGGGTTCAACGACTCCACATCCCGTCCCTGGGGGTACGTCGAGCTCCTCGTAACCTTGAGGGCGTTGCCGCGGTCAAAGTCCGTTTCGGTGGTCGATCGTCATTCCCTACAACGTTATCCGGCGAGAACCACCCGGCGAACTCGCAGCCCCATCGACCGTCCATCAAGCTCAAGTTCTACACCAACGGGGCGCCGCCACCATATCGGCGACATCAAAGCTGCGAGGAGGTGCCACAACGCGCGGCGGAGGACGACCTTGGTCGACCCCAAAGGGCCTGCCACCAGCAAGAAGGAAGGGTCGGACAACGCCGGTCGAGCTCCCAAACCGTGAGGATCGAGCCCCAGCGTTTCGGTGGACCTCGACACCGATTCAAAGGACGAAGTCGACGAGCAAGCAGGGGACGCAGATCCACTTCGCCCAATTCCTGACGGCGAGTTCAAGCTCGTCCCCTGAGAAGACCCCAAAATCGTCAATATCGGCCGACCTCCCAACTCAAAAAGCAACTCGAGCTTGCGGGAGAATGACCTCTTCGCATGGACACGGAAATGCGGACTCGACCGAGGTCGCCATCATCGCCATAGATCCGCCGCTAGGGCCATAGTACAACGAGGCGATCTCCAGAAAGCGGAGGCTCAAAAGTATAAAGGACCTCCTAGAGGCAAATTTTATTTACGAGGCCAAGTATTAGACTTGGTTATCAAACGTTGTACTCGTTAAAAAATCTAATGGAAAATGGCGTATGTGCGTTGACTACACTGATCTTAATCGGGCATGTCCCAAAGATGCTTTTCCTTTACCTAACATTGATAGACTGGTAGACAACTCGGCCGGCTATAAATTGCTTTCTTTTTTGGATGCTTACTCAGGTTACAACCAGATCCCCATGGACATGGCCGACAGGACCTGCACGGCCTTCATGGCGGTCGGGAACTATTACTACAACGTAATGCCCTTCGGACTGAAGAACGCAGGAGCAACCTACCAACGAATGATGAACAAGGTGTTTCAAAACGAGATCGGTGACATGCTCGAGGTATACATGGACGACATGATCGTGAAATCCCAAGCCGAGGATGACCACGCTTCACGTCTGAAGAAAGTCTTCAACCAAGCTCGGAAGCAATGCCCCCGAGAAGTGCGTTGAGTCAAGGCGCAAGTTCCTCGGTTTCTATCTTACAGAACGAGGAATTGAGGCCAACCCCGACAAATGTCGGGCATTCTCCGAACTGCCCACGCCCAGGTCCAAGAAATCCATTCAAGTCTTGAACGGTATGCTAACCTCTTTATCCCGGTTCGTAGCGAGGTCGACACAACATGCGCTTCCATTTTTCAAACTCTTGCGGAAAGGGCCAACCTTCGAATGGAACGAGGAATGCGAGCAAGCCCTCCTGCACCTCAAACGAGCACTTTCACAACCACCAGTGTTCTCACGACCACAGCTCGGGGAAACGCTATATTTGTATTTAGCCGTGTCCAATGAAGTAGTAAGCGCAGTACTCATACGTGAAACCGAAGACGGGCAAAAACCCGTCTACTTCACGAGCAAAGCCTTCAGGGGCGAAATCGATATCGAATCGAAAAGTCGCGCCGCCTCGTCATTGCCGCGAGGAGATTGCGATACCTCGCCCACGCCATCGTCGTGCGCGCGAGTAGCCCGTAGCGCTCGCCGTCCGGATATGGCGGACGAATCCGAGTGGTCCTCGAACTTCTCGAATTCGATATTCAGTATGAGGGACGAAAAGCCTTGAAAGCACAAGCGCTCGCCGACTTCCTCGCCGAAATGACCGCCCACGAACAGGCGCCCCAGGCGAACAACAGATGGACCCTGCACGTCAACGGAGCCTCGAGTTTGACGGGGAGCGGCACCGGCGTCCTCCTCGAGAACGAAGAGGGCATCGTCATCGAGCATTCGTTAACACTGGCCTTCCCAACATCCAACAATCGGCGGTATGAAGCATCGTCATGGGCGGCCGAGGCGTGGCGCTCAGGATATCCAAATATTCACCGATTCCCAACTCGTCGCATCGCAAGTCCTTGGAGATTACCAAGCTAAAAACGACAACCTCATCAAATACCTTCACCTGGTAAAGGAAAAACTAAAGGGCTTCGACCGAGCAGAGATTAAGCACGTCCCCCGTGAATAGAACACCCGGGCAGACATCTTGTCCAAGCTCGCGAGCACAAAGAAGAAGGGAGGGAACCGGTCCGTAATACAAGAAACACTCACCCAACCGAGCATCGAAAGATCCACGACGATGCTCGACATAAATGCGATCGGTGATGCAGACTGCTGGATGACCCCCGTGTTCAACTATCTCACTCGCGGGGAGTTGCCCACTGACAAGTTGGAGGCCGCCGCCACCAAACACCGCGCATGCTCTTACGTCATCCTCGAGCAGCGTTTGTACCGGCGAGGCTTCTCCATTCCCCTCCTCAAGTGCGTCCAGAAGTCCAGGGTAGCCGACATCCTTCATGAAATCCACGAAGGGATTAACGCTCAACACCTGGGAGGACGATCTCTTGCCCGCAAAGCATTGCGTGCCGGTTACTATTGGCCCACCATGCAAAGGGACGCCAAAGAACACGTCAAAAAATGCGACAAGTGCCAACGCCACGCCGACATGCACATCGCACCACCTCACGAGCTCACGACGCTCACATCCCCGTGGCCCTTCAGCTGGTGGGGAATGGATATACTCGGTCCTTTCACGCAAGGCTTTTACCAAAACAAGTACCTCATAGTGGCCCTGGACTACTTCACGAAATGGATAGAGGCCGAGGCACTTGCCAAAATCACCTCCTTCAACATCCTCCGTTTTTACAAAAGAAACGTCCTTGCCCGCTTCGGTATTCCACAAGCCCTCGTCACGGACAATGGGACACAGTTCACCGATCAAAACTTCCGCAATTTCGTAGCACGGCTGGGCACCAAGCACCACTTCACATCTGTCGAGCATCCTCAGACCAACGGCCAGGGCAGAGGCCGCGAACAAGGTCTTGTTACAAGGACTCAGGCGGAGACTCGGGGAAGCCAAGAATAGATGGGTGGAAGAACTGCACAGCGTGCTATGGGCTTACCGAACAACTCCCCATTCAACCACGGGAGAATCCCCATTTCGGTTAACATACGGAACAGAGGCGGTCATACCCGTCGAGATCAGAGAGCCGTCAAGACGTACCGAATTTCCCCTGGAGGAGGAAACAAACGACGAGGCACTGCGCGAAGAGTTAGATTTGGTCGACGAGATCCGCGAAGGCGCAGCTCTACGAGAAGCGCGGTTGAAGCAACAGATCACGCTGCGCCACGACCAGAAGGTCATCAAGCGCGAATTCGAAGTCGGCAGCCCGGTCCTCCGCAGGAATCAAAAGGAATCTCGAGAAGGAAAGCTGGCTGCCAACTGGGAAGGGCCATATCGCGTCCGAGCAAAGACGGGCACAGGAGCTTATTACCTCGAAAATTTAAACGGGATACAACTCTCTCGACCTTGGAATGCTACAAAGCTCAAACAATATTACAGCTGAGCTAGAACGACCACATGTTCAACGCCTAGTCACCCTCAATCCCCTCCACGGAGATCTAGCTCAGCCTTAGGTCGCGGAATGGTGCTCGTACGCGCCCCAAGCCACTAATAAGCGGGGACTTACTCGAATACGACAAGTAAAGACCCCGTTCGATGCGGAATCCTCGATCGAGATCCACGGGTTTTTTCCATGCACCTCAGGCAGGATGTCCGGCTCACAAAGGATAGTCCACGCTCCGAGTATGTGGTCCCTTAAACGCGGCCACATCCTCGCCCGGAGGCCTCAAGACTCCAAGCCTAGCATACGAGCTAGGAATAACAAGGTCGAGCATAGTATACAAAAACGAACATAACAGTAAACAACAAAGTATCAAAGCATTTGTAAATAAAGCATTTGTAAATAAATGGCCGACAACAGCCAGCAAAATATTCACGGGCACTAGACCCAAATTACAAAGATCAAAAAACGGGCACCAGCCCAGTGTACGAACATTAAAACAAGGGGCACACAGGCCAGAAATAACAGGCTCGCAGGCCCAAACAACCAAACATAAAAAAATCACTCATCAGGGGCCACGATTTCCCCGTCGACCACACGGTGGAAAGGGCCAATCCCAAGGGTAACCAGCTCCACCCCGGGGTTCACCACCTGCACCTGCTGAAGGGCCCGCTCGAACCCAAAGGACATCGCCTCCACGGCATCCTCTTCGAGGATCCTTATCCTTTCAATCAAGCTACCCCAATGAGAAGCGCTTGCTCCTCGGCGGATTCATCCTCGGCGGAGGCCAAATGCTCCTTCAGCAGCTTCAACTCAGCCTCCAGCTTGTTTTTCTCATCGGTCAGGGGCTCGTACTTGTCCTTCATCTCCCTCAGCTCAATGGCCATTGCGTTACATCTGGCATCCACGTCTTTGAGCTTCAGCAACTCGTTCTGATACCCCATGCTCTCGAGCTCTAGGGCAGCGACACGATCGTTGGCTTTGGAGACCTGAGCGCTGTAGTTGGCCATCTCGTCATTGAGATTCAACGAGGTCTCAAGCATCCGAATGACCGCGGACACGTCGGCGGCCATGCTTTCTCCCTGCGCCTTCGTGTCGAGCCCCAGGATCATATCCTTCTCCGCCTGCGGCACCACTAGAGGTCTCCCCTCAAAGAGCTACCTCTGAGCATAGCATGGGTGCAACACGAAGGCATCCCCAGCGGAAACAGAACTCTCGGGCACCCCTTGCTCGGTGCGCTCACGTCTTCGCCTCTTAAGCGGTTGGTCGGGGGAAGACGCAGGAGAAGGAGTATTCACTGCAGCTGGGGTATCTTCGCGTACCTGTCGCTGAAGCTCCCCGACCCGATTCTTAGCAGTTAAGCGACCACCCTTGTGTCGCAGCTTGAGCAGACGCTCCTCCATGGCCGCCATTTTATCTGCAAAACAAACGAAGAGAAAACGTTAGCACACGTTAATACACGGGCAACTCCCCTTATACATTTCCAAATAAATACCTAAGAGCCTCAGCGCGTCCTCGTCGGACTCGCAGCCGAGGAGGGCCTTGGTATGGATATATCGCCGAGCTATCTCGATTTCCCCGCTAGAGTCGAGGAGCACATTTCCCTCCCGGTCGACACAGATGGCCGACCTAAAGCTCTTCACAAAATTCTCCAACCTCTCGTAGGAGAGTTGGTCGTCTCTATCCATCTTCTTGGGCTTCACGGAGTAGAAATCCGGCCCCCGCTCATAATGTTTCTTGTCCCACTCAAGGGGAAACTTCGCCCATATCCTCTCCACCTCCTTTCCATCCTCGTTGATCACCGCGGTCCGCTCGAACAGTGTATCCTCGGCTTCTCTTATGACGGGCTTTATCACATAGAGCCGTTTCTTAAAGTCCCAGACAGAGTCCAAATACGGCCTAAAGAGCTTGCCCGATTGCTTGAACGACACTCAGGCACACTTGTCCCCGACCATCTGCCGCTGCAGATGGAAGATACGGAAAAAGAGAGGAAGAGTGGCACCTATGTCCAGGTAACGGCACACGATCTCGAATGCCCGCATGAAGGCCAGTGCATTCGGATGGAGTTGTGAGGGGGCGATGTCCAGCCATGTGAAGACCCTGTCTGAAAACCATTGAAGGGCACGTGGAAGCCCGCCTCCCGGAATGCAAATTCGTACATGGGGAATCTCGTCGAGGAGTACGACGAGCAGATCCTCCGACCGGGCCCAGGGATCTGCACGACCCAAGAAGCTTCGTTTCCCTCGTCCACATCTTCTATTTGATTGAACGCGTTGGAGGAATCAGTAGAAAAGTCTGAACGAAAGTCCCTTGGCTCGGGCGCGACCCAGGAGAGGTCCGCCGCCAATCTTATTCGGTGAGGTCCGCTTGTACCCTCGTCGCCGTCGCGAATCTGATCCCCGGCACCTGAAAAGCAGCGAAAGAAAAGTGAATTCGAGGATATCAAATCCACCCCTTCACCACGACTCAAGCGACACGGCGAGGGGCGGAAGCCGCGAACGGCGGATATGGCTATCTCTCTCTCGAGGACCTCGCGCGGATTACTCCCCTCCAACGTACTCAAACTTATCAACCAATCATTAAAAACTCCCCGTAATGTGCAACGATCTCCCCGCGAGATTCACGTTTTTGGTCGTGGTATTCAAGTTTACGCCTACTCAATTTCCGTCCCATCCTAATTTCTTCTGTAATATTCAACTCTCTCCCGCTTATATGCAAGAATCTCCCAAGATTCAACTCTCCCCGCTAAATGCAAGAATCTCCCGATATTCAATCTCCTCCCGCGATATTCATACAAAATAAACCCTAAATTCATCCTAAATTCACCCTAAAACATGAATTAAAAGGAGATTATCAAAGAATTAGGGATGTTTACCTTTTGGAGTCGAAGACATGTTGAGAGTTTGATATAGGAAGTTGTGGAAGATTCTGCGTTCAAGAGCTTCGGGTTGGAAAATCGAGGAGAATAAACAAATGAAACCCTAAAAGTCCTTTTATATAAACTTCATGGGCATACGAAGGTCACGCCTTTTAGGCGCCAAAGTCTCATTTCAAGATGACAGTGGCGTCAGTGACACGCTTGACCTAGGAGCCGATCCCGGGGCAATATGGCAAAGCTAGCCTCACTCCCGAGCGTCCCACGGATCTCCCGGGTATAACAATCCGAAATATGCTCGTCGGGGGCTACAGTGTCTGCGGGCTTCTGCTCGCTGCCTACCCGGACGAAGGCCATCGCTGAATGCCGTCAGGGATCTGCTCAGTTCAAAGTCATTACTCTACTAGAGCAAAGACTTGGGGGCTCCTGTTCTGGACTGGCCCACGCTTTAGGCCCAATAAGATTCTAGGCCCAATTGCCCTTGGGAAATGACCTGGAGTGTCCATGCGGGGGCCACGTGCCCAACAGTCTCTGACTGCCACGTGCCCCCCGATAATCTCGGACCCTTTTACTGGGTCTCTTTAACCGTCACACGTCTCCCAGGGACTTTGCAACAAACCCGAATTTCCCGGGCGACAATCTAGGGAGGAGGCCACGTGCTGGCCTCCCTGCACAACGCAAGCCCTAGCAATCCGCTAGTGGGCTTGGATTTCTGCCCACTAATCGGATCTTGGCCCGGGACTATAAATACCCTCACAGAGAGGTCGTATCTCATTCTCTACTCTTCTCTTACTTGCTTGATCTCTCTCTCTACCTCTACTTACTTTAGCATCAGAGTATCTTGCAGGTACCCCCCTTCTCTTTCACTTTGGACCACCGTTGCAGATTGGGCCAAGACACCTTCTGGTCATGTACGATCAGGTATTAAGCTAATTTTCTACAATTTTATGACATTTCTTTAACTAAGACTCTTAATTAAAAACAAACAATACGAATAATTGTTTTCATTGGAATCTCCAACAAGTTTCAAGTCCAACAAAATTTCCCTCTATCATCTATGATGCAACAAATTATGAAATATGCTTCCTTTTATTTTCGAGCATGGCTATTCTTACATGAAAAATATACACCGTATACCTACACCCTATAAAATACTACATCTGCATGTGTGAATTGGATCAGAAAAAATAAAAATTAATTATTACATAAAAAAGCAAAACCGTATAAAACTACGGTGTAAATGTCACATTTAGTTGTAGGAATATCATTCCTCATTATGAAATATGCTTCCTTTTCCTTTCATTTTTGTTATTAAATATTGGATCTCTTTGTTTTAGCTTTTAGAAAATAGTTTTTTTTTTTTGAAAATAGATTTTCAAACTGTTTTTCAAATATTAAAACTTTTTATATATTTATTTTTTCTTAATTAAAACACTAAATATAACATCCAATAACATATACTTACATTATTGAAGACATACATGTAATCAAAATCGCAATTTTTTCAAAAAATTATATTTTAAAAATGATTTTTATGAAAATCTATTTGAAATAGTTTCAAAACTATGTGATTTTTTTTGAAATTTTGATATTCAAAAAAGTTTCAGTAAGTAAATGAAATATCTAAAATAACATTTTAAAAACGATTAATCAAACAAAATTTTCAATTGAAACTTTAGTAAAAAAATTCTTTGTAATTCTTTTTTACACAAAATTTTGTAACACTATAAAAATCATTTAAATAAAGCTAGCCAAAACACAGACCCATTATAATTGGGAAAAACCGTTCCTTGTATTTATTTTTAATATACTTGTACCTTAGGTTTAAAAAATAAAAACCATATCGATGTACTCTCGGTTCATGTTATTGGTATCATACATTCATTATGCCAAATGTTGCTCTCTTCATCCCACTACAATTGATAAATGAATGTCATTATCATGTGCGTGAAACATATTGATTTGTAAGTAACGCATACTATATTAAAAGTTAGGGCTATCTGGACACATTAGCAACTAACTTTATAACTATATACGTATCTTATCAAGGAAAATTAAATTGGAGTTAACCACTCAGACAATGACAATCAATCAATTAAGCTTTAATACACCCATCTCTAGTTGGGAGATTAAAGTCAAGTACTCCTTGCTTAAAATTGACATAAATGATTTTGACAATGGAAAGACTTTGGCTAATTGGAAGCTTGGTAGTCTAGATTAAGACACCCGAAATCGAGACTGTAGAAACCTGTATTGCCACATTGTGATTCATCAATATAACCATAATAAAGGGCTGTGACAGAAACTGGTACTGAAAAGGTAATTTCCACAATACAAATACTTTTTAGTAGTAATTTTGGCTAACGATTCACAACCAGAATATTACCCGTAGAGACATTACAGTAATGATAGGAAGATTACAAAGAAATAACAAGAACACAAACACACCAAGATTCAAGAGTTGGGTTGTCTCCCCTTCCCAAACGTAGAGTTTGATATCTCACACTGACCACTCAATAACTCCAAGATAAAACATAACTACCTAAAATAACTTTTTGTTTGACAGCGGTGTTTTAATTATCAAATATCTGTCATGCCAGCACTATGGCAGATATACATGTTGATTTTTGGGTTCGCCACAGAGGTAAATATTGGTCAATATTACGGGTTTTTCCACCATAATCTGTTATAACTTATAACAGTGTCTTAAAGCGCCCGGCATGGCAGTATTCTGGCTCTTTGCCATGGACCACTATCTGCCGTTGACAGTACTGCTTGGCAAAATAGAAACTGCTACACTCAATCCCGGCTCCTAGTAATTCTTAATAGCCTGCCACAGTCAATAGATAAGCACTTTGATACTAATTCTCCTCGCAACAAGTTATTTCTAAGTAGGTCTATCAGTCTTATAATCAAGATGATATATCTAAATACGCCATAAACACTGATAAGTGTAGGCAAAGCTTCTTTTCAAAAAAAGAGCAACAAGAAATAAAAGGTTCTATAGCCCACAAATGCATATACTTCCAGGAAGGATTCCAAATCTCATGCTCTCAAAGAAAAAAAAGTTCTGGATCACCAAAATCAGGCTGTTCATAACCAGTGAGAATTGCTAATTCGAAGACAAAAACAAACAAAGGTAGTATTGTTCTTATCTTACAATTACCGGAAAGTAGCGTTTATGAAACAATATTATAGGTAGAAAAGACAAAGGCCACCCTTAGATATCCACTCAATTAAATTTAAAATGCTCATCCAGTACACGATTTTATTCGAGCAAGAGAAATAACAAAGCAAAGGATAGAAAAATTACAACATGTTTCAAATCAATAAGAAGAATCCTTCTGATTGGCTTGCTGCCGCAGCAATTCGTCTCTGACCCTTCTGATCTCCGCTTCCTTCTCCAACCTCTCTTGCTGCAACACATTATGTTCATAATAAATACAAATCTAGGGTTTTTACTTTCTTCCCCTTTTCAAAGGAAAGTAAAATTATAACAACAAAATAGTGAAATTGAATATTGAATATTGAAATTGAGAGAAGGTGAATAACAGGGATTGATTGAATTTCAATGAAAGGGGAAAGAACCTTTTCGTCCTGACGAAGAGCGATCCAGACGTGGACCTTGTCCATGGATTGCCAGAAAACGAAAGCTGCCAAGGACATGCCGAAGTATGTTGCTACTTTCACCATCGTCAATCTTTTTCTGCTTCCTTCGTTACTTCGATTCAGTTTCAGAAGAACCAATTTCCTTTTCTTTTTCACTGCTTCCTTGAGATGACAAGAGAAGATGAATTGTGAAACTGTTTCCTTGGGCTCAAACTTTCGGTCAGGCCCATTCAAAATAGTTCAATTTTCCCTGCCTCCTCCATCTTATACATACACCCCCACATATTTCTATAATATTGGGTTGTTTCAAAAAAGATCTGTAGTGTATCTGAAAATGGCAGTGTACCATATATTTTTAAAAAAATTGGTATGTATTACAATAGATTTTTAACAGTGTTATATTTTATCGGAATTTTTCTATTAAAGGTGAAAAATATAGTAGTGTGAAAAGTTTCGATATTTCAAATCAACTTTCAAGAATCGAATTTTTAGTGGGTAATTCAAAAAAATTGATATTGCTTAGACTTTCTAATTTATTATTGTTTTCTTAATTCATGTAATTATTTGAGAAATAAATAAAGTTGTCCAAATATTTGAGAAATTATATACACAAAATATAAATACAAAAAATTAAATCTAGCCGAACGATCAAACTGACTTCCCATAGGCCCTTACACATGATAAGAGGAAAATGTTAATGTTACGTTTTCACCAAATATTGAATTGTTGTTATGCAAGCCAACCATCATTGTTGTTGGCATTCCATATATTTGTTCCCCAACAACATGTGTAGGCATCACGAAACTAGGCACATATTTTCTTGTAGTATTTACCACACTTGGCCTTGAAGTTACTGGTTGACTCGTAGTGATTGGTGTGCTTAGGGTTGTCGAAGACACAACCATAGAACTTGAACCAACACTTGCCACAACACTGGTATTTCCTTCTGGGGGTGTTCCCCATTTAGATTTCTAGGATCTACCATTTTTCTACCACTTCTCAATCTCATGCACAGATTGAGACGAACATAAAATGAACTTAACACAAACGTGTCCCATCGGGTATGCCAATTTGTTCGCAATGGTTTCTTGCGAATAATCTCTAGTCTTTTACTTAAAGGTTACTTGTAGAACCGACTACAAAAATCCTAGACTAAGTGTTAAGTCTGGTATGGTGTTTTGGGATTAGAAAGCAGAAAAAAGGTGAAAGACAAAGACAAAGATAAATCTGCAAGAAAGATAAACAAGATAGAAAACTTGAGGTAAATTGCTTTGAATTTAATTGTGGATACAAGCATACATTTTTTCAGAAGTAACTCGTTTCTCTCTTTGGCGTGGATACTTTGAGTGCTTTCTTACAAATATGACAAAATGCAACCTCTTACATGAATGAAAAACTTGCTTAAATAACAAACAAAAATAATAATTATTTGCCACGTTTGACGCTTATTACAACCAAGTTTGGAGTTTGTGATGAAAAACTGACTTTCTGAACCTTTCCACGTTCTATGTGTAATCGTTGATGAAATTGATCCAATTTCACACACTTTACGTATTTGTCTATGGCTTCCAACCCCTTCATTGATCTAGCTCCTAGTCGACTAACTTCAAACCATTTCGTCGACTCATCTTCAAAAGCTAAATTTTGTTAAGTCTCAATGGGAGCACATCTCGATGCATTTCCTCTCACCATGGGTTGTGTCAGAAGATTTTCCTCTTGGGGATGACCTTTAGCTTATAATCACTTCTCTTGATCGAAAATTGTTAGTTAACACGGTGACAACATGTAATGAGAATAACACAAGGGGTTGCATTTTTATAAATATTTCTCAAGTCTCTTCATGCTTATTCAACATCATGCACTTAACATCCATTTGTCATATTCCTTAGCTGAACTAAAAGTATGATATCCAAGTTTATTCCTATAGAGCATTAAAAGAACTTTCCAATGCTTTCGACCGTGCTCCATTTCGAGTTATAAAACTCAAGTTATTTTCGAAACAATAAATGTCACTTTTCAATCAGGTAGAAATCGATTTGCACCATATGCAAACCGATTTGTATGCTTCAGTTTTGCCCAGAAGTTAGTTTTTCAAGGAAGCAATTGATTTGCATCATGTGCAAATTAATTTTCACCCAAAGTAGAGTCAAAATGACCTACTTTCCTGCATAAAACCAGTCCCAAAAGTGTTCTAACACATCCTTAGGTTCCCTAATAATCCAAATTCGAACCCCATCATATATCAACAATTCATGACATATAGATGCATCAAAAGAACACATATTTCACCAATTAAATCAACATGAAAAGCATTGATCACACCATAAACCCTTATCATGCATTATTCCCAAATTATACCCCAAGTTCCTATCTAATGGAACTCACCTCATACTTGAAGATTCTGAGCTGGAGAGATAAAGATTATAATAATGTTACTCTAAGGTTCTTTCTTGATCAAAGCTCCACTTCCATAATCATCAAACTCAGTGCTTCTTCTTAACCACTTTCAGCATGAATCTTCCAACTTCAAACACATTTATCTCCCTTATCTAAAAACATGTAAATAACAAAGTATATATGCAAAATGGATGAGATTTCGTCTACTTTCCAAATTGTCCAGAATCTCTAAAATCTGAGTTACAGATAAGGAGTTATTACCTTTTTCATGTAAGTTGTGCCAAAAATGCAAAAATGAAACATGGAGATGATGAACATGAGTTCATCCTCTTCTCTCTTGCTTCTAATCCCATTCATTCTTACTTATAATTCAGATTTGTAATGAGGCCTAAACAAGTCATTTTTATTTACCATTTAAGTGGTACAAAGCCCACAATGCCCTCCAACTATGCCACAATTACCAATTGGCCATTTTCGTTCCATTCTATCCATTTCCTTATAATTATTGGATTACTAGTAAGAAGATATTGAGTGCCAAAGTCAATTGTGACATGTGTTGAAGAATCGGGGTATTATAGGATGATTCGAAATTAGCACCCCAGACAACATGATCCATTTGGTTAAATATCCTTTTGAGGAAGGTGTTGTACCCCAAAATTTACCCTCTTCATTTATGTGTTTCTTCGCTTATAATCCGATTGCATAAACATGCATGTAGTCGCATGCATAACATTCATCATGAGGTTACTGAGTTCAAAGTATTCTGAATGGCAACCAAAAGAGTTTATTTCTCAATAAAGCAGATTTCGAGTTTCTGATGCATTTTGGGTACTCCCGAAGGCGTATCTCTCGTTTCCTTGGGTATTTTCTATTGATATTCGACGAGCAGGTCCCTCCCGTTATTGTCTACAACTTCCGTTTGAAGGCCGAAAACAGCTTTTGCGAGGAAGGCCTTCAAAGAAACAGTTTTCCCCAGTGGATCACTCTGAATTTTAGTGTTGAACCGTGCGTTTTGGCTCACTAAAAAGTCTTTATCTCCTAGTTGGAAGCTCGGAATTGAGTGGGATCAATTTCTAAAATTCCACATCGAAGTCCCCTACGACTTTCGTTTGCAACTCTGGAGTTGATTCCTCACCCATCAATACCAGAATATTGTTCTTTGAATTTGATTTTTTTGGGCAAAACCGAGGAATTTTCATCTGTTACGTGAGTTCGAAAAATCATATCTCGCTCGATTTTCATCGAAACAAAGCGGGACCAGTGCCAAAAGTTCATAAATTTCGTTAGCTTTGATTGTCTCAGAGATATTCATCGGCAAATTTTGATCAGAAAGTCCTCGTTGGAGGCATTTTCCCCACAGAGCGCGAACGAAATTCTGCATGTGTCAGTGGCCCAAAACTGGTGCTGAAACTTCAAAAATTCTTATCTCCTTGACCGTTCACCGGATCAAGTCGGGATTTTGATTCTCGCAAGCAAAATCACATTCCGAACACTTTTCATTTACACTCCGACTCCAAATTCCGCACGGATTTGGCTGTGTTGGATTAATTACGAAAATTATTTGGATAATCATGATTTAGGCTTGATTATGGTTCTTAGGCCCAATTGCTAGAAACTATAAATACATTTCCCTCTTCACAAATTATAACAACACAATCATTTGCTTAATTTCACTACTAATCACACTCAAATTCTCTTAACACTCAAAAAGCAAAAACTCAGAAAAGTTCAAATTACAACTTTCCCTCCAAGCAACCACCACAGGCCGCCACCGGACCTCCGTTCAGCACCTGCCTCAGCCACAGACCGCGCTAAGCGCGACCTGCAAATTCTGGTTTTTCTTCCATCGCAGCACTTCTCTCTTCAACCTATATCATCCTCTTCTTCTTTTGCACGGTTGGACATGGAAGGAACGACTTCATCTTGATTTTCTCCTCAATTTCAAGATTCAAGAGTTTCTCCTCATGTTCTTCAATTCTCCATTGAAGACTTCAAGTTTTCTTCAAGGATTCAAGCTTAATTCGCAAGATTATCACTAATTCATCATTGATCTGGTATTTTCTTTGAAGAGCTCAAGGAATTCCTCTTCAATTTGACTCAAACTTCAAGTTCAAGTAAGTGTTAGGTTCAAATAAGCACTTATTTTAAGTTGTTTTTGATTTTCAGCTTTTCTTGAAATTGAATACTGAAATTGCATGCAAATTCAATGTAGATGCTAGGTCTTGAACTTGTTCTCTTGAATTCCTTGATTTGAATTGGATTTTTCCGCTTTGTGCGTGTTGGACTGAGGATTCTTTGAACATAGCATGTATATACACTTGTACATTTATTTTCCCCTTGCACATAGGAAATAAACTCATACATTTGACATCATCTATCGCATGTTCATGCATTGGTGAGTATCTAGCTTGATTGACTTACATCGATTCATGATGATTTGAAGCACAATTTGCGTTCGACATGTAAATATCCAAGCATATCTATCATTAGGAACTGCATGCATTGTACATAGGTATGTCGCATGTGCATTCCAAGTGTTTGCGTTAATGCATGACTATTAGTTAAAAGAGGATTTCTAAGTGTTTGTGTTAATGCATGACTATTAGTTGAAAGAGGATTTCTAAGTGTTGTGCCTAGCTTGCGTCGCCTTACACATGGATATTAGGATTGTTATCATAACTCACATCCTTGGCATGTTTATGCATCATTTCCTTTCATGAGCATTAGGATTATTATCATAACTCGCATCCTTGGCATGTTCATGCATCATTTCCTTTCACGAGCATTAGGATTGTTATCATAACTCGCATCCTTGGCATGTTCATGCATCATTTCCTTTCATGAGCATTAGGATTGTTATCATAACTCGCATCCTTGACATGTTCATGCATCATTTCCTTTCATGAGCATTAGGATTGTTATCATAACTTGCATCCTTGGCGTGTTCATGCATCGTCTTACTTCACACCACGAACATTGGTTTTATCGTTCGATTTGCATTCCTTGCATATTCATTCATTCCTTTGCTATAAACATTGGTTTTATCGTTCTATTTTCATTCCTTGCATGTTCATTCATTACTTTGCTATGAACATTGGTTTTATCGTTCGATTTACATTCCTTGCATGTTCATTCATCGCTTTGCTATGAACATTATTTTTATCGTTCGATTTGCATTCCTTGCATGTTCATTCATTACTTTGCTATGAACATTGGTTTTATCGTTCGATTTGCATTCCTTGCATGTTCATTCATTACTTTGTTATGAACATTGGTTCATTCGTTCGATTCGCATTCCTTGCATGTTCATGCATTGCTACATGTATATGAACATTAGTTTTATTTGTTTGATTTGCATTCCTCGCATGCTCATGCATTTTTCACTCTCTTCGGGATCATGGCCTAATGGTATGGATCGAATTGTGGCATGGAAACATCACAAACAGGTGGTCTGGACAAAAAATAACATTTTTGCAAGTTGCAGGTCGCGCTTAGCACCACCAGGAGCGCGCTAAGCACCAAATTCACTGACTTTTGTTTTGCAGATCGCGCTTAGCGCGGTCCAGAGCATGCTAAGCGCACTGGCCTCTGTTTGGGCCGCACTCAGCGCGATATACCGGGCTTAGCGCGGTCTACAGTGCATTTTTCCTTTTTTTCTCGATTCTAAGGGCAAACAGTAGTCACCCTAGTTATGCTTAGCTACTGTTTGTGCTCTATTTCATCTTGTGGACTTATGCATGCGACATCTTCGATACTCGCATACTTTTCTTCTACTTGTTTTTTGGGTCTAACTCCCTTCTTGCAGATGTTGCTTGAGCTTGTACACCCACGTGTACGGTATTCTTGCCTTGTTCTTATTTTTTCTAACCTTGTTCTTGCAGGCATTGTTGCTTTCGATGCGTATCGATACGTATTCCGCTTGTTTTGATACTTTGACCAATTCTCACCGGTTGACTCTTATTGTGTGACTGCAGTACTTGAAGTTTTCCGGAGTATTTCTACCGCTTGCAGTGCTCTTCGGATTTTTATATCTGTTCGGTAGTTTCTACACCGTTTACCGCATTATCTTACAACTTTCCTAGATATCATGAGAAGTAGGTCTTTACAGCTTTCTTTTGCCATGAGAAGTAGGAATAGAGATGCTTGATGGGGCTTCCGTAGTTGGAGCATGTTCAGGAACCCCTCTAGTTTATTTAAAGACCCGTTTAGGGCAATTCTACTTGTGAAGTGTGTTTGCTTGTTTGATTCTTGCAGGTTCTCTTGGTTAGGATTGGTTCTTTAGCCAAGACATTAGGATTCGCATCCTTTGCATGTCAACATAGGTAGAGATTCCCTTGCATTCTAAACCATAGGTCCAACCTTTTGCATGACAACGTTAGGGTTAGTACTTAGCTAGTCTCCCTTTTGCTTTTGCTAGTTTCTTTCCGCATTTTGCATGTGATTAAAACTAAAGCTTGTTTTTTCTTTTCCCTTTTGAAAACAAAACACTTAATAATGGTTTAAACTCCTTTCTCAAGGTAAAAACAACCAACCAACACAAACTCTTTTCGCCTTTGCGTGCTTCTTTCCTTTTGTGTTTAAAACTTTTTTCACAAGTAAAAAACACAAAACCCACCAAAACAAGTGAGCCGAACTACGACGCTCTGACTTTCCCATTGCACGCGGGAATACGTAGGCATCTTGTCACGGGGCTCGATCGAGAAAAACCTTGTAAATACTTCTTTCTTTTCCCCGTGGTTTCTTATTTTCTCCTTTCTTTTGCATGTATGATAGTGACTAAGCATAGATAGACATAACACACCCTTTAGCTAGAAATAGAAAGTGGATATCGTAGAGTACTATGGGCGTGTGGGGTGCTAATCCCTTCCCCTCGCGTAACTAACTCCCTTACCTAGATTCTCTTGATTTCTCGGTCGTAGGACCGTGATTTCTCCCCTCAGGTTTACTCGATGTTTTCCTTTCTCCCTCGTGAGATAAAAGACGTTCGATGGAGACTCTATTTGATAACCTAGTTATCATCGTCGGAGGTTCCGCCGGGTGATTTCAGAAGGACTCTGATCTTGGTCTCAATCCCTTTTGTTATAAATAGAAGAGAACTAAGCTCAATCCTTGTAAGTATAGTAATAACCCTAAAAGAAGGTTGGCTCAGACCAAGGGAGACTCTGACCATAGCAAATGTGTTGGGATCAACTATAGAATGAGTGGGGGCCTGAGCCGAATGAGTGATAAGGTTACGTCGAGTCTTTAACTCTTCATCAATGTTAGTGAGTTTGTTCAAATAATTCATTTTATCTGCAAATATCAAGCACCCATGTAAAAAATGATAAATTTATCCTCATAAAAAATTTCCTTCCTCTATAGACTTTTATTTGCGCCAACAATAACTTATGCATCGGTGTAGCATTTCCTTTGTGGAGAAGAGTTTACCTAAAAAGGACCAACCCATCTTCATAACAAATATTCTCATAAAATCATCAAGATTCTTCTTAATTTCAACCTCGCCATGAGTGGCATAATCTAAATTGACAACATATACACGAGGTTCATGTTTGAAATAGACTAAAGTCCAATACTTTTGATAACTACTTGTGCACAGAGAGAGGGCCTTGATGGTTGGTAGAAATAAGGAGTTTAGTGGAAACCTAATAGATCAGAAAACATGCATATAGGGTTCAAGGTCTTATTTGCACGAAGTGATCTTGGAAATCTTCCTAACTCTCAGCATAAGGGTTGAATCAATAAACGTTTTGACGCATTATGATGAGCCCTTGATTTTGAATTTTATTATAAGGGATACGTATCTCATCAGTCCAAAAGATATTGAAGGTCTTGGTGTCATACCCCAATTTTTGACCTAAGATACCATCTTATATCATTCACATATGCATCATTGCATCACTAACAATTTCAGCACAAGATAGATCGTGTGTGTGCTCCTTGAGCCAAATTAGGGTTTTAAATCAAAATCTTTTATTTGTTCAAGATATGATCAATTAGGGTTTGAGTCTGTTTTTCTTTGAAATTAATCACCCTAGGCTTAAAATAAAAGCATTAATCATCACCATCGTGTTCTTGAGTTCAAAACGAGCAAGTTTGATCTTTACATCTTTTAATTTCATTGAGAAATGGAGGAGTAGGAATCATAGAAGGTTCGAGGAAGAAAATGAAGATGCGCGTGTTTTCTAATTTTTCTCAAAAATTAAAATTTTCCTTTTGTAATATAATTAAATGAATTTGGATAAATGAATGGATGTATAGCCACCCCAGTGGTAGAACGCGCGCTCTTAGTCCTTTGCCTTGCCCAATGTCTGGGGTTCAAACCCCACCTAGACCTTTTATCTTTCCACTTTTCTTCTATTTTCAACTCTTTTTTCAAACTGATTTCACAACTTATTTTCAAATATAATTAAACCAAAGTGTATTAATGACAAGTCAAGCACATGGCTCAGTGGTAAAACTTTTCACCTTTGAACCTAATGTCATGGGTTCAAACCTTTCCAAAGCCAAAACAAATTTTGTTCACTAGTTTTCTTCATTTTTTATCAAACTTCGACATTTTCAAAAACCAATCAAGACTTCTCATTTTGAGATGATTTTTTGCACACTTGTCATTCAATATACCTATTTTACGATTATGTCAAAAAATGCCAAAAAATATTTTCTTTTGATATATTTTTATTAGGTTAAAAATACACGTTTTTTAAAGTATTTTAATACTTTTCAAAAAAATATTTTTCAAAACCTTTTGTGAATATCTTTCACTTTTCAAAACCTTTACAAAACTTTCAAAAACATTTTAATTAACTTATGCACCTCTTTTCTATGATCGATTCGATTAAATCTTTGAAAATACAAACCGAACTAGGTTTTTTCTTCGAAAATCTTTCGAACTCAAAATCAAATTGATCATGGGCCTCCCTTACGGTGTAAGTCTCGGCCCTCCTATGTACATACTTAGTTTCCTTGTACATTTCCACCCTTTTGTGTACATATTCAATTTCCTTGTACATACTCAACTTTGTTGCAAATATTCAAGTATAACAAACTTCTTTCATTTGTTTTTATCCGCTTGTTTATACACCAATTCCACTGGTATTAAGAGGAGCATTATTCTCGGTGAAACTACTCTTAAACCAGTGGGCCTCCCTTAAGGTTTAAGTCTCACTCCTTTGTATATATTCAAGTTACACTAGCTTTTATTTTCTTGTTTTATACACTTGTTTATATATTTCCTTCATAAACTCTTGTGAATGCACACATACACTCTGTCATATATATACTTGTTCATATACTTGCTCATGTTTATTTATATCATTACAACTAGTATAACAACTAGGTTCCCCATAGCCTCATCTTGGGCTTTGTACAAGGTAACTCACCTATTGAGTTAGCCTCCTCTTAGGCTTCGTACAAAAGAACTCCCCTATTGAGTGAGCCTCATCTCGGGCTTCGTACAAAAGAACTCCCTCATTGAGTTTAGCCTTCTCTTGGGCATCATACAAGAAAGAGATCTGAAAATCTCTAACAGCCACCTATTGGGCTTCCAATACAAAGAATCACCTTCGTTAGGATAGAACCCTAAGAGTATGGTTTCCTGGTGAAATCACTCTTAAAGCCAAGCCAGCCATACCCTATAGCCTCCTTTTGGGCTTCATACAAGGACCATTGATGTCCCTCGGAAAACCTCCTCTTGGGCTCATAATACAAGGACCCTCGATGTCCCTCGGATAGCCTCCTCATGGGTTTACAATACAAGGACCCACATGCTTCTTAAAATCATCCCCCTAACAATAACAAATCAATTTCTCCTAGAGATTTAGACATGTATCATCTCTATGGAAAAATTATCTCATCTATAGCATCACATACTTTTTCAAACAATTTTTCAAAACAAACACTTTTTCAAAACAAAACATCTTTCTTAACTTGTAAGTGGCAACGCTTTTACACTCAAGCAAAATGCCCAATGCTTACAATGAAAAATTCAAACATTTTTCAAACATCTTTCTTAACTTATAAGTGGTAACGCTTATACACTCAAGCAAAACACCCAATGCTTACAATGAAAGATTTAAACAATCAACTTTTCAAAAATATATGTGATGAAATAGATTAGATACGTTTTTCATTAAGATGACATTTACCTTTGTCTCTTAATAAAATCACCATTGCTTCCACTCGCGCATAAGTAGGAACTATGATTGCTCTGACTTTCTCAACCTCCTTTTGGAATACGTAGGCACAAGGTCTCACCCTTGGCGAGCATACTTCTTTCTCCCTCAAACCAAACAAACCCTAGTTCCCTTAGATCCGAGCTACAGATGCTCTGATTCCCATTAGGGGATATGCATGTAGAGGATCCCAATGATCCTTGCGAGCATAATAATAATAAATAAACTTACGTTCCTGCCTAACCTATCCTTCTTAAATCCCAAAGGAGAAACTTTCTCGAAATAGCATAGCAAATAAAACACACAAACATACAAAATATGTATAAAAAGTTCCTATAGAAAACTATAGATATATAGGGTGTTAATACCTTCCCTTTATATAACCAACCATCTTACCCTGGTCTCTCCGCAATGCGTTGCGTCTAGTTCACGCTAGTCGCATCACATATCATATTTATGGTATTTCAGCTTTCCCCTTTTCCATCTTCTTTCTTGTTTGAAAACAATAAATCTTGGTTCTCGCAACATCTTTTAAACAAAAAAATCAAAAGATTAAATTGTTTTGAGCTGGAGATTCGAATTTCGATCTGATTCCCTTATTCGTCACTTTTTACCGTGAACAGAAAAATGGCGACTCTGCTGGGGAGCGCCAAGCTTTTCTTTGTTTTCAAAAAAGAAAAAAGGGTTAAGCTTCATTTTTGCATATGTTTGTTTTTCTTTATTGTTTGTTTTGTTCCGTTACTCGCGATTTCATCTGATGGAAAAAAATCCTAACCCAGATTTAAGAAACATTTTAAGAATTAGGTGAGGGTATAATCCTATTTACTTACGAGGAGTCTCAGTCCTTAATAATTTAATTTGAGATCCCTCGCTCAGTGGAGGTTTTCCTGGGGGTAATTATGTTTAGCAAGTTATTTACGAAGACATTTTTGCTTTTTTAATCCGAGTGGTCAGAGAATACATAACTCATCCTGGCCATTTAGGATGTAGTGCAAAAACTATTCAGGTGTAAACTTGGATTAGTTGTCATGTGAGACTAAGATCAAACGAGTTTTTCTTGAAAAATATTATTGGACTACGAGTTAGTTGTTTAAACCGATAATATTTCAAAGAGAAGCATCGAACCTGTATTATCAGTAGAACATATTTTGCGGGTGATTAAGCCCATAGAACTTACCCACATTTGGTTCTTATCGTTGGCCTCATGTTCGTGACTTCAAAAGCTTGAACGTGTGTATAACCACTAACCATGTTTATATATTTGTGGAATTCATGCATTCATTCAAAAACCCCAATTTCTCATTTTTCTTTCCATTGAAATTTCCAAAGAATTTAGAGAATTTCCTTTGCAAATATTTTAGGTTAGAGGGATGGATGTAAGAAGAAGAAATACTAAGATATATGGTTTTAGATTTCCTGATGTGGAAAAGTTAAAAGAGTTAGCATCCTTTGTAGAAGATCCATCGGATTTCAGAAAACGTTATGGAACTCTTTTAACTATCTTGAACATTAACATTGATGAAGGACTTCTTAAAACCTTGGTACAGTTTTACGATCCTGTCTATCGTTGTTTCACTTTCCCTAATTACGATTCTGAAGCCACGAGTCATTGCAGCGATGACTCATTTAAGGAAATCTGAGATAGACAAAAACTTGAGTACAAAAGGAAATCTCTTAGGACTAACTTCAAAGTTTCTAATGGAGAAAGCTTTTAGTTTCACCGAAGCCGGTAGCATGGTAGCTTTTGAGGCTATTTTAGCTTTGCTCATTTACGGGTTAGTTTTGTTTCCCAACGTCAAAGACTTCGTTGATATCAACGCCACAAGGATCTTTTTAATTGGAATCATGTTCCCACTTTGCTTGGTGATACGTATTTCTTTATCCATCACAGGAATCACCAAGGAGATGAAATTACAGTGTGTTGTGCACCTTTGTTGTTCAAATGGATTCTTTCACATTCTCCTAAGTCTCCAATCTTCAAAGAAAACAAAATTGGTTGGCATTGTCCTCGAAGACTCATGTCTCTTACTAATGACGATATTCAAATGTATACTTTGGCCTACAATGAGATGAAAATCATTGAAAGTTATGGAGAGTTTGCCAACGTACCTCTCATTAGTACAACATGAGGAATTAACTACAACCTATTCTTGGCAAGACGTCAACTTGGGTATGTAAACTCGAGTAAAACCCTTGGTTTTACAGTAGAAGGTTACTTCTATCATGAAGGGGGAGATCCCCAAGGTTTGAAAGCCAGAATGATAAGATCTTGGCACCATATTCGAAGAAAGAAAAAGGTAATGCAAGGAATTGTGTAGCCATGGAAATCTACACTGGTTGGGTAAAGAAAAGAGCGAAGGAATTCAGAATGCCTTATGCTTATGAAGAACCCATGTTCCCTGTGGTATCTAAATCGACCACCATTCCCAATGAGACTATGTGAGAATACCAAGAAGCTTTGGCTAAGATGAGGCTAGAGAAAGATGTTTTGGAAGACAAATTTCTTAAGGCTGACTTTGAGAATGTAAAGCTTAAGAAACAGATCAAAGATCATGAAAAAATGCTCTACTTTCAAGATGGATGGCTCATGGAGAAAGATGAGAAGATTCGTCGAAAAGATGACATGATCAAGAAATACATCAAAGAAAGAAAAAGAAAGCTTGAAGAAATGACAAATGGTACTCCTGCTCTAGAAAATTGGAAAAAAGTTGTTAACAATCTAAAAGCCGAGAAAGTTGAATTGAAAGCTTACTATGGGAAAGAGATCCTGAAGTTGAAGCTGCATCAAGCATTTGGTTCTTCATCTGACGAATACGCTTAATTTGTATAGTTTAGATTCTATTTATAATTTGCTTTATTGTTGTAAGAGCTATGCTCCAAAAAAAACTTGTTGTAATCTTCTTTCACATATTAATAAAATGAGAGTTTTTTGTTCCAAATGTTTGCAAGAAATTTCTCTTTTAGCGTAAATTCTTTGGAAATTCTTTTCTTTTGCATCCATAATCATGCATCATTTTTTGCATTTCGAGTTTACTATTTTGAGTCTTATCTTTTGGAATTTTCTCCAAAGAGATCGTCAAGCTGTCGCGTCTTAGAGTTTCTCGACTGCGTTCACAGTCAGCTCGCAGATACAATACTCGTGCAAATAGAAAGAAATGGAAGATTTATAACAATAGAATATTGAGCTTTGTGGTACATTAACCACACTTTAAGAGGAAGTGGAAAGACTTAATGCATTGGTAAGCTTGTTGGTAGCAGCGCAGAATCAGCAATCAACACCTAATAGTCAAATTCAAGCGACGATGATTTCAGAAATCACTCTTACTCCATTTTATGTTGTTGCAGTTAGTAATCCGCTTTTCACTATGCTAGAGGGTTACCCTTGGGGCATGCCTTTCAACTTTGGCGTAGATGTTCACTATAGGATTTAGCAACGAAACGTCCGTAGGTAAAAGTCCCAAAATTTCAAATCGGGGACGACGACCCCTTGGCGCACACATTTTTTAATATATTTTAAAATTTATTTTATTATATATTATTTTCTTTCTATTCTAAAAACACCAAGTACAGGTGGCTCAGATGGCAAGCATGAGAATATCTTTCACCCTAGGGACCTGGGTTTGAACCCATCCTCCCTCACTTATTTTTGACATTTTTTCAAACTAACCTATTTCCTCTTATTTCTCTTATTTTTCTAATTTCTTTTCTAATTCAATTTTCTTCTAAAATATTTTTTAAATATGATCATACACAAAATCCTCAGCCGAGATGGACGCCTGGATGCAAGGATCCGGGATAGGTCTCGACCATCAGAGAGGAGATCTGAGTCCGACTTGGATCTCGGGAAGAGACACGAAAACGGATTTGGCCCGAAATGTAGCTCGGCAATTACTCTAGTAGGAATGTTTGAATAGACGTTATGAAGATGAAGAGTTCCTAGAATCTTTATGAGACGTTACTAGTGAATGATTACAAGCTGTAACAGCTAACTCCTTGCCTTCAAAGCCATGGTTAATGAGTTGAGGCAGTTACGGAAGGAAAGAGATAGCTTCAAGGAAGGAATGATATAATAGGTTTCGCCAATGGATAAGCAAGACAATGATAAGCTTGAGCTCGAGTTACGACACTTGAGTCTCCAAATCCCTAAACAATATCTTTAATCGTGTTTTTCCCGCAAGAACATTGGCGCCACCGGGGCCTCGTGAAATCAATCCCAGTGCCGCACAAACATACTAACAAGCACGATTTACAATGTCTCAAGCCTCACCACTCACCAACGGATCCTCCGGATCTAACCCGCTTGGCTATGATTGATGACCACGCCAAAGATAACGAAACTTTACAAGACATGTTCAAGCTCTTCTTCAATGAAGAGTTTGGACGACGCAGAAGAAACGGAAGGAGAACTTTGGAGCCACGCCTTTGTCCCTGCAATGGGAGGATGCCGTTCGATAACTTCAAACCCCTGCTCGCATCGTATGATGGCAAGACAGATCCACAAGAGCATATTATAGCGGTCAACAACACAATGGCACTCATCGGAGCAACCGATTCCCTTTGCAAGTCGATGGTCGGCACCTTTAGAGAATCACCCTACCGTATATGGGGCTGCCGGTGTCCATAGTAAGCTATCAAGATTTCAACCGAAAGATTATCCAGAAGCCAATTAATCGACACCGCAGGTGGCCAACACCTCCCTTTTCAACGTAGCAACGCCTTCCGAGACACTCCGAGATTTCATGGCCGATTTAACGAGGAGACTATCAAGGTCTCGCACCCTAATCGAGATATTTGTAGTCATTGCTCCAAAGACGGCCTAAAAGCCGACAGTTCAATGAGTCTTTGGCCCAAAAGCCCGCCAAGAGCATGGACGAGATCATTACTCGGTCGAATGCTACGTAAAGGGAGAGGAAAGTAACATGGAGAAACGCGCGGATTCTAAAGACAAAGGATCGGACGCGACGAGCGAGCCCGCCCCGAGATGCACCGCCGCCGGATCGGCCTCGACCGCGCCGCCACCATCGCGCCTTGGCCTTCGGCCCCTGTGAGACGCTCACACCTCTTAACGCCGTAAGGAGGATATCCGGACATCCATCACCGAAGCCGCCACCCCACCTTACAGCAGAGGTGGACAACAACACAGCCTTAGGAAGTGATCCGAAGCATGGTGTGAGTTCCATCGTCTGGGGCACACCACGTAAGCATGCTATTAAGAGAGATTGAGAAATTAATTCGAGAGGAAAGTCACAACATACGTAAAGGAAGATCCCGGAGATCCAGAAGCGAGACTCATCCTCAAACGGACTCGGCTCGATTCCTGGCCTAAGAAAAAGGGTAAGGTCATGGAAGAAGTAAAGGAAGCAAGATCGACCCCACACACTCAACACCATCTCCGGGGCTTCGCAGAGGTGGCTCCACCCCCGCCAGAAAAGGTATGCTCGTGGTTCGCCAGTGTTTCAGATCGAACCTCAAAATTCGATTCGAGTGATAACCTTTCGCGGAAGATGCTAAGGAAGTCCCGCCACATGAGAATGATCCCATGGTGATTGAAGTACAACCGGATCGGGGTGTCAAGCGTGTTTTGATCGATCCGGAAGCTCGGCGGATGTCCTTTATTGGGAGGCCTTCAAAGGAATGGGGTTCGAGCCAAATGAATTGCTTCCCTTTAGCGGACACTTGTCGGTTTCTCCGTGAAAGTGTACAAGTCCTGGTATTTCCCACCGACTACCTTTGAGAGGAAGAAAATTCCAAAGTCGTCGTGTTAGGTATCCGTGGTTAATGCCGTCACCCTACAACATCATCATTGGGAGACCTTCGCTCAACGCGACTTGAGGCAGATTGTCTAATCGCTCCTAACTATGAAGTACCGGTAACGGACGAGCCGGGTTGTCCGTGGTGACCGGCTGGCTCTGAAATGCTATAAAGATAGTTTGAAAGCCAAGAAAAGTCAGACCGCCGAGGCTTCTCCAAAGCACGAAGTCGGTATGGTCGACATCGATCCAAGAGACGGAACGGGTGAGGAAGGACTTACCCTCGTGAGGAGGTCAAAGAAGTCCAGATCGGGCGTTGCCTTCACAAATTACCCATCTCGAACTCAATTGACGAAGGAGGAGGAGACCGAATAGTCCCGTGTTGAGGCAAACCGGATCTCTTTGCCCGAAGCCATCGATATGCCGGTATTGACCCGCAGATCATGTGCCATCATTTATCCATCGACCCCGGATCAAACCAAAGGTCACAGAGGAAGCGGAAGATGGGAGAAGAAAGAGGCCAGCTGTCTCGGAGGAAGTGGAAAATTGTTAAAGGCCGGTTTCTAAAGAGGTGCAATACCCAACTTGGTTGTCGAACGTTGTTATGGTAAAGAAGAAGAATGGCAAATGGAGGATGTGTAGACTTCACCGACCTAAATAAAGCATGCCCGAAGGATCCCTATCCTCTTCCTCACATTGATCGGTGATTGATAGTTCCTCCGGTTTCCGCCCCGAGTTTTTGGATGCATATTCGTGGTACAACCAGATCCGAATGAACCCGGCCGATGCGCCCAAACCGCCTACATGATGTAAAGGAAGAATTTCTATTACTGGTTATGCCATTTGATCAAGAACGGCGACCTACCAAAGACCGATGGATATGGTGTTTGCCCTCGATCGGTAGGAATATTGAGGTGTACGAGACTATATGGTGATCAAACCGGACAGAGGCGCATCATGTCATTGACATCGTGGAGACATTTATGCATTAAGAAAGTTCAATATGCGCTTGAACCCGACAAGTGTACGCTCGAGTTCAGCGGAAAGTTCCCGGTTTCATGCTCACAAATCGCGGCATTGAGGCCAATCCGATAAATGCCAGCGATCATTGACATGCGGCCCGACTCGATCCGAAGTACAAGAACTAACCGCCGCTTGGCCGTTGTCTCGCTTTCTTGTCTTGTGTGACAAATCTATTCACTCTTCTCGGCAATTAAAAAGAGAGCTGCTTGAATGGACGGAAGCATGCGAAGAAGCATTCGGGATAAAGCGACATTATCGTCACCTCCGTGTTAGTCGACCCAAAGAAGGCTCCCATTGATACTGCACCGGCAAAGGTCCGAGGGGCGATCACCGCTGGTCCAAGATACGTAAGAGGAGAGCGCCCGTGTACTTTGTAAGCAAGGTGTTGGAGCGAAACCGATATCGAAGATAGAGAAATTGGCTGGCGCTTGACGATCGCCCGAAAACTCCGACACTATTTCCTTGGACATCCCGCCCGTAAAGACTAATTATCCTTTAAAACAAGTGTTCAAGAAGCCGGATTTGGCGGGAGGATGGTGTCTGGGCCGTGGAGCTATCGAGTATGAAATCGGCCACTCATCAAGATCAAATCCCGCCTTTAGCCGACTTCATGATCGAACTAACCTCTCACGGAAAGGATTCTACTCAAGGGTGGGTTCTATCTCGTCGACGCCCTCTAACCTCAAGGGCGCAGTGGGGGTAGTGTTGGAAGGTCCGAGAGATAGTTCTTGAATACTCTTTGCGCTTTGATTCTCCACAAGTAACAACCAAGCGAATACGGCTCTGGCGGTCTAAGGTGGCCTGGAGGTCGGAGTGACACATTTGCTAGTCCGCACCGATTCACGCTAGTGGTCGGACAAGTGGACGGATCATTTCGTAAAAGACGCTACCGAGAGATATTTGAAACAAGCCCTTGTGTTGAGTCGACGATTTGAGGCGCTTGAGATACGCCATGTGGCCCGAAGAAAATACCCGAGCTGACCTTCTATCCCGCTGGCCACTCTAGGATTCGGATAAACAAATCGGTCATCCGTGAAATACTTCCGTATCGAGAAGGAAGAATCCTTGATGGTTTATGGGACAACGACGGTGGATGAGCCCGATCATCCGCTTTCTACAACAAGACATATTGCTCATGGATGAAGAGAAAGCTAAACGCATCAGAAAATTTCATCCCGGTTCAGAATGGAGTCGTGAAACTATACCGGTTGGACGCGTAACACCCATGTCTACCGCGGTCGGAAGGGATATGTCGCCAGCTATGAAGGAAGTGCATGAGGGGCTTGTGGAAATCATGGTGGAGGTAGAGCCTTAGCAGTCGGATCTTAAGGGTCGGTACTACCGCCTACTTTAACAAAGGATTGTCAAGAATATGTGACTCGATGTACAAAATGCCGATGTTTGCCCCATTTATCCATACTCCATTGAAGTTTTTGCATACCGCTCGTCCCGTGGCCTTTTATCGTGGGGCTAATATCTTGGGCCGCTCCTGGCTCCGGACAATTGAAGTTTTTGATCGTGGCGAGATTATTTTACTAAATGGGTAGAGGCGGAGGTCGATCTCGGATCTCGCAGATCGGGTTCGGCGCTTTTACCGAGAAGCATCATTTGCGTTTGGGCTACCTCGGTTATAGTTTCGACAACGGAACACGCTTGCCAAGACCGGTAGTAGAATTTTGTAAGGATCTCGATTCAAAACAGTTTATATCTCAGAGAGCATCCACAGCGAACGGGCAAAGGAATCGGCCAACAAGGTCATATTAAATGCAATTAAGAAGAAATTGACTCGCCAAGGGTCAGGCGCAAGACTTGCACGAAGTCTTATGGGCCTACCATACCACGCTCACTCCACAACCCAGAGACTCCTTTCAGATGGTTTTGAGCGATGCCATGATCCCTAGAGGTAGTTTTACCCTCTTGGCGCCGGAAAGCTTTGAAGAAGAGGCTAACAACCGTGCCTTGAGTGAGGAAGCAGATTTATCGATGAAATAAGGGATGCACATATCCGGAAGCAAGAAGAAAGGTAGAATGACCAGCGCTTCAACTTACGAGTTAAACAATGGGTTCAAAGTCGAGATCCGTACTCAAGAAGGTGACCACCCTCCAAGAAAGGTAAGCCGGATTCCAACGGAAGGACCGCTCAGGTCTCGAAGAATTGCAAACGGAGCCTATAAATTAGAGACATTAGACGGATCAGATCGCCAAGAACTTGGAATGTTGCCAACCTTAAATTTTATTTCGCTTAAAATGCTTATGTAAGAATAATTGGTGCACTCTTTTCCTAGGCAAGGGCCGTGGTTTTTAATGAGGCATCTATCTAATGAAATTATATTGAGATCCGATCCGTGGCAGAATGGCGACGCATCACGAGCTCGGTCTAGAGATCGCCTCTCACCACGTAAAGGCTCGCTCCCACGAGGAATACCCTGGTCAACCTCGGCTTGAGGCTCAACCCTATGGCGACGCACCGAGCTCGGTCTAGAGATCGCCTCACCACGAAAGGCCTGCTCCCACGAGGAATACTCCTTGGTCAACCTCGGCTCGAGGCTCAACCCTATGGCGACGCGCCGAGCTCGGCCTAGAGATCGCCCTCACCACGAAAGGCTCGCTCCCATGAGGAATACCCTTGGTCAACCTCGGCTCGAGGCTCGAACCCTATGGCGACGGGCCGAGCTCGGTCTAAAGATCGCTCTCACCACGAAAGGCCTGCTCCCATGAGGAATACTCCTTGGTCAACCTCGGCTTGAGGCTCAACCCTATGGCGACGCGTCACGAGCTCGGCCCAAAGATCGCCTCACCACGTAAAGGCTGCTCCCATGAGGAATACTCCTGGTCAACCTCGGCTTGAGGCTCAACCCTATGGTGACGTGCTGAGCTCGGTCTAAAGATCGCCTCTCGCCACGAAAGGCCTCTCCCATGAGGAATACCTTGGTCAACCTCGCTGAGGCTCAACCCTATGGCGACGCGGCCGAGCTCGGTCTAAAGATCGCCTCTCACCACGAAAGGCCTGCTCCCATGAGGAATACTCCTTGGTCAACCTCGCTTGAGGCTCAACCCTATGGCGACGTGTCGCTAAGCTCGGTCCATGAGGAATACCTCGTAACGACCTTCAAAATGAATGTAATCGAGTTGCATCAGCGCATTATCAACACTCTTTCCAGCCTCTAAACCGATATTACCCGGAAATGTATGTTGGGGTTGTGAACAATTGTTATGTGATTTTTCTAAAACCATTAGGATTGCTCGACACATCCTATGGCTCGGGGCTCATAAGTACTACATAAAAGTTCACAATTATGCGAAATGAACAAAGGCAAAATTAACTTGGAAATTAATAGCAAAATTCGAAAGCAATTAAAAATAACCCGGCAGGCAAATATTCGAATACAAAATGCATCCACCACAAGGGATGACTAACTATGAAAGTTCTAAACAACAAAGAAGTCAAGGGTCAGGGAGTTGGCATCCACCTTAGCATTTTCTTCACTAATGGTGGTCTCGCTATCATCTTCATCAACCTCCACCAGCCTTCCCATCAACAATAGTCTTGAAGAAGTCAACCTCCGAGATGTCTATGTCGGGTAAAGACAATCGACTTGAGCTTTAGCCCCCAAAAGCTATGTCCCCTGCATCTAGCATACCCATCGGGAGTTCTTCAATGCTTCCAGTCGAGCATGATTTTTCGTAGTTCGAAACTTGGTGGACATTTGGGCGAGCTCATCTTCCAAAGTCTTTATCCGCTTGCTTGCCTCCGAATTCTTTTCTTCAAGGCTTGTAATGTTGCCACCGCTTCGGAGAGTTTGTTCTTGAATACATCATTACGCCGAGAAGGAATTGCTCGTTGTCGCTAACCTCTTGACTTCGGCCTCTAACTCGCTTTTTTTCTCCACATGATCACCGATTCAAACAGATTGGTGAGCACAAAGACACCTCATAAGGTATGAGCTCACTGATTGGTGATCCTAGAACCCAGAGGGGTCAACTTGTTCACGCCGGTTGTGGCGCTGAGTTGGTCATACAAAACTTAAGGCCATCAAGTCGGCAGCCCGTAACCGATTCTCGTAAGAGGCTCGACTGAGCTATCACCAACTTCCTTCAGAAATTGGAGATGGCCCATCGCCGAGTTGGTTTCGCTCCCATAACGGTCTTCACTTTTGGGGATAGACTGGGCTAGTTCAGCTCACCGACGCTCAGAGGAGAAGCAGAATGGCTTGCTTCGCAGCAGGATCACGGGTCGTGGCTTTTTCTTCTTCGACGCCGCACTTCCACCCGCCAAATTGGACTTGGTCTCGAGGGACCACCTTTGCCCATTCGGCAGACGGCTTCACCATTAGCTTCCTGCTCCTTCACGGATATATCACCATCTTATCCGTGGAAAATAAAGTGAAAAGAAGTTAAACATACAAATAAAGTATAGAATAGTAAAGATAGTCGAGAAGTTCTTACCTACGAAGTCGGGACTTCCTTGGGAGATGTAAGTAAATCCTTGACCCGAATCGGTCTCAAGGAGTCCAAAATTTCTAAAGAGAGGATCTCGTATCACTTAAGTCGAATCAAAACCGAGATAGGAGTGGATCACAAGTCCAAAGACAAGGGAACTTGTGATGCCCGCGAGCCATAATAACATAGGGCACCGAGACCCGTGATCTCACTGGATAAAGCGCTTTTGTAGCCTTTAAAATTGGAGGTATAGGCTTGAGGAAACTTTTCGGGATGCCACCGATGGCAACCCGCCCGGCTCTGCTTTTTATTTCAAAAAGAGAAGAACAAACCAATGGTGGGGGTTATAGATGGCTCGCAAATTACTGGGTCTTGATGAAACCCCACTGTTGGGACGAAGTTGGAGGGAGCTAGGTTGATGGTACGGAGGATATCGCTTCAAAGTCGAGAGTGGGAATTGAATGCCAAATTCTCGATCACCCTCAGATAAAAGTAAAACCATTCCGCTTCAACTCCCTCGGGACGGATCATACATACACTCTCTCCATTCACAGATTCTAAAATTACATCATCTTCGCCTCCGTGGACGAGACACTGTAGGAACGAAGTGCAGCGATTTCTTCATCTTGTATCGCGCTTAAAGCCAACCCCTTTGATCGACGGTTGGTTTCATTATTAGCTCCACCGAACTCAAGAGTCGTGGTCGAATCACTTTCAAGTAAAACTTCAAGACAAACCCCGCCCATAACTCTTTAGGTCACCGCCTTTTGACATTCCTCACCTCACGCATGCATTCCTCGAACAGGGTTTTTCGCTCTTCATCTCCTAAATGGATTTTATGATCAAGTCATCGATTCCCTAATAATGACCATGTTTAGGATTGAAACAAAAATAGTATAAAGAAAAGAGGGTACCTGAGTTGATGATTGACTGATTGGTGTGAGGGTTTTTGGAGCGTCTGACGGCAAGGATTGAAGTGGGTTTGAGAATGTGTAGAGGAGGAATTCGTGGAAGGCAAATAAATGAAATATAATGAGTGGAGGAAAAGAGGCATAAAATCGTTTTTCCGCTTATAGAATCAAAGAAGCCCAAGTGACCGTTGGGCTGGTGTCACGTGGGGCACGTGCTGCGTTTCTAAGAAAAATCAAAAATATATAACACATCTCGCTAAGGGATTAAGGGTTCAAACTGTTTGGTCGACACGGATTCAAGAAGCTTAAAACCGAGCGACCAAGGGGGCTTATGATCATACACAAAATCCTCAGCCGAGATGGACGCCTGGATGCAAGGATCCGGGATAGGTCTCGACCATCAGAGAGGAGATCTGAGTCCGACTTGGATCTCGGGAAGAGACACGAAAACGGATTTGGCCCGAAATGTAGCTCGGCAATTACTCTAGTAGGAATGTTTGAATAGACGTTATGAAGATGAAGAGTTCCTAGAATCTTTATGAGACGTTACTAGTGAATGATTACAAGCTGTAACAGCTAACTCCTTGCCTTCAAAGCCATGGTTAATGAGTTGAGGCAGTTACGGAAGGAAAGAGATAGCTTCAAGGAAGGAATGATATAATAGGGTTTCGCCAGGGATAAGCAAGACAATGATAAGCTTGGAGCTTGAGTTACGACACTTGAGTCTCCAAATCCCTAAACAATATCTTTAATCAGGTTTTTCCTGCAAGAACAAAATACAACAAAAAATATTTTCTTTTTAGATTTAGGTGAATAAAATACTTATATATTTTTTTACATAAAAACTTTTATTTTTCCCTTTATTTTTAATTAATTTTTTAATTAATCTTTAAATTAAACTTTAATTGTTTTTCTCAAATAAAATCAATCCAAAAAGTTTTCTTTCTGGTAATTAGGGTTTACACTAACCTTAAACTTTTTTGCTAATTTTTATAAATCTTTTTCTTACTAACACAAAAATCTTTTACTAACGTTATTTCCTCTTATTCCGATTTAATCATTCTCACGATACTTTTCCGATTATTGTAACGACTCACGAGTTTTAATAGTTAGGTTTAATTTCTCGCATTTTTTCCAATATTATGTATTTGCTCATAGGATGTAATAGCTTAAACAAGGGTTTATTTTCTGC
Organism: Vicia sativa; assembly: GCA_021764765.1. Taxonomy (NCBI): domain Eukaryota; kingdom Viridiplantae; phylum Streptophyta; class Magnoliopsida; order Fabales; family Fabaceae; genus Vicia; species Vicia sativa. Next base: position 38,062,274 of record CM038795.1, on the reverse strand, counting down.
ATTTATTTTCTACACCTTCTATTATGTAACTGCCCCAAAGTCATGTAATAGCGTAGGACTTTATCTTTTCGCATTTACTTTATGCACCCTCTTATAAACTGTATATACACTACTTAGATGTATGGCTAATAGGATTGCATGACAAGATATAAAATCAGACTTAGATTACCCTAATTCAAAGATAAAATATCTGAAATTAACACACTCTTCACATCCTATCTGCTCATAGGATGTAATAGCTTAAACAAGGGTTTATTTTCCGCATTTATTTTCTACACCTTCTATTATGTAACTGCCCCAAAGCCATGTAATAGTGTAGGACTTTATCTTTTCGCATTTACTTTATGCACCCTCTTATAAACTGTATATACACTACTTAGATGTATGGCTAATAGGATTGCATGACAAGATATATAATCAGACTTAGATTACCCTAATTCAAAGATAAAATATCTGAAATTAACACACTCTTCACACTTGCACCCCCTAGGATATCATCTCTTGTTGCCTTACGAATACGATGGTCATGTCCCTCGAACATAGAGGTACCATTAGCAAAGTCCCTCGATTCAAAATCATCACAAAGATCATAGTCCATCGATGACCCTCGATGTTGCCTACGAATATATGATCTCGTCCCTCGATGTTGCCTGCGAATAAATGATGATCCTCCCTTCGAATATGCTAAGATATCCCTACAATGTTGCCTTTTATGACCATACGATAACCCAATGTTTATCCCTTCACATCCAACGGATAGAGTTACCTACCAACTAATGGTATGGATAGCGTTGTCCTAAAGGAGAAAGAAAATAACAAGAATGCTCTTTCTGAGTAGGTAATAAAACTCTAAATTGCTTGCTCCAGTCAAAACAAATACTTTTCACACCTCACACTCTTTTCAAAACTATTTTTAAAACAAACACTTTGTATGCATTCCAACGAGAATAATTACAAAGCTTTAAACTTTCAAAAAATATTTCCAAACACTTCGTATACATTGTTGAGGACTGATACAAGAATCATTACAAAGTCAAAGAGAAATTCTTTTCAAATACTTTTTAAATCACACACAGAGAAAACAAGTTTTCAAAAAGTGAGCTAAGCAATTAAGAGCCTGTAGATAACTACGGATGGAAAGGCTACTAATACCTTCCCTTCTCATAATTATCTCCCGTACTCAGAATCTATCAAAGGCCTTTCATGTGCTTTTCACCTTTCCTTTATTGGATAAAGAAAAGTCGATGGCGACTCTTGCTATCCGCAATATTTGCGATAAAATGCAAAACAAACAAGTCAGTTCTACCACCGTGTTACACTATGCTATAAGCAGAATATTCTATCAATATTGATGGAATATTTAAGTCACTTTTTTGGGGCAGACGACAGTAGTAGATCAGACTATTTATGTTTTGGCGATGTGCTTGAATTTGACACAACTTACAATAAAAACAAATATAATTATTCGCAGGTAATATTTTTTGGTTGCAACCACCACTCACAGACTGTGATATTCGGTACTGCTTTGGTGCCGGATGAAACAACGTATACGTATAAGTGGTTGTTGAAGAGTTTCTTAGAGTGCGTCGAAAGTAAATATCCAAAAGCAGTTGTAACAGATGAAAATGGGGCTATGAGGGAATCTATAAAACAAATTTTTACTGATGTGACCCATCGGTTGTGTGCTTGGCATTTGAACAAGAATGCAAGTGAAAATGTAAAGAAGTTACAATTTTTGGATGACTTTAAAAAGGCAATGTACTCAAATTTTACACCTGAGAAATTTGAAGACTTTTGGAGGGAGGTAGTTAATGAGAATGAACTTGAAGGAAATGCTTGGGTTGCCAAAATATATGAGAACAAGTCACTTTGGTCCACTACATATCTACGCGATAAGTTTTTTGGTCGTATAAGAACTATGTCTCAATGTGAAGTTGTTAATGCGGTAATCAAGTCTTATGTAAGGAAGAAAGGGTGCATTTTTGAATTTATGCATAATTTTGAATAGGCTTTGAGAGACTACAGAAAAAATGAACTTTTGTTGATTTTAAATCAAAGTTTTCAGACCCTGTGTTGTCAACTTCGTCGAATTGAAAGTGATGCTGCTAAAACTTATACAACATAAATGTTTAAAGTAAAAGAAGAAATAATGACGGCTGGTGCATTAATTGTAAATGGGCGATTAATAGGATTGGAAACGACAGTTTATACACTGACAAAATATTGTAAGGCCGATTTTAAAAGAGAAGTTGTATATGATATTTCACGAAAAACTTTGCGGTGTTCGTGTAAATTGTTTGAGTCTCGCGGAATTCCATGTTCACGCATCTTTTATGTCATGAAAAAAGAGCATATAGATCATATTCCTAGTAGTTTGATATTGTTGTGTTGGACGAAGGATACCAAAATTGGGTTTCTGAACATGGATTGTAATGGGGGACTAGAATCGAATCTGATTGAGCTAGCTCTTTTTGCAAAGAAATTTTAAAAAATGGTGTTTATGGGGATGTAATGGGTGATAAAATGAATCTACAAAGAAAGTATTGTAATTTTGATGAATCAACTGGGAACCAAAATGCAGTTGTAGGTGATCCAATGACAGTGAAGAGCAAAGGTGCTCCAAAGCGTAAAAAGAATGAATACAAAACAATGAGACACTGCAAAAACTGCAAGAGTATAGGTCATGATGCGAGGAATTATGCGGTAATACATATCTTCTATGTGATCTGAATCTTATTCTTATTATGCATCTTGCATTGAACATTATATTCTAGCTATTTTGATATATATTTTAGGACAAACAAGACGTGACATCTGAATAGAATGATGTGTTCGAGTTTATGTCGTAAAATGATTCTTCAAGACAAATACACAATGTATGTTTTGTTTTATTAATTACTCATATTAAATTTACATTTGTTTTGAAATATGTATTAAATTTATATATATAGAAAATTAGAAGAAAACAATGTTGTATTGTTAGCAGCAGCAGGCCAAAAAAAATGTTCACAAACACCACAAAGTCATGGTGTTAACGTTACAATTACACCACAAAGTCAAGGTGATAACATTATAGCTACACCAAATATGGATGTCACAAACAGACATCTAAGTCCAATGTTTGGCCTTCAAACTATGATGTCGGTGGGACAAAATGTAATTCATCAAATGCCTATGGGACAACCCATGTACCACCCAATGCATGGAATGTCTCTTGTGGAAACTAGTTCGTGTTTTGGTCTAATGCAACAAATGACGAAATTTGGTGGGATCCAATGATCTAAGATTCGTATTTTATATATAGATACTATTTGAACTTCCCTTTTTATTGTAAAATTGTTGAATAATATACTCATTTCAATAGTTATTTATGAGTTCGTGTATTGTCCAAGTAGGCTTTGGCCCAAGCCCAATTTCATAGAAGTTATAGTGTTGGCAATCAGATTAATAACCAATTCAGTAACCAACAGGCTTGGTTTTTTAAAAAGTTACTTAATTTTTAATTAAACATAATAATTTGCAATAAACAACATAATATACAAAGATGGACACATTAAACTTCAAACATATTAACAAAATAATACTATAACTTCTAAATAACATACAATTACATAAATTTGATTCTAAAAATAAAATTATCAAATCACTGACAAATCTGATATAAAGTTATAAAGGGAAACATAAATGGGGCCCAATATAAATATACCTGTACTGGTACTTGATCATCTAGTACGGTTGTAAACGAACCTAAAGCATTAAGTTTTTCACATGTGACAAAAAAATCAGTATTTCCTTTATATTCAAAATAAACATAATCCTGAATCTCCACTCCTAATTCGTCCACCAACTCTTTCCACTCGTGGTTTTCAATTTTGGGTCATTATGTGTAAGTCATAGATCAAACGAAAATGTTGTTTGTTATCATCATACACGTGCCAGATATTGGACATTGAAAGATCTTCGAAGTAGTCGTTGAAGAATCGGCGAGGAACTCTAACATTATTCTACAAATAAAGACAATACATCAACATTGTATATATAAACAAATGAAATAGTTGAAAATGAACAAAAAACCACCTCTTTATATTCATAACGGTGAACCAGCTTATGAATTGTTTGTTGGTTGACAATGTTTGCAATCCACGACATTGTAGTTGTTTGAAGAAGATGACTATTAAAATGTGTAATATAAACTTTGTTGTATACACTCCGTAGTATAAACTTTGTATATGAATGGCCTTTTTAGAGTAGTATTGATGTCTGAAATGAAGATGTAGGGGTAAAAGATTTTAAGGCCTTTGGAAGTTGGAAGTCGTAAGGATATAACATTTGAATGCATGAAATAATAATATTTGAAATGTTTTTAATGCCAAAAATTTTAATCTGCGCATTTTTTTAGTGGTTGGTGTAAATTGTGTCATTTTAGTACAAGAAATTTTAATTTTATACGCACAACTTCGTAAAAAATGATTAAAAAAAAAAGATTTGTCATATGTTGACCTCATATTTGGTGTCATTATTTCTGGTGATACCATAACCATATGGTATCCTTTGAAATTTATATAGTAGTTAAAAAATAAAACAAAATGACATTTTCAATAAAATGATTGGTCATAATAATAAATGACACACACTGTCACAAATAATGTCCGTTTGATTTAGATGCAACGATCTAAATTTAATCTCGGCATTTTAATTATACAGTTTGATATTAAAACATGCATTATTTTGAGCCATTGGATAAGCACTGGACAATCGTTAATGTTTAGACGGTGTGAGTGCATGAAAACATTGACGACAGGGGATCCTGTTTCGTTTTAAATTTCATTGCAAACAATGATACAAATCTCAATGAAACTTTTTTGGATATCTTTCATTTCCAGTTCATAATCCAAGGCACATGATGGATTATTACTGTTAGCAAGCTATAGTCCCATCATCAACAGCTTTCAACAGCTATAGTCTCATTATCATCAGATTTAGATATGGTAATAGCCTGTGTATTTGTTCAACTACTAGTACCACAGTATGATGGCATGGGTGTATATGATATTCAAACTGGTGGTGGTGTTTGGACAACTATATTTAATTAGTAGTTATAAACTCTAATGAAATATAACGATTTTAAATTAAATGAATTGAAGGTGAACATCATCATGTTGAAATTCCCGAAGTAAGTATACATTATTTATTTTGAATAATACCTAATTTTACATGACCTAATATTATTGATTACAACAAAATTTGTTTCGTGTATATTTAATGACAGTGGATTTCAATGACATTTCAACCATCTCCAAGAATGATTATAAATGGCATATGTGTTTGCACTGTCGCATACATCTATACGAGTGACGAAGAAGACCTTAATGGGTATTTAAGTTTAATGTACATACGTAATACCAAATAGTAAGTTTATTTATCACATTTAATTTGATGATAATTGCATTTTTCAATGCAACAATGAGGTTTTGGTAAAAATATCTTCAAATATATACGAAGTTCAGAAAGCACTAAGGACCCTGATGCCAAGATGCCCTTTGGACCAGGAAGTTATTGTTAATATGATACTGAGTTGAATTTATCCCCTTTATATATATTTGTGTTAAGGCCATTTTTATATGAAAATACAGATTATTAATCTTGTTGTGGCAAGACAAAACTGGTTTATAAATACTGTGGCAAAGACTAAGTCTGTTTGGTATATGCCTACTAAGTTTACGGTAATTACTATTCTACTATACTACTGTTACTTGTGCATTATGTTTGTCTAAATTAAATTGTACTATAATACATTTAATCTTTTATTTTAATTTCAACAATACGCACTTGATAGAAATCACAGTCCTGACTATGTGAGAGATATATACCAAACTCGTTTCATGACAACCAAAAAAACATGTTTACAGAGTGAGTAGTGTGTTAAAACAATTGGCACGTGAAATGCGTTGTGTAAAACTTAAACTTACATTTTTGCAAATTTTTATTCCCATGAACGACCTTGGAGAACACTGGTATCTCCTGGTTGTTGATTTTTCCGATGTAAAAAAAGTTAGACTCTCTGGATAACACTGAAAGACATGCATCCAGGCGTCGTGCAATATTGAAAATGGTATGCATGTGTGTGTGGATTTTATTTTTTATTTCCCAAGCTATTGTTTGGATTTTTTAAACTTTGGTTTGCATTATGTGGCAAGTCATATTTCTTGAGGAAATTATGTGTCATGAATCTTTGGGTGATATCCTTCCACTTGATCAAGGAAATGTGTTAACAACATTCAGCATAGCAGAACCAACATTTCTTAAACAACAACTAGCCGGATCGTAAATACTCACATACCTTAACCTTACTCTGTTTTAATTGATTGATAATAAAACCTAGAACTTTCTTCTAATTCATTTACTCACTGACAACATAAATGACTGTGGAGTTTGGGTATGTAAGTGGATGATTGAGTGTCCCTTCCAAACTTTGTTTAATGATATCAATGTAAGTTGGATTACATGTGAATATCATTAACTTAATCATTTCCCTTGTCATTAAATTTAAAATTGTCCTAAATGTTCAAAATTATATTATATACATGTTGTGACTTCGACAAGAATGAAACTCACTCTTTTTTTTTTGTTAAATTCTGGTAATAATGTTTTGTTGGCGGAAGTGTTGGCAAAGTCGGCAGCTTACTGAAAGAAGTAGAGAAAGATAAGGAAGGTGTTGGTCAAATTAGGTTGAAACTTAAAGTTTGATGTTTTTTTTTGTTGTCAATTAATTTAGAAACATTTTGGGTTGTAATATGATATTTTGATTTTTTATTATGACAACTTGTCACATTATTGGGACAGTGGCGGAGCCATGTTGGGAGCCATTTTGGGTTGTAAAACTAATACGACAACTTATCTAATATTAAAATATGGTTCTAGTATTAACCATATTGTGGTTAATATGTTGTAGTTGCCACATAAATTTTAAATGGTGGTATTTATTTATAATATACTGTTTAAAAGTATTTGATGTTAAATTTTTTTTATTACATTACATGTACTTTGAATTTTGAGATTTTGAAATATTATCATTTATCATGTCTCCTTCTTGTCTTTGTGACAAATTTCATAACTAAGTACTATTATACAACATCTAAGCACCAAATACACATAACAATTTTATTTTCCAATAAGTCACAAAAATAATGATATCATACGTATGGATTTAACATGTGACTTGGCCATACATGTTCACATTCTCCTTCTTCAAAAGTTGTGTAGCACTCTAACCAACATGTTGCAGAATCCAGAATCCAGATTGACTACCTTTATGGTGCCAAAGGCACCATGCCTTTAGTTACTTTTAACAAATTTTGATCAAAGAAAAAATACTGTAAAAAAAAACATATGATGCGTGATAATATAATGTAGAGAGATGGACTAAAAGGCATGGTGCCTTTGGCACCTTAAAGGTAGCCAATATGGATCCCATGTTGCCTACTCGTCTATAGTCAAATTCAGAGTGCAACAAAACTAAAGTGATTATCAAGTCACTTAAACACGCCCTAGTGTGCTAATTTAAAATTGATTAATATATGACTTCATTTGTTGTTTTTATGGCTTGTCTTTTCAATGTTTTTGAAGTGTCTTTTAAACTTCTTTTTTTTATATTTTGTACTAAATGGTTTTGTACTTCTTGGAAACTTCTATAAAGAAGTCATTGTCTAAACTTGTTAAAAACATCAGTTGTTAATCTATTCTCTCTATTTTTTAAAAATCTTTTTATCTGCTCACCACCTGAAATAAACTATCAAACTAAATTGAGAATGAAGAATCAGTTGGTTCTTATCGTTGAAGGTCACGTTAACTTTGAAGAAAGGTTGAAGCATCTAGCCTTTGATTATCAATATATGGTTTCCAGTTTTGGATGGAATTAGTACTTTGATAAGCTTTATGATCCTACTTACCCAAATCTAGTTGCTGAATTCTGGGTCAATGCATCTATCAAAGTGTTGAATCGGAAAGAAGTAATTTCTTCTACAGTAAATGGTTTTCCTATCGTCGTCTCTACAAATACTATTGCAAAGGCAATAGGATGTGAGGACCAAGGAATTCCTCCAAATATGATGTCCTGGGAATAATATTACCTTATCAGCACCATCTTCAATGATTCATCTGACATTTCTAAAGCCTTAAATCTTTACGGCATTATTCTGGTATCAAATTCTGACCACAAACTTTTTCCCAAAGAACAAGAATATAGATGTCTTAGATATCTATCAAAGGAACTTTCTTCTTCTACTTGTCAACAAATTTTCTAAGGTCAATCTCCCACATGTTTTTTCGAGTATATGAAGAAGACTCTTATATCCTTCCAAGAAGGAAAAACATTCTTCATTCCTTATGGAAGATTCATATCTAAATTATTAATGCAACAAAGAGTTGTAAAAACTAAGGCTGAGGTGGATTCTATAGTCTGGGGTCATCAGCTACAGCTACCAAGAGTCTGGAGAGCGTATGACAGTGCCCTTTCGAGGTCAGGGCGGTCACTCCTAATGGAACTTATGTGTAATTGTGTTTTCTATGTTATGTCTAGTTTGTTTGTTTTCTATAATTTGGTTTAAGGCAAAGTACCGACATCGTACACGGTACACCGTTGGGACTCCATGAATTATTGAGTGTGATTGTATTATGTTATCTTATGATTATCAAATTTGTCAATTTTCCATGTGTTTTAGGAATAATGGAGTTGTATTTTGTATAATCGTATCATTTATTATGTGTTTCGACCATTTTGACAAAATTCACAACCAAATACACATAACCGTCGAAAATTTGAAGAATAAATAATCAACATAATTCACAATAATACACAACCACAACTCAAATTTGAATAATATCACAACATATATACACTGTGTTGAAAAAAATCTATTATTTAATTTCTATAAAAATCAAAATCATTTTGTAATTTTAATAATTTTTTTATAATTGATTATATTCATTAATAATAGTGAGTATATTCTAATTTTGACATAAGACTAAACATATGCTCCATTGCTTCTAATTTTGACATGAAAGTTATATGAATAAATACTATAAAAAATAGTGTATAATTTTAATACGTTTTTTATATAAAAAAAAATTGTTAAAACTCTAGTATTGTTTATATACAACAAAAATTAACATTAATCATAAATTATACTTTTAAAAATACAAACTATATTATTATTATTTTTTAAAATATTTTTATTTGAATTTCTCCTTAAATTTCTAAGATCATGATCGTTATATGAAAAATACTATAAAAAATTACATGTAGTTTAAATATGTTATTTTAATTTTTAATTTTAAAAATTGTTTATTATTTAAAAAATATATTTTTATTTAAATTTCGCCTTAAATTTCTATGATCATGATCGTTATGTGAAAAATACTATAAAAAGTTATGTGTAGTTTTAATATGTTATTTTTTATTTTAATTTTAAAAATTGTTAAAACTTTAGTATTGTTTATACACAACAAAAACTAACTTTAATTATAGAAATTATATTTGTAAAAATAAAAATTATATTATTATTATTTTTTTAAAATATTTTTATTTAAATTTCACCTTAAGACTCAAAATATGTTGGACCGGTCTTGCTTTCCCTAATCACAAAACCAACTTCAACTAAACATACAAAAATAATATCAAATTCAATAATTTATGTATAACTCAAATCAACTTGATGTTGGAAAAATATAAAGATTGAGATGGACGAACAACAGCACAACGAAGATGAGAATTGTTCGATACTTGGGTGAGACAACGAAGAAGGCGTCATTTCATTGCGAAACTGGGTGAGACAAAAGCACAACGAAGATGGAAATTGTTCGATACCCTTGGACGAGGACGAAGAAGAAGAAGAAGAAGAAGAAGAAGAAGAAGAAGAAGAAGAAGGCGATCTTTCGAAATGTCAGTTTGAGATTTAGGGATTTCAATTCAGTGATGAAGAAGAAGAAGAAGAAGAAGAGGATCTTTCGAAATGTCGGTTTGGGATTTAGAGATTTCAATTCAGACGAAGAAGAAGATCTTTCTAAATATCGGTTTAGAATTTAGAAATATCAATTCATAATTGATTTTGTCAAAATAAATGGTTTTCAATATAATATTAATTTTATGAAAGAGCTATATACAATAATTAAAAGCTTTATATAAAATGATAATGTGGCAGTTAGAGTTGATAGTAGTCTACTTTGATTGCCCAATTTAACTAAAAAAATTACTACGGAGACTTCACCTTAAAAGCTCCGAATAGAGAATATCGTGGGAAAAATAAAATTTGTTTTGGAGTTTTGTATTCTGGCTATCCGCGCTTTATTTTCCATTACAGATACGATGATATCATGTGTAGCCAATGCAGCTGCAACTTGCAAGATTATTATTCAAATGGCAACCTGCCATTGGCTCTTAGAGTACCACACAATACTTGCGATATCTTCTATGATTGAATAGATATACAGCTAGCCTGTGAAACCGAAAACAACAAGTTAACCGCAAAACCGTTTATTTATTTTGAAAAATGCAAGTGTGCAAAATATATGATCAAAAATGACAACTTGGACCCTGCCTAGTCTACTATTTGACCCCAAAATAAATATAAAAGAAAAACAGAAAGTGCATGCAAATATCCAAGTGAATCCAGCAAATGCATATTCTACTCACACGGCACTCCTGTATTAATTTTGAATTTCCAACAAAGCATCAACCTTTTCCACAAAAAGAAAAAATATTTTTATTAATTGGCAAATTAAGTAAGCTTTTAGTCTCAAACATGTTGAATTAACCTAGTATGATATTTACGCCAAAATGGAGTACTGTATAGTACTGTAGATGTTTATAGTATGATGGAGTAGTATTCCTACTCACTATAAACGAGACAAATGTAGTGGAGGATACCTCAACAGCAAATTATCAATGAGCCAAAACTGAGCTTTTCCCATCTATCAAGTTGGCTTTTGATTAATCATCCGGCAAGTTTAATAAATGCTCACTCCATCTCTGTCTCAACCAAATTAAAATACAAAAGAGAGAAAGATACCTCGCCCGTCACATTAACAAAATAATTAACCTCGGACCCATCGCCCTTCTTGTCCCTTTCTCGCTTCCTCTCATAACCCCACTCAATTAACCTAAACTTTTCCTCATTAATCATTATATTTTCTTCCTCTCAACATATCCATATTCTACTTATCTTTCAATCCAACATGCGGTTCCTCTCATGGCTACACACTTGCTCCTCCGCCAACTGCGCCACCGCCACCCACAACTCAACCGTCGAACTACTTCCTTCACGAAAACAACAACATGCATTTGACTCAAGTACTTCATCTTCTTCATTATTAACCTCTGATGACAGCACTTCCAGTACTCTTCATAGCAACTACTCCATACAAACTCTCCCTTCAGTTCCTTCTCTTCAAAAACTCCCTTCTCAAAGCCTCAACAACTTGTCAGTCTCCTACCACTGTCTCACCTCCCTCACACCCCACCCTTCTCGCCCTATCACCTCCCTCGCTCTCCAAAACAACCTCCTCTACGCCGCAACCGAAAACCAAATCAACGTCTACGATCGTCACACGTGTGCAAATCTCCATACCTTCAACTCCGAAGCAACTTCCTCTGGCTCCACCAAAACTATCACTTTCTCTCAAGACATGGTTTTCACCACTCACCAAGACTGCAAGATCCGCGTCTGGAAAAACAATCACCACCGGAAGCTAACAACTCTCCCCACCGTCAGCGACCGTCTCCGCCGCTTCCTCCTCCCGAAAACTACGTCGCCGTTCGTCGCAACGATAAGCGTCTCTGGATAGAACACGCCGACGCCGTCACTGACCTCGCCGTTTCAAACGGCGTTATCTACTCCGTCTCGTGGGATAAAACGCTTAAGATATGGAGAGTCTCCGATCTCCGTTGCGTTGAATCAGTCAAAGCGCACGAAGACGCGGTCAACGCGGTTGCAGTTTCTAACGATGGAACCGTCTACACTGGATCATCCGACAGACGAATACGCGTTTGGGCGAAACCAGTTGGAGAAAAAAAACACGTTCTAGTTGCAACCTTAGAGAAACATAAATCAGCGGTTAATGCTTTGGCGCTAAACGACGACGGTTCGGTGTTGTTTTCGGGTGCATGCGACCGTTCGATATTAGTGTGGGAGAGAGAGGATAGTGCAAATCATATGGTTGTGAGTGGGGCTCTGAGAGGGCATCAGAACGCGATACTGTGTTTAATCAACGTCTCTGATTTGTTACTGAGTGGGTCCGCTGATCGGACGGTTAGGATTTGGAAACGTGCTTATGATGGATCGTTTTGCTGTGTTGGTGTACTTGATGGGCACCAGAAACCCGTGAAGTCGTTGGCGGCAATTTCGGAGTATGGTGATGATGAAAGTTCAACCAACGGCGTTGTTTCTGTTTTTAGTGGTTCGTTAGATGGTGAGATCAAGGTTTGGCAACTTTCTATTGGGTGTGTGGTTGATCAGGATCAAGATTTTATGATTTCCTAGGTTGTTTGTATAAGGCTGTGTAAATTGGGGTGAAAAAAAATTCAATGTTTGTAACGAGGACTTAAGGTGGTGTTGAAATTGAGGTAAATTATTTGATGTTAAAAATATTTAATATGTTGAATAAGGAGATAGTGATGTCCTATAAAATAAGTTATAAAATTTTATTGATTATGTGAATGTTTTGATTTTTAGATGTGAATGATGATGAAATAAAGTGTTAAATTTTATTATACAAAACTATTATAATGAATAAAAGTTGAATATGTGTTAAATTATTAAGTGAAAGAAAGAGAAAATGTTTGTCGTATAAAAAGTGGGAAAAAAGTATAGAATAATGAAACAATTTTGGATAACCCTAACTGTAGCAAGCAGTATATGATCACATGTAATTTTACTTTTTGAGGTAATAATGAAACAATTTTGGATAACCCTAACTTTAGCAAGCAGTATATGATCACATGTAATTTTACTTTTTGAGGTAATAATGAAACAATTTTGGATAACCCTAACTGTAGCAAGCAGTATATGATCACATGTAATTTTACTTTTTGAGGTATAGGGCAAAGGATCTACAAAACTACTAAACTAAAGTTCTATTCCAATTTTAGGTGGAAATTGTGGATGCACTAGTAGTTTGTAAGATTCAATATTGAAAATTACTAAATGATATGTGATTGAATAATCTCAAAGTAAAATGAGAAAACTATAGGATATTATTAGGATTTAATTTATAAATATATAAGAGTTAAATATATTTTTAATCACTATAAATATGTTAAATTTTAAAAAAAAATTGTTCATGCAATTTTAAATTTGTTATTTTCTAAAATATTAAAAACTGTTTAATTACTCTTAAATTTTAGAATACAATAAAATGTTTTTTTATTAAATTTATAATTTTTTAAAATGGAAAGAATTAAATATTAATTTTTTAAGTTTTAAAAAATATTGATAAAGTAATGAAAATCTAACCTAAAAATTAAATTTTGAATTTTTTTTTCTTTTATCGAGTAACTTTTTATAACGTTCAAAATATGTTTAAAAAAATCATCCACATCGCTTTAATAACAGAGATTAAAACTACATGCATAATAATTTTGTAGACATTAAAACATGTTATTTTTTTATACGGATCAAAAACATAATTTGATAATTTATAGGGTTCAAAAATATATTTACCTCTATATTTAATATAAAAAATTTAAATATCCACTAATATTTACTAATGAGATAAGATTTGCTTTAATATAAATAGCTTTGAAAATAATAATAATACAATAACAATATTATTTTTGTTTTTTTATTACAAATAGTTTTGAATTTTACACACATATTAAAAAAATTGTTGTAATTAAATGACATTTTCATTTATTTTTGTCATAATTATCTCTAAAACCATTTTATAAATACTTGTGAATTATGTTTATAAATATTTGACACATAATTGACACTAAATTTTTTTTATATTAAAATATGTTAAATAATTTTTGGAGCATAGTTATTTTTCAATTTCTTCAATTATATATTTGTCATGTCTTAACACCATTGAAATCTTATTTTATTATTATAATCAATAACAACTAAATATTCACTGCAGTAAGATGAAATATTTTGAATATCATCTTTATCTGTGGCATCACTTCTACGTGAAAATAATATATTTGTTTTTAATCAAAATTAAATTATCTTTAAGTTAGGCGGTTGGACTTCTAGTGTGGTGTTACAGGTTTCTCTGGTGATAGTTCACATGATAGACTTAGATTGACACTATTAACTCATTTTGTTGAATAAGTGATAGTGTAATCTAAAAAAATAAGTGAAATGTGAAAAGTATAAATATATATATATGATGGGTCTCGTTTGTGTAGCAGTATTTATCCCTCTACAAAATGGGTTAATACTTAATAGACCTCCTTTAGAGCGCTAACGAGCCTTTTTTTATTGGTTCTTTTGCCGACTCAAAATAGTTGCCCACAAGATTTACTGTGAAATGTTAAACGAAAAGTCTTCTAAAAGATACTTTGACCCAGACTTTACCAAATAGCTCGTGGGTGAGATTTGACAAACCTAGTCAGTTGAATTGATTAATAAGAGCATTAAATGTGAGTCTTTATCAATGGTGTTTTGTACTATTCAACATGTGTGCCTCCCTATTTTGTAGAGTAGTGTATTTGAGTGCGATCAAGTGTTGTTTATGTTCCAAACACATAAATCTAATTGTTGTCTTTCGTCCCACGTTACTATTGATTTGTTTGGCTTCCCTCCTTTATAAGGGAGGTTTGTCATTTCAAAGAGACTTTTCACTTCCATTGTCTTTCTTGAAACTCAATGTCATTTCACAACCTTGTTTCTTTGTCAATCTCCAACAATATTTAGTCCACTCGTAGCCTTGCCGATTTAGAGTTTTTTAATTTTGGACTATCACGTCGTTTCGACACTTTTGACTTATTATCTTTTTCTTTAAGCATGCTTTTGTCTCCTCACCCAAAATAATGTTCTTCTATTTTTTCCATGATGGCCAGCCTAGGGAATGCTTCTAAGGACATGTTAAATGAGTCTAAAAATGGAGGTTCTTCATCGCTTGAGGTTAACCACCCATATCTCTTTGATATTTTCTACGACGACCCTTTATAATTAACTCTTTTATTTTCAATCTTAATGTTCCAGATAACAATTCCGTATTTGGCTTGGATTATGCATACTGGGTTATAATCTTGAATCTATGTAGGCCACTACTCATGATACCTTCACCACTCAAGCTTATTTGAATTTGGGCGCCGCTTAGGATTATGAAGCAGCGTGCCAGAGTGGTTTCTCCATCAGGTCCCTTAGGGAGATATTTGGAAAGGTTCTCATTGAATTTTGCAATCCATCTACGAGTATTAGTTTGTTTTCTTGTGGCAATCCAACAACCACGATGCATCAAAAGGATTGGGCGGAGGCATCAAATAATGCTCTATACTTGTGGGTCAATTTGGGATTTTAGGATATGGCTTTTAACTCTCGCACTACTACCACTATCAAAAATGCCTTTATGGATGTAGGCACGTCTTCCCATTAGTAATTCCCCCTACCGATGTTGATAGAAGATCGGAAATATGTTTGACGGATATTCCATCCTCAAATAAGTTTGACCATGATTCCAATGCCTATTATTAGATTATGAATCCCTCATAATTTCTATGGCAGATGAAAGTTGATTTCATGACTTACTTAGAATAGTTAAATAACGATGAAAGGTTTAATGCTCCTTTGTTGACTCTAGGGGAGTGGTTCATTAGCACCTACACGGTGGTGGATGCATTTTATTCCCAAAAAGGAATAAACTCTTTGGTAAGTATTTTAGACCGGAAGAATGCCTAATAAGGTACACAATCTTTAATCTTCAGTTTCACTATGATGATCTTGACCCCTAAATTGTCTTCGGCATTGAAGTTACAACCATGCAGACACCATTTGTTTTGGTCCATCTTATTAGAGATTAGTAACACCAATTCAAGATCAATGTATTTGATTCAAGATTTATCTAGATCACGACATTCGGTCTGAGACATCGCATTGTTGAATCTCTTAGGAGGTTTTGCTTTGTCATAGTTTCCACAATCTTCTCTATTTCTGGTTCTACCATGGAACATTACACAGTATGTGGGAATCGACTTTCGGTTCCTATAATTTCCATGACAGTCACAACCAAACATCAAACAAACGCAAATGTTCTGGATTCAGATTCTAGAAAATCCAAATCTTACCCTTGATTCACCATTTCACAACTTTCTCAAGTTACCACGTTAGGAAAGTGTTTGGTTTCCGAATCAAATGATCGCCATAAATTATACCCACTTTTTAGTTTAAACACACACTACTTATCTTGACCTCAAAATCGTACTTATCTTGACCTCAAAATCGAGCGGCGCAAATAGACAAGTATAGAGATCCATGACAAACTGTTTGGCAAATCTACTTTCTACCAGTGATATTTACCGTCAAGCTCAGTAATTTCCCAAAAAATTCAGCAAAATAGCAGAAGAAAGGACTTCATATAGAGATCTAGGGTTGCATCAGGGTCCAAAGACGATTTTCATGATAGACATGTTGAAGCCTCGCGACCCACCATTTGACATGTTTGCGCTAGAACTCTCCGCTTTCGCCAGGACGGTCAAAGGGGAGGCTTATGGCATATATCACAAGTTTGTAGTTAATGGTAGTTAACTAAATTTTTTGGTAAACAAATCATTAAATTAGCATGTCTGATGCTATGTTCGATAGATAAGGTGTGTGTCTAAGAAAAAATATATTTTTGATATAAATCCTAAAAGAAGTATTAAAGTATCATGTGAGGTTACAAATCAGGTGATAAGGTTTGATGAGAAGTCATAAAGTTGATTGTTGCTTCGACCAAAGGAGATAAAAGATTCGAAATTCAAACTGATAACTATTTTTAGATCTAATCTGTTGGCGAAAGATATGTGGAAGCCAATGGGAAATTAAAGGCATGCATATGGAAACATGTCAATACATGAGAATGGAACTATTCAAATACAATTATTTTAGTTTAGTATAAATAGGGTATTAGGACCAGGTTTAGTGTGTTCAATTTGTACAAAAACTCAAAATCACTCAAAGTATCTAAGTGTATTGAAAATGAGTTTTAAGCGATATGTATGTATAAATCACCACAGTTTTCAATATGAAGTCATTTACAATAACTTTTTTTTTTCATTCCTTTTAAGTTTATGTCAAAGTTACTTTACATTCTTATACTTTTCATTAATCATTTTTGCATTACTTGTAAGATCCACAGTAGTGTCAAAATACTCGTCATTCATGAAACTTAAGGAAATTATGCATATATGTCATAGGATCAATCTAGTCGATCATGTAAGTCACCGAACTATCGTTTTTGGAAGACTGACGGTTGTTTACCTAAATCCACGGTAAACAAATTGGCACACCTGATGGGACCTAGTGCTTAGTTTTTTTTTCCTTTTCATTTTGTTTTCTTCATACATAAAAAATTTACAAACTTTGTTGCATGAGATTGAGGAGGGTAAGATATCCAGTAATAGTGAAACTTTTCAAAAAAGAAAATACATTAGAAGAATGGTTAGTCCACCAAATAATAATGGAGAACAACCCCTCATTCGACGGGGGAAAGAACAGTTGCAGTGAATGTTACCCAAGCGATACTTTCTACGATAAGTATGATGTCTATAATATTAAATACACATAATGGGCCACTATTACCCCCTGTGATAACACAGAGTCAACCGGTGAGTCCAAGACCAGGGGTGTCGAGCGATTTCCAGCCATGTGTGTTTGGATTCATAATGCATATGAATGGTCGCGAATAACCATACGATATATAAACTTCAGTGATAGAGAGTTTGCATAATAGTGATTCGATATTTGTTGGTCCAACAATGAGTACATATTCTCCATTACAAAAGTAGAGATCAGCTATTAATAGCCTTGGACAAAATACCCAACCTTTATGAACATGATTTTATGCCCAACCAATGCCCATTTTTACTACAAATTTTCTGGAAGTGTTAAGGTATCAAATGGACGAAAACAACCATGAGATGGTTAATATGCTCACCTAACAAATGGGTGTGATATTCAACTATTTCAAACAGAAATACTAATCAAACTAATCACCAATTGGAAGCACAAATGACGCGGATTTGAGATTTCTTTGGCGCTCTACATGTGCCAATTTGATTTGTCGCATAACTGTGATCAACATGGCTTGTAGACAACCAAAAAGCGATTTTAGAAGAAGAACACATCATTAAGCCAGCAGTTTACACCCAATGTGTATGAAGTTAATCATAGTCAACGGGTCGAACCCTTATGGTCGAACAACCGGTGCTTAGGAGAAGGATCCCTAGTTGGGTTGGTTAATAAAAACTATGACGTATATGAATTAGTCCATCGTGTTCGACAAGACAATATAGCAGAAGAGGGTAGTTTGGTTTCCATAGTCAAAAGGATAATGGTGTGAAATGGGGTAAACATAGGCTTTCGTATGTTAAATTATACTTCCCTATTGTCTGAATATATCTTATAGACTAGATTTCCTAGGGGATGGAAAGTCCCAAAATTCACAAAAATTTTCTGGTGACACTAGTTAGTCTACTGTAGAAGACATCGCAAATATTTTAATGAGGCAAGGGATATTGCTAACAACAAAAATATAAGAATAAGAAATTTTCCTAGTTACCTCACCAAGAATGTCTTACTTGGTTCACCATACTGTTGGCTGAAGATTTTGATATCTGTGATTCGAATAGGAGTCATTAAGCTCGAAACGAAACATTATCAGTATTCGTTGGAACAAAGGGAATGTCATGATTCAGAATGAAGGAATTGGTTCTTCGAATAAATATACTGAAACTTGGAGCTTCGAATAGCAATTATGATGATACATATAGAAGGAGCTTCGAAGTGGCAGTAGCGTGGTGTTTAAGAAGTAAGTTCGAAACGAATGATAGTTCGGAAATTCAAACATGATGGATAAATGGAAGTTCGAATCTGGAGACGGTTCAAGACGTGGAAGTTAGAGAAGCATAGTGTTCTGCATGTCTGAAACGTGGCAAGATCTCATAAGTTAGACCGTTATGGTCGAAATAGTATAAATAGAAGTCTTAGTGTTAGGATTTCGTGTGTCATATCTATTGTACTAAAATTCAGTAAACATTCAAAATACCACATGGCTAGGGAAACGAATGCTCGAATGATGTACGTATGATTGCACCAAAACTTTTATCATTCAATAATGTATCTGAAGCAACTCGTTTTTTTTCAAAAAAAATCATTTAAATGAATTTTCAAAACAATGAAATCGCCACCTAATTTTATTTGGTCTAAAAAATAACGGGAAAATATAGATAAAACCCACAAAGAAAATGGATAAGACGGTTCACGAATTTAAGAGATACAGGTTCGGGAGTTGGTTATGCAAGGGGAAGGTATTAGCACCCCTCACATCCATCGTACTCGATGGTACCCATTTAGTTCAAAGTGTAGTTGTGTGTTAGTGTGAAAATTTTACGATCTTCTAAGTTTAAAAATGAGAAATAAAGGGAGAAGAAATGTTTTTATTATTTTGAGTTTGACACGGTTTCAAACCGTGCCACGTATTCTGCAATGAGAAAGTCAAAACTCCGTAGTTCCTCTAGAAAATGTTTGTTTGTTGATTGATTTTAAATGAAAAGACAAGTCGTCATTTTAAAGGAGAAGACTCGTCTAACGTCCACAAGGTGTGATAAAGAATAAAGGACTACGCACCAACATGAGGGAGGGTTTGAGAACACCTTTAGTACTCAAGTGGAGAAGTCGAAAACCTTGGGAATAGAGGAAGAAGCATCTCAATTATAAATGAATCATGTCTAATCTTGAAAAGGGTTTAAAGGTAAAAGGTGCTTGGAGCGCACAAAAGATATTGAGTGTGTTAAAATTGATTTTAAGTTGTGGATGACAAGTATTAAAACGTTGGGCTATCCTCTAACGATTCAATACTCGAGATTGGTGATTGAGGTCAACCGATCATCTCTCATCCAAAATCTTTATTATGAAAAGAGTGAGGTGAAACAAAGTTCACTTTTATTAAGTGTATGGAATAAAGTATTTAAGTCATTGGGTTACCCTCTAATGGCCCAAATACTTTACATTTTAATTAAATCGTCGGGCTATCCTCTAACGATTTACTTAAATACCATAGCACCATGTTTTTTTGTTTTGTAGAAAAATTGATTTTTGAAAGAACTCGACGTTGGATCGAGGTTTGAGAAGAAGACTCGACGTTGGGTCGAATTTTATTGAAAGTGTTTTAAATGCTTGGTGAATGGAGAAAGAATAGGTTGAGATAATTGTTAATCACAAGTAAAATCGACAAAGCCCATACAAGGTGGCCAACCCAAGTATAAAATAATTAAATTACATGTGTACTAGCAAAGTGGGCTAGTCTTCTAAGACGACCAATTGGGACAATTGATCGAAATAGGCTCACCGTAAGAAGGCCCGGATCAAGCGTGTGTGCATGTGTGGTCACCGCGACGCTTCTTAGCTTTGTCGACTTACAGGTTTAAAATGATTCACAAGTATTAGTTTAAAAAAAGATTTTTAGTTTTGTGTAAGTGACAGTTAAATTAAATAAAATAAATGTGCACTAAATTATTACAAGAATTGTTTTTTGGGAGAGGGATACATGAATTATAAATGGGAATTAAACGGAAAAATAAAATAGAAAGCGGTAAATTAATTACAACGCAATAAGGGGATTAGGATACATTTTTTCGAATGGGAATAAATTGAAATTAAAGAGAAACTGTAAAGTAATTGTATCTTAACAGAATAATAACAAAAGTTAAATGCGGAGAAGTTTAAATGCAGATTATTGTATTTTATTATATTAGAATAGATTATAAAAATTAATTCTAAGAAATTAAATAATATACTTGTGTTCATGCATATTCAAAAATTAAATTTAATTAAAAATTTAAAATTGCAACACAAAGATTAATATAATTAAATTCAAACTTAATTAATTAATAGATAAAGTATAATAATAATAGTATGTATATAATATATATTTACAATACTAAGCATAAGAAATAAAAATAATATGTATAAATATATTTACAGTATAAAATATAAAATAAAATAAAAATGCAAGTATATTGTATGTACATTACTAAATACTACCTCTGTTCCTATATATAAGAGACAATTCATTTTTTAAATTCATTGAATAATCAATGTATTTGGTCAATTTATAGACTAGGTACATTGATTATTCAATGAATCTAAAAATTGAATTGTCTCTTATATATAGGAACGGAGGTAGTATTATATATTGAATAAAAACAGTAATATGAATAACAGTATATGATATGCTAATTGAAGGTGAATGCTTGAACAACCCATGATATCTTCACAAGTAGCAAAATGTTAGGAGCATGAGTGGGATAAAAGAAATAAGATGAAAAGAAAATGCAATAATTTAGAATACGCGTTAGTAACAAAGGAGTAAAAATCGAACGAAACTTGAATTACTTACATAAACGAATCAAAAAGGAAATGTTTGTTTATTCAAGTATTTCAATCCGCAAATGGAAAACAAAGACTCAACATTCATGTTATGGCTTCATTCAAATTAAACATGAAAATCGTGTTCTAAACACATTTAAATCCAACGAACCAAAACCGGGCAGCAACTATATATACTTAATAATGCTCAAGAATTCATCCCAAAAAGTGTTCAAAACAAATTAAAATGCAACGATAGAAACAAATAGATGCCTCATAGTTTCTCGGTTAAATTCACACGCAAGTAAATGCGGTATCATTGTCAAACCATCATCGAAACTAAACAAATACATCTTTATTCACAAACTTCATCGAAATAAAATGAAAGAAATACAAAATTTTAATGGTTTCTCGGTTAGATTTCTGAATAAACGGAAACAACATCACCTTCATTGAAAACATACAACTTTCAAATCAAACTTCAATTAAAATGAGAATAATGCAATATTGTGATATCCCTAATGGTTTCTCGGTTTGTATTAAACGCGGATAAACGTTATCGATATTAAACCATCATCAAAACCCAAAGCTACCTAGAGATCACTCATCACAAATTCCATTGAACATAAGCGAGAAATAACACAATAAATATCCCAATAGTTTCTCGGTTTGATTTTACACGAATGACGCAATAAACCATCATCGAAACTATTCTTGAATATTATTCAAACAAAAAAAAACTACAATCGAAATTAAAATGAAAACAAGAGGAAATCCTAATGGTTTCTCGGTTAGTTTCTACGCGAATAAACGCGGAAACAACATCACCTTCATCGAAACCAAGTCTAACTTCAAATATCCATCAATCGTAAAACTTCAATCGAAATTTAAAAATGAAAATAAAACCATAATATGATATCCCAACAGTTTCTCGTTCACATCCTACGCAAATGAACGTGTTGATGTCGAATTCTCATCGAAACTATATGAATGTCAAAATGAAATTAAACAAGGATACGCGAGCATAAACCAAAAACTTCAAAATTCGAATCTAATACAAAATGAAATGCCGATATATTGAGTTTCACGTGATCAAAGTAATACCGACATAAGAGTTTTAATATTCTGATAAACCTTAATGAAACCATACCAACTCAGTCTTCAAACTAAAACAATATTATGAAGAAGAAACAAAACAATTGACCCAAAAGATTCGGTCACAACAAAAACAACATATACACCAGAACAAAGTTCAAGAATGCCAAATTTTGGATATGCTGTAGTAACTTGGAAACATAATATCATAACAGGGCATAACGAACTAACACACACCAAAATCAACTAACACTTTTTTTTCCAGAAATTAAACACTGGAATTATTGCATCGCATAGTTTAAGAAGCATTCATTATCTGTTTCTAAATTAAACCATAATCATATTATCACAGATATAAAATGGAATCAGAAATTTACCGAAACGTTGAAGCTAGCAGAAAAGAGATGCAGAAGCTGAAGTTTGCCGAAACAGATTGAAGTTGTTGTCGTTGTGTTGAAGGTAGTGCGGCAGAGAGAGAGGCTGGTGGGACGATGAGCTTGAGGTTGTCGGAGTAAAGAACAAAGAGTTGTTGGAATGAACAGAGGCGGCTGTTGCTGGGAATGGTTGTCGCGGCGGCAGGTGAGATACAGAAGGAACGATGGAGTTACGGTTTGATGAGGGTTTGTAGGTGGTTCCGGTGGCTGGAAGGGAGATTGAGACGGGAGAGTGAGACAATGGTTGAATCACTGATGGTCGTGGAGAGAGATGAAACGGAGAGGCTGAAGGTTGAGGTTTCTGAAAATGGTAGCGAGTGATTGAAAACGGAGGGATGTCGCGGTGAAGGAGTGAGGTTGTGAAGATTTATGGAGGAAACAAAGGAACGGTTGTGACGCCCCAAAAATAATTCGGTAATTAAATAATTATGATTTTAATTATTAAATTAATTGAGAGCATAGTTTATTTAATATATTGAATTATTGAAATTAATTATGGAATTAATTGGAGAATGGGAAATAAATAAGTATTTTATTTATGTTAAAAGGAATAAAAGGAATAAAATAAGGAAAAGAGGAAAATAGATTCATTTTTGGAGAAAACAAGACTACGTAGAAGTGAGAAGAGGAAAGAAGAAGGAAAACCTAGAAGTGTCGAATCTCAAGAACCACAAGGTGGGGTGATTTCGATTGATTATGGCTTATTATGGGTTTGATGTTGATGATATAGGGTATAGCATGTTAGAGAATTGTGTTTGTGAATTTATAGGGTTTCATGAATGTGTCCCTATAGGTGTCAGATTGTGTCAGAATGTATAGATTAATGGATCTGCAAGATGTAGGATTATTACTGACGAGTAAAACATGTTATATTGTGTGTTATTGATGATGAATGAGTGATTTTATGGTGTTGGAATACATGGGTACGTTTTGGAATGAATGAGAAATGACTTTGGGGAAATAAGCTGTCAAAAACTAGATTTTTGGGTCTGATGGTCGTGGGAACCGGTTCCCATGGGAGAACCGGTTCCACTTTTAAAATGGTATTTTGAACTCGGGTGGGAGGAACCGGTTCCACGTTACTTTTGCCAAAAAAATATTTTCGGGAACCGATTCCTACCCGAGGAACCGGGTTCCCATACATTTTTCCGGCGTTTTTCGAATTGTGGGAACCGGTTACTCCTGTGGAGGAACCGGTTCCACCGAAATATTTTAAAAATTTCCAAAACTTCAAAATTCATAACTTTCAAACCGTAAGTCCTTTTGAGCCTTTGGACGTTATTTCCTAAATTTTATGCTCTACCTTATGAAATGAAAATATTTTAGAAAACTTGAAATTATTTTGAAAAGGGGTTGGATTTCGAAATAAATGAATTTTTAACAGACACATAAGGATGTATGTGTAGTAGAGGAACCTTGGTGATGAGGACCCTGGTAATGTGTAGGTGTAATAGCATGTTTATGCTAAGGTTAGATGTATGCATGATTGGTGGATGTATCATGTTGATTGGTTTGCATGTTTGCCGATGTTGATTGTATGCATGATTGGTTGAGATATCATGTTGGATGGTTGTTTCAGTTATGTTGAATTGATGTATTACATAGACTGATTAATGTTGCATGCTATTGATGTGCGTGCATATGCATTGTTTTGGTGAAGTTAATTCCCATTGTGCGGAATTTGACTTGGATTGCCAATAACCGATACCCGAGTGAGGATGGGTGGTTAGGTGGATTCGATCCGAGTGGTTCGGACGAATCGATGGTACCGTATCCGTTGATAATGGATCGTTGGGTGACTTGGTCACGAAGTCGGTACCGCATGCATTGAGTCCATTTGTGTTGTATGGAATTGTAACATGTTAGGATGTTTTCCGTGTTGCAATCTTTTATTGATTATTGATTATGCATGATGAATTATATGGTTATGATTGTGCGTTGGATTCTGAATGGTGTTAAGTGGTGGAATAATATGCTTGTATTATATTATTGATTGAAATACTTATAATGTGCTTTAATTATGAGAAGTCTCACCCTTACTTTACTATTTCTGATTGAATTATGAGGAGTCGGTGAGGATGGCTCTAGAGCTTATCTTTAGTCCGTGTGTCGTTGTCATGCTCGATTAGATTGTAACAGGGAACGCTTAGTTAAGAGAATCGATTGTTTAAGAGTTTAGATTTGAATTCCTTGAGAACTATGATGTTTATTTAAATTGATTGATTTTGGTATTTCCGCTGTGTAAGACATGGTCTTATGATGATTTGAATTGTTGGATGATGATCCTCAGTGTAGCATGGCTACTGCTTGATGAAGTTGTTTTAATTATTAATTGTGACATCCCGTATTATACCGTGTTAACTCGATTAAAGATGATTTAGATATTAATGTAATTAATATATTCGGGTATTTAGATGGGGTGTTACAATAGTGGTATCGAGCATAGTCGGTCTTGTCTCGTGTCGTTATCCCTTTAGTATACGACTAGTGTGAAGTGACAATACTTGTGTGCTGATGTAAATTGTTTTGTTATGTTACAAGAACAATGGCGGAAGAGGTAACGGAAGGAATGATGATGCCATTGCCGAGGCTTTGGGAATGTTTGGAGTGCTCGGAGGGAATCGCAGGAGTCGTGATTGGTGCCGATGCATAATTGGGGAATTTTCGGAGGAATAATCCTCCATTGTTCAAGGGCACGATGATCCCGAAGGTGCTCGTGGTTGAAGGAAATCGAGAGGATCTTGAGTGATTGATCGCAGAGGGGTCAAGGTGAGATATGGAACTCACATGTTGGCTGAGGAAGCTGATGACTGGTGGGTTGCTACCCGAGCTGAACTAGAAGAAGATGGTGTTGCATTGAATTGGGCTGTGTTCAGGAGAGCTTTTCTGAGGAGGTATTTTCCTGAAGATGTCAGAGGTAAGAAGGAGATTGAGTTTTGGAACTCAAGCAGGGTAACAAGACTGTCAGTGAGTATGCTTCAAAGTTTTCTGAGTTAGCAAAGTATTATGCTCATTACCCCAACGATGCAGATGGAGAATTTTCCAAATGTATCAAGTTTGAGAATGGTCTTCGTGACGAGATTAAGTAGGGTATTCGGTATCAGCGTATCCGAAGATTTTCTGATCTGGTTGATTGTAGTAGAATTCTTGAGGAGGATCTTGCTAACACTAAGTCGAATGCTCGAGGGTATGTTGATAGGAAAGGTAAGCAACAGATGGATCGTGGTAAGCCTTATGATAGGAATAGTCAGAGATCCGGAGGTTGGAAGAAGTCTGGTGGAGGAGATTCTAGTTCTTCCGCTAGGTGCTATAAGTGTGGTGAGACAGACATCGATGGTGGACTGTAAGAGCAATGATAAGAAGTGTTTCAAGTGTGGAAAGTTCGCCATGTGGCCAATGACCGCAGAGTGAAAGGGTGACTTGCTACAACCGTGGTGAAGAGGGTCATACTAGTCCTCGCACAAAACCCAAGAAAGAGCAAGCTGGTGGTAAAGTGTTTGCATTGTCTGGATCAGAAACTAAACCAGATGATCGGCTGATTAAAGGTACATGTTTTATTAATGGCATACCTTTGATTGCGATTATTGATACTGGAGCTACGCATTCTTTTATTGCGTTAGATTGTGCTAAGAGATTGAATTTGGAAATTTCTAATATGGATGGAAGTATGGTTATTGATACTCCCCGTCGGGATCGTTGACTACTTCGTATGTTTGTAGGAATTGTCCTGCCGTGATTTTTGATAGGGTTTCGTATGGATTTAGTGTGCCTACCGCTAGAACAACTTGATATCATCCTTGGAATGAATCGTTGGAATTCAACCAGTTCATATCAACTGCTTTGAGAAGACGGTCATTTTCCCAAGAGGTTAAGATCGAAAGTGAGATTATGTCGAAAGCGTATGAATCTAGTCGTGAAAGATGGTGCATGGTGTTTATGTTGTATTCCGCGATTAGCGAAGGGAAAGGCAAAGAGTGATGGATTGCCGGTGGTGAATGAATTTGAGGTGTTTCCGAAGACGTTAGTGAATTGCCACCGAGAGAGGTAGAATTTACTATAGATTTGATTCTCGAACTAGTCCGTGTCGATGGCGCTTATCGCATGTCGGCACTCAATTAGCCGAATCAAGAAGCGCTAGAGGAATTGCTTGAGAAGAAGTTTATTTGTCCGCCGTGGGGTGCTCCGTGTTATTGGTTAAGAAGAAGGAAGGTTCAATGAGGTTATGTGTTGACTACCGGTTGAATAAAGTTACAATCAAGAATCGGTATCCTTGCCGAGGATTGATGATTTGATGGATCAGCTCGTTGGAGCATGTGTGTTTAGTAAGATTGATCTGAGGTCTGGATATCATCAGATTCGTGTGAAGTCAGAGGATATTCAGAAAACTGCATTTAGAACGAGGTATGGACATTACGAATATTCTGTTATGCCGTTTGGAGTTACTAACGCACCTGGTGTTTTCATGGAGTATATGAACAGGATATTTCACCCATATCTTGACAAGTTTGTAGTAGTGTTCATTGATGATATTCTGATTTATTCGAAAAGCGATGAGGAGCATGCAGAACATCTCAGAGTTGTATTGGAATTGCTGAAGGAAAAGAAACTTTATGCGAAATTGTCCAAGTGTGAATTCTGGTTAGAGGAGGTGAGTTTTCTTGGTCATGTAATTTCCAAGAATGGAATTGCTGTGGATCCTACGAAAGTAGAAGCGGTGTCTCGGGAAGCGCCGAAGAATGCTTCGAGATCCGTAGTTTTCGGGTCTTGCGTTATTATCGGAAGTTTATAGAAGGATTTTCCAAATGGCGTTACTATTGACTAAGTTGACCAGAAGGGTCGATATTTGTTTGGGATGTTGAATGTGAGAAAGGATTTCAAGAGTCAAGAGGAGGTTGACAAGTGCTCGATCTTGATTTTGCCGATCCGACTAAGTCTTTGTGGTATATTGTGACGCATCATTAATGGGATTGGGTGGTGTGTTGATGCAAGATAAGGTGTGGCTTATGCTTCATGACTTGAAAGTGCATGAAAGGAATTATCCGACTCATGATTTGGAGTTGGCATTGTTGTGTTTGTTTTGAAGTTGTGGAGACATTATTTATATGGTTCTCGGTTTGAGGTATTCGTGATCATAAGAGTCGAGGTATCTCTTTGATCGAAAGAGTCGAACATGAGAGAAGATGGTTAGAATTCCTAAAGGATTATGATTTCGGTTTGAATTACCATCCGGTAAAGCAAACGTGGTTGCATGCTTTAAGTAGAAAGTCTTTGCACATGTCGATGTTGATGGTTCGTGAGTTAGATTTGGTTGAGCGCTCGAGATCCGAGTTTGGTTTGTGAAACTACTCCGAATAGTGTGAAATTGGGTATGTTGAAGCCGACTAGTGGTATTCGGAAGAGATTAGAAATGGGCAAAATATGATGTTGGTTTAGTTGATAAGTTGACATTGATCAACCAGGTCAAGGAGGCGAGTTCAATTGACGAGAATGGTGTTATGAGATTTGGTGATCGTGTGTGTTGGATGTTGCCGAGATTAGGAAGAGCATTTTGGAAGAAGGACATCGTAGGGTTGAGTATTCATCCCGGTGCTACCAAGATGTATCATGATTTGAAAAAGTTGTTTTGGTGGCTGGAATGAAGAAGGAAATTGTTGAGTTTGTGTATGCTTGTTTGATTTGTCGAAGTCAAAATCGAGCATCGTAAACCATCGATTGATGGAACCGCTGTATGTTCCGTAATGGAAGTGGGATGGAATCTCAATGGATTTTGTGTCCGGTTTGCCGAGGACAACTAAGAATTGTGATTCTATCGGGTGATTGTGGATAGGTTGACAAAATCGCTCATTTTATTCCGATAAGAATGGATTATCCGATGGAGAGACTAGCGAGTTGTATGTCGAAAAGGTTGTGAGTTTGCATGGTATTTCGTCTAGCATTGTGTCGGATCGAGATCCGAGGTTTACATCTAAGTTCGGACAGGATTGCGGAAGCTTTGGGTACCAAGTTGCGGTTGAGTTCCGCTTATCATCCGCAGACAATGGTCGGAAAGAACGATTCGATCGTTGGAAGATTTCCGAGAGCTTGTGTGTTAGAGAAGGGTGGAACTTGGGATAGCTATCGCCATTGATTGAGTTTACCTACAACAATAGCTTTCACCGAGTATTGGTATGGCTTCGTTTGAGGCATTGTATGGTAGGAGGTGTCGGACACCATTGTGTTGGTATGAAACCGGAGAGAATCGTGATTGGACCGAAATTGTTCAAGAAACTTGGAAAGATTAAGATGATTCAGGAGAAGATGAAGACTTCTCAGAGTCGTCAGAAGAGTTATCATGATAAGAGGAGGAAAGACCTTGAGTTCAGTGAAGGAGAGCATGTGTTTATGCGGGTTACTCCGATGACTGGAATTGGTCGAGCCTTGAAGTCAAGAAAGTTGACTCCCCGATTTATTGGTCCTTTTCAGATTACCAAGAGAGTTGGGAAGGTTGCATATCAGATTGCTTTGCCGCCGTCACTTGCGAATCTGCATGATGTTTTTCATGTGTCTCAGCTGAGGAAGTACATTGCTGATCCGTCTCATGAGATTCAGGTAGATGACATACAGGTACGGGAGAATTTGACGGTGGGCGACTGTGAATTGAGGATCGAAGTTGAAACAGTTATGGGCAAAGAGATTGCATTGGTAATGTTGCACCCAAAATTTGCCCTCATATCTCGATTTTATCCGGTTTAGGCTTCGCATTCATCATGACACTACATGCATTCATACCATGGTTCTAAGATTACGGGTTGGAGTGATTCCCAAAGATTTCTTTGAGCGAAAGGCGTGGTGCTTTCAACCAATCTGAGATATTTGAAAACGATGAGGTTTAATATTAAATCTTATCCGTTCATATCTATCGGGTTTCAGGGCTTGGTGTTCGATTGTTGAATTGAATGGTCTGTTCTTGAGGGAGCTACGGAAGTCTGGTTATTTTGAATATCATTACCTCCCGATTCAAGAGATCAATTCACCACGAGTTTGGGTTTTGTTGTTGTTTCGAGTTCATTGTTCAAGATGTAAAAGGGTGGACTATGATTATCCGTTCATTGATCAACAATTCCAGTTCTAGTGCATTTGGTTTGATCGTCAACTTTATTCGTTTCTTGGTGATAGTTGATATATGTGAAAATTTTCATCCAGAGGGCTTGTTTACAAGATTTACGAACGTCAAACTGCCGCATGTTGAGATCTTTTCCTATCGCGTCCATCGCTCGCAAAATTCAAGACATTCATTGAAATATTAGAAGTTCCTTTTTGAAATTCGTTGGTTTCAAATCCTTTTTCTGCTACCAAATATGTTTCGACTTGCGGATGCGGTGACAATACCATTAATTTCAAGTGGAAACTATCACCTTTTTTAAAGGAAATTATGGAATCGCTAAATTGACCAAGGTTTGGAATCAAGGATGTTATTTGAAATTTAGAGTTAGTTTTAATTCTCTGTTTCAAGTGGCAAAGGCTCCGAATTTCTACATGAACGGATCAACATGAAGGCTTTGTGGCCGGGAAATTCAAAGAATTTGAGTATTTGTTTAAATCTGCGTCATCAAACCATTTTCGCATTTAGAATTTAATTCTCAAGTTTCATATTAGAGGATTCAAGTTCTAAGATTACAACAACCATGTTACCACTCGTTTGATTCAAGGCTACGGATT
Organism: Vicia sativa; assembly: GCA_021764765.1. NCBI lineage: Eukaryota > Viridiplantae > Streptophyta > Magnoliopsida > Fabales > Fabaceae > Vicia > Vicia sativa. Next base: position 38,031,481 of record CM038795.1, on the reverse strand, counting down.
GGAATTGTAGATTGAAGTGGAATTGGATACACTTGTTAATCAATATTTCAACATGTTTTGTTTTAACCAATTTAACTTTTGGTTCATGACAAATTTATGGGATATTTGATGCATATTGAATTTCCAACTTTTATACACAATCAAGGATTCAATTAGTTGCATATTTCTCAAAGCTTGTGTTCATAAAATCCCAAGATTTCCAAGATTGCTCTAAAAGTTTTCGTACAAGGACACGAATCAAGTTACATGTTACAACTTGTCAAATCTTGGCATGCAAGTTTCAATCCAAAAGCCAACAAATTCATTCAATATTCAACTTCTTTTCCTTGTCATTCAAGTTCCAAAAGGCTTACTCGAATTCAAAATGACATTCAAAAATACCCGTTTACAAAGAAGGGTCAAACTTCCAAGTTCAATACTCATTTAACTTTGGTTTGTTCAAATGCTACAAGAGCCCTCAAAATTCAATGCTAATTTGAATATGTGATTTTGAAAATTTCAAACCTTTGCTACAACATTTTCAAGATTACATGCACAAGTACAATCTATGGTCATAAGTTCAAACATACAAGTAAAGACTACATATGCTATGTCTTAATCCTATTTTCTAGTGGACATCTTTGTTTGCTTGCTTCCCCATGCTTTGCTCTATCTTCAGACCATACTTTTGCTTTCTTGACCAACCTTCCTTCACCACTTCTCCAAGTTTGTGCCGTGGCTCGTGTTCATGAAACAAAAACAAAGAAAGAGCTTAGTTAGTAATTATGGACAGCATTAACAAGATACAAGTTTCAAAACAATTTTTTGTCTCATCATTAGGGGGAAGTAATTGGGATCAGTTTATGTTAATTTTGTTTCACATTCATGTTCCAGAATAACCACCCTTTTGCAAATCACAACACATAGTTGGTTCACAAAAGAGGGTGTGGTTCAGAAAACATTATCACCACTAAAGCTGCTGCAAGTACAAAGTTGCTGTCCTGTAATCAGAAATACATCAATAGCAGCCCAACAAAAGTTCACAGAGTGTTTTAGTCCATCAAATAATGCTGTTAAGCCCAATACACAGAAAATCAAAACTGGCACTATTGTTTTCTAACTGATAGATCAGAAAACATAATACCTAAGCCCATTTTCGATTCTCAAGGCCCTTATCGATCGACATCAAAACCCTAATGGAAAAGACAATATAAAAGCAAAACGCACAGTAATCAAGGGGGGCATAGACAACTGTTCATCTTAAAACCCTAGCCGAAACAAAAAGCAGAACAAAAACAACAGAGCAATATCCATCAGAACCCAGAAATACAACCATGTTCATCATGAACCCAGAAAAGAACTAACAACATTCATCATACCAACAACACTCAAACATAAGCCCAGAACATTCAAAAACAAACATTCAAACTCATCATTTCCCATTAAAACCCCTTCGAAATTCGAGATAGCCACGAGAGAAGAGAGCGGAAAGGTATTACCGTTTAGCGAGAAGAGAGGAGGTTATGGACCTAACGTGTCGCCATCCTTCTCCCTTCCTCGTCTCTTTTCTTTTGCATTTTCAAGATCGTTATTATCATCATCATCATTTAGAGCTAGGTTTTCCTTCCTTTGCAATCAGAAACCCAAATCCAAACAATTTTTCGTAAAATCAAAACAGATATTGTGAAATCGTTAATAACTGGTAATCGCAAGCGAGAGAGATGAGGAACACTAAGAGATCGAGAGCGAGCAAGTAAGATCGAGAGAGAGAGATGAAATCGGTGAGAATCGATGGAGCGGATGAGAGGATCGGTGGTGGGACGGCGCGAAATCGCAAGCGAGAGAGCGTGTAAGGGTTCTGCATGGAGGTCGAGAACGAATGTGAGGAGTCGTGAGATGAGGGTTTGTTTGTTTTGATCTGTCATTTAGTAAGAACTAGGATTAGTTTCATTCTAATGAATTTTTATTTTAAACACAGTTCTAGCAATAGTACTAAAAACATTTAAGTTTTTTTAGTAAATTTAATTTTTGTTTTATAAGAGTTAGTTTTAATTTTTATATAATAATTCATTTTATAAAATATAACTTAGTTAGTAAATTAATTTTTGTTTACAAACTAATTTTACTTTTTGTTTTTAAAAATTGATTTAGTTTTCTTTAGTTAATAAAATACAAAAATAATGAATTGATTTTTGTTTTCATTTTTATATCAGTATTAGTTTTTTTTATTTATTTAATTATAGTTAGTATTATTTATTTCTATAGTTCATAGTTTAAAAATGGTTTAGAAGGATATTAGTTGCAAGAATGATTGGTCTTGGTGGTTAGTCCAGGTGGTGACACTTGTCACCACCTGTTTGGTTTATTTCGAAATCTGGTGTATACATGTCCATGGTATATATTTTGCACCCTCCTGCATCAAACCATCAGATCTGATGAGGTCCAGATCCGACGATCCAGAATGGTGGACCACACTCTGCATTCATGGAGCATCTCATACAAGATCCAAAGACATTTTTGGGCTTGGGCTCATTGCTATCTACACCTCCAGTTAAAGCTCCAATCGTGCCCATTTCTCAACTTTTCTCTTTAAAATTAATATTATGCAAGTTTTTTTTATTATATAATGATGTATTAAATAATATTTTGGCATATGGTAGTTTTTATTTGTTGAATTACCAATTAAATTGTTAATTGATTTTTCATCAAGTAAAAGAATATCTATACTAATAATTATTTAAATTCGATTTTGTATTGTGTGTTAATTTATTTTCTTTTATTTTCGCTATTACATTGTCCGCTTGCATGTTTATTTCACGATTGCACACTCCGCTCTCACATTAATATAAAACAACAACGCCCCTCTCTCTTATTTTTGGTTACCCACACCAAATTCTCTAAGGGTCTCATGGTTGGGGATGGGCATGGCCATCCTCACGAGGTTAATTAAGGCCCTCGTTGCCTTGATTAATCATAACCCAAAAATAATTGGTCCATATACCAATCACCATGCACTGTGGTCTCATGATTAATCAAGTCCATATACTTGGTTAACCATAACCCGAAATATCATTTCACGTCCAACGCAATTTTCAAAATAGTGTTATGGTACTTAATTAAATTGTTAGAGGTTCGCCCAACGATTTAATTAAAAATGTAAAGTATTTGGGCCATTAGAGGGAAACCCAATGACTCGAATACTTTATTCCATACACTTGAACATTTAAAACACTTTCAAATTAAATTAATTAATTGAATTTGTTTTCAAAAATCAATTTTTCTACAAAAACAAAAAAACATAGTGATATGGTATTTAATTAAATTGTTAGAGGTTCGCCCGACGATTTAATTAAAATGTAAAGTATTTGGGCCATTAGAGGGTAACCCAATGACATAAATACTTTATTCCATAATACTTAATAAAAGTGAACTTGGTTTCACCTCACTCCTTTCATAATAAAGATTTTGGATGAGAGAAGATCGGTTGACCTCAATCACCAATCTTGAGTATCGAATCGTTAGAGGATATCCCAACGTTTTGGTACTTGTCATCTACCATTAAAATCAATTCAACTCATTCAAATCCTTTTTCGCTCATATGCGATTATCAAAAATCAAAAACATTTTCTTCTAAAATCAATACAAACAATCCAAGACATTTTCAACCAGAACTACGGAGTTTTGACTTTCCCATTGCACGAGGGAATACGTAGGCACGCGGTTTCGAAACCGTGTCAAACTCAAAATAATAACAAACAAATCCCGTTTTCTTATTTCTTATTCATAATTTAGAAATTAGCGATTACACACACACAAACACATTTTGAACTAAATGGGTCCCATCGAGTACGATGGACGTAAGAGGTGCTAATACCTTCCCCTTGCGTAACCGACTCCCGAATTCATATCTTTTGGTCTTGTAGACCGCCTTATCCGATTTTGTGGGTTTTATCTATATTTCCCCGTTCTTTTTAGAACAAATAAAATTAGGTGGCGATTTCATTATTTTTTGAAAATTCATTTTAAATGATTTTTTTTGAAAATCGAGTTGCTTCAGTTGGCGACTTCACTGGGGACAAAATATAAAAACTTTTTTGACTAAGCGAGTCAACCCTAGTTTAGTTCTTCGCATGTTTGTGTGTTTGTTTATCGCTTCTTTCTTTATGCTTATCTATTATTTATTTGCTTATTATTCTCTTCACACTTTATGTATATTATTTCGTTGATATATTATTATGATGGGAATTCATGGGCATTGTTACATAGATAAGCCCACTACCCAGGCTTCTAGGTCACCTTTTTAGGAATAGAGGGGTTGCGTAGCCTAGGTCCACTTGACTCCATTGTCTTGTTGGCCCGGCGAAGACTCCGCTTAGAGTTGGTTGTTTTAAGGAGGGTCGTTAGCCTGGACATCAATCTTTAGACAAATGACCTATAACTCTAAGTTTTGTTCATGTTGTCTAACCGAGACCAAACGCTCAAATGTTGGATTTAGAGCATCTGTTAAAGCCGTTTCTTGGGTATACTTTTACAAATACTATCACCACGTAGGCCTCTGCGATGATAGTGTTTGTAAAGGGATCTGAGACCCCAAGAAACATTTAGCAAAAAAACATAAGATTAGCCTTACCCGGGGAATTGTTGGGTAGACGTCGAAACCGTGACCGGCCGATCCTATGAACCAGTTCTATTTAATTTGCAACATACATTGCATACATTTGCACAAAACCATTTAGCATATAACTTTTATTTTCAGGGAACCTTATAGATTTTGTTGGTGCGAAGCGAAAGGAAGAATGAATTCGACTGTGAAGATCGTTCCATGTCTCAAATTCAAAGAACTGAAGTTGGGGAAGCTGATAACTCAAAGTGAAAGAATTCCACCTGTCAGTAGAGCTTATTTCGGGAAGAGGTTTAGGAACATCCTAGATCTTTTGACTACCAATGTGGATATGGAAGCTTTGATTGCTCTGGCAAAGTACTATGATCCTCCTCTTCGATGCTTTACATTCCAAGACTTTCAGCTTGTTCCTACAATTGAAGAGTTCGAGAGAATCCTTAATTGGCCTTTGAAGGACGACACTCCTTTCCTCAACATAGGGGAAGACCTCGATAAGGCTAAGGTAGCTGCTGCTTTGTTTCTTCCTGTAAGGGAGGTGGCACCTTGGATTACAGACAAAGGTATTCTTAGGCAAAACTTGGAAGATAAGTTGTTAAGTTTGAATGTTCAAGACGATTGGCCGACTTTCAGCTCCATACTTGCTTTGCTCATCTTTGGGGTGGTTTTGTTTCCAACTAATGAAATTGGTTACTTGAGCCCGTCTGCTATTGGTGTATTCATGTCAAAGAACCCTGTTCCTGCACTGTTGGCTGATGTTCTTTACCATCTCCATGAGAGAAATCTGAAGAAGCGAGGGGTGGTTCTGTGTTGTTCTCCATTGCTGTACTTATGGTTGACATCTCATATCCCTCAGAGTGGACCGTGGGAGAAGATCCTGAGAAACTTATCTTGGTCTCAAAATTGGCTTCACTAATGTAGATGGTGTGATGTGGCATTCTCCAGGTTGGGGATTCGTTGATGTTATCACTCACTGTGGTGGATATTCTAATGTTCCTTTGATTGGGTCTATGGGTTGCATCAATTATAACCCAAGACTTGCGACAAGGCAATTGGGGTATCCAATGGAGAATGAACCAAGGCTTGAGCACTTGGAAAGCTTCATTGTGCACGAACTTGGTAAAAGGACAAAGTATTGAAGATCCGAAGAGCTTGGGGTCAAATCCATAGGGAAGCCGAGAGTTAATCAAGAGGCGGAATTGATGGAAGATCTTACCATGGGTGATAGAGAGTCCAAGAAATCAAGCTACCTACTTTGTAGAGGTACCTTTGATCATCCGAACGTAATCACTCATGTGCCAATAGAGGAGAATATGAGGCTTGGAAATTATCGAAGATGGAGGAGGAAAGATTGGAGCTACAAAGCTCTAATTCTCGCATTTTTCTCAGAGCTGAAAATTTGGAGGCCAACCTCAAGGAGGTAAAAGAAGAATTAGAGGGGAGAAGGATACAGAATGAAAAGGATGAAGAGCTCCTGATGAGATGTTACGAAAACTTGAGGAGTCTTTGCAAGTGGGGCAAGGACCTCCGTCGACAATTGAAGGCCGCTCGAGATCAAGGGCCAGCTTATCTAGATGAAGAAAAGGCCGTTGAAGAAAAGAGAGCGTTGAAAGCACGTCTCAAAGCAAAGATTTCAAAGTTAGAAGCTTCTCTGGCACGAACCAATAAAATGCTAGAGAATGAGATAAGCGCAAAGAAGAAGTTTGCATCGCTAGAATTGGAAGCAATTGAATTAGTGAAAAATTCAAGAGCTGAACATTGTGAGGAAGAAAGAGATAGCAATAGGGATGCTTACGAAGGCCTTAGAGAGCAATGCCAAGGTTGGATTGATGAGATCCAAAAGTAAATCGGTTAGATGAAAAGGATGAACTAGTGTCCTTTCTAGAAGAGGAATGGGCATTTCTATTGGAAGTGCAGTGAAATGGTTGACATGTGTAACCGTTTGATTGTTGACGTACCTTGGAGACTCAGTCGGCCTAGAAGACCTCGAAGGCAACCCGATACCTCCTGCGTGAGTGATTTCCTCTTCCTTTGTCAAGAGGCGGTGAAACAGTTCAAGGCGGAAACTAGAGATTTGAAGCCTCGTCGTGGACAGCATTTCTAGTTTTAGCCACTTATCTTATTTGAATATTTGAATCTAATTATTATTGTAATGATTTAAATTCCAAGATGAATTTTATTGCTGTTTGAGCTTGAACGACCTTGTAGTCACAACTAACAATTTGAGTTTCTATGAGATTTCGTTGAATTGCGGTTTAATCGGTTTTTCTCTAATGTTTATTGTTAACTAACTAGTCTTCAAAGAGTCCCGAAAATAAAATGTACAAAACATATCATGGGCATGCATGCATACTCCATAGCATATCATACATAATGGTATTGAGACCATCATCTTACTTGTTGATTTTCTTCTCCAGACGAGAGACTAGGTTTCATCGTTCATCGTTACCGACAAGAAGTAACTTGAAGAAACCGATGGAGAAGATGGGCGACATGGCCTCTAGGGACAAGAATGGATACTCGTATAGGGCAATTGATGGAGATAATTGAACATGGCTCGCAACAAGAGGGTTGAGAGCTCGTTGTGAGGCTGCTGTAGTCACTTCAAGAAGTCGCTCAAGGGAATGTTGTGTCCGAAATTAGCTTGAAGTCAACGCCGGTCTTCGATCTTGCCGGCGAGAACCAGCTTTCAAGCGGATCATCTGCGGTGGTTCCTCCTCCGCCTACCCCACACGTCGCCGTATCCGAACTGTGTTGGTGCCTCCACCGGCGGAAGGACTATTGATTCGATTCCTCAAGCATGATGAAGATAACTTTGAGGATTGGTTTTCCAATGTTGAGGAGCCAAAGGATAGGAAGTTGAAGATGCTCGGAGCGCATGCAAGCCTTTGAGAATCGGATGTTTTGGGTTTCGACATGTCCAACTTGGGATTGGTTCAAGGAGTGAGGATTCCTCAAAATTTAAAATCGAGCTTTCAAGTACAAGGGCAACTCTTGTCCTAAAACCCACTTGAGGTATTACTATAGGAGGATGTCTGCGTACACGAAGGATGAGAAGCTCTTAATGCATTTTTTCCAAGATAGTTTGGTGATGGGCCATTGGATTGGTATATGGGCCTTGATAGCTCCAGTGCGAACTTGAGAGAGTTGATTGTAGCTTTGTTCAACACTATGGCTTTAACACCGATATGGCGCCACGAGAACCAGGTTGCACAACTTAGCTCAAGAAAAGCCGAATCTTTCAAGATGCGCAAAGGTGGCGCGAGGTAGGCGCTAAAGTTCAACCCCAATGGTGGAGCGAGATGGTGGAAATGTTTAGACACTAGATGGGCCGTACTATGCCTCTTGCGGTCCGACCGATTTCCGACATGGTGATGTTTGGTGAAAGAGTCGAGATGGGGATCAAGTTAGGAAGATTCAAGATGTTGGTACGACAAGAATCAAGTTGGTGGCACCAAGAAGTCTTTTGGTGGTTACCAAAGAAGAAGGAAGTCGAGCGCGTATGAGCGAAGAGGAAAAGAAGCGCCAGAATTCAATCGCCAAGTTGTCTGTAACTATTCCCGCTAGTGTTCCAAAACAAGAGGTTGCTCGAGACAATACCAGCCCGGACCCATGAAGAAGTTTGACCCTTTGCCAATGTCTTATGCGAGGTATTCGCCCATTTACAAAGTCCGAATATGATTGAATTGCGCCATCTAAAGATTGACCACGATAACCATCAGTACTTCAATGCGAATGCCCATTGTCTCTATCACTCTAATGCTCCGGCATTCCATTGAGAATTGCTATGCTTTCAAGTACAAGGTGCGAATTTACTAGACACTGAGGCAATCAACTTTGGACCTCCTCCCACTCCTAATGTCATTCAGACCCTTTACCTCCTCATGGTGGAAATCTTGTTAATGCAATTGTAAGATGGAAGTCCGAACGATAATGGATGTTAGTGGTTTGACCACTCCATTGTGGTGGATAAAGAAGCAATTATTGTTGAAGGAGATTTGTTGTGATGATGGTTGTAAACAATGCTTAATTCAAGTTGAAGGTTGTGATAAGTTGAGACGAGATTGATCGATTCTTGAAGGGACTCTTGGTTTATCCAAAGAACTTGATATGCGAATGTTGAAGATGAGGTCGACGTGGTCACTATCCCGTCACTTCTATAAGGATTCCGTTACAATCCCGTGCCGACTAAGAAACCTCCCGTGATTATCACTTTGCGGTCCAAGACCCTACACTAGCGAAAAGGCTATCCCATGGAATTATGGGTGCGAGTACTACCGTGACGGCAAGAAATTGAATGTGGAGACCTCAACGAAAGTATGATGAAAAGAAGATTGGAAGATATGAGTGCGGTGCATGACATTGCGGAAGAAAGTCGGATTACCCAGTGGACGAATCTTCTCTCCACCCAATCTAGTTGAGAAAGTCCAAGCTTTGGCCAAGGCTAAAGCAAAGGGAAAGGAGTCATGATTGGGGTGAGTCAACACCAAAGATTTCGAACCTTCGAGCCACGAGATGACCAAAGATGTTGAAGAACGATGAGGTATATAAAGAAGCGATTACAAGATAATCGACCAGCTCGACGCCCGCCAAGATCTCTATCTTAGCTTTGTTAAGGATTCTAAGCCTCACCGCAATGCTCTTATGCATTTGTTAGGAACATCCTTCGTTCCCAAGAGATCTCGGTTAACCAATTTGGAGGCATTGTGAACAATATTTCGGCAAGTAATGGTCTCGGTTTCTTGACTTGATTTACCTCCCGAAGGAAGCATAACAAAGCGCTACGTTTCCGTGGAGATAGCGAGAACTACTTTGTCCGTGTGTTTGGTTGACACGGATCATCCTCAATGTTCTTCCAAAGTCTACTCTCTTGAAGTTGGATTATGAAGGTGTTGTCTTTGAGACCCGTGATTTGATAGTTAAGGCGTTTGATGGGTCAAGAGATCGGTGTTTGGTGAGGTGGACCGCCTATTAAGATAGGCCCAGGGTTTTGATGCAACTTTTTCGTCATGGATATTAATCCCTCCTACTGTTGTTTGCTTGGACGCCCCTGGATTCATGGGGCTGGTGCCGTGACATCCACCTTGCACCAAAAGTTGAAGTTCTTAATTAATGGAAAGGTGGTCACCATTTATGGTGAAGAAGATTATGTCGTCAGTCATTTGAGCAACTTTCGGTATGTTGAAGTTGAAGGAGAGATCCACGAAACTCCATGCCAGGCTTTTGAGGCGATGTCGATCGATAAGATCCTTTGCAAAAGGTGAAGTCTCCATGGCATCCTCAAGCGTGCTCGAGGCTATTGTCAAGTCAAGACATCCTGAAGGGTGGGGAAGAGTGCTAGAGCTTCCTACCCAGACGGATAAGAGGGGTTTGGGTTTTGCTCCCGGATTGAAGATCTCAGTCTCCACCCCAATGAGCAAAGGGATGTCTCCTCCTGTCAAGTTTGTCAAAGGTGGAATCCAGATTGAAGATGTTGATGCCATTGATGGTGAAGCAGATGGTGACTATGATGTGGACAAGTGGATCTACCCAACCGTTCCAGGACGTGAGCTTTCAAATTGGCTCGTTGAAGATGTTGCTGTGGTTACCCGTTTTGAAGAGTAATTTTCTGTTTTTATGTCATTCCATAATTCCTACGTTATGCCCAAGACGTAGTGATCATCTTGTAGGCCACCATGTTTTAACTTTCAAGTTTATCATTAATGAAGGGCGTCCTTACGCATTCAAATTTTCTCTCTTTGTTTTTCGCACTTATTTCTTTTAAAGGTGACAACATCAAATTTTACTTTCTTTTTATACAAACCTTTTGTCTTTTCTTTTATTTTATTATAAAACAAACTTAATTAAAAATAATAATAAAAATAAAATTACCAACAACAGATCACGGTCCTTGACGGACCGGATTTTGTCGACGATGATTCCGTGGCTCATTATGATTTCGACGAACCAATTTATCAAGCGAAGAGGAAGCGAAGAGGACTGTGAATTACCTGAGGAATTAGCCAGGATGTTGAGGCAAGAGGAAAAGGTCATCCAGCCGCACCAAGAGGATCTAGAAGTGGTCAATCTGGGAACCGAGGATGCTCGAAAGGAGGTCAAGATTGGGGCAGCATTGGAAGATGGAGTTAAGCAAAAGCTTGTCGAAATGCTACATGAGTACGTGGACATCTTTGCTTGGTCTTATGAAGATATGCCCGGGTTAGATACTGATATCGTTATGCACGAGTTGCCCTCAAAGAAGGCTGCCCACCGATAAGCGGAAGCTTCAGAGCATCGAAATGTCAAGAAAGATCAAAGAAGAGGTTCGAAGCGGATGGAAGGGTTTCCTAAAGGTTGTTTCTTATCCCCATGGGTTGCAAACATTGTACCGGTCCAAGAAAGACGGCAAGGTAAGGATGTGTTGATTATAGGGATACGAATAGAGCTAGCCCTAAGGATGACTTCCTCTCCGCACATTGACATTTTGGTCGATAATCTGCTCAAGCTAAAGTATTCTCCTTCATGGATGGTTTCTCGCTACAACAGATTAAGATGGCGCAATGATATGGAGAAAACTACTTTCATTGGGGAACCTTACATTACAAAGTGATGCCTTTTGGTTTGAAGAGCAGGGCAACGTGTCAGCTATGTTACTCTCTTTCATGATATGATGCATAAAAGATTGAAGTATACGTTGATGATATGATTGCCAAGTCGAACAGAAGAACACGGTTCACTTGTTGAAATTATTCGAAGGTTGAGGAAGTTCGGTGAGGTTGAACCGAGTAAGTGCACCTTTGGGGTGAGATCGGGAAACTTTTAGGCTTTATTGTGAGCGAAAGGGATTGAGGTTGACCTGCTAAGATAAAAGCGATACAAGAGATGCGAGCCAAGGGAGAAAAAGAAGTGCGAGGTTTCTTGGGAAGACTGAATTACATCGCTAGGTTCATTTCTCATCTACGACTACTGTGAGCCCATTTTCAAGTGTTAAGAAAGAATCCAACGACCGGTGGAGCGGCGATTGTCGGCGGCATTCGACGAGATAAAGAGGTACCTACAAGAGCCTCAATTCTCTCACCCCGGTGGAGGGTAGCCGCTGATTATGTACTTGACCGTGTTGGAGAATTCCATGGGTGTGTGCTCGGTCAACATGATGAGACAGAGAAAAGAGCACGCCATATACTATTTGAGCAAGAAGTTCAGAATGTGAATCGAGGTATTCATTATTGGAGAAGACTTGTTGTGCCGCATGGGCGGCAAAGCACTCGAACAGACATGTTGACTCACACTACTTTCTTGATCTCCAAAATGGACCCGATAAAGTATATCTTTGAGAAGCCACTCACGGGAAGGATAGCCGTTGGCAAATGATCCGACGAATATGATATCAATACACTACTCGAAGGCTATCAAAGGTAGTGTGGTGGCGGACTATCTCGCTCAACAACCATTAGATGATGACTATCACCGATGAAGTTTGAGTTCCGATGAGGACATTATGTATATCGAGATTGTAACATTCGAGGCCACGAAGAGGGACCGAGCCGGGCTCGCGGTGGACGATGGCATTCGATGGAGCCTCAAATGCATTGGGAAATGGTGTTAGCGCCATTATCACTTCTCCGTGAGTTTTCATATTCCATTCACGCGAATCATTTCGATTGCACCAATAATGTGGCGAGTCGAAGCTTGTATTTTGGGATTGAGCGACCATTGATCCGAGGATCAAGATCTTAGCGGTATCTGGAGATTACGCTTGGTAATTAGTCAAATCAATGGAGATTGGGAGACCCGCCATCCGAATTTGATTCCATACCGAGATCATGTCTTGAAGTTGATCCCTTATTTCGACGAGATCACTTTTGATCACATCCCAAGGGAAGAGAATAATTTGGCAGACGCTTTGGCTACTCTGTCATCCATGTTTAAAGTCGATGGGCGAATGATGCCCGTCTATCACTATAATGAGGTTGGATGAGCTGCGTTATAAGTAGAAGGTGAAGCGGATGAAAACCTTGGTTCTATGACATCAAAAGGTATCTCGAGACGAAAGAATACCCTGATGATGCTTCCATCGTTGATAAGAAGGCTCTGCGCAAGTACTCGGCTAAATTCTTCCTCAATGGCGGTGTGTTGTACAAAAGGAACTATGACTGCTTTTGCTCGGATCGTGGATAGACACGAAGCAAATAAGATTATAGAAGAAATTCATGAAGGTTCCTTCGGGACGCATTCTAGTGGACACACCATGGCCAAGAAGATCTTGAGAGCAGGCTATTGGTCCACCATGGAGAATGACTACAACCATGCCGAACATGCTACAAATGTCAAGTCTACGCTGATAAGGTGCATGTGCCGCCTTCTTCATTGAATGCTTTGACTTCTCCATGGCCTTTCGCAATGTGGGGCATTGATATGATTGGAGAAATTAAGCCCACCGCTTCGAATGGACATCGATTCATCCTTGTTGCCATTGACTACTTTACCAAATGGGTTGAGGCGATCTTATGCTCGTGTCACTAGACAAGTGGTCACACGTTTCATCAAGCATAATATCATTTGTCGCTATGGGGTTCCCGAGAAGATCATTACTGATAACGGCTCGAATCTCAACAACAAAATGATGAAAGAGTTGTGCGACGATTTCAAGATAAAACATCATAACTCTTCTCCATACCGTCCAAAAATGAATGGTGTTGTGGAGGCGGCAAACAAAAATATCAAGAAGATTGTACAGAAGATGGTTGTCACTTACAAGGATTGGCACGAGATGCTACCATTTGCCTTACACGGCTACCGCACTTCAATACGCTGCGTCAACAGGGCAACTCCTTCTCCTTGGTATACGGTATGGGCATCCTACCCGTTGAAGTTGAAATTCCTTCCTTAAGGATTTTAACGGATGTGCAACTCGATGAGGCGGAATGGGTTCGAGAATAGACTTGACCAATTGAATCTCATCGACGAGAAGAGATTGTGACTATTTGTCATGGACGCTATACGAGCGTATGAAAAGGGCTTTCGACAAGAATTTTGCCTCCTAATAGTACCGACGCTCGGGGCAAGTGGGCTCCAAATTATGAAGGACCGTATATTGTGAAGAAAGTTTTCTCTGGAGGAGCTATGTTGCTCGCAACTATGGATGGAGAAGATTTCCCTCACCCGATCAATGCGAGATGTAGTCAAAAATACTTGATAAAAAGACCGTTAGGTTGGTGGCCTAAGCAAAATAAGGGCATCCCGACGAACCAAGAAGTTTGGGCAAAAGTTAGGATAAATATAAAAGATTGTACACCCGCAAGTCGAAAACACAGAAAGGCGGCTTGGGCAAAAAGGGTATCCGGTGGATTGAAAACCGAAAGGCGGTCCGAGCAAAATTAGGGATTCAAGGCGACTACAATCACTGCGACACACTTTTGGTCACTTTTTACAATAACTTGATAATCCGAGAGATGGAGGTCGGTCTAATTGGAGCATTTTACATTGACGGATCGATATTGAGGCGTTGAAGTTGTGAAGGGCATGGCGGATTCGAGATTCGACAAAATCCATGATTTTATTGTCACCTTTTCTTTTAACTTTGATGTATAAGCAATTGCCTCTTTTCGAGATTTGCTTCTTGATGTAAATGCTCATTTACGGGCTAATCAATCAATAAAATTACTTTCATCAAACTGTGTTTTCTATTATTTTGTCTACATCTTATTTTCATGTTTTTTTAACTGTTTTGTTTGCAAAACGACGTCCGATATTTTAATAAACTTCATATAAAACACCGATTGCCAAGCGTGGCATAATTCGAAGTTACTCGAATTTCGCACACCACATTAACGATTGAAACAGTTGATCTCTGTAGCGTAATTATTTGTTATGTCTCTGTTTACATTTTCAATTATGGGCACCATGTGCATGGGCTTGATCAACGACAAGGTTTCTTTCTCTCAACAAGAGTTATCTATGGCATATGTGTGCCCTCAAATGTTATCACTCTTTCGTCGTCGCGGAAGATCGCAAAGAGCGGCCAAGATCATTTTCAAAGGCTCACTTGTGCGGAAGATGTTGTCGACTCCTCTTATGCAAGAGCTCGTAATCCGAGCTATCGAAATCATAAACTCGCAACAAGATCATCATCCGGATGAATGTCAATCTCTAAGAGTTACTTCCCGGATGTTGATCATTGAAGAGATACTTCTATTTGCAATCCCTTGCGGAATCGGACTATCATCTCTTTGACCAAGACCAGATGATTTATATTCAATTCATGAAGGGTTGATGTTCCCTCGGACTCAATTGCCTTTAGTCTGGATGAATTATCAAAACATGCATCATTGCATTGCATAGCATAAAAAAGCGTAGCATTTCTATTGATATGGAGCATTACGCTAAAAAGTAATAATCTCAAACATGCATCTAAGCATAAGCCGATTAAAGTGTTTCTCGAGTACCTTTTGCGTCTCGAAGAAAAGTCTATCCATAAAAATCCCAAGTGGTATTCCCATCGAGTTCCTCAAGAAATTCTTCTTGTTGTTGTCATCTGCATTTTGACCACGTGTCGGTCTCTCACATTATTGATTCAATTCAATTACCAAGCGTACTTTTGCAAATTTTTATTCTTGGTATTCTTACCCGTTTGCCTCTATCGTTAGAGTGTGAGTAAGAGTCGGTGTCTAACCTTTCTTGCTTCTCAATTGTTTGAGTATCCATACTTGGTGTGTGGTAATTCATATAGTTGCCACTCTTGAAAAATTACACCCGCCTTGACTGAGGATATTGTATTTCTTGCATATTTGCAAACTTCAAGTCCAACGTAGCTCGCAATCCTTGCTATAGTCTCTTTTGGTTGGCCTATTTCCCGTGAATTCGTCTTCGATCGACGATTTTACCATTCCATATATTTTCTCCCCAGTGAGTCTGCTCCAGTCGGTCTCTTTCTTGTGTGTGTCTAATATCTTTACGACATATACTCACATGCATTCTCATTTTGATCTGAAGCAACTTATTGAAGTATGCTCGTCCAAAGATCTATGAGTTCTTGCCTTTACGATGCGAAGCAACTTATTGAAGTATGCTCGTTCCAAAGGTCATCGGTTTCGTTTTTTTGATCTGCGATGCAACTTATTAAAGTATGCGCGTTCCAAAGATCTATCTGTTCTCATTTTTGATCTGCGATGCAACTTATTGAGTATCGCGTTCAAAGATCTATGAGTTCTTACCTTTCGATGCGAAGCAACTTATTGAAGTATGCTCGTTCAAAGGTCGATTGGTTTCGTTTTTGATCTGCGATGCAACTTATTAAAGTATCGCGTTCCAAAGATCTATCATTCTCATTTTGATCGCGATGCAACTTATTGAGTATCGCGTTCCAAAGATCTATGAGTTCTTACCTTTCGATCTGCAAGCAACTTATTGAAGCTCGTTCCAAAGGTCTGATTGGTTTCGTTTTGATCTGCGATGCAACTTATTGAGTATGCTGTTCCAAAGATCTCCACTTCTCATTTTGATCTGCGATGCAACTTATTGAAGTATGCGTTCAAAGATCTATGAGTTCTTACCTTCCGTGCAACATTGAAGTATGCTCGTTCCAAAGGTCCGATTGGTTTCGTTTTGATCTGCGATGCAACTTATTGAAGTATCGCGTTCCAAAGATCTACATTCTCATTTTTGATGCGATGCAACTTATTGAAGTATCTGCGTTCAAAGATCTATGAGTTCTTACCTTTCGATCTGTGAAGCAACTTATTGAAGTATGCTCGTTCAAAGATCTATCGACTTTCATTTCTAGTCGCAAAGTCGCTTATTTAAGCGCATTCGTTTCTCGATGTCTTGAAATCTTTTACAAAAAAATCATCACAAAAATAGAAAAATAAAATTATCAAAAATTGAAAATCCGAAAAAACATAAACATTTATACTTGTTCTTGGAATTTTTGGGTTCTTTAGTATTTAATCTTCTTCTACCTTGAAAGTTCAAAGGCTAGCGCCAATTTCACTTTCGGGTTTAAGACGATTAAATAGAGAACATATTGCACCCAAAATTTGCCCTCTATCTCGATTTTATCGGTTTAGGCTTCGCATTCATCATGACACTCACATGCATTCATACCATGGTTCTAAGATTACGGGTTGGGTGATTCCCAAGATTTCTCTTTTGAGCAGAAAAGGCGTGGTGCTTTCAACCAATCTGAGATATTTGAAAACGATGAGGTTTAATATTAAATCTTATCCGTTCATATCTATCGGGTTCCAGGGCTTGGTGTTCGATTGTTGAATTGAATGGTCTGTTCTTGAGGGAGCTACTGAAGTCAGTTATTTTGAATATCATTACCTCCCGATTCAAGAGATCAATTCACCACGAGTTTGGGTTTTGTTGTTGTTCGAGTTCATTGTTCAAGATGTAAAAGGGTGGACTATGATTATCCGTTCATTGATCAACAATTCGAGTTCTAGTGCATTTGGTTTGATCGTCAACTTTATTCGTTTCTTGGTGATAGTTGATATATGTGAAAATTTTCATCCGGAGGGCTTGTTTACAAGATTTACTGACGTCAAACTGCGCATGTTGAGATCTTTTCCTCGCGTCCATCGCTCGCAAAATTCAAGACATTCATTGAAATATTAGAAGTTCCTTTTGAAATTCGTTGGTTTCAAATCCTTTTACGCTACCAAATATGTTTCGACTTGGATGCGGTGACAATACCATTAATTTCAAGTGGAAACTATCACCTTTTTAAAGGAAATTATGGAATCGCTAAATTGACCAAGGTTTGGAATCAAGGATGTTATTTGAAATTTAGAGTTAGTTTTAATTCTGTTTCAAGTGGCAAAGGCTCGAATTTCTACATGAACGGATCAACATGAAGGCTTTGTGGCCGGGAAATTCAAAGAATTTGAGTATTTGTTTAAATCTGCGTCATCAAACCATTTTCGCATTTAGAATTTAATTCTCAAGTTTCATATTAGAGGATTCAAGTTCTAAGATTACAACAACCATGTTACCACGTTTGATTCAAGGCTACGGTTGGAATTGTAGATTGAAGTGGAATTGGATACACTTGTTAATCAATATTTCAACATGTTTTGTTTTAACCAATTTAACTTTTGGTTCATGACAAATTTATGGGATATTTGATGCATATTGAATTTCAACTTTTATACACAATCAAGGATTCAATTAGTTGCATATTTCTCAAAGCTTGTGTTCATAAAATCCCAAGATTTCCAAGATTGCTCTAAAAGTTTTCGTACAAGGACACGAATCAAGTTACATGTTACAACTTGTCAAATCTTGGCATGCAAGTTTCAATCCAAAAGCCAACAAATTCATTCAATATTCAACTTCTTTTCCTTGTCATTCAAGTTCCAAAGGCTTACTCGAATTCAAAATGACATTCAAAATACCGTTTACAAAGAAGGTCAAACTTCCAAGTTCAATACTCATTTAACTTTGGTTTGTTCAAATGCTACAAGAGCCCTCAAAATTCAATGCTAATTTGAATATGTGATTTTGAAAATTTCAAACCTTTGCTACAACATTTTCAAGATTACATGCACAAGTACAATCTATGGTCATAAGTTCAAACATACAAGTAAAGACTACATATGCTATGTCTTAATCCTATTTTCTAGTGGACATCTTTGTTTGCTTGCTTCCCCATGCTTTGCTCTATCTTCAGACCATACTTTTGCTTTCTTGACCAACCTTCCTTCACCACTTCTCCAAGTTTGTGCCGTGGCTCGTGTTCATGAAACAAAAACAAAGAAAGAGCTTAGTTAGTAATTATGGACAGCATTAACAAGATACAAGTTTCAAAACAATTTTTTGTCTCATCATTAGGGGGAAGTAATTGGGATCAGTTTATGTTAATTTTGTTTCACATTCATGTTCCAGAATAACCACCCTTTTGCAAATCACAACACATAGTTGGTTCACAAAAGAGGGTGTGGTTCAGAAAACATTATCACCACTAAAGCTGCTGCAAGTACAAAGTTCTGTCTGTAATCGAAATACATCAATAGCATGACAAAAGTTCACGAGTGTTTTAGTCCATCAAATAATGCTGTTAAGCCAATACAGAAAATCAAAACTATTGTTTTCTAGCGAGATCGAAAACATAATACCTAAGCCATTTTCGATTCTCAAGCCCTTATCGATCGACATCAAAACCCAATGGAAAAGACAATATAAAAGCAAAGCATACGATAATCAAGGGGCGAGACAACTGTTCATCTTAAAACCCTAGCCGAAACAAAAAGCAGAACAAAAACAACAGAGCAATATCCATCAGAACCCAGAAATACAACCATGTTCATCATGAACCCAGAAAAGAACTAACAACATTCATCATACCAACAACACTCAAACATAAGCCCAGAACAATCAAAAACAAACATTCAAACTCATCATTTCCCATTAAAACCCCCTTCAGAAATTCGAGATAGCCACGAGAAAGAAGAGAGCGGAAAGGTATTACCAGTTTAGCAGAGAAGAGAGGAGGTTGCGGACCTAACGTGTCGCCATCCTTCTCCCTTCCTCGCTCTTTTTTTGCATTTTCAGCATCGTTATTATCATCATCATCATTTAGAGCTAGGTTTTCCTTCCTTTTTGCAATCATAAACCCAAATCCAAACAATTTTCAGAAAATCAAAAGCAGATATTGTGAAATCGTTAATAAGCGGTAAGCGGAAATCATAGCGAGAGATGAGGAACACTAAGAGATCGAGGCGAGCCTTAGTGAATCGAGAGAGAGAGAGATGAAATCGCGGTGAGAATCGATGGCGGCCCGATGGAGGATCGGTGAGGGTGGACGGAAGCATGCGGTAGCGAGAGAAGCGGCGGTAGGGTTGCATGGAGTCGAGCGAATGTGAGGAGTCGTGAGATGAGGTTTGTTTGTTTTGATCATCATTTAGTAAGAACTAGGATTAGTTTCATTCTAATGAATTTTATTTTAAACAGTTCTAGCAATAGTACTAAAAACATTTAAGTTTTTTAGTAAATTTAATTTTGTTTTATAAGAGTTAGTTTTAATTTTTATATAATAATTTATTTTATAAAATATAACTTAGTTAGTAAATTAATTTTTGTTTACAAACTAATTTTACTTTTTGTTTTTAAAAACTGATTTAGTTTTCTTTAGTTAATAAAATACAAAAATAATGAATTGATTTTTGTTTTCATATATAATAGTTTTTTATTTATTTAATTATAGTTAGTATTATTTATTTCTATAGTTCATAGTTTAAAAATGGTTTAGAAGGATATTAGTTGCAAGAATGATTGGTCTTGGTGGTTAGTCCAGGTGGTGACACTTGTCACCACCTGTTTGGTTTATTTCGAAATCTGGTGTATACATGTCCATGGTATATATTTTGCACCCTCCTGCATCAAACCATCAGATCTGATGAGGTCGAGATCCGACGATCCAGAATGGTGGACCACACTCTGCATTCATGGAGCATCTCATACAAGATCCAGCAGCATTTTTGGGCTTGGCTCGATTGCTATCTACACCCTCAGTTAAAGCTCCAATCGGCCCATTTCTCAACTTTTCTCTTTAAAATTAATATTATGCAAGTTTTTTATTATATAATGATGTATTAAATAATATTTTGGCATATGGTAGTTTTTATTTGTTGAATTACCAATTAAATTGTTAATTGATTTTCATCAAGTAAAGAATATCTATACTAATAATTATTTAAATTCCGATTTTGTATTGTGTGTTAATTTATTTTCTTTTATTTTTCGCTATTACATTGTCCGCTTGCATGTTTATTTCGTGATTGCACACTCCGCTCTCACATTAATATAAAAACAACAACGCCTCCGCTCTCTCTCTTATTTTGGTTACCCACACAAATTCTCTAAGGGTCTCATGGTTGGGGATGGGCATGGCCATCCTCACGAGGTTAATTAAGGCCCTCGTTGCCTTGATTAATCATAACCCGAAAAATAATTGGTCCATATACCAATCACCATGCACCAGGGTCTCATGATTAATCAAGTCCATATACTTGGTTAACCATAACCGAAATATCATTTCTCTCGTCCAACGCGCAATTTTCAAAATAGTGTTATGGTACTTAATTAAATTGTTAGAGGTTCGTCCAGCGATTTAATTAAAATGTAAAGTATTTGGGCCATTAGAGGAAATCAATGACTGAATACTTTATTCCATACACTTGAACATTTAAAACACTTTCAAATTAAATTAATTAATTGAATTTGTTTTCAAAAATCAATTTTCTACAAAACAAAAAACATAGTGATATGGTATTTAATTAAATTGTTAGAGGTTCGCGACGATTTAATTAAAATGTAAATATTTGGGCCATTAGAGGTAACTCAATGACATAAATACTTTATTCCATAATACTAATAAAAGTGAACTTGGTTTCACCTCACTCCTTTCATAATAAAGATTTTGGATGAGAGAGAGATCGGTTGACCTCAATCACCAATCTTGAGTATCGAATCGTTAGAGGATATCCCAACGTTTTGGTACTTGTCATCTACCATTAAAATCAATTCAACTCATTCAAATCCTTTTTCGCTCATATCGATTATCAAAATCAAAACATTTTCTTCTAAAATCAATACAAACAATCAAGACATTTTCAACGAACTACGGAGTTTTGACTTTCCCATTGCGAGGGAATACGTGAGGCTGCGGTTTTGAAACCGTGTCAAACTCAAAATAATAACAAACAAATCCGTTTCTTATTTCTTATTCATAATTTAGAAATTAGCGATTACACACACACAAACACATTTTGAACTAAATGGGTCCCATCGAGTCTGATGGACGTAAGAGTGCTAATACCTTCCCTTGCGTAACCGACTCCGAATTCATATCTTTTGGTCTTGTAGGCCTTATCCGATTTTGTGGGTTTTATCTATATTTCCCCGTTCTTTTTAGAACAAATAAAATTAGGTGGCGATTTCATTATTTTTTGAAAATTCATTTTAAATGATTTTTTTTGAAAATCGAGTTGCTTCAGGTAAGAGTGGCTTGGGGAGGACCAGCTGATGGAAATGTTACTTGGGAGCTGGAGAGTCAGATGAAGGACTCGTATCACGAACTATTAAATCGAGGTATGTTTTCGAGGGCGAAAACTCTTTTAAGTTGGGGAGAGTTGTGACACCCCGAAAATAATTCGGTAATTAAATAATTATGATTTTAATTATTAAATTAATTGAGAGCATAGTTTATTTAATATATTGAATTATTGAAATTAATTATGGAATTAATTGGAGAATGGGAAATAAATAAGTATTTTATTTATGTTAAAAGGAATAAAAGGAATAAAATAAGGAAAAGAGGAAAATAGATTCATTTTTGGAGAAAACAAGACTACGTAGAAGTGCGAAGAGGAAAAGAAGGAAAACCTAGAAGTGTCGAATCTCAAGAACCCACAAGGTGAGGGTGATTCGATTGATTATGGCTTATTATGGGTTTGATGTTGATGATATAGGGTATAGCATGTTAGAGAATTGTGTTTGTGAATTTATAGGGTTTCATGAATGTGTCCCTATAGGTGTCAGATTGTGTCAGAATGTATAGATTAATGGATCGCAAGATGTAGGATTATTCTTGACAGTAAAACATGTTATATTGTGTGTTATTGATGATGAATGAGTGATTTTATGGTGTTGGAATACATGGAGTACGTTTTGGAATGAATGAGAAATGACTTTGGGAAATAAGCTGTCAAAACTAGATTTTGGGTTCGATGGTCGTGGGAACCGGTTCCCCGATGGGAGAACCGAGTTTCAGCTTTTAAAATGGTATTTTGAACTCGGGGAAGGTTCTGTGGGAGGAACGGGTTCCGTTACTTTTTCGAGCGAAAATATTTTAAGGAACCGGTTCCCTACAGGAACCGGGTTCCCCATACATTTTCGGTATTATTTTTAATTGTGGGAACCGGTTACTCCAGGAGGAAGGTTCCATGAAATATTTTAAAATTTCCAAAACTTCAAAATTCATAACTTTCAAACCGTAAGTCCTTTTTGCGCCGTTTGGACGTTATTTCCTAAATTTTATGCTCTACCTTATGAAATGAAAATATTTTAGAAAACTTGAAATTATTTTGAAAAGGGTTGGATTTGAAATAAATGAATTTTAATGAACACATAAGGATGTATGTGTAGTAGAGGAACCTTGGTGATGAGGACACGGTAATGTGTAGGTGTAATAGCATGTTTATGCTAAGGTTAGATGTATGCATGATTGGTGGATGTATCATGTTGATTGGTTTGCATGTTTATGCTTGATGTTGATTGTATGCATGATTGGTTGAGATATCATGTTGGATGGTTGTTTCATTATGTTGAATTGATGTATTACATAGGCGATTAATGTTGCATGCTATTGATGTGTGCATATGCATTGTTTTGGTGAAGTTAATTCCCATTGTGCGGAATTTGACTTGGATTGCCAATAACGATATGCGAGTGAGGATGGGTGGTTAAATTTGGATTAGTATCCGAGTGGTTACGGACGAATCGATGGTACTGTGTCCGGTTGATAATGGATCGGTGTTGGGTGACTTGGTCACGAAGTCGGTACCGCATGCATTGAGTGCATTTGTGTTGTATGGAATTGTAACATGTTAGGATGTTTTCGGTGTTGCAATTCTTTTATTGATTCTTGATTATGCATGATGAATTATATGGTTATGATTGTGCGTTGGATTCGAATGGTGTTAAGTGGTGGAATAATATGCTTGTATTATATTATTGATTGAAAGACTTATAATGTGCTTTAATTATGAGAAGTCTCACCTTACTTTACCATTTCAGTTGAATTAGCGGTGAGGAGTCGGTGAGGATGGCTCAGAGCTTATCTTTTAGTCCGGTGTGTGGGTGTCATGCTCGATTAGATTGTAACACTTTGGGCAACTTAGTTAAGAGAATCAGTATTGTTTAAGAGTTTAGATTTGAATTCCTTGAGAACTATGATGTTTATTTAAATTGATTGATTTTGGTATTTCTGCTGTGTAAGACATGGTCTTATGATGATTTGAATTGTTGGATGATGATCCTCAGTGTAGCATGGCTACTGTTTGATGAAGTTGTTTTTAATTATTAATTGTGACATCCCGTATTATACCGTGTTAACTCTGATTAAAGATGATTTAGATATTAATGTAATTAATATATTCGGGGTATTTAGATGGGGTGTTACAATAGTGGTATCAGAGCATAGTCGGTCTTGTCCTGTGTCGTTATCCCTTTAGTATACGACTAGTGTGAAGTGACACAGTCGATACTTGTGCTGATGTAAATTGTTTTGTTATGTTACAAGGACAATGGTAGGAAGAGGTAACGGAAGGAATGATGATGCCATTCTTTGAGGCTTTGGGAATGTTGGTGAGTGCTCGGAGGAATCGTGATTGTTGACGAGACAATTGGGGAATTTTCAGAGGAATAATCCTCCATTGTTCAAGGGCACGCATGATCCCGAAGGTGCTCAGAAGTGGTTGAAGGAAATCGAGAGGATCTTCAGAGTGATTGATTGCGGAGGGGTGAAGGTGAGATATGGAACTCACATGTTGGTGAGGCGATGATGGTGGGTTGCTACCGGTGAACTAGAAGAAGATGGTGTTGCATTGAATTGGGTGTGTTCAGAGAGCTTTTAGGAGGTATTTTCCGAAGATGTCGGAGGTAAGAAGGAGATTGAGTTTTGGAACTCAGCGGTAACAAGGCTGTCGGTGGAGTATGCTTCAAAGTTTTACGAGTTAGCAAAGTATTATGCTCATTACCCCAACGATGGATGGAGAATTTTCCAAATGTATCAAGTTTGAGAATGGTCTTCGTGACGAGATTAAGCGGTATTCGGTATCAGTGTCAGAAGATTTTACGATCCGGTTGATTGTAGTAGAATTCTTGAGGAGGATCTTGCTAACACTAAGTCGAGATGCTCGGGGTATGTTGATAGGAAGGTAAGCAACGGATGGATCGTGGTAAGCCTTATGATAGGAATAGTCGAGATCCGGAGGTTGGAAGAAGTCCGTGGAGGAGATTCTAGTTCTTCCGCTAGGTGCTATAAGTGTGGTGAGGAGGACATCGTATGGTGGTGTAAGAGCAATGATAAGAAGTGTTTCAAGTGTGGAAAGTTCGGCCATGTGGCCAATGACTGCAGTGAAAGGGTGACTTGCTACAACTGTGGTGAAGAGGGTCATACTGTCCTCGATTACCAAAACCAAGAAAGAGCAGTGGTGGTAAAGTGTTTGCATTATGCGGATCGAAACTAAACGGATGATCGGTGATTAAAGGTACATGTTTTATTAATGGCATACCTTTGATTGCGATTATTGATCTGAGCTCGCATTTTTATTAGTTAGATTGTGCTAAGAGATTGAATTTGGAAATTTCTAATATGGATGGAAGTATGGTTATTGATACTCCTGCGTCGGGATCAGTGACTACTTCGTATGTTTGTAGGAATTGTCCTGTCGTGATTTTGATAGGGGTTTCGGTATGGATTTAGTGTGCCTACCGCTAGAACAACTTGATATCATCCTTGGAATGAACTGGTTGGAATTCAACCAGGTTCATATCAACTGTTTTGAGAAGACGGTCATTTTCCCTGAAGAGGTTAAGATCGAAAGTGAGATTATGTCAGTAAAGCAGATGAATCTAGCTGTGAAAGATGGTGCAGTGGTGTTTATGTTGTATTCCGCGATTGAAGCGAAGGGAAAGGCAAAGAGTGATGGATTGCCAGTGGTGAATGAATTTCCAGAGGTGTTTCGAGGCGTTAGTGGTGCCACAGAGAGAGGTAGAATTTACTATAGATTTGATTCCTGGAACTAGTCCGGTGTCGATGGCGCCTTATCGCATGTCGGCATCTGAATTAGCTGAACTGAAGAAGCAGTTAGAGGAATTGCTTGAGAAGAAGTTTATTCGTCCGAGTGTGTCGCCGTGGGGTGCTCCGGTGTTATTGGTTAAGAAGAAGGAAGGTTCAATGAGGTTATGTGTTGACTACCGACAGTTGAATAAAGTTACAATCAAGAATCGGTATCCTTTGCCGAGGATTGATGATTTGATGGATCAGCTCGTTGGAGCATGTGTGTTTAGTAAGATTGATCTGAGGTCTGGATATCATCAGATTCGTGTGAAGTCAGAGGATATTGACGCATTTAGAGCGGTATGGACATTACGAATATTCATTATGCCGTTTGGAGTTACTACGCACCTGGTGTTTTCATGGAGTATATGAGCAGGATATTTCACCCATATCTTGACAAGTTTGTAGTAGTGTTCATTGATGATATTCGATTTATTCGGCGATGAGGCATGCGTGAACATCTCGAGTTGTATTGGAATTCTTGAAGGAAAAGAAACTTTATCGAAATTGTCCAAGTGTGAATTACGGTTAGAGGAGGTGAGTTTTCTTGGTCATGTAATTTCCAAGAATGGAATTCTTGTGGATCCTACGAGTAGAAGCGGTGTCTCGATGGAGCGCGAAGAATGTGGGAGATCCGTAGTTTTACGGTCTTCGAGGTTATTATCGGAAGTTTATAGAAGGATTTTCCAAGCTGGCGTTACCATTGACTAAGTTGACCGGGAAGGGTCGAGATATTTGTTTGGGATGTTGAATGTGAGAAAGGTTTCAAGAGTGAAGAGGAGGTTGACAAGTGCTCAATCTTGATTTTGCGGATCCGACTAAGTCTTTTGTGGTATATTGTGACGCATCATTAATGGGATTGGGTGGTGTGTTGATGCAAGATAAGCAGGTTGTGGCTTATGCTTCGCGACAGTTGAAAGTGCATGAAAGGAATTATCCGACTCATGATTTGGAGTTGGCAGCTGTTGTGTTTGTTTTGAAGTTGTGGAGACATTATTTATATGGTTCTCGGTTTGAGGTATTCAGTGATCATAAGAGTCTGAGGTATCTCTTTGATCAGAAAGAGCTGAACATGAGACAGAGAAGATGGTTAGAATTCCTAAAGGATTATGATTTGGGTTGAATTACCATCACGGTAAAGCAAACGTGGTTGCAGATGCTTTAAGTAGAAAGTCTTTGCACATGTCGATGTTGATGGTTCGTGAGTTAGATTTGGTTGAGCAGTTCAGAGATCTGAGTTTGGTTTGTGAAACTACTCCGAATAGTGTGAAATTGGGTATGTTGAAGCTGACTAGTGGTATTCTGGAAGAGATTAGAAATGGGCAAAAATCTGATGTTGGTTTAGTTGATAAGTTGACATTGATCAACCGGTCAGGAGGCGAGTTCGAATTGGAGAATGGTGTTATGAGATTTGGTGATCGGGTGTGTGTTCCGGATGTTGCCGAGATTAGGAAGAGCATTTTGGAAGAAGGACATCGTAGCGGGTTGAGTATTCATCCTGGTGCTACCAAGATGTATCATGATTTGAAAAAGTTGTTTTGGTGGCACGGAATGAAGAAGAAATTCTTGAGTTTGTGTATGCTTGTTTGATTTGTCGGAAGTCAAAATCGAGCATCGAAACCATCGGATTGATGGAACCGTTGTATGTTCGAGAATGGAAGTGGGATGGAATCTCAATGGATTTTGTGTCGGTTTGCCGAGGGCAGCTAAAATTGTGATTCTATCGGGTGATTGTGGATAGGTTGACAAAATCGCTCATTTTATTCCGATAAGAATGGATTATCAGATGGAGACTAGCGAGTTGTATGTCGAAAAGGTTGTGAGTTTGCATGGTATTTCGTCTAGCATTGTGTCGGATCGAGATCGAGGTTTACATCTAAGTTACGGACGAGGATTGCGGAAGCTTTGGGTACCAAGTTGCGGTTGAGTTCCGCTTATCATCCATGAGACAAATGGTCGAACGGAAAAAACGATTCGATCGTTGGAAGATTTCTTGAGCTTGTGTGTTAGAGAAGGGTGGAACTTGGGATAGCTATCGCCATTGATTGAGTTTACCTACAACAATAGCTTTCACTCGAGTATTGGTATGGCTCCGTTTGAGGCATTGTATGGTAGGAGGTGTCGAGACACCATTGTGTTGGTATGAACCGGAGAGAATCTTTGTGATTGGACGGAAATTGTTCGTGAAACTTGGAAAAGATTAAGATGATTCAGGAGAAGATGAAGACTTCTCAGTCGTCGAAGAGTTATCATGATAAGAGGAGGAAAGACCTTGAGTTCGGTGAAGGAGGCATGTGTTTATGCGGGTTACTCAGATGGCGGAATTGGTCGAGCCTTGAAGTCAAGAAAGTTGACTCCCGATTTATTGGTCCTTTCAGTTACCAAGAGAGTTGGGAAGGTTGCATATCAGTTGCTTTGCGCGTCACTTGCGAATCTGCATGATGTTTTCATGTGTCTCGGTGAGGAAGTACATTCTTGATCCGTCTCATGAGATTCGGGTAGATGACATACAGTGCAGGGAGAATTTGCGGTGGGCGTTACTGCTGCAATTGAGGATCGGAAGTTGAAGCTTGGGGCAAAGAGATTGCATTGGTAAGAGTGGCTTAGGGAGGACCGGTGATGGAAATGTTACTTGGGAGGTGGAGAGTCGGATGAAGGACTCGTATCCTGAACTATTGTCGAGGTATGTTTTCGAGGGCGAAAACTCTTTAAGTTGGGGAGAGTTGTGACACCCGAAAATAATTCGGTAATTAAATAATTATGATTTTAATTATTAAATTAATTGAGAGCATAGTTTATTTAATATATTGAATTATTGAAATTAATTATGGAATTAATTGGAGAATGGGAAATAAATAAGTATTTTATTTATGTTAAAAGAATAAAAGGAATAAAATAAGGAAAAGAGGAAAATAGATTCATTTTGGAGAAACAAGACTACGTAGAAGTGAGAAGAGGAAAGAAGAAGGAAAACCTGAAGTGTCAGAATCTCGAAGAACCCAAGGTAAGGGTGATTTCGATTGATTATGGCTTATTATGGGTTTGATGTTGATGATATAGGGTATAGCATGTTGAAATTGTGTTTGTGAATTTATAGGGTTTCATGAATGTGTCCCTATAGGTGTCGATTGTGTCGAATGTATAGATTAATGGATCTGCAAGATGTAGGATTATTCTTGACAGTAAAACATGTTATATTGTGTGTTATTGATGATGAATGAGTGATTTTATGGTGTTGGAATACATGGAGTACGTTTTGGAATGAATGAGAAATGACTTTGGGAAATAATGTCAAAAACTAGATTTTTGGGTCGATGGTCGTGGGAACCGGTTCCCCGATGGGAGAACCGGGTTCGACTTTAAAATGGTATTTTGAACTCGAGAACCGGTTCTGTGTGGGAGGAACCGGTTCCACGTTACTTTGCGAAAAAGCGAAAATATTTTAGGAACGGTTCCTACACTGGAGGAACGGGTTCCCCATACATTTTCAGAGGCTTGTTTTTGAATTGTGGGAACCGGTTACTCGGGGGAAGGGTTCCATGAAATATTTAAAATTTCCAAAACTTCAAAATTCATAACTTTCAAACCGTAAGTCCTTTTTGGCGCCGTTTTGGACGTTATTTCCTAAATTTTATGCTCTACCTTATGAAATGAAAATATTTTAGAAAACTTGAAATTATTTTGAAAGGGGTTGGATTTGAAATAAATGAATTTTAACGACACATAAGGATGTATGTGTAGTAGAGGAACCTTGGTGATGAGGACACTTATATGTGGGTGTAATAGCATGTTTATGCTAAGGTTAGATGTATGCATGATTGGTGGATGTATCATGTTGATTGGTTTGCATGTTTATCTTGATGTTGATTGTATGCATGATTGGTTGAGATATCATGTTGGATGGTTGTTTCGATTATGTTGAATTGATGTATTACATAGGCGATTAATGTTGCATGCTATTGATGTGCGTGCATATGCATTGTTTTGGTGAAGTTAATTCCCATTGTGCGAATTTGACTTGGATTGCCAATAGCCGATGCAGGAGTGAGGATGGGTGGTTAAGGTGGATTCGTATCCAGTGGTTAAGACGAATCGATGGTGCGTATCCGGTTGATAATGGATCGGTGTTGGGTGACTTGGTCAAGTCGGTACCGCATTGAGTGCATTTGTGTTGTATGGAATTGTAACATGTTAGGATGTTTTCGGTGTTGCAATTCTTTTATTGATCTTGATTATGCATGATGAATTATATGGTTATGATTGTGCGTTGGATTACGAATGGTGTTAAGTGGCGGAATAATATGCTTGTATTATATTATTGATTGAAAGACTTATAATGTGCTTTAATTATGAGTCTCACCCTTACTTTACCATTTCAGATTGAATTAGCGGTGAGGAGTCGGTGAGGATTGCTCTAGAGCTTATCTTTTAGTCCGTGTGTCGGTGTCATGCTCGATTAGATTGTAACACTGGGGGCAGCTTAGTTAAGAGAATCGGTATTGTTTAAGAGTTTAGATTTGAATTCCTTGAGAACTATGATGTTTATTTAAATTGATTGATTTTGGTATTTCATTTGTGTAAGACATGGTCTTATGATGATTTGATTGTTGGATGATGATCCTCGATGTAGCATAGCTCTTGTTTGATGAAGTTGTTTTAATTATTAATTGTGACATCCGTATTATACCGTGTTAACTCGATTAAAGATGATTTAGATATTAATGTAATTAATATATTGGATATTTAGATGGGGTGTTACAGCGGTGTGTGGGTTAAGGAGCGAGAGGTTGTTGTACGGTGAAGGTTACGATGAAGAAGGGTCTTGATGAAGAGAGTTTTTGGTTGGAGGAGGAAACGGCGGGTGTCACGAAGAAGAAGAGAGATTTTTTTTATAATTTTGTTCTTTTTCATCAGCCTCCCTGTTTCCGTTTTCTTTCAAATTCGCCTCCTTTGTAACAATATAACACACACATATATATATATATAACATAATTAGGGTTAAACAATATTTTTAAAATGCCAAAATTGCCCTTCATGATAAATTAGGCCACAAAAATGGATTGGGTAAAAAATAACAAGTCCAATAATATTTGTTTTGATTTTTTTTGAGATAAAAAGTGGACACCTAAAATTGTCGAAAATGGTAAAACTTCGGACAATAAATTATCCGAAAAATAATATGAACACATTAAAATAAACTACGAGTCTTGTAAATTAAAGAAAAATTATTGAAATGGTTAAAATTAAAATAAAATGATAATAAAGAATACCCGATTTTAAAATACTTACAGGTTAAATACGAGTCTTCAAATATCGAAAAATTAGGAGAACACATTTTCATGATCTAGCGACACGTAGATTCACAAGCGATGAGTAAAAATGAAAACTTGAAATATTTTCTCCGCTAATTTTACATACGATGTCAATTGCTTTTGATCATTTATAAAATCGAAATATCGATATCACCGACATATAAATAATTTAAAAACCAATGCAATAAACAGAGAGAGAGGTAAAAATGCATGAAGTAACATAACAGGTATTTTACAACTAAAAACGATGCAAACATCAATTTAAACTAACTTTTGGTCAATTTAAATATGACGAAATGATGCAAATGCAATGTGTGAATGACTTTTTTTTTTAATTTTAAATATAATGCAAGTAGAAAAATAGCAGGGTAAAATTTGGGGTACAACAGTTGCCCCTATTTAAATATCTTCAACGAGATGATATGAAGATGATCAAGCTTCATATTATCGCAGTGGAAGATAATTAAATATCAAAAACCCAAAATTTTGCCACGAGATGCAATGGGCATGATGAGCGACATATGAAGAGAATGCGATGAATGCAATATTTTTTTTTTACATATATATATATTTTTTTAATGATGCATGATATGAGACAGACTCTCCGATAATTTGTTGGAAAGAACTTGAAATTAGAAATTTGTGGTAAATTGACTGAAACAACACGGAAGATAAAACACCTAATAATGGCTTTGGATGAAAAAAGACTCGACATCTAATAATGGCTTTAGATGGAGGGATTCGACATCTAATAATGGCTTTAGATGGAGAAATTTGACATCTAATAATGGCTTTATATGGAGGAACTTGACATCTAATAATGGCTTTAGACGAAGGGACTCGACATCTAATAATGGCTTTAGATGGAGAAAGATCACAATATCCAATAATAGCTTTGAATAAAGTGAGAAAGGCATAACACCCAATAATGGCTTTGGATGAAAAAAGACCGACACCTAATAATGGCTTTAGATGAAAAGACTGACATCTAATAATGGCTTTAGATGGAGAAAGATCACAATATTCAATAATGGCTTTGAATAAAGTGAGAAAGCATAACACCCAATAATGGCTTTGGATGAAAAAGGATCGGCGTCTAATAATGGCTTTAGATGGAGAAAGATCACAATATCAATAATGGCTTTGAATAAAGTGAGAAAGACATAACACAATAATGGCTTTGAATGAAAAGAACTTGACATCTAATAATGGCTTTAGATGAAAAAGGTTAGACATCTAATAATGGCTTTAGATGGAGAAATATCACAATATCAATAATGGCTTTGAATAAAGTGAGAAAGGTATAACACCCAATACGGACTTTGGATGAAAAAGGCTCGACGTCTAATAATGGCTTTAGATGGAAAGATCACAATATCCAATAATGGCTTTGAATAAAGTGAGAAGGCATAACACCGATAATGGCTTTGGATGAAAAAGAACTCGACATCTAATAATAGCTTTAGATGAAGAAAGATCACAATATCGATAATGGCTTTGAATAAAGTGAGAGAGGCATAACACCATAATGGCTTTGGATAAAGGCTCGACATCTAATAATGGCTTTAGATGAAGAAAGATCACAATATCTAATAATGGCTTTGAATAAGGTGATAAAGGCATAACACCCAATAATGGCTTTGGATGAAATAAAAGACTCGACATCTAATAATGGCTTTAGATGGAGAAAGATCACAATATCCAATAATGGCTTTGGATGAAAAAGACTCGACATCTAATAATGGCTTTAGATAGAGGGACTCGACATCTAATAACTTTAGATGGAGAAAGATCTAATATCCAATAATGGCTTTGGATGAAAAAGACTCGACATCTAATAATGGCTTTAGATGAAGGAAGACCACAATATCCAATAATGGCTTTGAATAAAGTGAGAAAGGCATAACACCCAATAATGGCTTTGGATGGGAAAAAACTCGACATCTAATAATGGCTTTAGATGGAGGAAGACCACAATATCCAATAATGGCTTTGAATAAAGTGAGAAAGACATAACATGATAATGGCTTTAGATGAGGGTGAAACAAGGCATCCGAGGAATGGCAGGTGACAAAAGGCAGACATCAAGGAATGGCGGGTGAAAATAGATAGACATCCGAGAATGGCAGGGTGGAAATAGATAGACATCCATGTGCTTGAGTGGAAAATGAGCAGACATCCGGGAATGGCCTTTGGAGTGGTAGGTACCAAGTAAGTTGGATTTTGACGCAAGGTAAGATATTGCCTGCAACAAGACCTCGGGAAATGCAAATGAGGATAAAACACTCTTGCTATGAATGATATATGAATTTTGTGATGCGTGATATATGAATGATCTATGCATGCAGTATGTAATGCAAAGCGTTTATGACAACGAGTTGACTCTTTGTGGAGGTAAGATGGGAACTCGATTCCTCGACACGGAGAACAACATGACTCGCTTGGAAAGAATACGTCTTGAGAAACACTTCAAACACACTTGTGAACTGTGTCAAAAACGAAGATCCTTGGAGGAAGGACTGAAGCGCTGCTTGGGGATTGCCCCAGATTAGTTGATTGTTGAAGATAAAATGATAATGGCTTCAATTCTTGAAATGACCGAGGGGAGTGCGGTATAAGTCTTGAATGCTCTTGATTAAAACAATTCGATAATGACTTGTTTGAGCAACAAATCTTGAATTGATTCACAACAGGATCGAAAAATACTTTCCACGATTAGGATCAACGACCAAGTTTCTCAAAGTTTGGACTTCCTTGATGAGGAAAACTTGTTTAGGCAAAAATTGTTTATTCAAACATGGTAAATTTAATGCAAAGTTCATGCACAATTTTGAAATAAAAATCATTTGAGATGATCTAATTCTTGTATAGAAAATGGATCCTTGGTTAAAACACAGTGGTTTTAAAATTTAAAAGTGAAAGAGAAAATAAAGGTATGGATATACCAGGCAGTTGATTTGCAAAAGACCTTAGGAGTCATATACGCAACCTTGTTGTAGTATGCTTTCAAAAAAACAGCTTCAATTAGGTCTTTGAGGTTTAGCGTAATGCAGTTCACGGTTTAAGAAATAAAGGATAAAGGCTCAAAATTTATTTGTACCCAACCCAATCTTCGTGATGTTCTTGGTCCTACGCTCAGTTAACTTAGATTGTGCATTTTAGTTCCAATTGATTTTGGATTCTACACTGATAGTGATGATGGCTCAGAAGTTGATAGATTCTTGAAATAGCAATCACTTCTTTTTGCAACATTTGTTGTTTGAGGACTTTTGTCAACTCTTGTTTTGAATTTCGTCATCCCTAACTTTTCTGAACCGTTCCGCTTTAGATTACGGTCAGCGGGATGCCCTAATTTTTTTTATATATATTTTTGGAAAGACAGTGACTGCTTGACTTTTATGATTACGGGGAACCATCATCATCACTTTTGACTTGGATGACATCTCCGACACTTCTTTGATATGTGTGGAGGAAGCTTGATTTAATACAACCTTTGTCTAAAGGCGTCTTGAATGAATGCACATCAAGATTGCGAAATACCACCCGAGGTTAAAATTGCAGGTTTTTCGTATAGAAAGAGACTCCAACTTCTAGGCTCGAAGGGGTTGACAAGGATTAACTTCCTTATTTCTCGGTGTTTGGGAATTGAAACAATGCATATATCATCAATGTTTTTTAACATACCAACAACAATTATGGGTATCTTGTTTTTATCATCCTCCTCAATCTTTGCAAAAACAAAAGTTCGGTAAAGAAATTAAACAGAAACTATATATTTGAAAAGAAAGCGAGAACAAAATTATTTGAATCAAAAGAGTGCAATGCTCATTTCATTAAAATTAACTTGAAATTACAAACTAAATTTGAAAGCAACAATTTAACATAAACAAAAGGAAAATGCAAATTGGAAAAGAAACATGGCTAGTGACTAATCGATTACAAGGATGAGTATCTGTCTGAAACAACGGCTTTAGGGGTGACTTGGGATATTCGACCCGTCTTGACCACTTTTTCTGGCAACGGATTGTTGATAACATTTGGCGGAGGATCTCAAAATTTATCTCCTTGCTTCGACTAGCTCTTGAACCCTACCTTGGCGCAAGCGGCAAATCATGACCGTGACTCCACGATGGAATTATAATGAAGATCGAGACTTGAATCGGTGGGAGAGGATGCGGAGGAGTTAGAGATCTAGTTGTGATTAGACCTAGTTCAACCAAATGAGGATACAATTCATTGTAAGTTATTGGGATAGGGTCAAATTGACCCTACTTCTTACATTACAGGTTACGATTTTGTCCAACAGCTTGGCGTTGAGGAATCTGGATTGGTTGAACCTTGACTGCAGGAGTGACAACATCTACTTGTGGTTGGTCATAGTATTGAGGCCTACGGCGAGGTCCTCCTCTTTCAATTCTGACAACATTAGTTTCACCTTCTTTCTTCTTATGGAAGTTTCAAAGATCTCTTGGCACCACGGAGGGTTCACCGACAGAACACTTTTCCTCTTTTAATTCCCTCTTAGCCTTTGGCCAATAGTTACTAAATCGTAGGCGGGAGGACACTGCTACCAATCATTTTCTCCCAATAGAAAGGAGACAAGGTATCCATAAACAAACAGGTGAGCTCCTTCTCGGATAAGGTGGTTCGACTTGTGAGGCCAACTCTCTCCACGTTGGCGTATTCCTTAAAGATTCCTTATCATTACGAGACATGTTTTGCAATTGGCGATCAGGAGCCATGTCAAATTGTAGTGGTATTGTTTCATGAAAGCATGTCAGATCCTGGAAGCATTGAATATGGTCTCCCAAGTCCCGTATACCATTTCAAAAGCTCCACTCATTTGTCTTGGAAGCGATTGGATAAAAGCTTGTCATTCCTCGTATAGCAGACATTTTCACGAAGTACATCGACAAATGACTTTTGGACAAGTGTGCCTTGTATTTCGAAATCGGGGTTTGAACTTATGAGGCATAACCGGATCGAAACCAAACACATGTTCTCTGCTGATACCAAAGATATCGTTGCCTTCCATAGCTCTCATCCTTCTTTCCAGTGCGATATTGCTGTGGACTTCTTCAAGTTCATCAAAATCTTCTCGGCTCACACTTCGTGGAGTGTCGCACGGTAATCAAAAGAGGATTCTCATAAGCAACATGCGGTGGGTTGATGCACAAAGGTCGATGAGGAAGCGGTATGCATGATCGGTTGAGGCTCGGTGGCGGAGCTGGAAAAGCTGATCGGAAGACTCGGCAACCATTGGAGTAGTTGCGATGGGTGGAGCGTAATTTCGAGGGTAACAAATTCAGCCAAGTAATGGCGGCATCCGAGGCGGGGATCAACAACGGTGAGACTTGAAATACAGATCCTTTGAGGTTGTTCACCTCAGCGATTAGAACTTGCATCATTCGGTAAGTCTAGTCATGCCGACTTCACTCATCGATTTCCATTTGGACTTGCATTGTGTTGTTCTTGGTATTCCATTCTTCTCTTGGCGTTGGCTCTAGTTCCGGTAGCGTGTGGAGGAATCGACTTGATAAATCAACAAGCGAAGATGGAGACAAAGCGAAATGAGTTTTTGACAACTTGGATGTATGCATGAAATATCAGATGATGCATTGAAATGTAATCTCATTAATGCAAAGATGTGATGAAATGCAATGTCACATACAAATGGAATGCAACATAATGATAGTAATAGGTTCCACGAAGCGTGAACAGGGGATGATACAAGTAATTAAACAACTTAATTAGGTGGGATCCTATGATAGGATGGCTTTAAGTTTTCTACCCAAATTCCCATGGGATGGTTTTAAGGTTTTACGCTAAGTGTTTCTTGGAGTCTCGGATCCTTTTAACAAACACTATCATCACGAGGAGGCCTACGTGGTAATAGTATTTGGAAAAGTATACCCAAGAACGGCTCTTACGGATACTCAAAATCCAAAATTTGAGCGTTTGGTCTCGGTTAGGACAACATGAACAAACTTAGAGTTATAGGTCATTTGTCCAAGATTGATGTCTGCTATCCGGGAACAACCTCCTTAAAACAACCAACTCTAAGCCGGAGTCTTCGCTTCGGGCCAACAAGACAATGGAGTCAGGTGGACCTAGGCTACACAACCCCTCTATTCCTAAAAAGGTGACCTAGAAGCCTAGGTAGTGGGCTTATCTATGTATCAATGCCCATCAAGAATTCCCACACAATGGATATATAAACAAGATAATAAATGAAGCATAGAAAAATAAAAAACCGAAACATAAACATAAGATAAAGTACAAAGAAGAAAGTAAAATAAAACGATAAACACACAACCACACAAAGAACTAAACTAGGGTTAACTCGCAGAAAATGTCCCAGATTGAAGTCGCAATGAAAGCAACTCGTTTTTCTTCAAAAAAAATCATTTAAATGAATTTTCAAAACAATGAAATCGCCACCTAATTTTATTTGGTCTAAAAAATAACGGGAAAATATAGATAAAACCCACAAAGAAAAATGGATAAGACGGTCTACGAATTTAAGAGATACATGTCCGGGAGTTGGTTATGCAAGGGGAAGGTATTAGCACCCCTCACATCCATCGTACTCGATGGTACCCATTTAGTTCAAAGTGTAGTTGTGTGTTAGTATGAAAATTTTACGATCTTCTAAGTTTAAAAATGAGAAATAAAGGGAGAAGAAATGTTTTTATTATTTTGAGTTTGACACGGTTTCGAAACCGCGTGCCTACGTATTCCCTCGTGCAATGAGAAAGTCAAAACTCCGTAGTTCCTCTAGAAAATGTTTGTTTGTTGATTGATTTTAAATGAAAAGACAAGTCGTCATTTTAAAAGGAAGACTAAGTCTAACGTCCACAAGGTGTGATAAAGAATAAAGGACTACGCACCAACATGAGGAGGTTTGAGAACACCTCTAGTACTCAAGTGGAGAAGTCGAAAACCTTGGGAATAGAGGAAGAAGCATCTCAATTATAAATGAATCATGTCTAATCTTGAAAAGGGTTTAAAGGTAAAAGGTGCTTGGAGCGCACAAAAGATATTGAGTGTGTTAAAATTGATTTTAAGTTGTGGATGACAAGTATTAAAGCGTTGGGCTATCCTCTAACGATTCAATACTCGAGATTGGTGATTGAGGTCAAGATCATCTCTCATCAAAATCTTTATTATGAAAAGAGTGAGGTGAAACAAAGTTCACTTTTATTAAGTGTATGGAATAAAGTATTTAAGTCATTGGGTTACCCTCTAATGGCCCAAATACTTTACATTTTAGTCGTCGTCGGGCTATCCTCTAACGATTTACTTAAATACCATAGCACCATGTTTTTTTGTTTTGTAGAAAAATTGATTTTTGAAAGAACTCGACGTTGGATCGAGGTTTGAGAAGAAGACTCGACGTTGGGTCGAATTTTATTGAAAGTGTTTTAAATGCTTGGTGAATGGAGAAAGAATAGGTTGAGATAATTGTTAATCACAAGTAAAATCGACAAAGCCCATACAAGGTGGCCAACCCAAGTATAAAATAATTAAATTA
Organism: Vicia sativa; assembly: GCA_021764765.1. Classification (NCBI taxonomy): domain Eukaryota; kingdom Viridiplantae; phylum Streptophyta; class Magnoliopsida; order Fabales; family Fabaceae; genus Vicia; species Vicia sativa. The sequence continues at coordinate 37,993,214 of CM038795.1, read as the reverse complement.
CATGTGTACTAGCAAAGTGGGCTAGTCTTCTAAGACGACCAATTGGGACAATTGATCGAAATAGGCTCACTGTAAGAAGGCCCAGGATCAAGCGTACATGTGTGCATGTGTGGTCACCGCGACGCTTCTTAGCTTTGTCGACTTACAGGTTTAAAATGATTCACAAGTATTAGTTTAAAAAAAGATTTTTAGTTTTGTGTAAGTGACAGTTAAATTAAATAAAATAAATGTGCACTAAATTATTACAAGAATTGTTTTTTGGGAGAGGGATACATGAATTATAAATGAGAATTAAACGGAAAAATAAAATAGAAAGCGGTAAATTAATTACAACGCAATAAGGGGATTGGGATACATTTTTTCGAATGAGAATAAATTGAAATTAAAGAGAAACTGTAAAGTAATTGTATCTTAACAGAATAATAACAAAAGTTAAATGCGGAGAAGTTTAAATGCAGATTATTGTATTTTATTATATTAGAATAGATTATAAAAATTAATTCTAAGAAATTAAATAATATACTTGTGTTCATGCATATTCAAAAATTAAATTTAATTAAAAATTTAAAATTGCAACACAAAGATTAATATAATTAAATTCAAACTTAATTACGAATTAATAGATAAAGTATAATAATAATAGTATGTATATAATATATATTTACAATACTAAGCATAAGAAATAAAAATAATATGTATAAATATATTTACAGTATAAAATATAAAATAAAATAAAAATGCATATTTTTTTTGAGATAAAAAGTGGACACCTAAAATTGTCGAAAATGGTAAAACTTCGGACAATAAATTATCCGAAAAATAATATGAACACATTAAAATAAACTACGAGTCTTGTAAATTAAAGAAAAATTATTGAAATGGTTAAAATTAAAATAAAATGATAATAAAGAATACCCGATTTTAAAATACTACAGTTAAATACGAGTCTTGTTGTATCGAAAAATTAGGAGAACACATTTTCATGATCTACGCGACACGTAGATTCACAAAGCAGTGAGTAAAAAATGAAAACTTGAAATATTTTCTCCGCTAATTTTCGCATAGTATCGAATTGCTTTTAACAGTCTGTTTATAAAATCGAAATATCGATATCACCGACATATAAATAATTTAAAAACCAATGCAATAAGCAGAGAGGTAAAATGCATGAAGTAACATAATTTACAACTAAAACGATGCAAACATCAATTTAAACTAACTTTTGGTCAATTTAAATACGACGAAATGATGCAAATGCAATGTGTGAATGACTTTTTTTTTTAATTTTAAATATAATGCAAGTAGAAAAATAGCAGGGTAAAATTTGGGGTGCAACAGTATCTTTATCTTTCCAGTTTATCTTCATTTTGCATCAATGTCTTTTAAATTCTTTACATTCAAAGTCATTCAACTTTCCTTACATTCAAACGCTTTTCTTCCATTTGAAATCCTTTACATTTAAAACCGTTACATTAATGCTTTTATTTTCGAGCTTTTGCATACTTTTACATTCTGTCTTTTACACTTCGCTTTTACTTTGAAAGTCTTTCGTTTACAAGTTATTTAAGCATTCGCATTTATACATTTTACGCAATCCGAATCTTTATGCTTTTACTTGTTCAAATTAGTTTTATACTGCTTTACTTGATCATGTTATTAGTTTCCTGAACACCATAATCGAAACACACTTGAATATATATAAAACACTCAAAAATAAGTCTTAAACACGAATCCTTATTTGGTTATTAATTCTATCAAAGCAACCAATACCCGTAGGATCAATCTAGTCGATCACGCAAGTTACCAAAGAAATTGAACAACAATCATAACGCTTGTTTGATAGTTTGGAGGACTAGCGGTTGTTTCACCAGAAATCACTGTGAACAAATTGGCACGCCTAGTGGGACAGTCATTGGTTGTCACAAATTTAAAAATAAGGATTATAAGACATAATTATTATAAAAAGTTCTTTACGGATAAACAAAGTTCATTGGTATATGAACCTTAGGGTGGTAGAATAACTAGTAGTAACCAACCTTTACCCGGAAGAAATCGAAATAATAGGATGTCGGATCCAAACAATCCAAGGGGAACAAAACGCCCCATGGAGCAGACAAATCGTCTGTTTGACGGTCCCTCAGATGCACGATCTGTTGCGGCTTGACTAGTAGTATGGCCACGAGCGGAACAAGTGGCATGTCGACAATTCGATCCTAAGCGATGCAGGAACCACTGGGTATCACGGGGTTGTCCCACCATCGAGGCACAAACCCATTTCACCCACCACCAACTAGACCATTCGGTTTGATAGTAATAGACCCGGAATTCCCGATGCAGGATGCCGACATCCCTTATGACAGGTTTGAGACTTGACGTCGGGCACCGCATAGGGTCGGGATGCGGGGCTAATCAATTTATGACAAATAACCAAGGGTCGATGGGTTATAGTGACGCCTATCTTAACCACGAGAATCAAATGGCTTTAAGCGGTTAATGGATGATAGTAACCATAATATGATAGGAGTGTTAGCCAAACTATGCAAGAGATCTTTGCCCCATAGTTCAAAGCGTGTTGTGACAAACGGAAGAGCGAGATAATATGAGTCGAATAAGCAGATTTCTTTGCTCCATGGCGTGGCGAGAACCAGGCATTGGTTCGAGCGAACGTACCTATCATAGAACAGATTGTTGATGACCCACCCTATAGGCCAGCCAGAGAGGGAGTTAACTTGGGGGCAAGGGCACAAAGGGTAGATGCCGCAGTGATTCGAGAAGAACCACAAAGGGGATTGATAGAACCACTTGCAGGTCGAAAGATTAGATGCCCGGTGATTGAAGCGAACCCAAAGGGAATTATGGAACCAGGGGCAAGGGTCGAAAGACTAGAAGTCCCAGCGTTTCGAGAGGAACAACCCAGAGGAGTTGTCATGGTAGGTCGAAATCAAGATGCTGATGCGGTTGTCCATAGAGCACGAAATGACAATATCTTGAAAATAATCTAACTACCATGATAGAGAGGATTATGGCCCAAAATGGTGTAATCTGAGGATCGAGGAAGGCCAAATTATGCCTCCTATAGCAGTATGTAATGCATCTTGATTTACCAAGGGATACAAGATCCTAAGTTTACAAAGTTTCTTTGGAGATACCAATGAGTCAGGTCGAACACATAGCCGGATATCGACCCGAGCGGAGACATAGCGAATAATGAGAACCTTAGGATTAAATATTTCCCAAGTTCCCTCACTAAAAATGCTTTCACATGGTTCACCACTTTGCCCCCTGGATCCATAGATACCTGGACCCTCTTGGAAAGATTGTTCCATGAACAATTCTATATGGGACAATCCAAAATAAGTCTAAAGGAATTAGCAAGTGTTAAGAGGAAGTTCACTGAACCTATAGATGAATACTTAAATAGGTTCAGACTCTTGAAATCTAGATGTTTCACGGTAGTCCCTGAGCATGAGCTAGTCGAAATGGCCGCTGGTGGTCTGGACTATTCTATTCGAAAGAAATTAGACACACAATACTTGAGGGACATGGCTCAGTTAGCAGATAGGGTTCGACAAGTCGAAAGACTAAAGGCCGAAAAGGCCAGGGCTTTTAAAAGTAATAAGAAGGAAAGAATTTCCTATGTCGAAGCGGAGGAAGTTGAAGACTATCACAGATTCGAAGAGGTCGAAATAGATCTCATTGAATTAACAAGGTCCACCTTACTCTTGTAAACTTTTAGTCGAAAGGAAAGAAATTGTTGAAAATGAGAAAAATGACAAGTTTCCAAAGAGGTGTATACCTTCGATGTAACAAAGTCGATGAGATCTTGATTTACTTGTCAAAGATGGCCAATTAATAGTGCCACCAAGCGTCAAAATACCTCCCTTAGATCAAAAGAAAGAAAAGAGGATTTTGTAAATATCATAGTTTCCTTGGCACAAAACCTCACGGTGTTTTCTTTTCAAGGACTTGATTCAAGCATGATTAAAGATGGCGGACTAAAGTTTGATAAACCAAAAATGAAAGTGGATGAAGACCCTACGGATATTGAGACCAACTACTCAAACCTTGAGGCATTGGAGAAATCAATATGGTGGAAGCGGACCAAGGGGCCACTACATTGAAGAGGAAAACCTGAGTGAAAGTTGGGTCTTGGTCGGAAGTCAACAATGGAGTTCTTGAAGACATCCACAAACAACTAGAGACTTCGATCGAACCAGTATCCATCTGTTGTTTGAAATAAATCCGAACTCTTGAGGGCCGGAAAACCGGAAGCAAATTGACACGACTCTTGAGGCTGAGGCTCAGCTGGAGAAGTTCGGATTACAAAGCAAGTCTCCCTCAAAGAGATCAGGATACCTTGGGTGAACCTAGTGGGAAGTTCGACTATCACGGTAAAATATTACTGCTCAGGAGAGTTCGAAAATCCAATCGAGGCGTCAAACCATCAGGATGGGGAGATGATGATACAAAAGGGGAGGATAGAGATGGTAGCATTCCTCAGAAAGAAGTCTGGGATACCTTAGGGGAACCCAGTGGAAAATTTGATTATCTGGTGAAATACTCTGCCCCAGAGAGTTTAAAGATTCGAATCGAAGACATCAAACCATCAAGATGGGGAGACGATGTTGAGAAAGAGGAAGATATAGATGTCAATATGGTGGACATGGAGAGACCCTGTTCTGAGATGCAGGAAATGGAAAGATACCTTGAAAAAGAGAAATACAAAATGGAGGATGGTTATGCTGCGGATACCAGCCTCAAACAATATCTCATGCTGTGCCACAAGGGAAATGATGAAATGATGCTTTGTCCAAGATGCAACATCATATGCAACGAAAGGATTGCTGCAGAGTTCGAAAGAAAACAAAGGGCTCGAACTGGAGTAAATTGGCGCCAGGACAACCAATTATTCAGATGCTACCCTAGAGCTGGGGAGAGTTTGTTGGAATTCTTAGTTCGCTGTCACAAAGGGGCAACCAAGTGCCTGATTTGCCCAAGATGCTCAGCGGCATATGACCAGAACGTGGCTGGAGCGTTCGAAACCATCCCTTTCGCCCCTTGCTGGAATCACAAAGAGGTGGGTCAGATGAGTAAACATTTCGAAGCTAATCACTTTCAGCGAAGCCCCTTATCAAGAGGTGCTCGAAGGGTGACATTCAAAATCCCTGCAGAAGTACCAACAGACAAATGGCTGCAAGTCAAAACCAATAAGGGGAAGGATAAATGGAGAAGTAAGGAGCAAAATGCGCGTCATGCTATGGTGTATAGGAGATAATTCAACACTGCGAAAAGGGAGGCCGAGGCTGGAAAATTATAAAGGTAAGAATCATGTCAAATCCCGATGGCGGCGGCGGCGCGTCGAGTGAGAGAGAAGCCTTGGCGAGACAAAGGGCGACTTAGACCAACAACAAGAAGTGTCAAGCACCAACAAGCCAATAACAACAAGCAATCAACAGAAGATAAACCCCGTTAGTGGAGACTTTTCTAAAACACACAGACGAACCAAAAGAATATACTCCAAGTCCGGAAGAAGGCGAGGATATGTTGACGGATAACTTGGAATCGAGAGGAGTCCTCGCTCATTTAAAGCGCAACGTGGTATCTGTACTACCATCGAATTTGGCGAGGCGAAATTGAAGAGCAGGAGGAAGAAGATACCATTGATTTGATGAAACAAAGACCGATGCTGCTACTATGTAATGGATAGCGGCGCGGTCGAAGAAGCGAGAATGCATTCTTCGAACACCCAGATCCAACAATGAAGAACCATTTGAAGCCACTGTTCATTCGAGCAAAGGCTAGAGCCCACGGGGTGAACAAGGTCTTAGTGGATGGAGGCGCTGCAGTTAATCTTATGCCTAAATTCATGCTGAAAAAGTTAGGAATTCAAGAGGGTGATGTTAAACCTCACAACATGGTCCTATCCAACTATGAAGGCAAAGTGGGACAAACGTTGGGAGTGGTGCAAGTGGATTTAACCGTCGGATCAAGCTGCAGACCCACCATGTTCATGGTGATCGAAGCCAAGGCCAATTATAACTTACTGTTGGGAAGAGAGTGGATTCATGGCGTAGGGGCAGTTCCTTCGTCAATGCACCAAAGGTTAGTCCTCTGGAGAGAGGATGGTATAGTGGAAAATATCGAAGCGGACCAGAGTTACTTCATGACGACAGTCAATCTGGTTAACAAAAGGAATTATGAGAAGTATCTGGCAAGAATAGCTCCTTGTACCCCAAGTGACAAAATGAATGAAACAAGAGATGCGCATTACTATATGACCCTTCGCTATGATGGCGTGTATTGGGATAGGAAAATAATTAAGGGTGATGAAGGAGTCGAAGGCACTTAAAGGCAACCACAGTGGGAGTTCGCGATCCTGCTCATGTGAGTCCTCTTTCTTGAAGGATTTCGGCCTATATGGTGAGAATGAATGGAGCGGCTGCGAGAGCTGCAATAGAACATAAAGTTGAAGTAAACAAACTCGAAGGAGGAATGGTTGAAAGACTACAATGAAGAAAGCGAAATAGATCAAGGCTTGATGTCATTTATGATCACGGAACCCTTGGGCTTCGAGAAGGATCCTACAAACTCGGGTGCTAAGATGTTGTACGGGACCCACTCGAAGAGGTGAATTTGGGGATACCAACACGAAAGAATAACCTACATAAGCGTGAAACTCATTGACCCTCAACAAGGGTGATCAAGTCCTCAAGCAAAACAAAGATTGCTTTGCATGGGACTATGACAAAATGCCTGGTTTGAAGAGAGAGTTAGTGGAGCATAGACTTCCAATTAAGGATGGCAAGAAGCCCATCAAGCAAACTCCCAGGAGGTTCGCGTCGTGATGCTCACAAGATTAAAGCGAGGTCGAAAGGTTCTTTGCGTTGCAAATTCATCGGAACCACAGGTGTCGAATGGTTAGCAAATATAGTACCTGTTATTAAGAAAAATGGTTCTCTGAGAATATGCATAGACTTTAGGGATTTAAATACTGCATCCCCCAAAGATCAATACTCTATGCCTATGGCAGAAATGTTAATAGATTATGCTGCAGGGTTCGAATACTTAAGTATGCTAGATGGATACTCTGGTTATAACCAGATCTTTATTGCTGAAGAAGATGTTGCTAAGACAACATTTCGTTGCCAAGGAGCCTTAGGCACCTATGAATGGGTAGTGATGCCTTTTGGTTTAAAAATCTTTAGGCAACTTACCAGAGCAATGAATTCCATTTTCATGATTTTATTGAGACATTTATGCGGTGTATATTGATGATATCATCAATCATCGTATCTAGAGAAACCCATCTGCATCATTTGAGATCATTCGAAAGAATGAGAAAACATAGCAAAATGAATCCCATAAATGTGCATTTTTGTGCGGTGGAGATTTCTTGGGCTTTGTGGTTCATAAAAGGAATTGAAATCAACAGAATAAGACCAAAGCCATCATGGAGACTAAAGCACCCACATCGAAAAAGGAGTTGGGTCTGTTGGGAAGATTAATTTTCTCGGAAGATTCATTTCGAATCTAAGTGGGAAAACACAAGCTTTCTCTCCACTACGTTTAAGCAAGGCCAAGCCTTGGTGGAACAAAGCACATCAGGAGGCCTTGACAAGATTAAAGATATCTCTCGACCTCTATCTTGTCTCCACCTTCATGGGAAAACCCATGAGATTGTACATATACATACAGAACTTACTATAGGTAGTATGTTAGTACAAGAAGATAGTAATGGCATCGAAAGAGCCATATATTATTTGAGTAGGGTGTTGAATGATGCAGAAACTAGATATAGCAATATAGAAAATTTGTGTCTTTGTTTATACTTTTCTTGTGTGAAACTCAAGTATTATATAAAACCTGTTGATGTTTATGTTTCATCTCATTTTGATGTTATCAAACACATGCTTTCAAAACCAATAATGCATAGCAGAATTGGTAAATGGGCTTTAGCCTTGACAGAATATGCTTTAACTTTCATGCCTTTAAGAGCCGTGAAAGGTCAAGTAATTTCTGATTTTATTGTGGACCATTCATTGGTCGAAAAGCCTGTCATGGGTTATGTCGAAATGCAACCTTGGAAGCTATACTTTGATGGTTCGACCCACAGAGAGGGCAGTGGTGTTGGAGTTCTCATAATTTCTCCTGAAGGAATTCCAACAAAATTCAAGTATAAGTTAGATGGTCCTCGTTGCTCGAACAACGAAGCTGAATACGAAGCGCTCATTGTTGGACTTGAAGCTTTGTTGGAATTGGGGGCAACTAGAGTCGAAATTAAAGGTGACTCAGAGTTAGTGGTCAAGCAGATAACAAAGGAATATAAGTGCATAAAGGAAAACCTAATGACTTACTTTGTCATAGTGAACAGGTTACTCAAACAATTCGAGTACATGGATATTCAGCACATACCAAGAATAGAAAATCAAGAAGCAAATGACCTAGCACAATTGGCTTCAGGTTATAAAGTTTCTGCCAAAAACTTTGAAGATTTGATCGAAATAAGAGGAAGAGTCATGGCTATGAGACTTACACCATCAGATCTAGAAAATATTAAGTTAAGTTATGGTGATAAAGATAGGTTCGAAGTATTAGCCATAAACACTTTAGCAGATACAGATTGGCGAAATCCATTAATAAGGTATTTAGAGAATCCAACATTGAATGTGGACAGGAAAATAAAATATAGAGCATTATCATATGTCCTTATGGGGAATGAACTGTTCAAGAAGACCCAAGAGGGCGTACTACTCAAATGTTTAAGAGAAAGTGAGGCATATCTAGCATTATCAGAAGTCCACAATGGGGCATGTGGGGCACATCAAGCAGGCCATAAAATGAAGTGGTTGCTATTTTCGATATGGTATGTACTGGCCCAGTATGCTCAAAGATTGTATAGATTTTTCCAAAGGATGTGAGGAATGCCAGAAACATGCAGGGATTCAACATGCTCCTGCAAGTGAGTTGCATTCGATCATTAAACCATGGCCCTTTAGAGGATGGGCCTTGGATTTAATAGGAGAAATCAACCCTGCTTCATCCAAAGGTCAGAAATATATCTTGGTAGGAATAGACTATTTCACCAAGTGGATCGAAGCAATACCATTAGTAGCGGTAGATCAAGAGGCTATCATCAAATTCATACAGAAACAAATTATCTATAGGTTCGGATTGCCAGAGAGCATAACCACAGACCAAGGATTTGTGTTTACTGGTAAAAAGATGCAAGAATTTGCCCAAGAAATGGGGTTTAAGTTGCTAACATCAACACCATATTATGCTCAAGCAAATGGTCAGGTCGAAGCAGCCAACAAAGTAATAATAGGTTTGATTAAAAAACATGTTGGCAAAAAACCAAGAAATTGGCATAAGACTTTAGATCAAATACTATGGGCCTGTAGAACATCCCCTAAAGAAGCTACTAATACCACACCTTTCCAACTAACATTTGGACATGATGCAGTCTTACCAGTAGAAATTCATCTACAGTCAGTTCGAATTCAAAGACAAAACGAAATCCCACCTTCGTTATATTGGGAAATGATGATGAACGAGTTAGTTGAGTTGGACGAAGTCAGATTGCATGCATTAGAAATCCTGATGAGGCAAAAGGAAAGAGTGGCCAGGGCATATAACAAAAGGGTGAAAGGTAAAACATTTAGTACTAATGACTTAGTGTGGAAAGTTATATTGCCCATGGACAAGAAAAATAAAGCATTAGGTAAATGGTCACCTCATTGGGAAGGACCTTTTCGAATAGTAAAAACATTTTCGAACAATGCATATGAAATCGAAGAGTTGGTAGATGATAAACGAATCCTAAAGGTTAATGGGAAGTATTTAAAGAAATGTAAACCACGCCTGCAGGAGATTCGAATAATAACAACGTAATCACAGCAAGATAACGAGATGCCAAAATGGTGAAATAAATTGCCAAAATGGCATTGTTCAAATGTTACAAACAAACATTCAATTGAAATACAAGATTTATTAAATAAACAAGCTTTAGAAGTGGGTATTGTTCCTTAATCGATCGAAGATATTCCTAAAAGACTCAAGCTTGTGCTGAGTAGAACGCTTGGCTCCTTCCAGGATAGCAACTTCGCCCTTTAGCTGCTCAGCCGCTTCCGTCTCTGCAAGCCCTTTATTCAGGAGCTCTTCGAATCGATTACCAAAAGTGTTGGACTCATATGCAATCTGTTGTTGTTGGGCCTCCTTAATTTTATGCTGAAGTTCCTTAATCTGTTTCTCCCAGAGAAGAATGGATTGAGCTCGAAGCTCATAATCAACTTTAGCTTGCTTGATATGCATGGCATACTCTTCAACCTCTTTGGTAAGCTTCGAGGCATGTTCATAAGCAGCGTCCATTGCAGTTCGCTTCTCTTGGACTTTATTGGCAGCAAATTCGTTTTGGAGGAGGCACCCAGTTACATTATCTATCAAAGATTGAAGTTCGAATAGGATGGTGCTAACTTCTAGGGAACAGGTGGTGAGGTCAACTTGATTAAGAAGTCCCTTCATAATAAAGCAGGCTGTGCTGTCTTTCTTTAATACTTCGAAGAGATCCACGTCAAGGATTGTCTTCCTAATCTTATGAAGAAGTACAACCCTATCGTCAGAAGGCGTTGAATCAGTGGTCGAACCAGCACCAGCCTTAGGAAGTGGAGTGTCCCTCTGAGCCAGCTTAGCCTTCATGTACCCAATAGGGTCATTTCGTTTTAAGAGGGCTAACTCCTCTTCAGTTGTCTGACCTTGGGAAGACCCAGGAAGTTCCATGCGCAGTAGAGTGACATTCATTTCGACTTCCATTGGTTCATTGGCAGGGACACCATCACCTTCATTAAGTTCCTCACCATCATCTTCATCGTCACCAACAAGATCCACTATTTCAATATCCTCATCTTCATTATTAGGAGCATCAGACTCCGTTCCTTCACTCGAACCACCATCTTGAGCCTCTTCTCCTCCTTCGTCCTCAGATCCTTCATCACTGGAATCTTCGCTCTCATGAGAAGCATTGGCTTTTTCCTCTTCAGCTTGAGGTACCTTTTCACTCTCTTGAGGGATTTCGAGAGGGGACTTTTGTTGAGAAGTTTCTGGAGGTACCTCCTCAACAACTTCAGGTGTTGGTTCAGTTGTTTCCTTAAGGGGAGGCGAAGTGCCTTGGTCATCTGGCTGTTCAGAAACCCTAGGTGGATTCGCCATATTCGAGGAGCCTTTGTTCTGCACCAGATTGCTTGAATCTCCATGAGGAGAAGAATGGATCGGAGCAGCTGCTTGTGGGGGAGGAGTCAAAGTAGTTGGAACTGGATTTGAATCATCCTACACAGATAGAGAAAGATTAGAAACTAACAACTAAGGTACGAATAGTTATCTTTGTTAAAAAATTCGAATTCAAATCACCTGTGGATTGTCTGAAGAAATGTTGCTGTCTATGTGTTCCAACATTACGTTGGAGGTCGAAGGTGGATTTTTGGATTTTTGTGAGGGAGCAACATCCCTGGAATCGAGTCCAGAGACGTTAGTATCTTTTGGAATGTCTTTCTTTGCTTTTTTCGGTTGGTGAACTTTCCCCAGCCTTAAGAGTCTTTCCACTGGTACTAGGTTTTCTCTTCTTTGGAGTGGTTGGTGGGAGTTTACTAGTCTGAAATAGTGCAAACATGAGTTAGACTTCGATCAGAAATTCAAGGCCATTCGAAATACCAGAGTGAATTGATTACCTTTGGGATCGGAGCAGTTGTTGGAGTTGGAGAAATAGTTGGAGTTGGAGCAATGGTGTTTGTTGTTGTTGTTGTTGTTGTTGCAGGAGTAATACTTGGAGTTGCTTTGGGCACATTGTCATCAGCTTCAATAGTTGTTTGGGAACTACTTCCTTCCTTGGTCTTCGATGCAACAGGCTTTATTCTGATGGCTGAAATTGAAACACATAAGACGAGTGTTAAAATAAAGAAAGTAAGAATTATTTGGGATTTCCCAAGCATTCGCTTCCTTCATTCGAAAAGAATCGACATGGCGAAAGGTCATAGCGAAGATGCTCTGGAAATTATGAAGCCAATGTCGAGCCCATGTCACGATCTCGATGGCTTTAGTTTCCTTTGAGATTTGTATTTGAACATCTCTTTGCAAGTTAACCACCAAGGGTATGGGGAAACCAAGCGAGCCAATTAGAGGTAGGTAATCTAGGGAACTTAGGTGGATGCATTTCGGTGCAACCTATACCTATCCTCGGTGACAACCTCAAGGAAGTTTGAACTTAGAAACTTTTCTTTAAATTTTTCCTTCAAGGTTTGGGACTCGATATCTGTGGACTCAAGTGTGGGATCATAAGTTGTTTCAGTAAGTGAAAGCTTTAATTTCTTGAGCATGGTGAGCATACCTTTCTTTTGTGTACCTGCACATCGAATGCAGCAGTTAGTTTCTGTTGGATGGTAAGGGTGTCAAACATACAAGATTGGTAGAATTTAGTCCACCAATCCAGAAAACCTTTGGATGAAAAATAAGATGGTTCAAAAGAAATTAGTTCAAATTGAGCAAAATCTTGATATTGCTCCTGCTGTAGTTTGGCTTCTCTAGCCTTGAAAGTTCGACCGGAGGTAATAGAGCTCTGAGTCTGAAAGAGGGGTTCAGGAATTAGTTGACATAAACCAAATTGTCTTGAAACGAAGTTGGGTTGATAGGCAAACAGAAGAATTTGATTCTTGGTTGGAGTGATTCTTAAAGAGATTAGTCTTGGGAGCAAGAAGGCTTTCCAGATATCTTGGATTTCTTTATTTTTAGCAGCCTCCGAAAGGGACATGATGAACCATGATGGTCCATGAGTCCTCGAGGCGAAAGGCGCCATAGTCTCTTCGAACTTATGCTTCTTGGAAAAGAGCATAATGTATTGAGAGAATAGAATCTGGAAATCAGCCTTATCATCACTTGGAGTCAGTCTCCTTAGCCTTGTGCCTTCAACATTTCGATCCGCTATTTCTGGATCTTGCTCAACGATAGTATCAGTAGTAGAGAGTGAAGATTCGAACATGGCATTAAGCCATAACTGGAGCAACCAGAAAGGACCAACTAGCAAGATATTCTTAGGAAGTGTGAGATTTTAAGCTCGAAACAGCTAACCTCAAACTTTCATAAAGGTCAACTAGTAAGAGCTCACTTAAATTAATCCTCCTATTTTCATGTAAATCCCTTGCTAGAGGAATAAACCTGTTGGCTACCTGTAGTGACCTACTGCTGCAGAAAACATATCTTGATAACCAAAGGGTGAGAAAGGCAATGTGTTCGACATCAGAGACACTATCACCTTCAGTGTGGTAATGACTGATAAACTTAGAGAAGCTGGCCAATTTTACGTCGAAGTCGATGATGCTTGAATGTTCCTCAGAATCAGGAATGTATGTCTCTCCTACTGGTGATAGGCCAGTGATAGCAGTTATATCAAAGAATGTAGGAGTGATCATCCCTCCAGGAAGGTGAAAGGTATTATAAGTACTATCCCAAAAGTACAGGGATGCAAATAGCAAAGGGTGGCTGTAGGTGAAGCCTGGTTTTGATAATTTAAGGAGATTGTAAATACCTAGTTCCTCCCACTGATGGGATCTCTTAACCTCCACTTTAGCAAACCAGTTTTGGTACGCTACATCAGCAGTGGGACAGGATCGAAATGGTTTAAAGTTACTTTTAACATAGTCCAAAATAAAAGGATCCTTTGGGGGAACCACAGGGGTTTCTACGTTGTTCGAAACAGAGGGTTCATTCACATTATCAGTTTCTAACCTAGGGGTTTCCATTTTGTTGAACAAAGGTTTAAAATCATAGCAAACAGGGAATATTGTCCTAGTATCTTTCAGAATCTCAAAAACTGTGAGAGGGCCCATTAGGGCAAACGTCTTTCCAGAGGCATTGGTTGGGATGAGTACCTGGGAAGAATACAGGAGTTCTTGTTCTTTGGAGACGCCTTGAGGTATAAGCACGGATTGGCCTTGGTGTAATACGGTGAACTGACTTTGTAGGATTTTTGTATCCAAATGTGCGGATAGCAAGAGTCGCCACCGACTTTTATTTTTATCCAATTAAGGGAAGGTAAAAGTAACAGAAAAAGACCTTCGTTAGATTTTGAGTTCGGGAGAATGGTTATGAAAAGGGAAGGTATTAGCACCCCTTTCCATCCGTAGTTATCTACGGGCTCTTAGTTGCTCTAGATCACTTTAAAATTGTGCTTTCTGTGTGTTTGACAAAAATGTTTTGAGAAAGGAAAGGCATTTCGCTTTGACTTTGTAATGACTCATGTAGGAGTGTATACAAAGTGTTCGAAATGTTTTGTTTTGAAAAGAATTTGAACTTTGAAAAAAGTGTGTGGTGTGAAAAGCATTTGATAGAGCGCAACTAAAGACTTATTTACCCACGAATTGGTCGTTTTGTTATACTTACATTCCTTTAGAATAGCGCTAGCCATACCATTAGTTAGTAGGTAGCTCCATTCGTTGGATGTAAGCGGGACATTCGAAGGGACATCGGATGGTCATAGAAGGCAACTTGTAGGAAGTATCCTAGCACATTCGAAGGGACTATCATCATTTTTCGTAGGCGACAATCGAGGCTCAAGATCATGTATTCGGAAGCGACATCGTGGGTCTTATGATCTTTGTATCAAAGGGACTATGATGATTTGTTTGGAAGGCAACGGTGCTAGAATACCTCTACGTTCGAGGGACATGACCATTTTGAATCGAAAGGCATCGAGAGAGAATTACCCTAAGGGGTGCGTGTGTGAAAGAAGTGTGTCAAATTCAGATATTTTATCTTGAAATTAGTGTGAGCTATGTCCATTGTTATCTTGCCATACACGCCTAATTACTAGCAATTGATAAGGGTGCGGAAAGTAAAATGCGGAATGTAAAGGCGGAAATGTAAATGTCCTACGCTATTACAAGGCTTTGGGGCAGATACATAATTTAAAATGCGGAAAATAAAATCCTAATTAAAACTATTACAACCCATATGCAATTACATTATTGAAAAATAAAATAAAGCGGAAGAATCGTCGAATCGGATTAACATGAGAAATCGGAAAATATGATGAAATCAAAATAAGAGAAAATGTTAGAAAAAATGCAATTTTTAACATGAGAAAATTATTATATGCTGGAAATAAGATAAATAAACTACAATATTTTTTTGGGATTTTTTGGAAAAGATTTAGTAATTAAAAACTAATTTACAATGATTTAAGTGCTAAAATAAAAATAAAAATAAATATGCATGCAAAAAGATATTTTTAAATTTATTAAATTAAATAAACATTTTAGAAAATAAATAAAAGAAAATTTTTGATGAGTTTTAATGCAGAAATAAAATTGTGAAAATAATTAAAACAATGCAAAATATTAAATAATAAGAAAAAATATGAAAATAGGAAAATAGTTTGAAGTTTGAGAAAAAAGAAACAAAACTGGCCCTGGAGCGAATCGAACTCGTGACATGGGAGTGAAACCCCGAGATTGCTTGCCTCACCACTCACGACTTGCACTTGTTGTCATGAAACGAAAACGTGCAACCATGAGCTACACGCGTCGTTGTCTGGTGGAGTCAAAGCACAATCAGCATGGTGGGGTCCAGGTAGCGCGAAGGAACGAATCAGGAAGCTTAAAGATGCCACGCGCCGCCGGTCGTCAAACACACTTGAGCCCTTTCCGTCTTCTCCCGACCAACTTTAAAACCACAAAATACGAAATTTAAAAGAGAAAGAAGGACCTTGTCCCCCTAAACCGAACCTCCTGAATCCATTGGTGACCTTAGTTTTGGCTAAAAACACTTGTATGCATCGGTTCGAATCAAACAGTCCGAAACGACCCAACCATGGTGATTTGTGATTTCCACGTGGAACCTCACATGTAAAGCGTCAGATACGTTCTAATGGACACCTTGAATTCAAACAAACAAGCAAAAACGGTTAATGATGCATGGATTATGAAAATCGAAAATCAAACAAATACCAAATCGGAGCTTGATAGATGTCACGTTCTGGGCAGCCTGGGCTTGAGGTATGAGTATGGATCGATTGCTGGGAACCTCCTGAAGGTGATTGAGTGGTTAAATTGGGCTGAAACCTGCTGCAATTTGGAATTCGATTTTCTCAAGTTTTGAGAAAAATTTGGCAAAATAAGGACTCTCTCTTGGGCTAGGGTTTCGTCCCTATGCTTGTACACAATGCTGAGTATTTATAGAGAGGATTGGAGAGGAAAAAGGAATGGAAAAGATTTGATTTGGAGCATTCAATATTTTTCAAATAAAATCAATTTTCTTGAAAAAATTTGATTTCTCCTTCAATGCAAGATCAAGCACGAATTTGGCAAGTATATTGGGCTATCTTGGACTTCAAGGAACATATAAAATCAGCCCTTTTGGAAAAAAATATGATTTTCTTATTTTATATAATTTAATTTTGAATTAAATGTTCTAAAATTCAAAATAAAATCAATAAAATAGAAAATTGCCATGGCCAGGCATTTATGGGTCAAAAATATTGTCATGAACAAGTTTGGATCAAAAGATTATAGGCCCATTTGGAAAATTTTGCATTTTGACCAAAATGTCCTTTTGTGCAATTGTCCAAAATTGCCCAACTTCTGAATGGTGTATCTTGCTCAATTTTCCACATTTTTGAGTGTTCTTGGACTTTTTGGAAAGCTCTAAGAGTCCTCTAAACAATGTCTTTGGTCTCATCTCAATTGGAGTTATCATGATCAATATATCTTCAAAACAAAAGTTGACTTTTGTTGACTTTGAAAATGACTGTAATGTTTTGAGCTATACCTCTCAAATGAAGCATTTTTGGACATTCTTGTGAGACATGAAGTTGTAGAAATTGAATTTCCTTCAAAACAAGAGGTGGTGGAAAAATTTCTGAGAAAGTATGAGAAAGTTATGATCAGTCAAAGTTCAGTTGACTTTTCATCTAGAAACCCTAATTTAGAAAGTTTGACTTTTGAGCAAATCTTGAGTTTTCTTGATGAATCATGATCAACCCTTGATCAAATGATGAATGTAACTTCAAAATGAGGATGTTGACCAAAAATCAGAAGTTTTGACTGCATGTTGACCACAGTTGACTTTTGTCCAATACACCGATTTTCGACCATCGAGCAATTATGCGAGGAAACTTGACTTGTGAAGCTTGAAACTTGACATGGAGAATCTTTGAAACATATGAGGAAGCATGAAGACCATTGGAGATGTTGGAAATCCATCTTGACTTGGGAGATACCAAACCCTAATTTGGGTTGATTGTCTAGGAGAGAGTTTGTCTAATCAACTCTTGAGGAATCCTTGAGTATGGATGTATGAAATCTCTTGAGTAGATGGAGGGCAAATTTTGGGGTATGACAGCTGCCCTTGTTCAATCTTCTTGTACTGGAAGGTTAGATTGACACGCTTGTCTTTCGTGACACGGAGGTGAAGATGATTGAACACCGAATACTGAAAATTTGCACTCGCTATTGGTGACGATGCGGGAATGGGCTTGGATGCCATTTGGAGAAGTTGGAGACTTTGAGGAGCGAGTCGCGCTAGACTCGAGGTTGTTAATAGGAGAGTGACGGAGATGGGCTTAAGATGCCATCCGGAAAGGTCGATCTTTGGGGAGTGAGTCGTATGTTAGACTGTAGATGTTCTGGAGCGGAGAGGAGATGGGCTTAAGATGCCATCCGAAGGAGTCGTCGTTAGACTTCGTGTTCACTTTGAATGAAGTTATTGGTCTGTATTGATTTTTAACCATATATGCGATTCGAAAGTGAAGAATTGTTGACAAGTAGTCGGAGATGGGCTTAAGATGCCATCCAAGGCAACCGAGTCGTCGCTAGACTGTAGTTCTTTGTTGATAATAAGGAATCGAATAAATCTTCGTGTTGATTACTCCGAGGAGATTGTAGTTGGCAAAATGTGGATAGCTTCCTGTGCATCGGTGTTTGATCCATTGCACGTTATCGGAGGATAACCGAGGCGGTCTTCGGATAGTTTTCCGTCGGTTCGGGCTTAATCTGGACCGTCGGAGGACAACCAAAGGCGGTCTTTGATAGTTTTCCGTCGATTCGGGCTTAATCTGGACCCGTCGGAGGACAACCAAGGGCGGTCTTTTAGATAGTTTTCCGTCGATTCGGGCTTAATCTGGACTGTTTGCGTCGAGTATTACTGTTTTGGAGAAAACAAGAGAAACTTTGATAGAATATTCGTTAGTTTTATGCAAAGTATGATGCATGACAGTGTATATTATGACTTTATGAGAAATGTATGAATGATGAATGTTGTGATATTTCAAAACATATCCATCTTGAAGAAGATGCGGATATTTTGTTTGAAGATTTCTGACTTCTGCTTGGGGAATTGTGTAGGTGAGAACCCCGCTTTTGAAGGAGAAGAAAGATATCCTGGATTCCTCCGATGCACTGTCTGACTGAGTCTTGGGCCTAGATATTGTTGAGGAAGGTAGAGATTTGAGAAGCTCGTTGTTGGAGATCTCATAGACCCCTGCTGAGGAGAATCTGGAAGGCGATCTGTTGGGGACCTTGTATGTAGATCCTGCTGAGGAAATTTAAGAGGCGCTCTACTGGGGATTCTGAGTGTAGATCTCGCTGGAGAGCATTGATAGTTGCTGGGAGACCGGGCTTAGAAGAGTCCGGAGTCCGTTGTAATCTCTGGCTGGGGAATAAAAGGTGTATGTTTCCTCCGATGCACTATCTGACCAAGTCTTGTGTCTGGATACTGCTGCCGGGGAGAAGGGGAGGATTGAGACACGTCCGCTGGGGATGAAGTGTTATTGCTTGGAGACTGATGTAACGTTGCTCGATTGAGTGGAATCACTGCTTGTGGATTAACATATACTCCGCTGGGGAGGTTTGTGGTGATTGACACTTTTGCGGGGGAATGCTTTGGTGACTTTCGTCGTCGTCCCAATTCCTGGAGCCTGTAGTAAGTACCTTTGTATGTTCACTTTTCGTATGTTTGTGATTAGAGTCTTATTGTCAAATGCGTATAGTCATTCAAAGCAAACGTTGGACTTATTGCAAACGACAAACAATGGAAATTGTAAAGAGAAAGAATTTTGCGTTTATTTGAAAGGTGGCGTATGGCCAAGTAGTTTGTACACAAGAAAGGTAAAAAGCTATGCGGAAACAATCTCGTTAAGTTCCAACTATGCTAGTACTCATATATTTCGACTATCTCATCTCCTTTGTCGAGAAAGTGAGTAGTGATCTTCGCCATTTGAATCTTGAATCTTGATAGTAGTGCAGGCGGTGATCCGGAAGAGACATAGTCGTGCGCTTAAATCCTAACTTTTGCCTAGACCGCCCTTCGGTTTTCGTCTCAGGGATACCCTTTTTGCCCCCGCCTTTCGGGTTTTCGACTTGCGGGTGTACATGTTTTGTATATATCCTTAATTTTGCCCGAACCCTTTTGGTTCGGGATGCCCTTATTTTTGCCTAGGTTAAATCGACCTAGCGGGTCTCTTTATCGTAGTATTTTTGACTATGTCCGCGTTCACGGGTGTGGGAAGTCTTCACCATCCATGGTGCTAAGTATCATAGCTCCGCCCGAAAATATTGTTTTGACTACAAACGGTCCCTCATAGTGGGAGTCCATTTGCCAGGATCACCTTGTGGAAGAATGATGCGCTTGACTACTAGATCACCGACTTGGTAGACTCGGTGCTTGACCTTCTTGTTAAATGCTCGATCATTCGTTTACGATAAATCTGTCCATGGCGGATGGACGCGAGTCGTTCTCATCGATCAAGTTGATCGGTCAAGCCGCGTCGAACCCAATCGTCTTCACCTAACTCTCGCCTCTGGAGGACTCGGTTGAGGTATCTGAACCTCGATGGGTAAGACGGCTTCCATACCGTATACTGAGAGAAAGGGGTTGCCTTGATGTTCGTGAAGTGCGATAACCATGAAGAGCAAATGGTAACATCTCATGCCAATCTTTGTAAGTCATTGTCATCTTCATATAATCTTCTTAATGTTCTTGTTGGCGGCTTCCATGCGCCATTCATCTTAGGCCGATATGGAGAAGAATTATGATGCTTGATCTTGAACTGCGTGCAGAGTTCGGTGATCATCTTGTTGTTGAGATTAGAACCGTTATCTGTGATAATCCTTTCGGGAGTGCCATACCGAGATAATATTATGTTTGATGAATCGAGCCACAACATTCTTGGTAACGCATGCACGAGGTCGCTTCACCCACTTGGTAAAGTAATCAATTGCCACAAGGATGAAGCGATGTCCATTGAAAGTGGGCTTAATCTCCGATCATGTCAATGCCCCACATTGCAAAGGCCAAGGAGAAGTTAAAACATTCGAGGCGGAGGTGCGTGCACTTTGTCGGCATAAATCGGCATTTGTGACAAGATCGGCGAAGCGGTGACAATCGCTTCCATGGTGGACCAATAGTAACTGTTCTCAAAATCTTCTTAGCCATGGTGTGCCTTTGGAGTGGGTACCAAATTAACCGTGTAACTCTTCCATGATACGCATTCTTCGGTCTACACAATGAGTAAGCACAAGTCGTGGTTGCGCTTGTATAAGATGTCGTTCTTGAGGAAGAATTTAGATGCCAATCTTCTCATGAACTTCTTATCATTAATGGATGCCCTGCGGGATATTCCTGAGTCTCAAGATACTTCTTCACGTCATAGTACCAGGTTTCTCTCGTCGAGCTCAAACAATACTGGTTCGTGAACTTCTCAATGATGATCTGGGAGCCTCGTTGTCCCATCTAACCTTGAACATAGATGACATAGTAGCTAACGCGTACCGATTCTCTTCTCGTGGAATATGATCAAAGTAATCTCTTGGTAGGGATCAAACTCGAACATGCTCTCGACGAATGAGATTCGGATGCTTCGTATCCCACTCGCCCTTAATCTGACTGATCACTAAAGCTGAGTCTCCATACACTTGTAAGAACTTGATTCTTAAGTCAATAGCAGCTTTAAGACCCATGATGCACGCTTCGTATTCGGCCATATTGTTAGTGCAACTGAAACATAATCTGGCGGTGAAAGGAGTATGTCCGCCTGCAGGGGACGTAATGATGGCGCCAATGCCATTGCCAAGTGCGTTTGAGGCTCCATCAAAGACCATAGTCCATCGGGATCCTTGTTCAGGTCCTTAATGCAGGCACAGTTCTTCGATCTGTAACTAGTAAAACATCTTCATCGGAAATTGAACGCATAGGCGATAGTCATCTACGGCTTGATGAGCCAAATGATCGGCTACCACTTCCTTTGATCGCTTTCGAGAAGTGTCTTGGATGTCATATTCGGTCAAGATCATTTGCCATCTTACTATTCTTCAGGAGAGCTGGTTTCTCAAATATGTATTTTATCGGATCCATCTTGAAATCAACAAGGTAGTGTGAGTCAACATATTTGTCTTAGTCGGTGAGCAAAGCCAAAGCGTTGCAAGTTTTCTCGAGCTGTGAGTATCTTGTTTCACAGTCGGTAAACTTTTTGCTAAGGTAGTATATTGCATGCTCTTTTCGACCAGACTCGTCATGTTGCCCCAACACACACCCCATTGAATTCTCTAACACTGTCAAGTACATGATAAGAGGTCTTCCTTCGGTGGGCGGCATCAGGATAGGAGGATTCTGTAGGTACTCCTTGATTTTGTCAAAAGCGATCTGGCAATCGTCGTTCCATTCTACTACTTGATCTTTCTTTAGTAACTTGAAGATTGGCTCACAAGTAGCAGTCGGTGTGCAATGAATCTGGCAATGTAGTTCAATCGGCCCAAGAAACCTCTGACTTCTTTCTCGGTGCGGGGCGCTGGCATCTCTTGGATGGCTTTAACCTTGGCGGGGTCAACCTCAATACCTTTACCACTGACAACAAACCCTAGGAGTTTTCCGGATCTGACCCCAAAGGTGCACTTGTTAGGATTAAGTCTCAACCTGTACTTCTTCAACCTATCAAACAGTTTCTGCAAATGATCAAGATGTTCTTCTTCAGTCTGTGATCGAGCTATCATGTCGTCGACGTAGACCTCTATCTCGTGATGAATCATGTCATGAAATAATGTCACCATAGCACGCTGATAAGTGGCACCAGCGTTTTAGTCGAACGGCATAACCTTGTAGCGAAAGTGCCCCGTGTAACAGTAGTCTTCTCCATGTCTTGGGAGCCATTTTGATCGATTGTAAGGAGAAACCATCCATGAAGGAGAAAACCTTATGTTGGCGGTGTTGTCAACGAACATCGATATGAGGGAGTGGGAAATCGCCTTCGGACTCGCTTTGTTTAGATCTACGTAATCCACACACATTCGTACCTTACCATCCTTCTTAGGCACGGGTACCACATTAGCAACCCAGGGATAGGAAGTAATGACTAAGAAACCAGCGTTGAACTGCTTCATAACTCGGCTTTGATCTTTCTCGACATCTCGGACGCATGCGAACCTTCTACATTTCTTCGAGAAAACCTTCTTTGTCGGAATCGTGTACCACAATATCAATGTCCAACCGGCATGTCTTCGTATGACCAAAAACCTCAATATAGTCTCGTAGCATCCGAACCAACCTTTCTTTAACATTGTTCTCAAGACCCGCTCCTATCTTGATCTCTTTCTTGTCTTCGGTACCAAATTCACAACCTCAACTTGCTCTTCGTGGTCAGTATAACTCGCTCTTCTTGCTATAGCAATCGGCAGTTCTCCGGCACTTCACAATCTTCCTCACTTTCGTCTTGGCTTGGTAGATCGGATTATCAAGTCATATTTAGCACTAGCATAGTGTTATTAACGAGATTCGGAGTGATTCGCGTTGTATCACGTGGGTGTGTGTAAGAAACACATAGCTTTTTGAAGGGGTGATAAAGTAAAGAAAGAAAATAAACAATTGAATGCAAAAGTCCAACGAATTTATTGAATGAAAATACGCAAACGACAGATAATAACCCTCGCAAACGAGCCATGATGCCCCGGGCAAGGCACTAGGCTTTCAAAGTTTATTGTTCAAAACATAAAGAAACGAAAAGCAAAACAAAACAAGAGCAATTACCCCGACTAAAGGAGATTGGTATGACGTCTTGATCTTCCAATTGTTGAGCCCATGATCCGAGTTGGGAAGATCCACTTGCGATGTCAAGTCGTTGTCGTCGTCTTCTATAGTATGGATTCCACTCGGCGATGCGGAAAGGAAGTTGGCCGGCACGTTCGCGGCGTATCATCTTCTGACCCTTGATGGTGAAGCCTAAACCAGTCTTGTCAGATTTGAAGGGAAGATCAGGGAGCTGTCCCCAAATAGCACTACTTCCTTGTTCAACAAACTTGAGCATCTTTCGTGAAACCATCCTCGGAACTTGTGTAACTTCGGGGAGGATGGAGAGTCAAGCATGACTGGGATTGTCTCAAAAGCTTGACAGGGCGTTTCAAAGAATTCACCCTCCATCTCGAGGTATCGGAATGACTGGAGATGACTGACCATATACTCTTCTTCACCACATACTGTGACAATCTTCCCTTTCACCGGTACTTCGTTTCGATGTAAGGTAGAGGCCGCCCCATGTATCCAAGGGCGTCCGAGTAGACAGTAAGCGGATGATGTACATGACAAAGAAAGTGGAATCAAAAGTCGGGAACCGACTTTAACAGTGAGTGAGCTCTCCAAGCATCGCTCGCTAGAACCATCAAAAGCTCTTACAATAATGTCACCGGGTCTCGAACCAACCCTTCGATGTCAAGTCGATCAAAAGCGCTTGGTAGGATATTCAGAGCGAACCGTGTCAACCAAAACATGAGACAATGTAGTGCCTTTGCATTCAACGAGATGTGCAAGGCTTTGTTGTGTTTCTTTCCAGGAGTCAAATCAAGATCGAGAAGCCTAGGCCGTTGTTGGCAGCCAGCTAGCAATACAAACTTCAAATTGATCGGTGGTAGTGTCTTGCGGAACATGAGCGTTCTTAAACTTCACCAAGGCGTTAGCATGAGCCTCGAGCAAAAGCAGAGCAAGCATGGAGATCTTGGACGAGTCTCCAACTGCTCCACAACATTGTAGTCACTCTTCTTGATGATCTTGAATTTCCTCCATTTCTTGTTTGGAGGTGTCTTCAAGAACTTCCTTTGGTACTTCGGTTGAGCGGGATGAGCCACCGGTTCTTTCCCTCTAGCGGGATATTGGTTGAGTAGCGGAATGCGGTGGAGTCGCAGTCTTTTGGAGGAGAGATCTCGAGAGAATACCCTTCCGGTTCTGGTCACCTTACTTGATCCGGTGATGTTGTCGATGTCAAGAACAGAAGCTCCAATGGTAAGATCTTCAATTGTCAGAGGGTCTTGCTTGACACCATGATAGTAAACATCAGCTCCATAGTTCCAAGGGATAGCTTTGTCAGAGGAATATGGAACCGTCCGGGAGAAGTAATGATGAGAGGTGCCACTCTAGGCACGGGATCGAGAGGAAATCCTTATTGTGTTAACATCATAGTCTTTGGAAATCGTCACCCCATCCGGTCACCTTAACATCTTCAATAAGAATCTTGTAACTATCAGGGACAGTGTACTTCACCATGTAATCATATTTTCCACTTGGCTGCCCCAAGGTATCCCACACAGATGGTGTTGTTTCGTTCGCATTGTCAATCTTCAACTTAGACATTTCTTCACACAGCTTCTGCACTGGTGGTTTCAGAAATAGTATCTCACGGTTATCCATCATGCACTGAACACGTCTTCTCAACCAAGCACATCCATCAGGTGCAGATGGGCACCAACGACAGTTCTCTGGGCATCCTGGATTGACACCGGCTTGCAACAAATTCTTCTTAATAGTCATCAGAGGAATGGTCAAGTCATCTATGTTGAAAACATAAGTGTCGTCACCAACAGCATTGGAACTCTTATCATGGTTAGGAATAGGCGCATTGATCACATTCGGAGTCTCAACAGGAGGATCAAACTCAATCTGTTTAGATTCAATCATATCTTGAATCTTGTTCTTCAGGGCCCAACAATCATCAGTATTATGTCCTGGGCTATTGGAATGGTAAGCACACTTAGCATTTGGATTGTACTTCGGAGAGGAAGTGTTGACATTCTGAGGAGGATCCCTCAAGGTTATCAGCTCTGCGTTCAACATGTGTTGCAAGGCTTGCGACAATGGCATGTTGATCTTCGAATGCCTTCTGGCTGCTCGGCTACGCGCGTTGTCTCGCCGAGGTTGTCTTGATGTAGGATTGGAGATCACAACGCCCCACAGATTGAGCACGGTCGGACTTGGTTCGGCTTTTCGACCATACACGATTGGCTTCTTTCTTAGCACCAAAAGATCTCTTCGCAGATTTGAAGATGACTCTACATGGATCTTCCCACTTGATACCAGCTTCAATGCGCCATCAATATCACGGTGAAACCGATGAAGAATTTCAATCGATGATTGAAGAATGGGCTGTCGGTGTTCCATAAACATATCAACCAACTCCCTATTGGACAAGGGTGGTTGAACCGCTAGATCTCTCCACTTGAGCATATTCCTTGAACTCTCGTCATGACCCATAGACATGCTTTGTAGTTGCATGCGAGTGGGTGTCAATTCAAAGATTGTACTCATATGCTTGTAGAAAGCATCACCAAATCACTCCAAGTACGGATACCATTCTCTAGGCGATAGTACCATTCCAACTGGGTTCGGACAAACTCTCTTGAAAATAGTGCATCCACAACTTTCTCATCATGTGGGGTTGATCTTCGAACATAAGACTTCAAATGCAGCTTAGGGCAAGACATGCCATCATACTTAGCAAAAGTAGGAACTTTGAATTTGGGAGGAATCACAACACCAGGGACAAGACTTAGATCATCAAAATTCAGCCCGGACATCTTCAAGTTTTCCACAGCATTCAGACGGTCTTCGAGTTGTTTGTACTTGTCATCTTCGAGATCGCTATAATCGAGTGATCCTCTCCTCCTTTCTTGGGCTCACGCTGGTCATCTTCACCACCCTTTGTACTCCCCTCGGTATGGACACTTCCTTCAGAGAGCTCAATGCGGCTAACCACTTTAGGACCTCCTTTGAAACGTCTACCCATGTTGAGGAGACCAACAACCTTCTTCTTCTTGTTGATGAGCTTCTTCAGATCTTCTTGGCCTTGGACCAAGTTAGTGAACATCTGTTGAAACTGAGCATTCTGAGCTTGGAGATCTTTGTCAGTCTGTTCAAGATCCATTTCTGCTAAAATAAATAGCGAGCAAATGAGAAAACCAATCTCCAATGTACCTGTGATGCAATGTTATGCTATGCTATGCTATGCGATGTTTATGTGAATGCAATGCAATGTTTTCAAGGACCTAAGAGATTTAAATTTGTTAAACAAGCAATGAACAAATATTTATTAGTTCTCTTTTTATTCCTTTTCTTTTTAAGTACAAGAGATAGTTCAAAACAATAAAAGAAAACATAAACATCCTAAAGCTCTAAGTCTCCCATGGGCGCTTCCTCTTGGTGCCGATGTAGGCATTGATGTTTCGCTCCTCATGAAGTAGCTTTGTCAACTCTAACACTTTCTTCTCACTTGCATAGCATTGAGCTTCAAAGGTATCCCTTTCTTCCTTGAGCTGAATCCAGGATCTCTTCAAGTCTTCAAAATCGAGGCATGTCGGGATGGAGAACAGATGTACGCCACCTATAGCAACAGTTCCATAATTCTGGTAAAAAGCGTGAATGGCATCATGAGGTTTTGAGCTCGAGCTCGCACCCATTTGAGGTAAGGTTCCCAAGGAATGGAGTTCGGTGCCCCAAAGTCTTGGTATCGCCTTCTTTACCATGCCCCAATGTATAAACCTTCGCTTGCTCGAGATCGTGATTGTAGTCGAACACAACATCTTGGAGAAGCATATCATGTGGACCATCTCTTCGAGCAAAACCAAACCGACGAGAGCTAGAGAAGGGTTGTAAGTAATACCTCCCTTATACCAAGGAGTGGTACATTAGGGAATTCTCCACAACGCTCAATGAAGGTGAAGTCCTTTTGAGAGAAAAGACTCCAACGGATATCTGAATGAGAGAGTGACATCAATCTTTGAGACCATCTCAACCTTTGTTCATTCTTCAAAACGATGGAGGAAGGTGCGAAATAAACCACCGGAAAGTAACGGTATACAACACATGAGAGTTCCTTGTCGCTTAGTAGTACGAGTGTGGAGAGAATGTAGGATGTCTCCAAGTAAGGTAGGCACTGGATTGCGGGTAAGAAACAACTTGATGGCATTGACATCTATGAATTGATCCGAGTTAGGAAATAGAACCAAACCATAAATTAGCAAGGCCACAATGTTTTCAAATGCATGGAAACTCATAACTTTGAGGAATTCTCGGGCTTTCTTAATTAGGAACTTGGCAAGTAAACCCTTAACTCCACTTCTAGTTTCCAAATTGGCTTCAATGTCTGAGCGCTTAAGATGTAAGGCTGATGCGATGTCTTCGAACTTAGGAACCTTTTCTAAACCGGTGAATGGCATTTGGTCAAGAATAGGTACCCCAAGTAGCTTAGAGAACTCTTCCAAGGTAGGAACCAACTGATAATCTGAAATGTAAAGCAATGGTGTTTGGATCAAAGAACGGAATAGGACATGCATCATATCTTCTTCAAAATCGGAGATAACCAAATCAAGCAGATAACCATGTCTTTTGATGAACCGAGCATGGTCGGAATTTTCAAACCAATTCTTTGAGTTGAGAAGGATACCCATGAAGTTGATTCGGATAGTCTTTCTAGAAGCCATAATCCCTACAAAACAGAGCAAAGATAAATCCTTGAAATAGTTAGAAATGATATGCAATGCGAATGATGTCATGATGTCATGTTTAGCACACACAAGAAATTCACACAATGAGCCTATGTTTAAGGCTTGCATGAGGTATAGGTGATTACCCTACCAAAAGTTTGAGTTGGTTCATCCTGTCCTATAATAGTAACCGGGTTCTAGGAATCTCACATCACAGATCTTTCTCGTAGGCGCTTATTTCAATACGACGGCCAAGTGGTCGATCGAAAATGTCCCAAAAGTCTAATCTCAATGAGCGTAGCATCGAGTATCAACCAACCTCGGTCTACACCAAAGCCGGCCATCTCACTACCTTCTAATGGCTAAGATGGGTCAATTAAGGTTCTAAAAGTTTAGTTAGCGCTTGATGACACCACGCAGAAGCCAAATACTATCTTCAACTTGGGAATGAAGAGTATCGGGACAACCAAAGTGTCACGCTAACGTAGCCATCATGTTGACCGCGTAGTTATACGTCTAGCGGTCGCGATGATCTAATGCTACTTACCTAAAAGGAAACTCGGATCCGGGTGTAGGATCCCCCAACAGTATAGTACCCAAGCAACCCTTAAAGATAAAGCATACAAATCAAACAAAAAGCAGTAAAAATGATCTAGAAATCCCTAAGGCAATTCTCTCTTTTGGGTCTTATCCCCAGCAGAGTCGCCAGTTCTGTAATACGGTGAACTGACTTTGTAGGATTTTTGTATCCAAATGTGCGGATAGCAAGAGTCGCCACCGACTTTTATTTTTATCCAATTAAGGGAAGGTAAAAGTAACAGAAAAAGACCTTCGTTAGATTCTGAGTTCGGGAGAATGGTTATGAAAAGGGAAGGTATTAGCACCCCTTTCCATCCGTAGTTATCTACGGGCTCTTAGTTGCTCTAGATCACTTTAAAATTGTGCTTTCTGTGTGTTTGACAAAAATGTTTTGAGAAAGGAAAGGCATTTCGCTTTGACTTTGTAATGACTCATGTAGGAGTGTATACAAAGTGTTCGGAAATGTTTTTGTTTTGAAAAGAATTTGAACTTTGAAAAAAAAGTGTGTGGTGTGAAAAACATTTGATAGAGCGAGCAACTAAAAGACTTATTTACCCACTCAGAATTGGTCGTTTTGTTATACTTCTACATTCCTTTAGAATAGCGCTAGCCATACCATTAGTTAGTAGGTAGCTCCATTCGTTGGATGTAAGCGGGACATTCGAAGGGACATCGGATGGTCATAGAAGGCAACTTGTAGGAAGTATCCTAGCACATTCGAAGGGACTATCATCATTTTTCGTAGGCGACAATCGAGGGTCAAGATCATGTATTCGGAAGCGACATCGTGGGTCTTATGATCTTTGTATCGAAGGGACTATGATGATTTGTTTGGAAGGCAACGGTGCTAGAATACCTCTACGTTCGAGGGACATGACCATTTTGAATCGAAAGGCATCGAGAGAGAATTACCCTAAGGGGTGCGTGTGTGAAAGAAGTGTGTCAAATTCAGATATTTTATCTTGAAATTAGTGTGAGCTATGTCCATTGTTATCTTGCCATACACGCCTAATTACTAGCAATTGATAAGGGTGCGGAAAGTAAAATGCGGAATGTAAAGGCGGAAATGTAAATGTCCTACGCTATTACAAGGCTTTGGGGCAGATACATAATTTAAAATGCGGAAAATAAAATCCTAATTAAAACTATTACAACCCATATGCAATTACATTATTGAAAAATAAAATAAAAACGGAAGAATCGTCTGAATCGGATTAACCTGTGAGAAATCGGAAAATATGATGAAATCGAAATAAGAGAAAATGTTAGAAAAAATGCAATTTTTAACATGAGAAAATTATTATATGCTGGAAATAAGATAAATAAACTACAATATTTTTTTGGGATTTTTTGGAAAAGATTTAGTAATTAAAAACTAATTTACAATGATTTAAGTGCTAAAATAAAAATAAAAATAAATATGCATGCAAAAAGATATTTTTAAATTTATTAAATTAAATAAATATTTTTAGAAAATAAATGCAAAAAGAAAATTATTTTTGATGAGTTTTTAATGCAGAAATAAAAATGTGAAAATAATTAAAACAATGCAAAATATTAAATAATAAGAAAAAATATGAAAATAGGAAAATAGTTTGAAGTTTGAGAAAAAAGAAACAAAACTGGCCCTGGAGCGAATCGAACTCGTGACATGGGAGTGAAACCCTGAGATTGCTTGCCTCTACCACTACGCCAGCTTGCACTTGTTGTCATGAAACGAAAACGTGCAACCATGAGCTACACGCGTCGTTGTCTGGTGGAGTCAAAGCACAATCAGCATGGTGGGGTCCAGGTAGCGCGAAGGAACGAATCAGGAAGCTTGAAGATGCCACGCACGCCTTCGCCGGGGTCAGCCAGGTCAACGACGCCGGAGCCCTAGCTCCGGTCGTCTTCTCCGGCGACTGTAACTTTAAAACCTGCAAAATACGAAATTTAAAAGAGAAAGAAGGACCTTGTCCCCCTAAACCGAACCTCCTGAATCCATTGGTGACCTTAGTTTTGGCTAAAAACACTTGTATGCATCGGTTCGAATCAAACAGTCCGAAACGACCCAACCATGGTGATTTGTGATTTCCCCACGTGGAACCTCACATGTAAAGCGTCAGATACGTTCTAATGGACACCTTGAATTCAAACAAACAAGCAAAAACGGTTAATGATGCATGGATTATGAAAATCGAAAATCAAACAAATACCAAATCGGAGCTTGATAGATGTCACGTTCTGGGCAGCCTGGGCTTGAGGTATGAGTATGGATCGATTGCTGGGAACCTCCTGAAGGTGATTGAGTGGTTAAATTGGGCTGAAACCTGCTGCAATTTGGAATTCGATTTTCTCAAGTTTTGAGAAAAATTTGGCAAAATAAGGACTCTCTCTTGGGCTAGGGTTTCGTCCCTATGCTTGTACACAATGCTGAGTATTTATAGAGAGGATTGGAGAGGAAAAAGGAATGGAAAAGATTTGATTTGGAGCATTCAATATTTTTCAAATAAAATCAATTTTCTTGAAAAAATTTGATTTCTCCTTCAATGCAAGATCAAGCACGAATTTGGCAAGTATATTGGGCTATCTTGGACTTCAAGGAACATATAAAATCAGCCCTTTTGGAAAAAAATATGATTTTCTTATTTTATATAATTTAATTTTGAATTAAATGTTCTAAAATTCAAAATAAAATCAATAAAATAGAAAATTGCCATGGCCAGGCATTTATGGGTCAAAAATATTGTCATGAACAAGTTTGGATCAAAAGATTATAGGCCCATTTGGAAAATTTTGCATTTTGACCAAAATGTCCTTTTGTGCAATTGTCCAAAATTGCCCAACTTCTGAATGGTGTATCTTGCTCAATTTTCCACATTTTTGAGTATTCTTGGACTTTTTGGAAAGCTCTAAGAGTCCTCTAAACAATGTATTTGGTCTCATCTCAATTGGAGTTACCATGATCAATATATCTTCAAAACAAAAAGTTGACTTTTTGTTGACTTTGAAAATGACCTGTAATGTTTTGAGCTATACCTCTCAAATGAAGCATTTTTTGGACATTCTTGTGAGACATGAAGTTGTAGAGAATTGAATTTCCTTCAAAACAAGAGGTGGTGGAAAAATTTCTGAGAAAGTATGAGAAAGTTATGATCAGTCAAAGTTCAGTTGACTTTTCATCTAGAAACCCTAATTTAGAAAGTTTGACTTTTGAGCAAATCTTGAGTTTTCTTGATGAATCATGATCAACCCTTGATCAAATGATGAATGTAACTTCAAAATGAGGATGTTGACCAAAAATCAGAAGTTTTGACTGCATGTTGACCACAGTTGACTTTTTGTCCAATACACCCGATTTTCAACCATCTGAGCAATTGTCTGAGGAAACTTGACTTGTGAAGCTTGAAACTTGACATGGAGAATCTTTGAAACATATGAGGAAGCATGAAGACCATTGGAGATGTTGGAAATCCATCTTGACTTGGGAGATACCAAACCCTAATTTGGGTTGATTGTCTAGAGAGAGTTTGTCTAATCAACTCTTGAGGAATCCTTGAGTATGGATGTATGAAATCTCTTGAGTAGATGGAGGGCAAATTTTGGGGTATGACACTTGGTGAATACCAACTTTGCTTTCCAGGATCGTTCCAGTATTCTTGTTCTTCTTCTTGGAAATCTTTTTCTGAGATGTTGTTGAAGACATTGTTGGAAGTTGTTAATAGCTTAGGGTTTTGACGAGAAGAGAAGAAGAAAAGATTTCAGAGTGTGTAAAAAGAGTAAAAAGACCAAGTCTGTTTGGTTTTATAGTAGGAAAGTTGAAACACTCATCAACTAAGGCCAAGATACGTGGAGGACGTGGGTTGGATACGGAGTGAGGTGGCGTAAAGTAAGCATTGGTAATAAGCATGATTAAAGATAATCATTGCCTTTAATAACCGCACCATACCGTGGCAACTGTTTTGAAGCGGTTCGGAAACCCAAGAGCCGTCGTGACTGACGTAATGGAGATCATACACAGTGTCATGATTGCTCAAAGTCACATCAAAATCTTGTGGATATATTTAAAATAAGTATTTCTCAGATAAAGGTTCGAAATACATATTTTAAAGGGGCATTTTGTTGGCTGAAGATTTTGATATATGTGATTCAAATAGGAGTCATTAAGCTCGAAACGAAACATTATCAGTATTCGTTGGAACAAAGGGAATGTCATGATTCGGAATGAAGGAATTGGTTCTTCGAATAAATATACTAAAACTTGGAGCTTCGAATAGCAATTATGATGATACATATAGAAGGAGCTTCGAAGTGGCAGTAGCGTGGTGTTTAAGAAGTAAGTTCGAAACGAAAGACAGTTCAGATATTTGAAATTCAAACATGAGCGGGATAAATGGAAGTTCGAATATGCACGCTGGAGACGGTTCGAAGACGTGGAAGTTAGAGAAGCATAGTGTTCTGCATGTCTGAAACGTGGCAAGATCTCATAAGTTAGACCGTTATGGTCGAAATAGTATAAATAGAAGTCTTAGTGTTAGGATTTCGTGTGTCATATCTATTGTACTAAAATTCAGTAAACATTCAAAATACCACATGGCTGGGGAAACGAATGCTCGAATGATGTACGTATGATTGCACCAAAACTTTTATCATTCAATAATGTATCTTTATCTTTCCAGTTTATCTTCATTTTGCATCAATGTCTTTTAAATTCTTTACATTCAAAGTCATTCAACTTTCCTTACATTCAAACGCTTTTCTTCCATTTCGAAATCCTTTACATTTCTGAAACCGTTACATTAATGCTTTTATTTTCCAGAAAGCTTTTACATACTTGCTTTTACATTCCTGTCTTTTACACTTCACGCTTTTACTTTGAAATTCTTTTACGTTTACAAGTTATTTAAGCATTCCTGCATTTATACATTTTCTGCAATCCGAATCTTTATGCTTTTACTTGTTCAAATTAGTTTTATACTGCTTTACTTGATCATGTTATTAGTTTCCTGAACACCATAATCGAAACACACTTGAATATATATAAAACACTCAAAAATAAGTCTTAAACACGAATCCTTATTTGGTTATTAATTCTATCAAAGCAACCAATACCCCATAGGATCAATCTAGTCGATCCTGCAAGTTACCAAAGAAATTGAACAACAATCATAACGCTTGTTTGATAGTTTGGAGGACTAGCAGTTGTTTCACCAGAAATCACTGTGAACACGTACTCCCAGCAAATTCCATCCATGATTGAACTCTTTTGGAGAGATTATTCCATGAACAATTTTATATGGGACACTCGAAGACCAGTCTAAAATAATTTCCTAGCATCAAGCGTAAATTTACAAAACAATAGATGATTATTTGAATAGGTTCAAATTGCTAAAGGCAATGTATTTCACACAAGTCTCTGAACATGAGTTAGCCGAAATGGTCGTTGGTGGTCTGGATTGTTCAATTAGGAAGAAACTAGATATGTAGTACTTAAGAGATATAGCCTAATTGGCTAAGAGAGTTCGATACGTGGAGCGCCTGAAGGATAAAAAGGACAGACCAAACAAGAATAATATAAGAGAGAGAGAGAGAGAGTAGCCTATATCGAGATGGATGCAGATGATCAAGAGATCAACATTGAGGCCAATGGGTTCGACGAGAATGAAATCAATTTAGCCAAACTAAAACAAGGGCCATGCTATGTTTGTAAAGTTGTGTCACCTTTAAATGGAAAAAATCTATCAAACCAGAAAAGAACGACAAGTTCTCAAAGAGAATATACACCTTCGACGTAACGAAGTGTGACAAGATTTTTAATTTATTAGTTAAAGATGGCCAAATTATAGTACCACGAGGTGGTAAATTACCACAATTAGAATAACAAAAAATGAGAATTTTGTAAATATCATGACTTTTTAGGCCACAAAACCTTACACTATTTTCTTTTCAGGGATTTTGTGTATAATGCAATCAAGTACGAAAGGCTGAAGTTTGGAGACTAAGGAAAAGCCCAAATGAAATTTGATTCTTATACTTTACAAGTGGGATATGCCCACTTCACCGAACCTAGTGATGTCAACATGATCGAGACTACTGAAGGTTTTGATAATTAAATTCTCGCACTTTAAAGCATATGTCAAGACTAATGTCCCAACACCAAAACACAATGTCAGAACAAATGTTATGGCATCAACTGTTGACAGAAAACACATTTACCAAGACAATAATTATGCATAAATAAATTATAGAAGGTAAAAGAGAAAATAATTATTAACCCAGTTCGGTGCAACTCACATACTCTGAGGACAACCAAGCCAGAAAGGAAATTCACTATGATATTATTAATTCAAAGCTAAATAACACTAATTTACAATTTATCACGAAATCACTACCTTATGCAACTTTTGCTTAGAAACCTTGTAGATATGAGATCCCAATCTCACTTTCCACAATCACTTCCATGATAAAACCAATCATAAACCACTGACAAGAACCAAAATAGAAGATCACACTTTCAATAAATAGTACTTAACTCTTTCCTTAAAAGCTCATGAATGAGAATCATTACTTGAAACACAATCAAGTCTTTGTTTAATTCTTCACCTGATTATAAGAAGAAAAAATAACATCTTAGTCTGATAGTGACCTTTCAGAGTCTTCTTGGTCTTTATGTTGAGCAACTTCAAAGTTCAAGTGTTTAGAGTCTGGATCTTCAAAGGTTGACTTTCTTTAAAGTATATTCTTCAGAAGTTGACCTCTTCATAGTCTAATGCCCGGGTTTTGATTCTTTAGATTCAGGTTCTTTAAGCCTCTCTTTAATGTTAATTTTTGTGCTAGAACTTAGCCTGTAACACAAATTTTAGTCTACGGTCCTGCACAAACGGACATATATTAGTATACCCAGTTGTACTTTCAATACTTTATTATCATCAAAACCATAGGGATATTGTACATGCCAATTTTGTTCCAACACTTTGGTCCAATGATAATTAGGACACCGGTCAAGTGATGAGTTGGATACACCAGTAACACACCTCTGATATCCAAGAGATTGATACCACGTGCATGGAAGTATAAGAGATGAATATTGCATGCATAATTATATATGTTTCCTGATTGTGTGATTTTGATTTAATTGTATATGATGATTATACTATCTTTATCATTTTAACACTGTTTCTTCTCACCCATTTCTTCTTGTTTATATGTTGCTCTACATGTATATCTACATATACTCAGGTCGAGAATGAGGAGTAGTTATTGTGCTTAATAATGAAGGATGATGTAGTTAGCTAATTCGTCATTTTATTTATCGTTTTATGTTTTCCACATTCTTATCAGCTATTTAGTATTTCTCTAATCGCTTTAATAGTGTAACAATTGGTTGAGAATACCATGTTTCATTTATAATTTTCTTAATTTAATAATGATGTTATGTTGTTTCGAAGTTAATTATGCATTTTGAATTAAAGATTGAATATTGAGAGATATGTGTGACACCTTGTTTTGTTTTATCTTCGTATCTTTAAATTATGAAGTGAAATGACCTTGAATGTATTTGTGTTCTCGTTTAACCCAAACATTATCTAAAAATTTATGTGTCCTTTCACCTATTCGTGCTTGCAAAACAAAGGAGCATTTGAATGTACAAACTTCACCTATATTTAGTCAAAGTATCTTAAAAGTGTCGGAGAAGAGAACATATGTTGAGTTTGCGGGGTCAATCACTACTCTCTTTATATCTATGAGATCATTTTTGCCATGGAGTTTGTCGTTGACACTTTTTGTTGCAAAAGGTGATTTCAGGATTTGGATCCTTTTCCATATTTGCTTTAGGGACGATGAGTGCAATATTTGCTTTCAAAACCTTCCATACTTTTGAAATAAATAGTTGGATTCTTGTCTCCAATGAATCATAATGTTACGGTGTTAACCGCCACATATACGTTAGTAGGTGTTGTGGTGCCTCGCTCCACGACCATGTTGGAGAAGGAAATTGGGGCTATATATGAAAGTGAATGAGTATAGTCCAGATCAGCTTTCTAGGACTCACAGTGGGTGCCCCTCGTGCTTGCTAAAAAAGTAAAATGATAATTACTTTTGTTTGTAGAGTTGTTTGAGTGTTTTGGGGTACTTGACAATGTTTAAGGCTAGCTCACATTGAGTGGTGAAAAAATATTTATTTGGCTTTCTTTATGTAAAAATTGGATCACCATCCCCTTACAAGGAATGAGTTATATATGAATTTTTCCCTAGGCTTGGGCTTTAAGTGTAACGCCTCAAACTGCTTTCGAGATTACCGACTAACCTTACAAACTAACACCTATCTTTTTAGCATGTTTTGTCCTCACTCACACACTTTTTGAGAAATCTTTCAGAAGGTCACCCATCTAATACTATTCCAAATCACGTGCTCAACAATGAAGTTGTTATTTGTTAGGCTTCCAAAAAGAAAGTGTATCTTGTTTTAAGTATCCTAACAAATAAGAACTCCATAGTTAAGTGTGCTTGAGTTAGAGTAGTATTTAGACGGGTGACCTTCAAGAAAGTTTTTCAGAAAGCGTGTGAGTAGGTACAAAACATGCAGAAAAGACCCGTGTTGGTTTATGAGATTAATTAGTAATCTTGAAAGTATTCTAAGACATTACAAATGGTATCAAATCATACCTCTCATAGTACTATGTGCTCTGGGGACGAATAAGCAGAAACTGATGGACATGTAACATTGTGGTCGGTGAGGGCGAATAGTGGTTGTCGATGCACGAGATATGAGAATGAGCAGTTCCTGGCAACTTTTAGGCAAAAACAAATTCACATCGAAATGAGAGGGGTTCTAACGTGCATGTACGAGATTGCACGGTTGACAAAAGACTTTTAAGCATTGATTCATATTACTTGTACTATCAAGATGCATCCTCTTTTTATCTTTGGGTTATATCCTAAAGTAAGTCTTATAAATCCACTATTTTTTTAACTTAAATTGTTATGCTAACCCAATTCGAGGGGCATAAGCACTAATAATATTAAAGGTGTATTGATCCACTACAAATTTCAAAATTATGATAAGATCTTCTAGTCTTTTCATATCCTCAATATCTATATTCACTTATTGGCCACATTAATCGCACTCCATTTCTCGATCTAAATTTTTTGGTGAACCAAATATTAACTCTTGAGATGTCTGACTTTTTCGCATTTTCACCCGGCCACTAAGTTTTTTGTACACACATGAAATTGATCTTCCTCTTAACCAGAATGTCCATTATTTCTATAAATTTTATAGTAAATGTGCATATATGTCCCATGATCCATCATACTCTCGTGATCTAACTTCTTTATCAACAACCATTCATGAAAATATGAGAATCCTCACTTATTTTTCACTATATTCAGGTGACGATGCAAACACGAATTTTTCTTTTAACACCGTACTCAAATCATACACGGTTGTTTATGGACAATAAACTATAATACACATTATTTTATAGTTAATGTATGTCATAGAAATTCAAAAAATCTTACATTGATTGCGACGGTCTTAAATAACCATTTTCTTTTATTGAAACTTGTGGGCCTGTTATGCATAAGAAATATATCATATACATTAATTATTTAAAATAATTTTACATGCCAAAAATAAATTATCGATATGAATCGATGGAGAATCCGCAAATAGTTAAATTGAAATGATAAAAAATTTATATAACAAAAACAATTAAAAAGAAAACAATATTTTTAAAATGGTTTTAGGGGTAAAAAGATATGTTTGGGTGCAATTATATATGTTTGTTCATCTAGAAGCATAAAATTTTACCACGTACCCCTACCTTTATTCCCATACCTCCATAATTTTGACACTTGGACGAAATTGCCCCTGTATAAATATTAATTGCCAATTTTTTTTTCACTTTTACCATTTTAACTTCAGAAAAACGAGAGAGAAAGATAAATTTTTGACAAACCGAGAACCCAGACAGCCTAAATCCGGTTCTCATTTTGCACTCCGGAAGACCCAAGAGTAAGTCATCCGGTTTGAAATTTTGGAAATTTTAACACTCCGGATAACCTGGTTAGTGGGTTATCCGGTTTGAATTTTGGTAATTTTAACACTCTGGATAACCTGGTTAGTGGGTTATCCGGTTTGAATTTTGGAAATTTTAACACTCCGGATTTCACCTCCCATGGTTATCCGGATTGTTGCTGCGTATTTTGTAAAATTTTCCCGTTTTTTGACTCTTTTTTTTTCTCCAGTGGTTCGCAGACGAGGAGCGAATGGCAATATTGTACGTAGAAGAGTAGATGAGCGACGACGTGTCCGTGAAGCAGAATATGCAGAGGGACATCAGGCGCCTGCAGGGGATCAGGTGCATCCACCTTTTCCAGGAGGACCCACCGATACTTCTCTTCTTATCAGATATGATGGTCACGTTGCTCGTCATCTTTGGTTTGGCGAGGTAAGTTTATATTTATC
Organism: Vicia sativa; assembly: GCA_021764765.1. Lineage (NCBI taxonomy): Eukaryota > Viridiplantae > Streptophyta > Magnoliopsida > Fabales > Fabaceae > Vicia > Vicia sativa. The sequence continues at coordinate 37,954,412 of CM038795.1, read as the reverse complement.
ATTTTATTTTGAATAATTGTTATTTGTTAAAATTTATATATTTTATAACATGTTTGGTATAAATAATTTTCAGGAGAGGCATCCCAAGAAGGAGTTAAAGGTTCTTTACGGCAAAGAAATTGATAGGTTGGGTTTCGCATATGCTACCTCCTATTATAGAAGCGTTGGGGAATTCGTCTATCATCTCTTCAAAGAACCGTTTATCGAGGATTGACCAACATCCGTATCGATTTGTAGAGCGATGACATCCGAAACATCGCATTTCACATGCCATTTGGTGAAATGACCATTACTTTGGATGATGTTTCATGTCTTCACGTGCCTATTAGGGGTGAGTTGGTTGACCCGCAGGGGTTTATCGATAATGACGCTATTAGATTAGCGATCGATCTTATGGGAGTTTCATTGGAGGAGATTTGAGGAGGTCCAATTTTGTAGAGGTCCTTATTACGATTGGATTGGTTAAAGGTTATATTTGAGCCGGCGGCCAATGTTTGATTCACAGAGCATACATGATGGTGTTATTGGGTTGCACCATTCGACCGATAAGACCTTTACTCGTAGAGGCAAAATATCTATCACTATTTAGGATTTGGATGGATGTGGTAGATATTGTTGGGAGCGGCGACACGGGTTAATCTTTACCGCTATTTAGGTGATGCTTCCTTCATTCCCGCAAATGGGTGGATATGCCTCTATTATGTATAAAATATATATATATATATATATATATATATATATATATATATATATATATATTTATCTTTATTTATTTATTTATATATATATATATATAATATATATATATATATAAAATTATTTTTTTTATCTCTAATTATTTATGAATTTTATTTATATTATGTGTAACAGTGCTGGATCCACGAGTATTTTCCCTCTATTGGGAAAAGAGGTCTATCTGGTATTTGCGGTGTAGGCAATCCACTTCCGAGGGCGATGAAGCGGTGTTATAGGCAATCGACTACAAAGGTCGAGCAGCATAGGGAGCAGTTAGATACATTGACACCGGATGATGTCATTTGGCGTCCTTTTGAGGATCACACATATGTCCATTTGATGATATATGTCTATACAAGGGTGGTCTCAAATGGTATGGTACAGTAATGCTATATCTACCCGACAGATGTTTGCGTCAGTTTGGGTACAAACCATACATACCCCACCATCCTCCTGCTATTGAGTCTCTTGATGTGGACATAGACTGGTTAAGCTATGTTCAGGGGGTTTTGGATGTCATTCGGGATGCTGTTTTTGCTGTTCGACCCTATGATGTAGTTGATGAGTATATGGATTGGTATTATATGGTGTCACATTCTCGATTGATAGCACCGCCAGAAAATGAGGAGAGAGAGATCCCAGTGCCTGTGTATGCTGAGGGACCAGCAGACGAGAGGTTAGCCTATATATCAGGTGAGCTTCATCGCTACTTGCACACAGTGCAAATGAGGAGGACGATGAGTTCATTGAGATCTTTCGATCCTTACGTAGCTGGTGGACCACTACCTCAGGGAGGGCCGATACCTTACCCATCTCCATGATTTGCCTTGTTTATTATTTTTAGACTTATTTTGTATTTTGTGACATGTATTATCCTACGATTTACGTATTTCTGTTAGACTTATCTATATTGCTTTGTGCACTCTTTTAATATTTCTACTTTCCACAATCTTAAATATAAAAATTAAAATAAAATCTAAAAAATAACATGAAAGATATATGTCAACTTAATCCAAAATCTAGCATGAAAGTTATATTTGCGTGATCCGAGTGACATTTTCTGGATCTTGCTCCTTCAATGACAAAAGTATGTGTCTTGGTGGAACATGACGTTTTGTCAAATCAACAATATGTTGTTGTTCCGCATTAAGTCGACTTACAAACGGATGCCCTGCAAATGTATCAGGTAACCCATGATTGTGAACTCCACATTTTACATCAATCTTCCATCCCGAACCATCTTTTGACGGTGTGGATCTAATTTTGAACGGACAGGCCACATTTCTTACTAGCACTCTGTGTTTCACTTTCTCCTTCTTTGTATTTTCCACCTTTATCACAACCAAATATTACTTTATCACTTCTTCCTCTCTTGCCTGTTTTGGTATCTGAACGTGTTATTATAACGGTCACTTTATTCCTGATTCCAATCTCCTTAACCCATCTTATTACCTCTTCTCTTGTGGCAAAACGTTCTGCAGAAGTAAACAAATCAGTGGTATCTACGCATGTCCGATTTTTATCGCATAACTGAGGAATAACACCTGTTAAAATTTTTTTTTAAAAAAAAATAAAAATGCACCGGATAACTGCACAACAAGTTATCCGGTTGGCAATATTGTACAAACCGGAATACACAGAGCAAGGTTATCCGGTTTGTTATTATTGTGAACCGGATAACTCAAGGCTGGGTTTTCCGGTGAAAAAGGCGTTCCGGATGTAGATAGGCTGGGTTATCCGGTTTGTGAAAAAATACATACCGGATTTAGCCATTCTGGGTTATCCGGTTTGTTAAATTTCTGCTCCTTCGACTTTTCCGTACGCTCTCAGAAAAAAAGTAAAAATAAATAAAAAAACCATATAAAAATAAAAAAAGTAAAAAGGGTAAAATTGGAATATTGAAAAATACGTAGGGGTATCGGAATAAGAGTGGGGGTATAGGGTAAAATTTTCCTAGAAGCAAAATTGCATAATTCTATGGGCCTAAGTACTTAGTTTCATATATTTACTTTTTCAAAGCCCATATACTCACCAGTTTAGTTTAGGTTTAGTTCCCTTACACTATAAAAACAGACCAGTGCAATCTATTACTTCATCAACAAAAGCGATAAACCTAGCCGCGGGTAGAAACCTTAAGTCTCCTCGAGATTCATAGTATGTTTCACTCTCTAATTCTCTTCTTTTTCTTCCATGAATTATGTTTTTTTTTTTAGTTTGTCTGTTATTCATCGCTTTTGATAGGCGTTGCGTTCTTCGTTAGTTTTCCATGCCGAAGTACGTGTCAACGAAAGCGTACATCAATCTCAACACCGACATCTTCCTTAATTATTTGTTAATTAAGAAAAAACAACATCTGCCTATTATCACATTCGCAGTTTGTTTAATGGTCGTGTTGTTACATTTACATTTTTATTTTAAATATGTTGTTATGAATTGTTGCTTCACAATGGTGAAACCTCTTTTTCATATAAGAGGATTTCAAGTTTCCCGAAGCATAAATCAACCCTAAAAAACCAGTCTTAAACAACGTTGTGTAATTTTAACTACACTATGTTACCTGTCTACTGGTACATTTCATTTTAACCTCTAATTAGACTTTAATTTTGTTTAATTTGCTAATTTAACTGCGTTATTTTTTGGATTAATCAGTTATTGAAATGGAACCATCAAGTACACCAAGAGTACCAGTTATACCTGAAATTAAAATGAAATATAATCAGAAAAAGAAGATTCCTTCCCCTAAGGAATTGATATCTTATTATGAATCTCAAGGGATGGATTCACAGGAAGCTTCTTTGAAGGTTATTGAGGATTTACAGAAAGCCTTATTTGGAGTGATTTCATCTGGGAAAGGTAAACAAGATAGGGTTTTGAATGAATCTTCTAGGAAGATGGATTCGGTTAATAATAGACTTGCGGTGCTTGACATGAAGTTGGATTCTAAGCCGGGCTATGGTGAGACTTTTGCAATTGGTGTTGTTTCTGGTGCGGCTCTTAATGGGATTGGAGCTATTTTGCCTCATATTATTTCGCCTATTGCTCAGATTTGGAATTCTGTTACCTCGGTCACTAAATCTGCACCTCAATGACTGACTTTTTTGATTCATTATTTATGTACATTATTATTTAATTTAATGTATGAGTTTGTATAATTTAGTGTATATAATTTATGTAAGTAAATCTTTTACATATGTTATTTTTACTTATTAAAATTTTTAATTGTAGAATTCTTTGATGATTTCACGTTAAAGTAACTTTATCTTGGAAGATGTACTAATTAGTAAAATGTGCTATCTTTAATAGACTGTCTATTAAAGACACTCAATAGGATATGCCTGCTAGAACACAATTATATATTTGATTGATAAGCAACCATCTTAAATAGCGGCTCTAAACAAGTGACAGCGAAGAAGAGTAAAAAAGTGCACTTAGAATCCAAAGGTGGTTTGGTTGCCTCAAGAAGGTTCACTCATACATGTTGCGCAAAATTAACTGAATGCTAAGAATCAGGGCCACTAAGTCATACATACTTGACTCCCTACAATTTAGGCCTAATTAAAACTAACAACTATGATCCTCTCATGATCAATAGAGACTAAGTCAGTTGATATCAGCTATCTGTTGTTTGGTGCCGCAATAATTCAATTGAATGGCAGGCACAAGCTGATGCATTCGGTGGTGCTGAGTGTGACTATAGGCTGTTTCCTTGATGACCATGCCACCGCTGCATTGCTAAGTATAAAGGCATAGCCCGAGGTGTTTTTCCTGTCATCGATACATCTCGGGCTTTTCCTGTCATCGATACATCCGGCATAGTCGCTGTCTGTGTATCCCACAAGCTCCTGATTGCCTGATCTTTGATACAAAATCCCAAAACACATAGTTCCCTGCAAATACCTCAGTATTCTCTTTGCTGCCATAAGATGCATCTCAGTTGGCTTGGCCATATATCTACTGACTACACTAACTGCATACATCAGATCCGGCCTGGTAGTGGTTAAATATATCAAGCTACCAACAAGTTGCTTGAACATGGAGCTGTTTACTGTCACACCTGTATCATCTTTATCAATTTTAACCCCAGGAATAGTAGGATTTAGGACCAAGTTACTTTTATCCATTCCAAACTTCTTCAAGACCTCTTTGGCATATCTCTTTTGAGAGATGAAGATTCCACTGTCAATCTGCATAACCTCTAAGCCAAGGAAGAATTGCATTCTTCCCAGATCAGTCATTTCAAATTCCTCCATCATTGATTGTTTGAATTCTTTCAACATAGCTTCATCATTCCCAATATAAATCAAATCATCAACATATAGGCTAACGATCAAATGCTTCCCTTGTTGATTGATCTTGGTGAACAAGGTTTGTTCGCTTGCTTCTTTATCAAAACCCATGTTTCTGAAGTATGCTTCAATTCTGCTAAACCAAGGTCTCGCTTGTTTGTATAAAGCTTTCTGTAGCTTGTATACCTTAGTCTTATCATGCTGAACTCCATATCCTTTTGGTTGATCGACGCAAACCTCCTATGTAAGCTCACCTTGTAAGAATGTGGACTTCATGTCCAGCTGATACACAACCCAACTTCTTTGCGCAACAAGAGCTAAGATCATACGCACGGTGTCTAGCCTTGCCACTAGTGCATATACTTCTTCATAATCAATTCCATGTTGTTGCGCATATACCTTTGCTACTAAGAGAGCCTTATACTTGTCAATATCACCATGTTGATTAATTTTGTTTTATACACCCATTTGACCCTATGTCACTCCTTTGGTAATTCAACTAGAGTCCGTGTTCCATTCTTTCAATGGATCAATTTCAAGATCCATGGCTTTCTTCCAGTTGGTATTTAGCACAGCTTCCTCAAAGGATTGGGGGTTAAAACATGCCGCCACATCGAGTTTGAAACAAGAGTTCACCACATAATCCTCCATCCACCTTGAGCCGCTTCACGCTGACCCACCGCAGATTTTTCTGTTGTAGCTACTACATTATCATCCTTAGTAGCAATCTCAGTTCCAGCTGCATTCTCAAGCTCCTCATTCTCAGCTGTTGAGTGACTTGTATCTCCACTGTACTCGATGGCTTCTTCATGCTCTGATTGATATTGGTGGTATCCATATCTCTACAATCAAGCTGATCTTTGTTAATTTCTGAGTGACTTGTATTCCAATCCCATTTCTTATTTTCTTCGAACACGACATCCCTGCTAACAATGATCTTTCTTTTAATGGGATCATATAACCTATATCCTTTCGACTCAGCACTTACTCCAAATAAAACACATTTAGTGCTCTTGTCGTCAAGCTTGACTCTTCGAGCATCTGGAATGTGGACATGAGCAATGCAACCAAAAAATCTGAAGTGCTCGACTGTGGGCTTCACTCCAGACCAGGCCTCTTCAGGAGTCATTCCTTTTACGACAGAGGTGGGGCTCCTGTTAAGCACATGGAATGCCCAATTAACCGCTTCAGGCCAGAAAATCTTTGGCACTTCCTTCTCGGCAAGTAAACTTCTGGCCATGTTCATGACAGTTCGGTTTTTCCTTTCGGCAACTCCGTTTTGTTGTGGCGTGTAGGCTGTGGTGAGCTGTCTTTTTATCCCTTCTTGTCTACAATAATCAGTAAACTCGTGTGAGGTAAACTCGCCTCCACGATCAGTTCTCAAGCATTTCACAAATAAACCGGACTCCCTTTCTACCCAACTTTTAAATTGCTTGAATGTAGAAAATGCATCACTCTTATAAGCAATAAAATACACCCAAGCCTTCCTTCTAAAGTCGTCAATGAAACAAATGAGGTACCTTTTTTGACCATGTGACGTTGGCGAGATGGGACCACATATGTCGGCATGTATAAGCTCCAATCGGGCTTCAGCTCTCCACATGGATTTTCTTGGTATGATCTCCCTGTGTTGTTTTCCTTTCAAACACTCAGTGCATACAGCAGTAGTTTCTCTAGCAGCAATGATTTCTCCAAGATTTAGCAAGCCTTTAACCATGTTGTTGCTTGTCAAAGTTTGAAGTCCAGTATAGCTAAGGTGGCCATACCTGCAGTGCCATAGATGAGCAATTTCTTGGATGTCAGTTTGGAAGCAGCATTCACCTGACTCATTGGTAGCCGAGGAGGTCTTCGAGAGCAATATGAACATTATGTTGAGTGTCATTCTGCTTTCAAGGATAAGGCCCTTTAATGGATGATAGATTCTGCACTCATTGTTCTTGATTAGAAAGGCCAAGCCTTTCTCCTGCAACTGTCCGATACTTAGTAAATTGTTCTTCAATTCTGGAATATAGAACACTTCTTGAACAACATAACAAACACCGCCAAGATTTAACCTAACACTCCCTTTTCCCACAACCTTCATCCTCATATGGTTCCCTAGACTGACTTCTCTTTTGAACCCTTCCTCCATGGTACAAAAGAGAGATGTCTTGTGGTTGCTGCAACTGCCTAAGAACCATGTCTCTTTTTTCCGATGCTTCAATATAAGCCATAAGAAGCATCTCTTCATCCTTGCTCATCTCAAAGATAATTAACCTTCTCGAGATTAGGGCATTCATATTGAAAATGCCCTAATTGGTGGCATTTGTAACATTCAATTGTTGCTTTATTGTAGCTTTGACGGCCTCGTCCATGACCTCTTCCTCCTCTCGTCGCTTTCTCCTCGCCTCGACCACGGTGTTACCATAAGAAACCGCCATGTTTTTCATCCGTTCCTCTTGAACTTTTGTTCATGGACCAAGAGGGAACTTTGCAAGGCATCAACTGTGAGCTCATCAACATCATTAGCTTCCTCAATGGAACACACAATGTAATTCCATTTCTCCAAAATTTTCTACGATTTTGACATCTGTCATGTCTTCACCGCAATTTCGCATGTCATTGGCTATGGTCATCACCCTTCCAAAGTAGTCATTGACTGACTCCCCTTGTTTCATAGCCAACACCTCAAATTCTCGTCGGAGTCGATTGAGCTGAGCACGTCAAACCCGATCATTTCCTTGGTACTTCATCTTCATGGAGTCCCACAACTGCTTGGAAGTGTCCTTCTTGGTGATGGTTCTCAGAATTGATTTGTCCAAGGATTGGAACAAATAATTCTTCGCCTTCAAATCCTTAAGTTTCAAATCATCCAGGGTCTTCCTTTGCGCATCTGTCTGCACTTCTCCTTCTTTGGGCAGCATGTAACCGTTCTCCACCACGGGCCAATATTCTCTGGATCTCAAGAGATTTTCCATGACCATCTTCCAATGATCATAATCTCCATCGAATCTAGGAATGGAGGGTACAGAAAATCCACCATTCTTCTCTTCGGATCCCATACCCCAAACACTCTATTTTGTGGTACTCTCACACTTTTGGATCCCTCACACTTTTGAGGTCTTTCTCGCTCTGATACCAGATGCTAACAAATCTGGTAACTGACATGTTTATTAGAATGAAATACTGCTATATAAATAGCTTACAAAAAAGAAAACTGAACCGAATGCTTCCTAAGAATCAGGGCCACTAAGTCATACTTGACTCCCTACAATTTAGGCTTAATTAAACCTAACAACCATGATCCTCTCACGATCAATAGAGACTAAGTCAGTTACATATAGCAAATAACAATTAATAACAATATTAATAATAACATAACAAGTCTCATTCTCACCAATAACAAAATTGCAGTTTGGTTAATTAATGTCCTATGGACTTACTAGACCATTCCTTACCCCAAACATAAGCATAGATTTTGATCGAGTCAGATAGTTCAGTTAGTGAACCTCACACACTATACTGAGGGAACAAAACCTAGTCATCCTCAAAGAATGCTGCGTTTCAGCCATCATGAATGAAACCTTAATTAAGCTAAGGAACCTCACACACTACTGAGGGAACAAAAATAAAGATTAAAGTAAGGAAAAACTAGTCATCTTCAAAGAATGCCGTGTTTCAGCCATCATGAATGAAGCCTTAATTAAGCTAATAACGACATCAAAACAATAACAAGGTAGTTTTGTGTGTGTTCAATCTTGAAGACCTAGTCCTAAGAAGACCCAGTGTAGGTAAGAAGGACACAATGGCAAGGAATTTGACCTCTAACTAGGAAGGGATTATATTGATTCATCCATAGCACTAGGAAAAACATATATGCCTTAGAGAAATTGGCGAGAAAGCTATTCCCAATATTTGAAATGCAGATAAGTTGAAAAAAATTGTAGTAAATTTGTGAGAAACACAAGTTATTATGTTGTTTAAACAAAAGACTTCGTAAAATATTTATTTTTTCATATATCTATATTATTAAAAGCAAACGTATACTAAAGGAACCTACCAAGACCATTAACATAGACACAATTTTTCTCGAGGAAAAAACAAAGACATATCCCATAGAACCACAAAGATAGTTTGGGACCTTTCTTCAATGGCCAACCACTATCAAGGTGAATGCTCTCCTAAGGCTATAAACCCTTTCTTAAGTTTTTAAAGAAGGAAAAGAGACTATCGAAGACACACTTGGTCGTGTACGTCTACAAGAATATATATGCCAAGTATACAAATGTATAAAGTCTTAAGAGTTTTTAATAATTCAAGTTGATGTAACCGGTTAACACGAGGTGTAAACGGTTACATGCATCAAAATAAGTCAAGTAAGCTATAGAAAAGTGCTTTAAAGTTGCTGTAGTCGATTACAAATTTGCACTAATATACGACCACAATTTGTGTAATCAGTTACACATATGAGAATATCAATTTTAAGTTATTTGACTTATGTTGCTTCTTTCTCAATTCACTTGTATTCTTCGTATAAATGCCTTGGAGACATCCTCATTAATAATAATGAAAATATACTCTCTCTCTCTCTCTCTCTCTCTCTCCCCCTCACACACACACACACACACCTCCTCCATCTCTCTCTAACTCTCTACATTAAAACCCTCGATTGTTCACCAAAGACTGATCCAAATTCTAACATTTGGTATAGAGTCTAGTTCAATCCATTAAACTCATTGCGTGCAACATGAGTTTTGCCTCCAACGAAATAATCCCTACAAACCTACCAATAATTGATGTGGAGAATTATGACAAATGGCGTAAGTTGTAACGCCCAGAAATTCATTTAAATATTTAAATGAATTATTAAGGATTTATTTGTTGGAATTTGGTCGAAGAAGGAATTATCAAAATTATTAAAAGAGGCATTATTGAATTAATAAGTTAGTTGAGCACTTAAGCAAATAATCAGATAATTAGTCGATTTAACCGGGGAGAATTTATATTAGAAAATAATATTAGTTTTTATTAGAATATTAAAGAATATAGTTGGGTTGAGTTGTGTGTGGCAAGTAGCAAAATTAGGATGTTAGTTTTAGGCCCAATTGAAGATTGAACGAGTCTGTTACGGGTTAAAACAAACCTGTAGTATATATAAGGTGGTTGTACTAAGTGGCTAGGGTTGAAAATAAAAAAGAACAAACCTGATACGTGAGAGAAAGGAGAAAGCAGAGCGTGCAAAGCTGCTAGCGGAGAGGAAAATAGGAAGAACCAGTCCCAATTATACCAGGTAATGTTAAATTAGTGTCGATGAATTGAATTAAAAACTAGAAAATTCATATTAGTTTATCTGTTGCAGAATTAGGGTCCGGTTAGATTCGCGAAATTCGACCGAGTAATTCGAGCCTTCAGTCCAAGGTAAGGGTGGAATTCGAATATTATATTCGAGAATATGAGGGTTAATATGTGGGACTAGAACTAAAGTTTTTCTACTATTCTACTAAATTAGATTTTGATAATTGATAATGACATGGATTATTTTATGAAGTAACATAATAGTAAGTTAAGCAGAGTAATAGTATTAAGCAGCCTCAGTTTAGCAGGAACAAAACTTGGTAGTTGTAGCAGGAATAATGGATTTAGCATAGCAGTGATGAAGTTGAATCAGTGAGAATTAATGAACAGAAAGTTTGATTAATTTTACAGGAAGTTTATTCAATGACAGTGATAGCAGAATAATGTTAATAACAGTCTCCGGATTAGGCAGTATAACTAGTTGTCCGGAATTAAATAAAATTTGACGGGGTAACTAAGATAGATTAATAGGTAATTGTAGTTGATTTATTTTGTTGAAACGATGTTGGATGAGTTGATTTGAAGGTACAACTGAATGAGTCGAATTGTCCCGATTCGTGGGCACGTTTGAGTTGTAGATCGAACAACCAATGTCGGTTTTAGTTGATGCAGTTGAATGCATGTTTAAGTTGTTGTTGTTGTTGTTGACGATGTTTAAGTTGTTGTTGTTATTGATGTTGAACTTGTTGTTATTGTTGTTGATTGTATGTCATTCATAATGTCGCATAAATTGCATGATTAAGTTGGCCTTGATGGCACCACATTGAAGTTGAAGGCTTAGGCCTTATTGAAATGCCTTGATAACCTGACATATGTTTAAGTTGGGAGTTCTGCTCCAAATGGTACCACATGCATTTGCATAAGTTGAGTCGAATTTGAGTTGTATTTCTGGAATTGTCGTTGTGTTGTGTATTGACTGATTATTATTTGGTTGTTGTTGCGAAGCGGTGAATTATTATATGATTCTTATCTAATATATTAATCATCATATTTTTGCTTATATTATTTGATATCTCACCCCTTCTGATGTGATGTTGCCTCTACGTGGGTATCGTGCAGGTAATCAAGGAGAGTAGCTGTTTCAGTCAATAGTTCGAGTTTGGTGTCATTTGCTCTGATACGTGACACTCGGGGGGAAATGAGCACTTGTTTTGTTTTGTTTTGTGGCTTTAAGTTGAATTATTTGAGTTGTTATTGAAGAAGTTTAATTTTGATTATTTCAAGTTAAACAAAGATGCTATAAGTTGGAGTATTAATTTGTGAGTTCCGTTGCTTGGTTTATTAAAGTTGATTTGTTTTGAAGACTAATTACTGGCCATGAGTTCTCTCTGTTTACATGTGTTATGTATCTGTTATAATAAGTTTTGCGGTTAGTTTAAAGTTGAAAGTGTAATATCCCATGTTTGGTTAAAAAATTTATACTATGATTTTAATTATAACCGTCAAGTAGAAATGAGGTGTTACATAAGCAGATGAAATTCGGGTTTGTCTACCAAGATGTCCTTGAAATGATCAAGAATGATGTGAGTCCTCTTATCGATGGTGCAATGAATGCACAACTAGCAACATATAAGGAAGAGGAGTAGAAAGATTACAAAGTGTTATTTTTTATCCTTCAATGTATGGATGATGACAACTTTGAGAAAGTTGGTGATTGACAATCGTCAAAGAAAGTGTGGAAAATCTTGGAAAAGGCACATGTAGAGGCTGAAAAGGAGTAGGTGGCGAGGTTACGAACTCATAAACGTCAACTTGAATTAATTCAAATGGAAGAAAATGAGACAATCAACAATTATGTGATGAGAATTACTTGATTGGTGAACCAAATAAAGTCATGTGAAGAAATTGTTATAGAGCAGAATGTTGTGTAAAAATCTTGCATTCTTTGACGGTAAGATTTGACAACATTTTAGTGGCGATTAATGACTCAAAGAATATTGCAACGTTGACTAAATAAGAGCTTAAAATATCTCTTGAGGTTCAAGAGAAAAAGATGAAGGAGATAAATATCACAGTAAAAATGTGAAGATTGCTTCACAAGACCAGTTCAATGAGAAGAACAAGAAGTTGATAGGAAATGACCCCTGAAGAGTTAAAGGGATTTTAACAATTTGGGCGGAAGAGGGTCTCAGAATTTAAAGAATTCAACTTGTCAAAAGGGTGAGAGTAGCTGCAAAAAATAGTGGTCAAGGAAACTTTAAAGGTGAAAAGGGAATGTTTGACAAGAGCAAGATGCAAAATGCTTCAATTGTCAAAAGTTTGGTCATTATGCACGAGCCTGCAACGCGAACAAGAAAGAACCTCAAGGGGATGAATATAAGGTTGCAAGACAAGAGTTTGATGAAAAAAAACACACTCTTGATCATGATAAAATGAGAGGAATGGAGCAATAGTAGGCTACGAGACAATAGAAACAACAATTTTAGAAACGATGCAAAAACATGTTGTAACCAGTTATGTAAAGACAACAACTAGTTATAGGCAGTAGAAAACAATATGATGTATGTGAAAGAGGGAGTTTAAAGCAGCGAGGAATGATATTCAGACTCCTGTTGTTCCACTCATATGACAGAGATGTTTACCGATGTTTTTGATAAACAATCACGAGTTTACTGTGCTTGTGAGATTAACTCGAAAAATTTCTAAAGCAATTTATGCAAATCAGTTGTATGAAAAGCAATTTTCGTGAATTGAACGCATCCGTTTTTATGAAGAAAAAATAGACGCACAACTTAAATAATGAGGAACTCTAATAAAAACAAAAGTGTAAAATGCAACAAATGACATTAAAATGACAATAATAAATGCTTCATCAAAGGAAACAAAATGACAACGAAAAGAAAGGATGCATATACATACATATTTCTCATAAATTGTTTCACTCTTTAACCCGGGTACTTCAGTTCTATAGAGAAAATGTATGAAATTTTGCGATCTTGATTACAATGTATGAGTCTGCCACTTATACTAGTCTATTAATAACCGTCATCGACAATTGTACTTTCAAACAAAGAACATGTGGCAAACCCTGCAATTTACACCTTCTGGAACGTTCCCATGTTGTCCGTTTTTTGAAACTTCTAAAAACCCATTATCCCACGTTCCAAACCGCTCATAACCTTTATCTGCCTCTTGAAAATATCTGGTTCAATGGTTGTCGAAATTGCTCTTTTCTTATTTTCTCTTTAAACTCTAAAATATCCTAATTCTCTGACGATTAGTACCTTTATCGACAAGCTCGATTTCATCGAATCCCGTTCGAGATTTTGGACATGTTTAGAGGAAAAAGTGATTCTAACCTTATGGATATGCTCTTGAGATTCTTCTAAACCATTCATATTATGTTAGTCGACTAAGTTATTTTTGTCGAGATATGTTGGTTAGTGCTTTCAACACTTGACTTTTCTTTATGCCTAGTTTCTCAGAGACTCCTTTATTAGCTAGAAATTCCAGGCTAACAAATGCTCCAGAAAATGTCCTTTTTGATCATGTATTAGATGGAAAAGGTGGCGTTTTTGTACTCACCTCAAAATTGTTGTCCATAGCTTGCATAAGTCACCAATGGGATGTTTCCCAATCCTCATGATTACTTTTTACCAAACTGCCGCGTCAAAATGTGTGACTAGCTTAATAATCGTTATCCCCTATTTCTTAGGAAATTAAATGACCACTAACATAAATGAGGAAAAATAAATATTTTTTAAATCTCATAATTTTCATCTTTTCACCACATGTCCACGTTTTGGAGGTAAACATTTCTTCTTCTACTTTGACTTATTTAAACTCTTTCTTTCTCTACTTTCTTCTTCTTTGCATACTTCTTCCTCAGAAGCGTTAGTGATCATAGTAGATTAGAGAGAGAAATCAAAACTCTTATTCTTCTTCTCTGGACACCCTTATATCTTTTTTGTCATTTCAGAATAAATTAGGTGCAGACGGTACATTTTAAATTTAGTTTAATTAATGTATGTGCATTATGTTTAAATCAATTAATGCACACATTTTTTATTTATTGTCTAAAATGACTTGGACAATGTTTTTGCTTATAAAACATTCAAGGGATTTTACAGAGACATATCTCCAAATACACCTCATAATATATATGAAGAAACATCTCCGAAATATATTTTATAAAACGGAATGACTGAAATACAAGGACCAAAATAATTTTAGATATGTCCAAAGATATTACTTCTAATATAATTAAAGTCTTTTCGAATTTTCAAAGAAGTGTAACACCTGCACGTGGAATGAGGATTCTCAAAAGATAAGTATTAGGATGACAACCACAATTATACAAAATATGCACGGGCATCGGAACCAGAGTTTCCTATTTTACTTTTTCAAAGCTCATATACTAACCCATTTTGTTTAGGTTTGGTTTGAGTTACATTATAAAACCAGACGATAGACTCTTTGAGAGTCATACAATGTTTAATTTAGGGGTGACAAAATGGATGGATTGGATGGATATGAATTGGATTGTTAGTGGATAGATCAAAACAATCCAATAATTCATTAAAACTTTCTTAAATATATCCAATCCAATCCATCCAATTAAAAATAAAATTCATCTAATCCATTCATTAACAATATTTTAATAGACGGATATCCATCCATCCAAAAAAATAAGTTCAGTTTTCATAAAAACAAATAAAACAGTTTTTTTTAAAAAAAAAATTTCCAGTTTTTTCTAAATTTTTTTTTTTTCAGTTTTTCAAAAAAATAATATTTTCTTTTTAAAAAAATTCCAGTTTTTTTTAAATTTTTTTTCAAGTTTTTTAAAACATTTTTTTAAAAAATTTTTTCCAGTTTTTTTTGAAAAAATATTTGTTTTTCAGATTTAAATTATTATTTTTTTTAAAATTTCCAAATTTTTTTCAAAAAAATATTTTATTTTTTCAGTTTTTGAAAAGAAATTTTCCAAAATTTTTTTCTTTTATCAGTTTTTCAAAAAAAAAACATTTTATTTAAAAAACAAAAATTCCAGTTTTTTTATTTTTCAAAAAGAAAACATTTTTTTTTTTCGAAAAAATATTTCTTTTTCATTTTTTTTTCAAAAAAATATTTTTTTCAGTTCTAAAAAAAAACAGTTTTTTTTAAAAAAATTTCTATTATTTTTTTCAGTTTTTAAAAAAAAAACATTTTTTTTCAGTTTTTAAAATTAAAAAATTCCACTTTTTTTCCAAAAACTATTTTTTTTTCAGCTTTCAAAAAAAAACTTTTTTTTTAAAAAAATTCCAATTTTTCGAAATTTTTTTCTTACAGTTTTTCAAAAAAACAATCGTTTTTCTAAAAAAATTTCAGTTTTTTTTTTTCAGTTTTTCAAAAAAAAAACTTTTTTTTTTAACAAAAAGTTCCAACTTTTTTTCAAAATAATAATTTTTTTTTCAGTTTTTTTTAAAAAAAGTTTCATTTTTTTAAAAAAAAATCTGTTTTCTTCAAAAAAAATATTTAAGTTTTTTCTATAAAAAATCTAGTTATATTATTACGGAAATATTTATTTATTTATTTATTTTTATTTTTCGTAAAAATATTTTTTTTAATTTAAAAAAAAAATAGATTTTTTGATCTAAAGAACAATCCATTAAATTATTAAAATGTGATGGATAAATTGGATCAATCCATTAACTTATTTTTTATTTAGTGGATGAATTAAAAGATCTTTTAATGAATGGATTGAATAAATTTTATTTTAATAGATTCAATTGTCACCCCTAATTTAACTCTTTGTTTTTTTTTCTTTCATGAATTATGATTTTTAGTTTGTGTCTTATTCGTCGCTTTTGATAAGCGTTGCGTTCTTCGTTATTTTTCCATGCCGAAGTACGTGTCAACAAAAGCGTATATCAATCTCAACACCGACCTCTTTCTCAATTATTTGTTAATTAAGCAAAAAAAACAACATCTGCTTATTATCACAATAACAATTTGTCTAATGGTCGTGTTGTTACATTTACATTTTTTTATTATGTATTTTTGAATTGTTGCCTCACAATGGTGAAACCTCTTTTTTCAAATAAGAGGATTTCAAGTTTCCGAAGCATAAATCAAACCTAAAATACCAATCTTAATCTTAAACAAAGTTGTGTAACTTTTAACTACACTATGTTACCTGTCTACGGGTACATTTCATTTTATTTAGACCTCTTTTATTAACCTTGAAATTTTGTTTCGATTAATGTTAATTTAATTGCATGAATTGTTTAATTAAATCAAGTTGAAATTGCAAATATGACAAAATAATATTAATATTTCTAAACATTAATACTTGTCTATAAGAAATGATAATGAAAAGTAGATAATTAGATATCAATATCAACTCACCCCCTTGAAATTTAAATGCTTAAGATAATACAACACATAAATTCCTACAGATGAATGTCTGTACTTATTATTGAAAGATACAATGTTATTTATTCATCCATAGCGACGATTCATTCGTTGCAGCAACGATACATGTAGAATTTTTCCATTGGTTCACCACATTCAGCACACACAATCTTATCCGGAACTGTGCCATCAACTCCTGGCAGTATCAACCTATTACAATGATGTGGCTGTTGGATTCCTTGTATATACTCATCCATAGCAGGCAAAACTCCTTTTTCATTCACATTATCCTTCCATTCATCAAACTCATCAATGCACTTCAGAAACGAGTCACCTTTGCCTTGTGTCATTTTTATTGTTCCTTGACTTATCACAGCCCACCCTTGATCACTGCTATCATAGCTTAAGATTCTCATTATTTCCATCATTATTTGGTCAGTATCCACTGTCTTGTTTTGTTGTAGCTTCGAATGCCACATGCTTTCTAGCCTCACCCAAAAGAACCAAATTATCGTTGGGTCGGCTAGGATGGTGCTCAGATTTTCTTCAGATATGATCTTGTTGATTTTTCTAACTTTTTGTCCAGAGTTGTTTTTTCCTACATACATCATTTCGAGTGGAATTCGTAGAGTTCTTGCCATGGATTTTGCCGCGCTTGTGAATTTACGGATCCAATCCATATCATCCCCTCCATACAAACATATGTATTTTTCTGCTGATACCTGAAACAAATGAGCATTCAACATTGATGATCATGGCCTAAAACATTGATGATATGCATATATAGAGAATGAAAAACCTAGGTCTAATCTAACCCAATCAACGAGCAATGGATCGATTGTATCGGCCAATAGTGCAAGTCCCCATGTTTCTTCTTTCCAAAGAGCTTCCTCCCTTAAGCTATAGAAAGGATAAGCCATACTTCCCCATATCCACATCATATGCATTGCATTCATGTTCACAAGCTTCCCTTGTGGATCCAACACCACAAGCATAGGCTTTGTGTTGAAAAACCACACCTCCTTAATGTACCTAATGGTTGCTGCTTCCAAAAGTGAAGGGTCATAGACTGAGTACCATGGCATCATTGATTGCAGCTTCTCGAACTTGTGCTTTGTTTCAGTCCACGCAGTTCCCTTTTCCACAACCGGAATCCAAACGAGTTCATATTGACTCTCTATCCTCGTTGAATCTTGACGCGACTCTTGATACATTTGTTCAAAAATCACTAGCTCTTGGTCAGATATGTGATGGAGGTCTGTTATGTAGAGCAACACAATTTTCTGCCTCAATACCTCAATGCTAACCTGAAAGCCGATATAATACCTCGAGTTGAACAGAAAAATGATTCTGAATTATAGACTAATTGAATCTAATGCATATATACTATTTATTAAATGAAGAAATAACAGATTCTATGCTAACCCTTTGTTTGGTAGAACCATCAAACAATGGCAATGGATCACCCTTGCAGTGAATCAAAGCTTTGAGAACCTTAATGTTATCTTGGTGTGATGTCTCAAAAAGATAGTGAAGTGTTTCAAATGCTTCTCTCTGTTTGTTGTCATCTGCATCATAACACAGTGATCCAATGCATATAGATTAAAGAAATTTTATCTCAAGAAAAGCTAGACAGTGCTTCTTCATCATCTTCGTGATTAACACACGTGTAGAGTTACTAAAATGAGTAGTTAGATCGACTTTGTTACCTAAATGTTGACGACAAATTGTGAGCAGGTTTTGAAGGTGACCTTTCATGTTTTCTAGCTTATGAGTCAAACTTGAAAGCTCCCATGTTTCAATTGTTGATGTCGTATAACTAAAATCAATATGAGATAGTAAGTTATATAATAAGTACTCATGTTATATGCGATGTTTATCCAAACAGACCGTTGAATCAACGTGATCACTAAATAGACAAAAATAAGATGATATTTCCTTTTGATGCAAGAAAGAAATTAATAAGAGTTATTAAGATATAGATATACCCTTGACCCAAACCAATAATGCCTAAAATATGTGATGCACATGCCACAATACTCCTAATAGTCCAATATACAGCACTAGGAATAAGAGTAGAAGCAGTCAATGTTTCAGGTGCTTCATGATCAATATACTGAGAAGGAAGCTCATGAAACTCAACAATGCAATTAGCAACATCTAACATAGCCTTGAGAAGTTTGTTGACAAATTCAAATTTAGGTCCTAAATCATCAACTTGATTCAGAGTTTCATGAATATGCTTCAACAATGCAACCGACTTAGCAAGACGGTTAGTCGCGTAAAGTTGAGCCACAAGCCAAAATTCTCCTAAGTTGGCTGAAAATGCTGCTAATGCTATCACCACTTTGGCATCCCATGAATAGCTTGATAGCATTCCAAGTATTCCTATGGTTGTTGCATGAGCATCTCCTCCGTTCATCAAACACTTGCAAGATATCTAGCACACAATTATGCATCAAAAGATTAATAACTTGATTTTGACATATTTTGTTCTAGAAAAATAGTTATAAATATCCATGCTAATGCACGGAGGCGGGAAGAAAACCTCGCACGAAATTTTGTTAATTGTGTGATAAGAAATCTCCAGCATTTCAAATAAGTCAGATTCCTTGGTATTATCCTTCATGTCCTGAACAAAATCGGTTAGTTAACAACGGAAATGCGAAATGGTAACTAGGTTAATATATACATACATACACACACCTGAACAAAGTCGGAGGTAAGAGAAGCCGCGCGAAGAAAAATGTCTTGAACAACATTAAGCAGAGGTCTAACATGAACATGTTCTTCAATAGGAGCATGAGTTGCGCGAATCTGTCTCGTCATAACCGTGTCATCTGAAGCCGAAAAAATATGGCGGATAGCTCTAGATTGCATCTTTCGTGGCACCATTTCCATCTCTTTGATCAGATAACAATGGTTAAGATCACTGGTTCAATTAGTGGTAGTTATCTTTTCTATGCAGAATGCAATATATAGTTTAATATATTGAAGCCAAATTCTGTTGAATTTCTACCTTGCTTGTGTTTGGGTCCAAACAATTAAAAAAAATTATCAGTATTCAAATTTAATTTCTTAAAAGAGGCATCATAACATAATAGTTATTGCAAGAAAGGTATAAATAAAATGTTTGCAACTTTTGTAATGTGAAAGAATCATTACTGTTTAACACACGTGTCATTATTACTATATATGATATTGTTATGTCATGTTTTTCCTTTTATCATAAGACAAGTTACAAGGTAGAGATTCCTCTGCTACCTTTTTAGTCCACCATGTTATGATAGGAAAACTCACACATACTCAGAATATTCAACATGAAGAAGAAGATGAAAATGGAGGGAATTCTCAAATATTGATCAAAGGATGATATTGTTTATATACAAGAGGAGGTTGTTATGAACTAATCACTTAGCATACAAGTAAGCCTCCTAACTAATTATAAACTGAATTCTAACAAACTATAACTATTTCTTAACCAACCCTGGAATAAGTTAGTAGCCTCCGACAAATTGAACTTAAGTAAATATTTATCAAGTTCAAGTTAGACATGACCTACGAAGCATTGACTCTCACACGGACACCACGAATATTTTGACACCGATAATATAAAAATATAGAACACCGACACCGCTATATATATGACAATATTTTAGTTATATTTATCTCTCTTTATTAAAAATATTCTAACCAACATTAATATTTTTAATTCTTCATTGATATCATTCTTATAAAACATGTTTAACCCTTTTAGATGTGCATGAGATTTACCTAAAAATGCACATGTGATGAAATAAAAAGAACAACAATTTTTTTTGAAAATTATTCCTGAATTGTGTGATACGTGTTGTATGAATGTCATACGTGTGTCGGACACCAATTCAACCACTGTCGAAGCATATAAAAAAGTTATTTTTTAGCGGCACTTGTCTGACTTTTCCAACACCTGTCTGACTTTTTCGACACGTGTCGTACGACTGTCATATAAGTGTCAGACACCAACACGTGTCAGACACTGCAAAATGCCTACGCTTAGAGGTGTCCGTGCTTCCTAGGACATGACTGTGTTGAATGATTTTGGAAGTAAAGGTTTAGTGAAGAAATAGACTAGTTGGTTGTTGGAGGACACGAGAATGAACTTCATAACACTAGAAGGAAATTTTCTCAAACAATATGACAATCGATTTCAAGGTGCTTATTTATTTTGTGGTAAACCAAATTTGCCGCAATATGAAGGACACTTTGACTATCACAAAAAAGGACTGATGGGTTTGGAGTTTGTGACTTGCATATCACGTAACAAATACAAGATCCATCGTATTTCAAAAGTTGCTGAAGCCAACGCTTTATATTCAACTTCACATGATGATCGTGACATAATGTTTTTCTTTTTGGTTCGCCATGAAATTAGTGAGATCCTATATAGAAGCATGCACCTAATGCAAACCATCTTGTATCGATACAACATGCCCATTCTACATTAGAGAATCTTATGAAATGTAGGGGTGAGTTCTTAGGGAAGAAAAGATCTCAACCTCGACAATGTTTCAAATATCATAAAACTGTTATGTTATTATTAATATTGTTATTAATTGTTATTTGCTATATGTAACTGACTTAGTCTCTATTGATCGTGAGAGGATCATGATTGTTAGTTTCAATTAAGCCTAAATTGTAGGGAGTGAAGTATGACTTAGTGGCCCTGATTCTTAGGAAGCATTTAGTTCAGTTTTCTTTTTGTAAGCTATTTATATAGCAGTATTTCATTCTAATAAAGAAGTCAGTTACCAGATTTGCTAACATCTGGTATCAGAGCGAGAAAGACCTCAAAAGTGTGAGGGATCCAAAAGTGTGAGAGTACCACAAAATAGAGTGTTTGGGGTATGGGATCCGAAGAGAAGAATGGTGGATTTTCTGTACCCTCCATTCCCAGATTCGATGGAGATTACGATCATTGGAAGATGGTCATGGAAAATCTCTTGAGATCCAGAGAATATTGGCCCGTGGTGGAGAACGGTTACATGTTGCCCAAAGAAGGAGAAGTGCAGACAGATGCGCAAAGGAAGACCCTGGATGAGTTGAAACTTAAGGATTTTGAAGGCGAAGAATTATTTGTTCCAATCCTTGGACAAATCAATTCTGAGAACCATTACCAAGAAGGACACTTCCAAGCAGTTGTGGGACTCCATGAAGATGAAGTACCAAGGAAATGATCGGGTTCGACGTGCTCAGCTCAATCGACTCCGACGAGAATTCGAGGTGTTGGCTATGAAACAAGGGGAGTCAGTCAATGACTACTTTGGAAGGGTGATGACCATAGCCAATGACATGCGAAATTGCGGTGAAGACATGACAAATGTCAAAATCGTAGAGAAAATTTTGCGAACACTGACGGAGAAATGGAATTACATTGTGTGTTCCATTGAGGAAGCTAATGATGTTGATGAGCTCACAGTTGATGCCTTGCAAAGTTCCCTCTTGGTCCATGAACAAAAGTTCAAGAGGGAACCAAATGAAGAACAAGCACTGGCGGTTTCTTATGGTAACACCGGTGGTCGAGGACGAGGGAGAAACAACTTCAGAGGAGGAAGAGGTCATGGACGAGGCCGTCAAAGCTACAATAAAGCAACAATTGAATGTTACAAATGCCACCGATTAGGGCATTTTCAATATGAATGCCCTAATCTCGAGAAGACGGTTAATTATGTTGAGATGAGCAAGGATGAAGAGATGCTTCTTATGGCTTATATTGAAGCATCAGAGGGGGAAAAGGAGAGACTGCATGGTTCTTAGACAACGGGTGCAGCAACCACATGAGCGGAGCGGAAACATCTCTCTCTTTTGTACCATGGAGAAAGGGTTCAAAAGAGAAGTCAGTCTAGGGAACCATATGAGGATGAAGGTTGTGGGCAAAGGGAGTGTTAGGTTAAATTTTGGCGGTGTTTGTTATGTTGTTCAAGAAGTGTTCTATATTCCAGAATTGAAGAACAATTTACTAAGTATCGGACAGTTGCAGGAGAAAGGCTTGGCCTTTCTAATCAAGAACAATGAGTGCAGAATTTATCATCCATTGGGCCTTATCCTTGAAAGCAGAATGACACTCAACAGAATGTTCATATTGCTCTCGAAGACCTCCTCGGCTACCAATGAGTCAGGTGAATGCTGCTTCCAAACTGACATCCAAGAAATTGCTCATCTATGGCGCAGTATGGCCACCTTAGCTATACTGGACTTCAAACTTTGACAAGCAACAACATGGTTAAAGACTTGCCAAATCTTGGAGAAATCATTGCTGCTAGAGAAACTACTGCTGTTTGCACTGAGTGTTTGAAAGGAAAACAACACAGGGAAATCATACCAAGAAAATCCATGTGGAGAGCTGAAGCCCGATTGGAGCTTATACATGCCGACATATGTGGTCCCATCTCGCCAACGTCACATGGTCAAAAAAGGTACCTCATTTGTTTCATTGACGACTTTAGAAGGAAGGCTTGGGTGTATTTTATTGCTTATAAGAGTGATGCATTTTCTACATTCAAGCAATTTAAAAGTTGGGTAGAAAGGGAGTCCGGTTTATTTGTGAAATGCTTGAGAACTGATCGTGGAGGCGAGTTTACCTCACACGAGTTTACTGATTATTGTAGACAAGAAGGGATAAAAAGACAGCTCACCACAGCCTACACGCCACAACAAAACGGAGTTGCCGAAAGGAAAAACCGAACTGTCATGAACATGGCCAGAAGTTTACTTGCCGAGAAGGAAGTGCCAAAGATTTTCTGGCCTGAAGCGGTTAATTGGGCATTCCATGTGCTTAACAGGAGCCCCACCTCTGTCGTAAAAGGAATGACTCCTGAAGAGGCCTGGTCTGGAGTGAAGCCCACAGTCGAGCACTTCAGATTTTTTGGTTGCATTGCTCATGTCCACATTCCAGATGCTCGAAGAGTCAAGCTTGACGACAAGAGCACTAAATGTGTTTTATTTGGAGTAAGTGCTGAGTCGAAAGGATATAGGTTATATGATCCCATTAAAAGAAAGATCATTGTTTGCAGGGATGTCGTGTTTGAAGAAAATAAGAAATGAGATTGGAATACAAGTCACTCAGAATTTAACAAAGATCAGCTTGATTGTGGAGATATGTATACTACTATTGTTGACCAAGAGAGTGATACAGTTACACCACAAGATCAATCAGAGCATGAAGAAGCCATCGAGTACAGTGGAGATACAAGTCACTCAACAGCTGAGAATGAGGAGCTTTAGAATGCAGCTGGGACTGAGATTGCTACTGAGGATGATAATGTAGTAGCTACAACAGAAAAATCTGCAGCAGTGGGCCAACGTAGCAGAAGAGCTCCAAGGTGGATGGAGGATTATGTGGTGAACTCTGTTGTTTCAAACTCTGATGTGGCAGCATGTTTTAACCCCCAATCCTTTGAGGAAGCTGTGCTAAATACCAACTGGAAGAAAGCCATGGATGCTGAAATTCAGTCCATTGAAAAGAATGGAACCTGGACTCTAGTTGAATTACCAAAGGGAGTCGCAAGCATAGGGGTCAAATGGGTGTATAAAACAAAATTGAATCAACATGGTGAGATTGACAAGTATAAGGCTCGCTTAGTAGCAAAGGGATATGCGCAACAACACGGAATTGATTATGAAGAAGTATACGCGCCAGTGGCAAGGCTAGACACTGTGCGTATGATCTTGGCTCTTGCTGCGCAACGAAGTTGGGTTGTGTATCAGCTCGACGTGAAGTCCGCATTCTTACAAGGTGAACTTACAGAGGAGGTGTATGTTGATCAACCAAAAGGATATGAAGTGAAGCATGAGACGACTAAGGTATACAAGCTCCAGAAAGCTTTATACGACCTTAAACAAGCACCGAGAGCTTGGTTTAGCAGAATTGAAGCATACTTCAGAAACATGGGCTTTGATAAAGAAGCAAGCGAACAAACCTTGTTCACCAAGATCAATCAACAAGGGAAGCATTTGATCGTTAGCCTATATGTTGATGATTTGATTTATACTGGGAATGATGAAGCCATGTTGAAAGAATTCAAACAATCAATGATGGAGGAATTTGAAATGACTGATCTGGGAAGAATGCAATTCTTCCTTGGCTTAGAGGTTATGCAGATTGACAGTGGAATCTTCATCTCTCAAAAGAGATATGCCAAAGAGGTCTTGAAGAAGTTTGGAATGGATAAAAGCAACTTGGTCCTAAATCCTACTGTTCCTGGGGTTAAAATTGATAAAGATGATACAGGTGTGACAGTAAACAGCTCCATGTTCAAGCAACTTGTTGGTAGCTTGATATATTTAACCACTACCAGGCCGGATCTGATGTATGCAGTTAGTGTAGTCAGTAGATATATGGCCAAGCCAACTGAGATGCATCTTATGGCAGCAAAGAGAATACTGAGGTATGTGCAGGGAACTATGTGTTTTGGGATTTTCTATCAAAGATCAGGCAATCAGGAGCTTGTGGGATACACAGACAGCGACTATGTCGGATGTATCGATGACAGGAAAAGCACCTCGGGCTATGCCTTTATACTTAGCAATGCAGCGGTGGCATGGTCATCAAGGAAACAGCCTATAGTCACACTCAGCACCACCGAAGCAGAATTCGTAGCTGCGTCAGCTTGTGCCTGCCAACTGATTTGGATGAAGAGGGTGTTGTCCAAATTGGACTACAATGGAAGCAAAAGTCCAGTGATTTTTTGTGATAACAGTTCTACCATCAAGCTCTCAAAGAACCCGATTATGCATGGTAAGAGCAAACATATTGATGTGCGCTTTCACTTCCTCCGTGATTTAGTAAATGGAGGAAAGGTTCAATTGAATTATTGCGGCACCAAACAACAAATAGCTGATATCTTTACTAAGCCGCTCAAGCTTGAAGTCTTTCAAGAGCTCAGGAAGAAGCTTGGCGTATGTGACATCTCAGAGATAAACTAGACAGTCTAGTTTAGGGGGAGAATTGTTATGTTATTATTAATATTGTTATTAATTGTTATTTGCTATATGTAACTGACTTAGTCTCTATTGATCGTGAGAGGATCATGATTGTTAGTTTCAATTAAGCCTAAATTGTAGGGAGTGAAGTATGACTTAGTGGCCCTGATTCTTAGGAAGCATTTAGTTCAGTTTTCTTTTTGTAAGCTATTTATATAGCAGTATTTCATTCTAATAAAGAAGTCAGTTACCAGATTTGCTAACATCCATGCAAGCAGTATTATAGTTAACCTTGGATGGTTTGGACAAAAATGGGTTGATATGTTAAGTGATGAAGGTGATATAAGTTTTGGTTATGTTGAGATATTGTTTACTGTGAAATTTAGTAAGTAAACACTAGTCTTTTAAAATGGTTACTTGCTAGATCGACTAGTTGATCATAGAACATACGTGCATAGAAAACTTGTGGCTTTATTTGAAAATTTGGTGTTAAGTGAAATTTATTGTGATACAATAATGTTCAGTGTCAACATTTCGCTCAACTAACTCTTTTCTCTCTTGACGTTTGGATACATTGAGTTTGTGTAACAATTTTGACACCTCGAATTCTAACATTAGAATTACTATTTATACTAATATATAAATTAATTGCTTCCATAATTTCGCCTTAGAAATTGACATGTCTTTGCTACATGCATCTCATAATTGAATTTGACTCCACATGTACTTTTAGATAAGATCAAAAAACAGTTATGTCGCTCTTCTCTTGCCTAATCCATTGCTCGTCGTCGAAGTCTTTGGACAATCTTTCAAGAAAAATGCTAAGTCCCAACATCTGCCTTGATGGGGTTATGTAGAAATGATTTCATGAACCCCTAAGATTCACTTAGCTTTCTTTTAACTTCTCTTTTCACCCACTAAACTCACTATGGTCGAAAATCCAGGCTAACAAATTTCCCTCCAAAAATGCATCTTTTGACTACATAGAGATAATGGTGTTTTTGAATTTTCTTGACACTATGCCCAATACCGTGCTGACGTCATGGTCATTATTACCGCTTTATCATAACGTCATTCCGAGACATGCGAAATAAAAAAAGCTCATCATGGCTCTGATTTTCAAGGAAGACGTAGGCCACGCAAATCAACCGCCTGATTTGTCCTCTACGCCAATAAGACGTGTCCCACAATCATCACCATTTGTAAAAAAATCAAACTGAAGAGTTTCTATGTTCCCCTCTATAAATTCTCTTTCTCTTTATTTCTTCTTCCTTTTTCCTTTCATCTTCTAATTTTTTCCAATAGACCTTTTGAATTTTTACCTTTTAAAAACACATAAATCCTTTTTTCTCTGAATTGGTCATCTTTTTCAACGATGGTTGCTTCAAAGTCAAAAAAAGGTTGCAAGGACTCTCCACCTCTTGTTACCAGAATCATAAATTCAATTATTGTCGGGACTCAAGAATATGTTCTCGAACCTTCAATGCGAGAGGAAAAATTACGCATTTACAAATCTCAAATATTAATTCTTTCTCTATTTATGGTGAAGTTCATATGCTTATGGATCCGCTACCTAACCCTAAAGAAAATGCTGATAAGCTGAAGGAGTTTTTTCCTTCCTACCATCGTACTAGACACATAGCTAGCTTGAAAAATCCTACTCCTGGTACAAGAATTCTTAGTGAAAAACCTTATGCTGAAGCAAAATGTATTAGGAATAAATCCATTGATGATTCAACGAACCTTAAGGATAAAACAAGTGCCAAGGAACAAATTCCTAATGACAAACCAAATGTTGAGGCAAGAAATTCCATTGATTTAGCTTACATGAGCCACATTTTTTGCGAGTTTCCCTCTTCCCCTCAAATCAAGAATGTTGAAGATTATATCTTTTGGCTAGGTAAAGTTGGAATTAAGAAAGCACAAGCTTGAAAAGATATGTGAATCATATTATTTCAGTTATCAAATTAGGACCCCTTTATTGCCAAAATATGCTTATCGCTTCCTTATATTTATGGGAGAGCACGACACACATTTCAAATTCTTGTGGTATGGTTACGCCCATCTTTTTTCGATGTCACGTCCATTATTAGTCTTCGCCCGACTGGGGATATTTTTGACCCAAGTGATAGGGATGAGGATACCATCAATTTTAACACTAACCACGCTAGCTTTGGGAAATACATTGCAGACCATCATTGTAACACCCTCTAAAATCCCGTGGAATAATACATCATAAATCAGAGTAAAATTAATCATACTTCTCAAACAAGAGTGTCATACATACTTCATACAATCACGCACACATGTCATGCTCAATAACACTTACTTAAATTCATGCTTTAATACACTTTCTCATAGCATGTAGCAACATAATAATTCTTTAATTAACAAATAATATTAAAGTCTCATAATCAATTACTTTGTTCAAATAACTTAGGCATAAAATCCAATTCACCACATAACTCAAATTATCATAACAAAGTGAAATAAAGTATATAATGTAACTCTCAAAACATAAATTAATTTTTTTCCCAGTGTTACATGACCAGAGCACAACTCAACCCAAAATATATATAGAAATAAAATAAAGATAGCTTCTCCAGCTTCACTATTGTCAAAGCAACTCTAATCTTCGGTACCTGAGCAATGTCGTATAAAACATCATTTTTACAGAAGGTCATAATTCACATAATTATCGAAATCATACAACGATATATAATACATAGCATTCATGTACAAAATAAACATTCCACTTCACATGCTTTATATAAATAACATCATCCAATTTTTCATATGATTCACAAGTATTAAGCACAATTCACAACTCCACAAATACAACAATTTCACATAGTACACAAAATTTAACATTACAAACATAGACACAATATGACTCAATGCAACTCAAATGCAATACTCATGCATGTGGTACAAATTTCTTGTTATTTTTTTTGGTTTTTAATTTAAACTGAGTTCATTCTCTAAACCGATAACACGCCAAAGCCTGTTTTTTAAGCTTTCAAACCCCTTTTAGGTTTGGGATAAGTCAATAGCTCCCAAGAAACTAACAAGCATCACCGCTTGAGAACAAATGATGCATGTGCAATTACAACAACCATATGCAATTAAGAGTATTCTCTAATCTTAACATTCATGCATATCTTCAATAATTCATCACACTTCAATTACCACACATTTGCACATACATACACATACTCATGAATTATTCACATACAGTTAATTTTCATAATATCCCCGCACCAGAACATCATAACAACACATAACAAGCAATGTACAAAACATCAATACTCAAAATAAAGTTAGAGTTCAAAAGATACAAAATTTTAAACTTATGTCTGCCTCTGAGATATAATGGCGGACACCACATGGATAATGGCGGATGCCACAAGGCTGACGGCGAACACCATAAGGCTAATGGCGAACACCATGTTACCACGTAGACAACACTGCTTCAGTGCAATTTTCTTCACCCAAATCACATTTTTACACCCACATATGATGTGATTTTCATAGTATATCACTCATGTAACATAACAACATAATCACAATCATTACAACACAATCATACACCAAACACATAAATTTCCAAATAAAAACGACAAAACCTAAGTGATTCAAAATATGGAAATTAGTAAAATTGATCCCAATACATGTTACTATCCATCACATATCATCATAAAATCCTAATAACCAAGCAAAAACCCACTCTTACCTTGTTCTAGGTTGATTCTACAAACTTTCGCGTTCTTACGCTTTTTCTTTTTCTCCCTCTTCTCTTCTTTTCTCAACTATCTTCTCTTCTCTTTTTCTACTCCTCTTACTAACCTTTATTTCTTTTCTTTTTATTAAACTAATAAAATAATACCAACTCTAGTAACCAAGCTAATGGACTTATTATCCACACCTCCACTAATTCTCCACATTCCTACATTAGGCCCAAATACCAATATTTTATTATTTTCTACAATCCTCATCAGTTACAACGTTCTTTCACTAACCGACTTTATTACTAATTATAATTCTACGGACATACTTAATCCGACTAACCCATCAAATAACACATATCGAATAACTCAAATAAAACCACTTACACACGAAATCACACAAATAATGAATTAATATAATATATATAACTAATTACTAATAATTGGGGTGTTACAATCATGACACTACTATTGTCGAAGTATTTGATGAAGAGCATATCGTTTTCCTAGAGTTGTGGCTGTCACAATGTATCTTCTATTTTAAGTCTTTAAAGGCGGTGAAGAGATTTCTGACTTTAACAACCCAACTACATGAAGGTCAAAATATTTGACTCTTTCAACTCTAACCATACTAAACTCTGAATATCCAAACCACCAGATCTTTTAAAAGAAAACCTAACCTCTTTAGATTTAGCTAAGACTTGAGAATTATTCAAGTGGTATAGAATTGACCCCCAAATACCTCTGAATTATCAATGTTTCTTATTAATTTCATTGAAATAGACATCACCAACATGATTTATAGGTTTATATTTGTTAAATATGCTTAAATTTCAATCCCCAAAGCTAGCTTAATGGGTGAGGTTGATCTCACATATTTATACACCCAAAAACCCGTGAACCTAAGTAATGTGAAACTTCAAACAAACTCCAACATCTTAACAACTAACTTCAACACCCACCCTCATGCCTAGCATGAGATTGAGTTAATGCCCATATTCCAGTCCTTAACTCAGCTCTAATACCATGTTAAATATGTTTGGATCTTAACCCCAAAATCTAACTTGAAAGATGAGGTTTCACTCACATTTATGCACATAACAAGCCATGAATCTAAGCAATGTATGACTTCAAACAAACTCCAACAACACAACTATCAACACCCACCATCACGTCTTGCGCGGGCTTGGGTAAAATGCTCGCATTGAAATCCTTAATCCGACTATAAGATTAGTAGTTAGTAGTTGTGATGTTGGAGTTTGTTTGAAGTCTCATATTGCTTAGGTTCTTGGGTTGTTAGGTGTATAAATATGAGAGGATAACCTCATCCCTTGAGCTAGCTTTTGGGATTGAGATCTAAGCATATTTAACATGATACCATAGACGAGTTAAGGATTACAATGTGGGAATTTGACCTAAACCCATGCTAGGCGTGAGGTGGGTCTTGAAGTTGTTGGTGTTTGTTTGAAGTCCCACATTGCTTAGGTTCTAGGGATTTTGATTGTATAAATATGTGAGGGCGATATCACCATTTGAGCTAGCTTTTGGGGTTGAGATCCAAACATTTAACATGGTATTAGAGCCGAGGTAAGAACTCCAATGTGGGCATTTAATCTAGACCCATATTAGGTGTAAGGGTGGGTGTTAAAGTTGTTGGTGTTTGTTTGAAGTCCTACATTCCTTAGGTTTCTGGGTTGTTGATTGTAAAATATGTTTGGGAAAACTCACCCTTTGAGGTAAATTTTGGGGTTGAGATTCAAATATATTTAATATGGTATCAGACTCAAGTTAAGGACAACAATATGGGCATTTGACTCAGGCACACACAAGGCGTGTGGGTGGATATTGAAGTTGATAATTATGTTGTTGGATTTTTTTAAAGTCTCTCATTGTTTAGGTTTTGGTGATGTTGGATGTATAAATATGTTAGAGCAACCTCATCCTTTGGTATTCCATAAAGTACCATAGAAATCCAATGATTTGCTTGTGTAATGTAGCATTTACAAACTCATAATTTGTTTCTCTTTTCAACTTTGCTATTATCTCAAATGGTGTGACAGTTGTATTATAATTGCTCATCTTGAACCTCTTCAATATGTTTTGGGCATACTTATTATGGTTCAAGAAAACTCCTCAACTCATGTCTTTAAACTTCATTCCTAAGAAATATGACAAGTTTCCCAGGCTTGACATTTCAAATTCCTACATCGACTTCGACTTGAGTTTTTGTATCTTTGCATCATCGACACATGTGATAAAAAAATCATCCACATACAAGCATATAATGATTCATGTGACCTTGTCGGCATCATTGACATATACTCCATATTCTGATACACACTTTGCGAAACCTGCTTTGATCCAGAAGCTGTCTATTTTTCTATTCTAAGCTCTCGGGGCTTGCTTTAAACTATATAGAGCCTTCCCCAACCTATAAAACTTTGACTCATGTCCTTTGGTTTTGAATCCTGATGGTTGCGTGACATAATCCTCTTCTTCCTAAGGTCCATTCAGAAATGTTGACTTTACATCTAATTGACGTATCTATATCCTTTGTATGCTGCAGTCGACACAAGAATTCTGATTGTCTCTAATCTAGTAATAGGTGCATATACTTATCTAAAGGCAATACCAGGTTTTTGTAGAAAACCACTTGCCACTAGTTTTCCTTATAATTGGCGATTTCGCCACTTGGCCTCAGTTTCAGCTTGAGTAACTACTTCATATCGATTTGATTCTTGTTAGATCTTTCGACAAGTTCCCAGGTCTTGTTTTTCTCAATTTCCCGAGTTCTTATTTCATGGTTGTTAACCAATTCGAAGCATTCATGGCTTGATCCAAGTTAATTAATTTTGGTTCATCCACCATCATCGCTTCTTCTATGAGATCACCATCTGGAAAGTTTTGATATCTTGCTAGCCTTGTCGACTCAGTTCTATTTTTAATAGATCTTCAATTATTCTACTAAGGTATTTCTTCATCTTGATTAGTTGTGGCTTCAAGTTGTTGGTATTCCTCAAGCACAATTGTGACTGTATCTTGCTTATGTCGAACTCACCCCTGATTTCAGTTCCACCCTTTAGTTTTGTCCAACAAAACCTCCCTATTGATCACTAGTTTATCATCACTTGGTGTATACAAATTATATGCATCATTCGAATGATAACCTGTGAGCACCATGACCTGACTTCGATCATCTAGCTTTTTCCTCAATTTCTCAGGTACATGCCTGAAACATATTAATCAAAATACTCTAAGACATTTATGATCAACCGTGTTGATCTCCAATTTGAAGGCCTTGTTATTTTCCAATGGTACTTTGAGAATCATCCTTCCATCCCCATCATACACCTTTATCTAATTCTTTTCGAGCTTTATGTTGTACTCCTTTACAAGTAATTAACATATGTTTATCAAGTTACTTGTCATCAAAGGTAAATACAACACATCAACTTTCAACAATCCTTTCTAACCATAAATATGTTTCCTTTTCTCCCTAATGTAACATGCATTCCATCTCCAAACTTGATCAATCTCTTAACTGATTCATATAACTTGGTAAGCCAAATTTTATTACTAGCCATATAATTATTGTATCTTGAATCCATACATCACATATTGACTTATTCATTGTTCCAATGAGTATTGACCATGAGTAACAAATCATCGAAGTCATTATGCATGTGCATATTGCACTTCATTATTATCTTTTGCTCTTACTTCCTTCTTTCTTCGACAATATCGCGTATAATCGTCAAATCCTTGACAGTTGTAATGTTGCACCTCCTACATGTCAACTTTCATCCCCGAATACTTGTTTCACATGCCTTTCTTGGTTGAATCATCATGATTCTTTGAGTTATTGCTCTACTTCTCACCATTAGCAAGATATTTTCCTTGCTTCACCTTTTATTTTTTATACTTCTTGATGAATCTTGATTGTAGCGCATGTTCAGCCACCTTTTTCCTTTATGAGTTCCTCTACTTCAGCCTTATCTCATGAGCCTCTAATGAAGCCTGGAGTTCTTCCAATTTCATATTAGCTAGGTTCTTGGACTATTTAATATACACTACAATGTAATCAAAATTTACAGTAAGGTATCTCAACAGTTTCTCAATCTTTAGCAAATATTTGATTGATTCACCACATGCCTTCACCTAGTTCACGAGTAACACTAATCTTGAGAAGAAATAAAAAACTGATTCATCTTCTTTCATTTGTTTCATCTCAAACTACTTTCTCAACGTCGGCAACTTCACTCTTTTTTCAGTGTTTCATCTTCATCGTACAAGTTCTTTAACTTGTCCCACACTCCTTTGGACAATTCCTCTTTAATGATCTTCTCCAACACATTAGGATCCACACCTCGATGAATCAATAATAAGAATAAATTTTTCCATCTTTCTTCCTTTGATGCTTGTGTGCAACTTTCTGAACATCGTATGTATTTTCTTCTAATGCAAGTACTCCATCATTCACAATTTCAGTCACATATTGAAATCTGAAGTTGACCTTCATTTGTGCAACCCATCTCTCGTAGTTCTCACCTTTAAAAATCGATAAATTTGTTAGAATTTGTGGTAATATAGTGTTTTCGTTTTCCATTTTAATATCTCACTGAATCGCAACTGGCTCGCTGATACTAATTTGTTAAAACAATAAGGATTTCAAGAAGAAGAACAAGAAAGAGAGGGAGAAGAGATTGTGCTATATTTTTTGGGGTGGGGGATTTTATTGAGTGAAGTTGCTCTATATTTATTTACATCATAATTTATTTATAGGCAACTAAAACATACAATTCACACATTACAATATTCGACTTTTGTTACATACATGCTTACACCATTTAACGTCTACTTGCTAACTCTACTCAACTATCTTAACTATGTTGACTCTAATTGCTTAATACAACATTGTCGAACATGGACTGAAATCACAAATTATATCTTCTAACTGCGACTAAATACATTAAACAAACATGTGTTAACACTCAACCATCTCTATAATGTTTAAGAAATTTATTTGAAATAAATATAATCATTATAAAATTAAAATAAATATATTAGAAAGATCTCTTCTATTTTTATAATTGTAGAGGAAATTTTATTAAATACACATAGTCAAACAAATTTACCCTACAAAATTAAAAAAAAATTATGCTCATGGATTTATAACAATCTTGGATAATGTTAAAGTTGATTAACCCGACCGACCTATTTACCTCTTTCCACTATCAATAATCTTAAACCATTGGCTTGTAGGATCACAAGAATGATCTTGACTCAAGCATTTACAAGCATTGGTCACAATGATTCCTCGATCATTCGCTTCTAGACAAATATTTGTTCCACTATAAGTTTGTGATGAAAGATGCAACTTGGAGTCTGATATCATGTTCCATTTAGAATTAGCACCAGAACACTTGCTGCCAATTGTTGCAGGCGCCCCTTCATTTGCTGCTTGTATGCAAAAATTGGTTCCTGTTATTATGTTCTCCGGTGTATAGTTCCAACCATCAGAAGTTATGCAACGACCCAATATCAATGGCTCTTTCGTCGATGGCTTCCTCGTCACGCAAAGACCAGTTAAAGGATGGAATATCAATTTGTATGAATTTTGCGATATCCCTGGACCTGCACAATAATATCATCTATTGAACTAGAATGATAAATCACTGAAATTCTAATCCCTAAATCTTAAACCCGGACAGACAATAAAAGAAATAATTACATAGTAACCTTTAAATGGATGTTGAATGGAAAGAATTATCTGCAAGATGTCAGCATTTCTAACTAGTTGCCAACTCAAATCAAGAAGACCATAAACCTCTTCTTGTCCAATAACTCCTTCTTTAATGTAGTAACTACCTTGCAATGCCCATAAGGCCCAATCCAAATCAAGTTCAGCTGCATATGCTATAAAGCAACTAAAATAACGGTTGTCATTGACATTAGTGCCTCTCCAATCAACTCCAAACTCACTCATAATCAATGGATATCCTTGTTCCACCAAGTAACCAGACGTGCTCTTTACAATTTGAGATACTCGTCCACATTCTTGATTAGGGTTCCCTCTTGCCCAAGATTGACCATCATTGAATCCATACCAGTGCGCCTCAAATACTAATTTCCCGTGGAATGATAGGTTCACTGGTCTTTTGGAAATAAATGATAAGTCTCTAGCAAAATTAAATCCAGATAGAATTACAAGAACATCTGGATTTGCTGCATGAACTGCTTCTGCTCCTTGCACCATATACCTGTACCAATCGTTTTCATTTTGTTTTGGGCCTCTGAGTTCATTCCTCAAGCCCATGCCAACCACATTAGAGACTCCTTTGAAAAGAGTGGCCATTTTGGTTAGGCCCTGAACCCATTGATTCGGGTCGAAAAATTGGTCGCTGAAAAAACCGTTGCCATCTTTATTTTTGCAACACCATCCTGGAACGGTTATGTGGTTGTCCAAAATCACCATCACATCATTGTTCTCAAGACTCTTTACTACGGCCTGAAATCATCACAAAATATTGTTCCAATTCATTCACAGTATTATTTTAAAAAATTAGCTGACAACTTTTACAATATGAGTGAATGAGTAGTACCTGAAAAGCTTGGATGAGTGAAAGATCAATGATGGAAGGGTTATTGGATTGAAAACCATCAATAGAATCTTTGAGACCATGATTCTCCAATGATTGTCTAACCTTTAGATTAGAAACAGTTTCATCAGTGGCAAGAAGAGTAGGCCAAGTTAGCCTAACACAGTTAAAGCCCCCGCTCTTTACTTCTTTCGAAATATAATCAACTGGCCTTTTACTGAGCCCTTCAGCCACAACAGCTTCTAAATGAGACACCCAATTCAGACATGCAAGTTTCACTCTCTGTCCATTTTTATTCACAATCCATCGAGAATTTGTTCCAAGTGGAACACCGTCCAATGCCGCCACCGGCTCCACCATCCACACGGTTGCTCCGATCAAAAGAAAATTGATGAAAATCATCATGCACTGCCACAAACTACGCATTTTTTGTTTCTAATTTTATGATATAATGATGTTATCTTCCACTTTATGATACTATTCTCTATAAATACATAAAGAAAACCGATGAAAATCAATATGCACCGTCACCAATTATCCATTTTGTACGTGTTTTTTATTTATTTTTTATGATAGTGTATCTTATATTTCTATAAATATATATAGAGATAGAAAAAGAGAGCTCCTATAGGATTTGGATTACTATGCGATACGACAGCAGTGACAAGTTTTATGATAGGGGAAAATATAAAACATAGAATTAAAATACTTCATTTCTAGTATCAAAGATTTTATGTTCCTATCTATGCATGTTGGTGCGGAAATTTTAAGGTTCAATAGGCATAGCTCACAATTAAAATAAAATTTTATCAATAAAGTTTCATGAAATATTAAAAAAATAGGACAAATAGATCAGATTCAAATTTCATAATTGGCCGAAATGTATATTTGAAAGTTTCTTGGTTATATTTTTTATCCTTATTATTAATATTTTTTTTTAAAAAAAGAAAAAGAAAATAACGAAGATAATAATATAAATAAATATAAAAAGTAAAAATATATGATTCAACCGTAGTTTTTACCTATTACAATTCTAAAAATATATATAACTTATGGTAATATACTTTCTTTTTTTTCTTCCTATATTTGAAGTAATTTGGATTTCTTCATTTACCAAAATGATTAAGTTTCTATTGATATTATTATTAATAAATTATTATCATTAAGAAATGATGAATGAATTCCATTTACCTTGCTTAAAGTTATTTTTAATTTTTTACATTTTTATTAGATTATTTTTTTGTAATTAACATTTTATTATGATTTTGATTGATATTCATTCATTTAACTTTAATGAATTGTTAATATAAATCATTTTTAATTTAATAATTATCATAATTGTACATAATTAAATTATTAATATATGATGGCAACACTAAAAAAAATAAAAAAATTTGGCAGTGCATCTACGAAAGTGCTTTTAAGAGAAAGCGCTTTCGTAGGCTTTAAAAAAAATTCGCTCAAAAAACGCGTTCAAAGGATTCCCTAAGAAAGCGTTTTTCTGAAAGCGCTTTCATAGGCATTTGAAATATCTAACCTACGAAAGCGCTTTTGAAAAGTGCTCTTATAGGTGGCCTTATGAAAGCGCTTTTAAAAAGCGCTCTTATATGGGGACTTACGAAAGCGCTTTTTAAAGCGCTGTTATAGACACATGATACGAAAGCGCTTTTTACCTCAGAAGCGCTCTCATATATGGGTCTTAGAAAGCTCTTTTAAAAGCGCTTTCGTAGGTTGTTTTATAATTAAAATTAGAAATCCCTTAATACGAAATTTTCCCTCATTTGTTCAGTTCATCTTCGTCTTCTCATTCTGTGTTCTTGCGCGCCATTCTTCCTTGCAATCTCCAGCTCCGTTCCTGTTCTTCCTTGCATTCTCCGGCCAACATTCCGTTCGCTTTCTTGCCGCCGTTCTTCCTCCATCATTCGGTTCCTGTTCTTGCCACCGTTCCTTGCATTCTCCCTACAGCACTTCGTTCCTGTTCGTCGTAAGACAAGGTTAGTTCAGCCTGCGATTGTGTTTATGGTTTAGGGTTATTGTTCTTTATGGTTTAGGGTTATTGTTCTTTGTTATTGCTACATAGTCTCCCTACCCCTTTTTTGTTGTGTTTTTGTTTCAACTACGTTTGTGTTTTTTTTCCAGTATTATTCTTTGGATATCACTTACTTTAAGTCTAGTCTTGATTCTCACCTTTTGGATCTTCTGTGGAACAAATATTGGGTGAATACACTCTCATCTTCTCCTTTATTGGGCAATGGAGACTATGTAGCTGGACAAATCTCAAATTTAGGTACTCTTCGGTGTCATTCTTTAGTTATATTTTGTAGTTATAATCTGTAATTGTGAATATCTCAATCGGGATATTTCTTTTGCTGCAGCTGAAAAGTTAGAACAAGCAGAGAATCAATTGGCACACTCTCGTTTCGGCCACTAGTAGCACCTTCACCTAGAAAGAAAGAAGTGAGTGATTGTTTCTCCTTAAATCTACTGCAATGTACTTTGTCTAATTATTGGAATTTCTGTATTCAGAGTTTCATTTCAGCTTTATTACTCAAGTGTTCCACTTGTTCATTTGAAGTTTAGGATGGAAATAAATTTTTATGATCAAAACCTTTCTGGATGTTTTATTACTATAGTATTCATTCACACTCTAGGCATATATTTAGCTACATATATAGTCATTGAAGTATTGAGCATGTTTCTTCTTTTTATTATTATTGATGAAGTTTTGAGCCAGTTTCTATGAGTTGGCCATGAGTGTATATGATCAATGCACCACATTATACATTTTTACCAGGACGAGTGTGCCTTGTTGTTGATGCTAAGAGCCAAAAATCTGACATAAAACCCAACATATGGTGCTGCCATATCTGCATATGGCGCCATCGTTCACAAATTTTGTTGGCGAGAGCCAAAACTGCCACTCATATGTGCCTTGTAGTACTTGTTTATTTATGACATTAGTTTTTCATCGTTGGAGCATTTCATCAAACAGAATATAAGCAAAACCCAACATGAATGTATAACATACCAAAATCATTATGTTAGAAACCCTCTATTTTGAATAGAAAAAGAGTGAATGTGAGAATTGAAAAAGAAGCTTACGAATGGTGGTGAAATTGAAGAGTCTGATAATAGTCAGAGGTGCGTAGATTAGGTGAGATGAAGCTTTTTTGAATAAGATTGAGTAGAAGCATTCTCATTCAACTAACTTACTAGTTGTTATCATGCACATATAATAATTAGTAACATAAAATAGTGTGAAATATCATTAGTCTAAAATATCACTTGACACAAGATGTTCATGACATTCATCCTATTTTTTTTAATAGAACTTTAATGCGCATTACTAAGTCTGTTCATGGCTGCCCGGATTCTGTTACGGTTAATTTATAGCTTGCATTGAATTTGGTTTATCATGTTAGTTTCACTTACATTCATTCATGTACATTCATCCTATTTTTTATAATAAAAGTTTTCTTTTCTTT
The DNA here is from genome assembly GCA_021764765.1 of Vicia sativa. Classification (NCBI taxonomy): domain Eukaryota; kingdom Viridiplantae; phylum Streptophyta; class Magnoliopsida; order Fabales; family Fabaceae; genus Vicia; species Vicia sativa. Next base: position 37,914,954 of record CM038795.1, on the reverse strand, counting down.
GAATTTGCAGCGTTTCCCGGCCTAGTTCGACGTACGACGCTCATTCTCCGCGTTTCTTAGAGTTCGATAAATCCGAGGTAAATTTCTTCCTCAAATTACTGGTATTGTGATGAATTTGTCTTAAATTGTCTTTCGTTATGTTGCGTTTTCTTGATACGGATCTATTCCGTGTATACTTTGCGTTTTGACAGAAACGCAGTATACTGTTTTGTGCACTAATTAATTGATATGGATAAGACATGGATGTATTCCAATCGATTGTCGAAAGACTACGAGAATGGTGTTTCGGAGTTTGTTAAGTTTGTTGTTGCGCACGCCAAAGACCCCAGTCGAATTACATGTCCTTGTTTGTATTGCTGTTATGGAAACCGGGTTGACGCAGTTCAGTTGGCATCGCATTTAATTCGGTATGGAATTGATAGAAGTTATACATGTTGGAATATGCATGGTGAGAAAAGTAACGAGAATGTTAAATCGGGGGATAAGAGGACCTATGTTTCAAATGACGATTGCACAGATACATACGATTATGATCGAGTCGAAGAAATTGCAGAAGCGCTTGAAGAAGATCTTAAGCTAAACATGAGCCTTTCATTCTAGCCTCTCAAGCTAAACAAGTGTTCTATGTCACTGATCCGACAAGTACGGAATGGTCTATAGTGTTTTTCTCTAACAAAGTAATTGATGAAAACATTGGAGATCAAGGCGACATTGGTGTTGACGTTGAATCTTTTACCAGAAATGATCAAAATGAGAATGAATCATGTATTAGAAATGATCATAATGAAGGTATTTGAATCAATCCAACCGTCCGCGTTGCTAAGAGACGAGTAGAACATATTCCTACCAAGAACCCTTATTAAGTGACCATTTATTATTTTGCAATAATCTCATTCTATCAAAGGACAGTCGGTCTCCAATGTCGAAATTGAATAACCATTTAAATTTTTTGCCAAGATATAAATATGTGCGATAACATAAAATAAAATAAAAAAACACTACAAGAAACTCTTGATTAAAATGTGTTTGAACGTTTTTTTTTAAGGTAAATGGTTATTTTGGTTTGTTTTGTTTTACACAATTTTTCAAAATTGTTATATTAAATATGATTATTTTGTTATTTTGTTTATTTTGTTTTACACAGTAATTTTGGCATGTATAAAATAATTATTAAAGTTTGAACTATTTTTTGTTTAAAAATAATAACTACAATATGATTTTAAAAAAAAATTATAAAAGTGAAAATTTTAATATTTATTGAATTGAAATATTAAAAATTCAAATAGCAAGATGATATTTTTATGAATTATTTGATATGATTATTTTTAGATATTTTTTAAAATTATTTACCATCGAAAAATTTCATTTTAAATTTTAAATAGTTTATAATAATACTATAAATTTTAAAATATTTTATACATTTTTAAAAATAAAAAGGACTGAACTTTTTATTTATAAAATAATGAAGTATTTAGAATATATAAATTTATATTAGTTTTGATTGTAAATTTGTTAGATAAATAGAAAAATATTAGACGAATCAATATATAATTTCATTTAAGTTTTCAAAAACCAAAATTTATCCTATAATTTCATATAGAAATATTTCTATTAATGGATTTCACAAAATTATTAACTTTTAAAAAATCTTTCATATCTCTCATTTATTAGATAATTTTACTTTTTCAAATAAATTAATGTGTTCCAGTTGTTACTTGTTAATTTTAGATTTAGGGATTATATTGTTCATGCTTCTTAATTTTTATTATTTTAGTTTGTTTAATATATTTTAAGCGATGTTTTTTTCATGCTTATTATATCTATACTTTTTATATTTTAATCGATCATTTTTCATCAAGTTTATCTATGTTTAATTTAAAATAGTTTTTTATTGAATAAAACAAGTATGAGATAAAACAAAATTTATCAATTTTATATATAAATAAAAATAAGGTATAACTATATTGCATAATTCATTTACTTTTTTATATTCAATAATATATTTTAAATTTTTTTACATATTATAAGAGAAAGAAACTTCTAATTTATTTCTTAAAATTTTCTAAAATAGAAAAAATTTAATATATTTTTATGATATAATATTTCCTAAAGTAGTAATTATGTTCCCATTTGTATAATAATTAATAAGAAAAACTTTTATATGTCAATTATGCTATACATAAATATGTATGTAATTAAATTGATCAAACAGCTATAATATCTTAATATAGAACATTTAATATTCTTTTGATCTCATAATCATGATCTACATGAAAGTGGATCGGCTTATTCTATAATCATTTATTAAAAAAATTTGTCTTCTTTAAACATATCAAACAAACTTAAATTTATAAAATAGCTAATTTGTCCATGCCAATTTGGACGAAATTTGAAAAATTATTCCGTAAAAAAAATATTATATTACCACCTTATCATTTAAAGATTTTACTATTAGGTCCTTGATTAAACCAATTCATCCCATTAATATATGTGGCATTGACACGGTTATAATTTGTACATAACACTCATACAACATAATTGATCAAGTAATTGTACAATAATCAAATTAACAACACCAATAAATAATATTTTATCATCAATTATTTCCAAATAGCTTTTCAATATCACCTACATGCAAAATCAAACTAGAAAAGTCGAATCGAAAGCTCAAAACACACAAACGGACAAATAACACCCTTCTTGGCAGCTTGACGGCCTGATAGTCATCTGGGTGACGGTCGTCACCAAGCTTGATTCCCCTTGACGACCGGCTTGAGAAAACAAGCCCGAGGACCTTGACTATCTACTCAACAAGCAATTGACGACCGTCAACGTCTTTGATAGCCTGACAGCCTGTTCGTCGGATGGGTGGCAGTTGTCATCCTAATACACAAGGGAAAGTACCATTTTTTGCCATGAAACCCTTAAGAAGCTATGAATCTTGATCCCAACCACTAAAAACAAACTAAAAAATCATCCCATGTACTATACAACACATATAATGTATTAATTAGTCAATCTAACACATGTACTCAACGAATTTCATTACTTTGCAATTACACCTAAAACTTTCAAAATCTCAACAATGGCATAAACATGAACGTGACTCAAAACATAATTATTAATTCTCGGGCCGAAGACCGGAGGGTTCTTGATGGCCAGGTGGATGATTTGAAGAAGAGATTTTAGAGCCTCTTCAGTGGAATTTGAAGGACGTTTACGGAACTCTCGACCATGTGGTGAACCAGGCTAATGAATTATATTTAGACATCCCTATCCCCAACACATAATTGTATCCTTTCAAGGTTTTTCAGGGTGGGGCTTTAGTGGACCTTTGAGGCACATCGTCTCAGAGCGAGGAAGCCTGGTTTTCTTTTTTATAGTTTCTTATTATGTTAGATGGCCTTTCACGCCTTTACAAAGATGATAATATTTATATATATTTACATTTACATTTTGTGCCTTTATTTAAATTTTTGGGCTTGATATATTTTATTTATTTTTGTATGACCCAATGTATAGGTTATTGGTCACAAGCTTTGGTTCGATTTGCAAATTTGTGTTGCATCGAGACTTACTCATTGTGTTTACACTTATGAACTTGTTTGTTCTGTAATCTCAACTAGGGTTTTGTTGCTACTAGATTTGGTTGGAAAAAGTTAAAACTCGTCGAGAGTCAAAACTAAAGTATATTCTACTTCTTTTTTACTTGCTCTTTGAATGACTGCGCAACCGAGGAATGTCGCAGTGCTTTTTTTCTCTCTCTTTCTTAAAGACAGTTAATTGAGTTGTTTTTTCCTTTTCGACTCTGAAACCACCCGATTGAACATCGACTGATAGGATATATCAATGAAGTCTCCATCGAACATTTTTTATCTCGCGAAGGAGAAAGGAAAACATCGAGTAAACCTGAAAGGGAAGAAATCACGGTCTTATGACCGAGAGATCTGGGTAAGGGAGTCTGTTACGCAAAAGGAAGGGATTAGCACCCCACACACCCGTAGTACTCTATGGTTTCCATTTCTATTTTCTAGCTAAGGGGTGTGTTATATCTATCTATTGCTTAATCGCTACAATGCATGAGAAAGAAAAGAAAAATAAATAAACCACAGGGAAAAGAAGAAAGTTTTTACAAAGTTTTGCTCAATTGAGTCCCATGACAAGATGCCTATGTATTCCCTCGTACAATGGGAAAGTCAGAGCGTCATATTTCAGCTAACTTGTTTTAGTGGGTTTTATGTTTTTTACTTATGAAAAAGGTTTTAAATACAAAAGAAAGCGACCGTAGGAAAAAAAGAGTTTGCATTGGTTGGTTGCTTTTACCTTTGAGAAATGAGTTTTGAACAATTATTAACTATTTTTGTTTTCAAAAGAAAAAGAAAGCAAGTTTTAGTTTTATTACATGCAAGGATGTAAAAAGAAAGAAGCAAAACAAAAGGGAGACTAACTAGTACTAGCCCTAATGTTGTCATGCAAATATTGAACATAAGGTTGAGGATGAAGGGGAATCTCTACCTATGTTGACATGCCAAGGATGTATATCCTAATGTCTAGGCTCGAGAGTTATCCTAACCGAGCGGTCCTAATGGAAAGCTATCCTAATATCCATCTTGGTTGTAGAACCAAGGGATGCACGAGGATGAAGCAATCAAGTGTTTTGGCATAAGCACACAAGCAATGCAATGCACAAACAAATGTCACATAGGCGCAGGAAAAGGAGGAAGTCCCATAGCCTACAACAACAAACTGAGGGCCGGAAGTAACTAGGAGCCAACACATCTGATTCTCGTGAAGGGTATAACCGCGTGATATGAATTGTCAAGTGTGAAGAGAAAATGATGCGAGTTCAACAGTAAATGTGAATCCCAGGAAAGCGTGGAGAGTCAAAATAAGGAACTCTTGCCACTTTTATTATTTGACTCGATAAAGGAAGCAACACGGTTCGTGTGTGCTAAGCTGACACGGACTAGAACTGTGTGGGGGTCGATTGCGGATCCTTTCTGCGTGTCCATCATATCATCATCATATATATTAATAAGTATCAAAGTGGGACTTTGCTTGGTGGTGCCACTATGGGTTGCCTAACCACTCATGATCTATGCAAGCACAAACGTAAATACTTACTGAGAATTACCTCCCTATGCACGAAAGAGGATTTTAAACAAACCAAACACAAGTAGCACACATAAGCGCCCTAAATTGGTCTTTAAATAAACTAGAGGGGTTCCTGAACATGCTTCAACTACGAAAGCTCCATCATGCATCTCTATTCCTACTTCTCATGGCAGAAGAAAGTTGTAAAACCCTACTTCTCATGATATCTAGGAAAGCTGTAAGAGAATGCAATAAAAAGGTGTAGAAAATACCAAACGGATGATAAATCCATAGAGCACTGCAAGCTAAAAAAATACTACAACCAAGCAATAAGAGTAAACCAGTGAGAAATACACGGAGGAATCAAAGCATACGCGGCGTGCACATTCGTACGCATCTGAAACAATAAACCTGCAAAAGATAATGATCCAGGCAAAGAAAGACAAAGTATTATGCGTTTGTACGCAAAACTAGTATCAAATTATTCATTCGTACACAATTGATACACATACACCTACAAGAAAGAAGTAAAACCAAACAAGCAGACAATAGGATGCGCGTTCGTACGCAAACAAGATCGGAATGCGCGTTCGTACGCATTCAAATCGAAAGCACCTGCAAGAATGGAGTAAAACCAAACAAGCAGACAATAGAATGTACAAGTATGTGCACAAGCGATGGAATGCACGTTCTTACACATTTAAACAAAAGCACCTGCAATAATGGAGTAAAACCAAACAAGCAGACAATAGAATGTACACGTATGTGCACAAGCGATGGAATGTGTGTTCGTACGCATTCAGACAAGCGGATAGCCTGCAAGAAAGTGTCAATCCAAATATCACACAAGTAATGCGCATTCGTACGCATTCGAGATAAGATAACCTGCAAGCAAGGTGTCAATCCACAACAAATCAGATAATAGAATATACACATACGCGTACAAGTAGTAGAATGCACGTTCATACTTATTCAAATAATTGGATAACCTGCAAGAAGGTGTCAATCCGAGTAAACACAAATAGTATGCGCGTTCGTACGCATACAAGCAATAGAATGCGCATTCGTATGCATTCAAGATTGGATAACCTGCAAGAAAGGTGTGAATCGAAACAACCAAACAATAGAATACACATGTATATGTGCAAGCTCAAAATAAGCAAACATTAAGTCCCAATCTCAAGTGTAAAGGCTCAAAGTACCTCGCACATGAAATAAAGTATCAAAATTAACAAAGCAAGTGCTAGAAATAAAGCACTGAATGTAAAATTGATTGCAAATATGATTACAAACTAGTATAAGCATGTAATAAGTGAAATAAAATCACAAAAATCGGCTTGGAAAGGCGGTTTTTTGAAATTGGAGCGAAAACGTAAACTTCTCAGAATCGATTAAGAATCGCATGATTGCTTGAAAAAACATCAACGAATTCAAAAACGTGAGCGGCTTTAATTAATTTCGAGTGGAAGTGTCATTTTTCGGACCTTAAAGTGACGAGGAAGCCACTATGTTTTAGGCATGTCATGCTCAAAATTTGGTTCCGAAACCTCCAAAAATGGTTCCGAAACGTGCCAAAACATAGGGGACATGTACCGTTACTCCAAACTTTTGAAAAGTAAGTTTCGACGCATGAAAACACTAAAAAATGCTTACGGAATCGTAAAATTCATGTTTTGAATTATTTTACGATTCAATTTTTTGTTTGGTTTTGAAACGTGAGATGAATCGAAATTTAACTCACTACATGTAATCAATAAGCCAAAACAAAATGAAACACAAAATTATGTACAAGTTTGATTGAGATTGGTATCAGAAAGTGTGTAAAAATACATGTAAATACATGTTTATGTACATTTTATGGTGTGTAGATGAATGAAATGCAAGTGTATAAGATATCATATGCAAATGATATGTATTCAATGTAAATCAACTCTAAATGCAATGCATGTCATGAATTATGTCATATAATAATCAAGTTTGTGATGTGTTGAAGTGTTGTGAATTCATACATGTGAAAATGTGTTATCAACATGTGAAAAAGTGAGTGAAAGTGAAGTTTCGACACACTTAAACGTCATAAAAATTAAACACCGACACATAAATTTGATTATTTTATTCCATATGCAAATATGTGAACATGTAAGGATGCAAATTATGTCCTAAGTGTGAGTTTATGTGCATGTATAAGTGTTATGTATAGTGCAAATGCACCTAAGAATCAAAATGCACTTAGTTCTACATTTCGACACAAGTAAGTATGCAAATTATGCCTTAATTCTCATGGATCAATGCAATTAAATCAATCTATATGCTCTTTAATGCATGAGCATATGATAGATGATGCAAAATGCACAAATTAGTGACCTAAATGAAAAGGAAAACAACTACACAAGTGTATGTGTGTGTTATGTACAATATTCCTTCACACCGACACACTTTAATGTCACAAAATCAGAATCAAATCAAAGAATTCGGCAATATAAATTCAAGAATTAGAATCCACACGGAATTTGCAATCAATTCGTCTATTCAATTTTAAGAAAAACTAAAAGTGAAAAATCACTGAAAATCAGTGCTTAATTGAATTAACCACTTACTTGAACTTGAAGTTTAAATCAAATTGAAGAAGAATTCCTTGCACTCTTCAAAGAAAATATCAAATCTATTTCCAATTGATGATAATAAGAGAATTGACGAAGAGGAGGAACTTGATTATTGAGGAAAATACCAAAACCTAGCTTGAATTTATGGGGAAATTGAAGACGTGCTGGTCGGAATCGAGAGGAGGAGGAGATCTCGCCGGAAAAATCAAGAAGAAGAGGTGATCGGTGAAGGTCCGATCGGAAAGAAAAGAAGATGAAAAAGACGCGGACGCGGCGTGACGAAGGGTTTGCGGTGCGAATCGCGTGGCAGCGGCAATCGAAAGAGCATGCTGGCAGCGGCGATGCAGTTGTAGGAGGGGTGGTTCCGGTTTTGGAGGGAGGAAAAAGTTTTCTTCAAACTTTTTCTTGTTTTTGTTTTGTGAGTTCGGAGAAGATTGAGAGGAAAAAACTGAGATTTGAGAGAAAAATTACACAAATGATTGGGTGTCCTTGAATTGTGAAGGCAAAAATTTATTTATAGTGTGAAAATTTGGACCTTAGAGTGCATTGGATCCACAATTAAGCCCAAATTGCGATTATCCGAATAATTTTTGTAATTAGTCCAAAACAGCCAAATCCGTGCGAAATTTAAAGTCGGAATGTAAACGAAAAATGTTTGAAACGCGATTTTGCTTGCATTAGTCAAAGTTTCAACTCGATCGGGCGAACGGTCAAGGAAATATGGATTTTTGAAGTTTCAACACAGTTTTCAGGCGTCTGACACATGCAGGATTTTATTTGCGCACTTCGGAAAATTGCCTCGAACGATGGTCTTCTGATCAAATTTGAACTTGGTCATCTTTGAGACAAATGAAGCCAACGAAATTTGTAAACTTTTGGCACTGGTCCCATGTCGTTTCGATAAAAATCGAGCAAGATATGATTTTTCGAACTTCACGTATCAGATGAAAATTACTCGATTCAGCTCAAAATCAAGTCCGAAGAATAAAAAACTGCTCTTAAAAGGTAAGGAATTGGATCTCAACTTGTTCATGAGAATTGTAGAGGACTTCGATACGGATTTTTAGAAATTGGCTCCGCTCAATTTCGATTTTCCAGGTGGGAGTTATGAATTTTTTTGTGCGCAGAGTACACAGTACAACATTAAAATTCAGTTTTTCCCATTTGAGAAATCAATTTTTTAAGGCCTTTATTCAGGCAATTTGCTTCCAGACTATGCATGAAAGTTGAAGATAATAATGAGAGGAACTTTCCAGTCGAAAATCATCAAAAAATACCCGACGAGCTGAGAGATATGCCTTCCAGAGCGCCCGAAACACACTAAAAACCCAAAATTCACTTTATTGAGAAATAAGCAAATAAAGTCTTTTTCTTGACGAAACGACCTCTGATCTGAACAAATAAACTAGAGAATAAATTTATATAATCCCAATGCTTAGGGAACCAAACCAAAAATAACTTCCTAACCAGAATATGTTGCTTCAAGCGAACGAATCGAAGAATATCGATATCAGACTCGAAATAATCTGAGATAGCCGAAACACACAGTTTCTTCTGCAACTTGAGGTATTTAGAACCTGGGAACCATGTGATAGATGTTATGCATGTGTATACATGTATATTTATGATAATGGGATTATAAGCCAGAAACACTAAAATAAGGAGGGTAAATTTTGGGGTACAACAGACTCTTTACTTTGGAATTGGCGTTGATCTCTAACGAGCCTCCGAAGTTTGATTAATAGTGTTTGGAAGGAATGTTTAAGTATTACCTCATGGATCTGGTTAGAATGGCCTCCATCTAGTTTACTATGAAATTACTATTAGATAAGGGACTAGATTTATTGAGAGCTTCTCCTATACGTCTATTTCTAGTCAGTATGGGTTAGTTTTATTTTGTCTTAGACGTACTATATTCGCACGAATAGTTAAAGATGGGCATTTATCTTGATACATCGGGTCTAATAGAGATGTCTTAGACGAGATTCCCATTCAAAATTCCAGAAACCCTGGGGCACGTTTCTCCCACCAAATCTTTCTTATTGATGGCGAGAGATCAATATTTTTTGCTAGGTAAACTATCAAACTATTGAAAGTTAAGGGATCTCTACCCTCTTAGGTACTCATATTTGAATGTGTCGGGTCAAAAGTTGTTAGGGGAAATCCACTACCTATGAGGTGTCTCATAGGCGTTTTGCCAACGATGAAGACTACGGAAACCACTAGTAACTCCGCAATCGATGTTCTCCTTGTCTTTTTGCTCCTCGAATAACCTATTACCGTTGGATCCTTCTTTTACAATTTAGGATCGCTTGTCATTTGAGAGAGGTGTTTCGATGATGAATCTCTCCCATATTTTGCAGCGTTTTGAATCTCATTAGTGACCATCGAATACAATGGAATAAAATCAGAGTATCTAACTGATCTCCTCATAAAGATGTGTTGGTTATTGTATTTCTCTCTCAATTTCGATAGAGATCTGACTTTGGATTAAAAAAATTATCTATGGCGATAGTGAATAATTTTGAACGGGTGGCACTGATCTCCGATACGGTGGCGCAGGAACGACCAACAAGGTTTACACTCCAACGTCCAATTCAAATTAAGATTCAAGATAAGTGTAGTAAAAATGGAGATCAGAATAGTGTACCTTCAATATGGTGTGTACTGGCATTTATATATTAGATTGTTTTGAATGGATTGATATTGGATTGGATCATGGATTTTTGGACCTTTTGTCGACATAAAACAATTTGGGAATTTCTTAAGACACCCATATATAATGAAAAACACCTATGTAAACCCGAAAATATTCTTTGGATATGCATATCCGAACGCACCATAAATCACATTCAAGATGTTTCGAATATGCATATCTTATATCCCCTTTATTCAATGATTTATTATTTAAACATTGGATTTAAAATGTTGATATGCATATCTTAAACTACCCTTGCTATATAAATTTGCTACATGTTCACCCCTACCACTATTTCATTCACCCCCCACCCCACATTAACCTCACAAAACTTCAACCATTCTCAATCAATTTTTCGTCTCCAAACCAAATTTCATGTGTTTGATCATAACAAAAAGAGCATAGAAAGCAGAAATTTGAAGGAATCTATTTTAGAGTTGTCATTAATCAAAGTTGCACCGAGAAACATACTTTCTAGATTAAAACAGAAAAAACCACAAAGTGTTGCAAATATCAAGCAGGTATACGATGAACGTTATCAACAAAACGTTGTGCAAAGACGTCTAAGGTCTGAAATGCAACATTATTTGAAACTTTTGGACGATAACCACTACGTCTCAAGAACGATGACGATTTAGAGGTTACGTGGAGTATTTTCAACGATACTCTTCTAAGAGTCCGATTGAGGTGGATGCAAAACTTCAAAGATCAGGATTAGATGTTATCAAAATGTTGCACGTCCTCAACTAAATGTTTATAACAATATGTAATGTTAATTTTTGTTGAACCGTCTATGTAATTTCATTAATCTATGTTGAATCTATGTGTTGTTGCTTTGATTTTAAAGAATTTGATTATGTCTGTATTCGAATATATCTATTTGAATTTAACAATCAAGTGACTTCAATAAGCATATCCGAATCAATTTGGTTAAAAAAATTAATCGTCGTAATTTCAAAATTGCATATGCGAAATTTCCTTTTCTTCATAACTAAAGTGAGTTCGGATGTACACATCCTTATTTTCATAACTAAAGTGAGTTCGGATGCATACATCCGAATTCTAAAAGAGTATTTTGTTTTTCATCAAAGAACTCTTAGAAAACACATGGGTGTAGAAAAAGAAATTCCCAAACAATTTACAATTTACAATTTACAATTTTTTAATCATATATCTATTATTCTCTCACTTTATTTTAATGATAGTTAGAATATACCAATAACAGTGGTAAAGTTAAATTAGTAAAATTGCTTCTACTACAACTTGTTCCCAATTTTGGTGTTTCCTTTCGATTAGTCCTTTATTTTATTTCTATAGGTAAATTAATTTATTTTAAGTGGTTGAAATGAACTTCATATAGAAATCAATTTTGAATGAATGAATTCAAAACATCAAACTTCATGTCACACAGCACAAACTTCATATATACAATGAGACAACACCCGTTCATTCGGTAAACAAATCTTCCTAACCTTACATATATGTTTTGGTTCAAAATTGTGTTATATAATTGTGTACAAGAACAAAATAGATCATCTGTTTATGGTGCATCCGGTTTTAGATGATCAAGGAAAAGAAACCTTATCAGGCCCTGAGGTTGGAAGCTCAGTAAAGCTTTATTCTGGTATCGATTGTACTCCGACAAATAGGGCAGAGTTCAAGGCTTTCTCCACATTCGCAACAAGTCTGTTCCATGCGAGGAAACAAAAGTGCAATGAATGGTTAATACACAGTCTTAGAATAAATTCAAGAAGAATCAGCAGCACATAGTTTAATTGGTTACCTGATGCCCGCAGCCGAAGGCCATATCCTTCGTATTAGTAAGACAAATCGGGCAAACCTGCATTTAACGATATGTGAAACATTATTGAAAATGACAAAAAAATGATAGTGGTGTTTTAGTTGGAAAGAATGGTCCTAAATGTTAATACCTTATTGTCATATAAACCAGATGAAGACGGTTCTGTGTTCATTTCACTGTTGTTGCTCGCATTCATAGGTTCTGTGTTCATTTCATTGTTGTTGCTCGCATTCATATGAGTACTCTGCTGAAAACTGTTTGAACGGATATATGATGCACCCTGCTGAAAACTGTTTGAGCGGATATATGCTGCGCCGCTACTAGAAGAAGCTCCATATTGAGGTGGAGGTAATGGAACCCTGTCTGGTGATTGTCCCCTTAGAGTTCTACATTCATCGACGATGACATGTTGTAAATTTAGTTATTATTTGAGTAAAACATGTATAATAGGCCGTAAGTGTAATATTATTTTTCAATATAACTATTCAACAATTTACCCCAATAGGTTGTGAGCTATGGTTGCCTTATATTGAGCTGGTATCTCCATCAAAGCTGCTAAAGCAAACTCTGTCTCTTTTCGGTTTGAATCCACATTCTTTGACATTATTTCAGTAAAATTCACAAACTACACAAAATCAAAATAAAAAATACTCACATTTCTGCATAATAGTAAGATTTGAATGTGGAAAGCTAATAAATATATGGCCATATGAAACCTGAAAGTTGTCGAAGGCTCGAGCTGGAATGTTATCATCAAATTCCCTCATCATATCCCATGGTCCATCTCCAACTCCAACCAAAACTATCGATAGTGGATACTCGCTGCAATTTAATGAGTATAAGAATCCAAGATAGATGATATCATATATAAATTTCACAACATATAACCAAGTGATTGACGAACTTCAGTTAAGGACCAATAGGTCCAAGAGAACCAAAATCAAATCCTCACTGGAACAATCATTGGCCAGACTTTACTTGCTACCTTACTAACATTGAATTATCAGGAAATACTACGAAACATACCTAGCTTTTACAATTGCATCAATTGTCTTCTTTTCCTGCGAACTTAGTTTGCCGTTTTCTGTGTCAACACTTCTAGTCACCTATGGCGAATTTCAGGTAGCAATTTTTCATTATCTTGCATAGGGAAGGAAAAAGGAATATCTACATAGTGAATGGAATGATATGCGCAATAAAGGTACCTGTCCATCAGCAATTATAAGCAAAACATGATATTGGCCACCGCTTTTCTCAACAATAGTCATGGCCATCTCGATAATAGGGGCAAATGAGGTTGGTCCTGTGACATAAATTCAATGAGTAACACCGAGCCTAATTTAAAAAAAATGATATTGATATTATCAACAAAGGCGATACCTGCGAGTCGGAGGCATGGAACAATCTCTCTATATCTCGACAAAACTTCCTCAAATCCATTGCAGAACCTCTCATCCGAATGGAAACTGAAGACATCTTGATCATGTGTTGATGCTGGCATGAGAAGAAAAAAAAACATAATCAAATTCTGCTATTTTAGAAACAAGAACAAGTGGAAAACCACTAAGATTTTTAGTTACCATCTCCAAATCCAAAACATGGAATCATGTTATCCTCGTCAAAAGAGGTTAATGTTTTCCCAATAATCGCAATTGCTTGTTCATAAGGATTTTGAGCATTTCCAATGTGATGTAAACTTTTTCGATTGAATGACCTCTTCCCTGATTTCCAAAGAGAATAATTCCATATATTATGTAACATAACTCACTATAAGAAATTCAATCATCAAGATGTTCCTAAGAGATAAAAACCTGTCCACTCGTTGCTCTTTGTGAAATCAATACCAACAATTAGATTCGACGATTCCAAGCCAGCATGCGAAAGAGCAGCAGTAACCTGTGTAATTATTTCATTATTTGACACACACAAAAAGACTACTGATTGATCAAAAATGTGTATAAGGCTAATAGTATAAATTTTCAAGTAGAATCAATTTTAGAGAGCAGAATCAATTCTAAAATCAATTCTACTCAAGAGCATCCAAACAAGTCAAAATCAATTCTACACATCCAGAATCAATTCTACTGGAGAGCATCCAGAATCAATTCTAAGTATTCCAACAGGAAACCAAACCAAACACACACTTAATCATCAATCAATTACCTCATCAAGAGAATGATAATCATCAGCAATCCTTGAATACCTCCTATCCAACTTCCTATTAGGTCGTGAATAATCATGCAAGTTAGTCTGTGTACTACGCTGGTAATTAGGTCTTTGATATGGTTTATGTTGTGGTTGTTGATATGGATAAGATGATTGTGGATATCCATAGTTATGAATATCCGAAGAAGACGAAGAACCAACAGACCCATATGAAGTTGGTGAGGATGGTGAAGTTACATGTCTCTTGTGAGAGTGAGACTCTTTAGAACTACTACCTCCCATTACAGTCTCCTTGAGAATCAATCCAAGAAAACACAAAACAATAACCAAAGCAGTAAAAGCATCAAGCTGCAAACAATTGCAAAACAAAGTCATCAATATAGAAATATATAAATTCTCGCAAATTGAGTTACCAAAATTGAAAACGAAATTTCGAGGTTTAAAGACCAAGAAAAATATTGTTTGTATATATGTATAGGTATACCTCTAGATGCATTGTTTGTTTTTCTATAAGAAGAATTTTGTGTGAGAGAATTGAGAAGACGGTGGGTGGATGTGTCACGGTAATGACGAAAATGGATTTAGTTGTGTTTGTTGAACAAAGCGTAATGAATTTAAGGAAGAACAAGACAATGAATTACGAGGAATGTGAGTGTTAGAAGAAACCAGCTATGTCTACAGTCAACCAATGTTGTTTTTATCTTTTAGGTTCTATTGACAAGTGTACTCTACTCTACAAAATATATTTGTATTTTTATGAAAATGATAATGTTTAGGGTACATTTTTATTGAGATGGAACAAGTATTTGTTATGAAAGTGCTTGGTATTTGTGATAAGAAATGTCAACTTTGCTACTAGTATGTCTGAAACTTCCTAGAAAAAACACCATGAGATTCCATCAATCTATTTGTGTATTTTACTATTAAAATTTGAGGAAAATTAAATCTACGTGCATAAGTCATTCAATTTGACAATATGTAACAAGAATATCATATGGGTCTTGTTAAAATGTAGTTTTATTAAGTTTGTTATAAGGCTTAAAGTCTTAGTTAATTAGTTATATTAATAGTAGAATTTGCTTAGTTTGTTACATTTACAGTAACATGTATATACATCTATTATTAATAATTATTTGTTTTGTTAAACCAATTTAATTATACTAGGATATAGATTTGAACTTGCGACATCTCATTTATTTGCTTTTTAAATGGTGAATTTCAACCAATCAAATTTTATTAAATTGAGTTAAATATAATAAGATTGTTTTTTTTTCTTTTTACGTGCCAATGGAATGTGATATATCTAATAACCTCATCTTCTTACTCATCACTGATCATTGATTGGTCCCTGATATTTCTGTTTTATATCCATTCTCTTTGCTAAACATATATATACTCTCTTTTATATTAATTTCCTATTTTGTTTCTCTTCGTCTCTCTCTTTCTCCATTCTCTACACACCTAACCAAATTCATCTGACACTCAACTAGAAAATTCATCCATTCTAGAACCATAACCAACACAAAACCCAGAATATTCAACATTCAAGACCCACCACCCTCAACGAAAAATCCTGAAAAAAACCTTCCAATCACAAAACTCATAATCCTCATAATTCAAGAACCATTTTCCTCATAAAACCCCAAAACTATGTTTTTACTTAGAAAACTCGGAAACTTCATCTTTTCCTAGAAAATCCTTCATCTTCAAACTCACACTCAATAATATTTTCTACTTTACCCAAAAAATCAACACTACTACGGAAAAGTCATGCCACATCGATTAGAAAAGAGATACCACAACGTTGAACAAATTGTTGTGAGGTCAGGGGTGGTTGTATGGATGACGCTTATCACCACAGTCATGCAATAGTGGCGAAAAGCTTGGTAGCTCTCTATGTAACACCCCAAATTCTACCCAAAAATTATATTAAAAATTGTATTTAACACTACAACAACTTATCAAACAACAATAACAACTTATATCAGACAACAATAACAACATATATTAAATAACAACCTCACGTCAACAACAATAACAACAACAATAACAACAACAACTTAAACATCAACAACAACACAATAACAACAACAACAACAACAACTTAAACATACTAATCGAATGTGACTCAACTATGCAAATTCATGTGGTACCATTTGGAACAGAACTCCTAACTTAAACATATGTCAGGTTATCGAGGCATTTCAACAAGGCATAAGCCTTCAACTTCAACGTGGTGCCATCAAGGCCAACTTAATCAATGCAAATGTTATGTATACGACAACATCCACAAATTAAACAACAACAACTTAAACATAAGTCAATTGTATCAACTTAATCAATAATGGTCATTCGACCTACGACTTAAACGTGTACATAAATCGAGACGATTCAACTTAATCAGCATTGCCCATAAGCCTACATCTTCATCAACGCATTAACAACAAATTACTAACAACAACAATTCAAGCAAAACAACTGCGACAAACGCTACACAACTTAACAGTCACGGTTTTGCCTTTAAAACATCTTATTTAACGCCAGCGCTACTTATTTATTTAACGTCTTCTACTAAATTAATTAATTCATTCAACTACTTAATTTTCCATTAGTAAGATGCCCGCTATATTCGACATACGCGACACTATCCCAATTCTCCACCCAACCAATAATAACTACACATCTATACAAATTACTCCGACAATTTTCCACAGATTCTGGACAACTAATTTTACCGCTTAATGCACTAATTCGGTTAATTTGTTATTGTTTTCGTTCACGGCTATTGTAACGCCCGTTTTTAATTAATATTATATTATATTAATATTTTCGAATTTCCGATCCATATTTATATTAATCAATATATCTATTAATATATTTGGCGACGTTCCGTTCGGTCCGGTAAAATATTATTCGGATCCGATATTTAATTCCCCGGAGTTATTTTAACTGATTGAATTAATAATATTGGTAGATATTATTAGTGTGTTAATTTATAAGAATAAATTAGGAGTGTGAGGATTAATTGGGAAGAATTGGGTTTACACATTAGTTTACTAGTAAGGTTATCATAAAACCACTTTCCTCATTTTCTTTCCATCCAAACACTTTCCTTGTTTTTCTTCCAACATAACACACCAAAGCCAAACAAGAGCAAGAAGGGAAGCTAGTGGAAATAACCTTATAAAACCATTTCCTTTGTTTTTCTTTCCTTTTCCAACAACAAAAACCTAACATAGAAGCTTGAGAGAAAGAGAGGGTTTGGAGAAGAAGAAGAAGAGGAGCAAGAGAAAACATGGATTTGGGGTTTTGTTGGAGCATCTTGAATCAATCAAAGCTTCCATGGTAAGGGGTTTGATTTCTCTATCTCATATGGTTAGGGTTTGGTAGTTGTATTTTGGATTTTGGGAAAAAATTGATAGTTGGTTTTTAGGGTTTGGTTGGTTGATTGTTGGAATGGTTTAGAAAGGTTGGATTAGGAGTAGGAATTATGGGTGTGTTGTTGCTAGTGTTGTAGTGTAAGAATTGTGGAATGGAAATTGAAAAGAGAAATATAACAGCATAATATGAAAAACCAGAAAAATGTTACAGTAAATAAAACGCAGGGAAGAAAGGAAAAGGGATGGAAGGAATTAAGTGGGGGAGGCGCCCACCTCCAAGTGTGGGGAGGCCACCCCCTTCCTTGAGGCCCACGCCTCTCTTTGTGTACAAAGGTGGGGACGTTCGTCTCTTAGTACCATGGGGCATGCAACGAAATTTTGTCCTTCTGCTTGCTGTATGTCTGTTTTCCATTTTCCTGTTTTGCTGTTTCTGCAACATTTGTTTTTCCTGCATAATTTTCAAATGCATTCTGTTTCTTTTAATTCCATTAAATCCAAACACTACTAGTTAGTATTAATAAAATATAACTAGAGCATAAGTTAGCCGATTAAATTTGGAACCCGATTATGTTTCGATTTTTCGATTCCGGTAAATTCGACGACGGAGCAAGTTGCTCCGAATTCAATGAAAATTGACGTGCTAGCTAAGTTCGACGTGTAGAACATAGTGGTGAGGTTAGTTTTTAGAAATTATGAGTTTTTACGAGATGACCCGGAATAGGCCAAGTTACGGTTAAATTGAATCGGATTGCGTTTTAGTGGATTTAAGGCGCGTATGGACAATCCAATTTCGATGTTGATAATTTTGATTAATGTCGGTTATTAGGAAGGACTTTTGCGACGGTTATTGATGTTTTGACTATTTTTCCGTTTTTGGAATTTGGTGAATTAATTGATAATGATGCGGTGTGAATAAATATAATGCTTGCGACAATGTATTTATTAATGATTACTTGTGTTATGCGATGCGATGATATATGTCTTTGTACATGATGATGTGATGATTATATTGATGTTGTTAATAAATGCTTTCGAATTATGAATGCATGACTTTTGACGATGATGAATTGTTTGGCGATGTTTTGCATAATGCGAATATGATGCGATGATATGTTTGTTTGGTGTGAATAAATATGGCGACGTGGACTTTATGTCAATTTTGATGAGCGATGATGATGTGTTGTTGTGTTGTCTTTATTATTGAGTCACATACATTGCATTGGCGACGATGGGCTTTTATGCCAAGCGACGAGACTTTTATGCCAAGTGTTCCTAATTACGGACAAAGCGACGGGTACCACATGCATAACATAGTCGTGTCTCATGGAGTCGGTTATGTTTATGTTTGAGTTGTTTGACGTTGAGTTTTGTTAATTGATGGATGATATTGAATTGCGATGATATATGATGTTTTATTTGGTGATGATCTTTATGATGAACATGAAATGAATATAATTTGATAATTTCATGATAACTATGCGATGAATATAAATGATGAGTCTTGTGATGATTTGATTTGATGAAATGCTTAATGCAAATATGATGTGATGATGTTTGTGACAGTGGACTTTTATGCCAAAAGCGATGATGGGCTTTAGCCAATTGGTGATGATATTATTTATGTTGATTAAGTTATTAGTATGGTTTAATGTGGTTGTTTGATGTTGTTGCTTATAATTGCCGTGTTGATTTGAGATGTAATAACTTGTGATGATTTCGTGGTGATGGAAGTTTAGGTGTTATTGTAATGATTTATGCCGATGAGGTTATAGTGTAGATTATACACATTAGAATAACGATCAAAGTAAGTGAGGTTTGGATACGTGTTGGAATGCACTTATTAACTTATATCCCTTATGATTCCAAAACTATATATATTATCATGCCTTTAATTATATGTTTTGGAGTATCTCACCCTTTACTTGTTTCGCCGTTACCTTTATATTGGTAACGTGCAGGTTATGAAGACGGAGTTTATAGCTGCTGTTAGTCGAGTCGGTGTCGCTCTGATACGTAGCACTCGGGGGGGGACATTTATGTTGTCTTGTTGTTGTTCTTTAGTGGTTCTTCCTTTTGTAAATAAGAATCATACGTTATGTAAACATGATTTGATGAGGAAGTTTAATAAAGAAAATGTTTTGATTTTGATGAATCAATTTATGATTTTCCGATGATGCTATGTATCTGAGATTTATACTTTAAAGCAAACTGTTTAAAGTGAATTGGTTTTGAATGAGTGACGCCTCAGTATTTAATTTATGAAATTTTAAATTACTCTGATTTGTGCATATTAAACTTTGGGTAATATTGGGGTGTTACAACTATCGCTACCAATTATTAAATGGCTTCCATTACTTTATTAGACTGCTATATTTAATTCCCTGCATCTAATTTCATGATGTTATTAAAATTCAGCTCTATTACTACTTATATCAATATTTGATAATAACCCGTTATTTGCTTCTAAGACTACAACTACAATTCATCTGCATCGATACCTAATTTTCTGCTACCTGCTAATTATACCACAACTATTTTATGTTCTTCAATTAACTGCTACTTTTATTTATTTCCAAAGTTTATAAATCAAATGATCAATATCCTAACTGAAGCACTACAATTATATAAATTATACCAGGTACTTAATATACTCCATGTACTAAAAGAACACACAGAATGAAAAAACAAACATGGCCCTACTACAGCAGGGCGCTCGCCCTCTCCTCATAAGGCCAAGGGGCGCACACCCTTGAGCCTAAGTGGCAAGGCCACTTCTTCTCCATCACTATGGGGCGTCTGCCCCCAACCTGGGTGGCCCCCGCCTTCAATTTCCTCTTTTCTCCTTCTGCTTTCATGTGATGTTCGTCTCACTTTCTTTCAACTTTGTCTTTTGCGTAATTTTCCAGCAACACAACAATTATATTTTCTTGGTTTTTTCTTCTTAATCAGTCCAACCAATTTATTTCCAATATTCAATTAAATCAACAAAACTCAACTTAACAACTCATTATTCACAACAACATTTCAATCGGTTACATAGCAACAACAATTCATCGCAAAAATTTATATAATCTTAACCCCATATACGATTTATCATAATCCCGGTTATAGCGATTGAACCCCACCCTTACCTTGGAATAGAGGTTGCTTTATTCTACCGATCGAATTCCAGTCTTGCCTTTGATTGAAGACTTCTCTATAATTTGCGATCTATCCGCCGGAACTTCATTTGCCTCTTCCCTTTTTCACAAGAATCTCACGTAGCCTCTTTTTTCTCCCAAAACTTTCGCTCCTCTTTGTCGGCAGCTTTATTTCACGATCTATTTTCCAAAAGCTCCAAAACCCCTATTCTCCTTCCAACCTAATTTTCTATTCTTTTTAATCTGATAAATCAAATAATAATATAATTACTATTATTTCTTAATGGGCCTACTAATCGTACACCTCCACGTTACTATATACCACACCACACTAAACCAACTTAAATAAATAAAATTCCAATAATAATAGTATTATTTCTAATATTATTTCTCCAACATAACCAACCTTATTAATATTCTGACTAACCGACTAAATAATCCAATTACGCTGATTAATTCTCAACTTCGACTAAATCTAATAATTAAATTCTTAAATAATTTAATTAAATAAGTAATTAAATCTGGGGTGTTACACTCTACCTATTACAACAACTTTATTATACAACCATTGTGATATAAATCTTTAGGTCATGGGTTCGGGCAAAATTTTTTATAAAACCCTTCATCTTCATCAACTAAGAAAATCAATCAACGAGCAACTTAGACATTTCTTTCTCACATAGTAATATCTTCAAACCACACCAAACAATATCTTCATCGATACATAAAACTCATCAACAAAAACAGTGTGCATTGGTACATTTGTAAAGGGCCCGTAAAAGGCGACATGAAAGGGGAAAGGCGTAACATATCACCCAAACAGATTTCTAATCATTGCTTTATTAGTTCGAGCGCGTATCATTTAGATATGGCGCCTATTTCTCAGATTGGTCTCCTTTTAGGAAAAATGTGGAAATGAAGTGTTTCGATGATTGTAAAATTCTTAAGGGGAAAAGGCCACATATTGAGATGTATCTTGAAAAGGGTTGATATGAGTAAGCAAATTCAAGAAACTTAAATGTTGGAGATGTCTTGATTTTTATTACCTATTTGATTCTAAGACGCTTTACGTTAAGCATGTGAGAAATGACAAAGTGAAGTATGTAATAAGTGACGATTTCGATTAATTTTTCTTTATCCCTGTGATGTTTTTATGTTTGTTTTAAGATAAATTATCTTATGCTTTTGTCATTAGTTTTTATTTTAGAAGGTCAACATCAATGTTTTAGTTTCAATACTTATGTAATTTAAGTTTAATCAATATTCAAATTACATGTTCTACTTTCCATAGCATATACGATATTGCGCGACCCGTGCAAACACACGAGTCTTTTACTAGTTATCATTATAAAAGTTGCTCGAAACAATTGTAAGATGGGAGTTAACCAACTGTGTTTGTAATAATCTACACATAGTACAAAAATTTATTATTGATCTAAATATTTTTATATACGAAAAATAGTATTTATGATCTAAATATTTTTTATCCAAAAATGATATACGGGAAACAAATCTATTATCGATTTAAATATTTTTATATATGAAAATTTACTATTGATCCAAATATTTTTCTAAATGATACATAAACAAAAATAATATTTTTATACGAGAATCAATTATTGATCTAAATATTTTTATATGTAAAAAATAGTATTTATAATCCAAATATATTTGATAAAAAAATAGTATACAAAAAAAAAACTTATTATTAATCTAAACATTTTTATATACAAAAATTTACTATTGATCCAGATATTTTGTAAACGATATCTAAACAAAAATAATATTTGTATACGGAAAAATATTAATTATTGATTTAAATATTTTTATATATAAAAAATAGTATTTATAATGCAAACATTTTTTATCGAAAAATAATATACGAAAAAAATGTGTTATTGATCTAAATATTTTTATATTTGAAAATTTACTATTGATCCATATATTTTTGTAAACGATGTCTAAACAAAAATAATATTTATATACTTAAAAAAACTATTATTGATCTAAATATTTTTTATATACATTCAAATATGATCTAAAAATGGTATATAGGAAAAAATATATTATTAATTTAATTTTTTTGTAAATTATATCTAAACAAAAATAATATTTAAATATTAAAAATGATTTATTTTTTATCTAAATATTTTATATGTGAAAAATGAAAAAATATTTATTATTAATTTAAATATTATTTGATATAAAAATATCTATTATTGATCTAATTTTTTTTCAATTTATTCTTTTATTTAAAATAAATATGAGATTAATTGCTATATACGGTTAGAGTAATGCATCACAACCACTCATTAATACTATTTAATAAATAATTAAAATAAAAGTAAAATATAATTTATGATCTAACAGTCATGATTTACCTACAATATAAAACTTTTGTAGTCTAATTAAATTTAATAAATATATTATGTAAATTTAATTAAATTCAATAAATATTTTACGTAAATTAATGCGCATACCAAAACCTATTGTATGAGTGTCCCGACGTATAAACCAAACTAGGTAAACACCTACCACCACCACTATCGCTCCTATAATACTTCCCAGAAAGAGTCTCTCTGAAAGTATGATGCATGCCAAAGTTGTGGTAATAATCATTCGTAGAGGATTAAAAGCCGATACAATCACTGGACCCATAACTTTCATAACCCAACCTTGAATGTAGTCATTTCAAGCAATGTCAAAAGACCATAATACCGCAGACGAAATGGAAAGTTGCTGGATTTGGAAGAAGGAAGTGATATTGTTTTTAGAGCGTGAAAAAATGATGAGGTCAACATTAAGCAACAACATAACACCAAAACACCATTCCATGTTAACAAAACAAAAATAAAATCCAAAAACAACACAAACACCTATCTCAGCAAATAAAATCCAACAACAACGAAATAAAAAGTGGAAACCATAGACAAAACCTTAACGAAGACAAGCTCGTGAAATAGAACCGATGAACTGCAATTAACCACTGTAAATATTGTGGTTTGTTTCAAAATCCAGATGTTGTTGCTTTCGTTTCAAAGAAACAAACGGTGAACTCAAAATAAATGTACGATATATTAGAGAAGTATCTAGTCTAGTCTAAGTAATTGACAAGTGTCAGTTTCTGTTGTATGCAACCTGCAATAGTAGGTTCCCTTGGCTGCTATATATAAAGCATAAAGGAACTATTCTATAATAAACAAAAATTGTGAAATACAAGTCTATCATAACAAACTTTCCCTCACTCTCTCCTTTCTCTCTATCTTCTAACTACTTCTCAGTTTCTATTATGGTATCTAGAGCTTTCTGATCCATTTCCATGGCTTCCGACGGCGACAACTCAGACTCAACCGTTCATAGTACGGTGGCGCGTGACGGTGTTTCTTCCATATTCAATGTGAAGAATGTTTTTAAGATATTCACGCAGCATGTAACTCTGAAGCTAGACGAAAACAACAGGTGGAAGGTATCATTCACACTCATCGTCTTCATCGCCTCCTTCTGAATCCGGTTATTCCACCTCAGTTTCTCTCCGAAGAAGATCGCGGTGCCGATCGTGAAAATCCTACGTTCCTCGAATGGGAACAACAAGATTAGCTCCTGTTCATGTGGCTTCTCACCACTCTATCTGACGTGGTGCTTCCTCGTGTGCTCCGGTGTGTTCATTCTCACCAGATCTGAGACGAAGTGCATCAATACATCTTCGCGCACACTAACGTGAAGTCAAGGCAATTGCGATCGGAACTAAAATCAATTTCGAAAGGGGACAAATCGATTACTACTTATCTTGCTCGAGTTCAATAAATTATGGATATCCTCGAGTCGATTGATGATCCAATATCGCATCGTGACCAGCTTGAAGTCATTCTTGATGGTCTACCTGGGGAATACAATGCCCCAACTTCAATTATTCAATATCGGCCTCTTCTACGTCCTATTATTGAAGCCGAATCAATGCTTCTTACTCATGAAGCAAAATCGGAGAAAGCGAAGAAGGTAACTCTTTCTGAACCTTTATTTGTCAATGTTGCATAAGCTACTCCTGCTGTAGGTACTCAACAAACTCCTCAATTCACACCACATGCCTCTTAGATGATGCAATATGCTGGAAATTCCACCTATGGTGAAGGTCGTGGAGGTTTTCGTGCTAGACATAGTCGTGGCAGAGGAGGCAGAAATGGTGGTCGTACTAGAGTTCAATGCCAAATCTTCTCTAAGCCAGGTCATGATGCTAGCATCTATTATCATAAACATTCTGCATTTATGCCTTCCATGTGGAATGTTGGTCCACAACACCAAAGGCCTGCTTGGAACCAATGGCTCAATCCATCTGTGGCTCAGCCTATGACCTCTAGTGGATACAATCAATGGATGCCACATGCTCAAACACCTATACAGAATGCTTGGATCTCTCCTGCTCTTCGTGGCCCTCTGTCATACCCCAATTTTTGACCTAATATACCACCTCACATATGCATTATTGCATCACTAACAATTTCAGAACAAAATAGATCGTGTGTGGCTTCTAGAAGTCAAAATCAGGGTTTCTTCAAAATTTCACCTGTTCAAGATATAATCAATTAGGTTTTGAGTTTCCACTCACCTCAAATGATCTATCTTAATCAATCATCAACATTTGATCTTCAGATTCCCAACTTTTTCTCATGATCTACCATGAATCGACCAATTAGGGTTTTTATCGAGGATAATGAATCATTGACTTTCTGCTCAATGAATGACCTATTTGCTTGGAGATTGATATTAACATCTTCAATGCAACATCTTGACCTAATTTCTTGATTCAAAACATCACAAAAGTCCATGTTTCTTCATTAGACAAATTCTGACAAATTCTGAATCATCTGATGAAAATTCATCTGCTCTGAAAAGTCAAACTTTGACTTTTGGTCAACTTTTTCAAGACCAAACTTTTTCAATCATAAAAACATTTCAAATGATCCATCATGATCATAAAAAATCAAGAAATGTGAAAAAGTCAACAAAAAGTCAAGATTTGAAAATTTTCTAACACTTAGAAAAAAATTTCAAGTGTTAAGAAACATGGTTTTTTCCTACTTTCATGGCCATTTTTCACCTAGATCCATTTGGATTCAGAAAAAACTCAAAACATGAAAGTTGTAGCCCTTGTTACAAGCTTTCCAAAATGTCCAAGAACTTGAAAAAACACTTTGTGTAGCTAAGGTTTTGAAAATTAAACTTAGAGCCCCATAACCATGAATTATAAGTCATTTTTCAAGAACTTTGAGTCATTTTTTGCAACTTCTCCTTCTAGAAGCCTTGTCATCACTTAGAGATGGATTATAACTGATAAATATCAGTTGTGAATGATTGAGAAAGGATTGGATCAAAGAGAAAAACTTAACCATGGTTAAGAAAGTTACTTTTGCATTAAATGCAAAAGATTCCATTATTACCTCTTAACCAAGTTGCAAGTTTCCTTCAATGATATCTTTGCCAAATTATTCAATTCTTGGCCTATAAATAGAGGTCATTTACTCATTTCCACAAAGCCATAGTTTCATCTTTCTAACCATCAACTGTTTCAAATTTCTAAGCAATTTGCAATTACACGATTTCATGATCAATTATTAGAACTAGGGTTCTTCGTGTTCTTGCAAAAATTAATAGTTCTAAACTGAAAATAAATGAAATTAATCATCACCATCGTGTTCCTGGTTAAAAATCGAGCAAGTTTCATGTTTACAACTTTCAAATTCATTGAGAAACAAGGAAGTTATGAAATCAAAGGCTTGAGGAAGAAGAAGAACAAGTGCGCGCGTTTTCTGTTTGATTTTCAAATTTAAATAATTGGTTTATAATATAATAACATGGAATGAAATAAAACAATGGATGTATAGCCACCCCAGTGGTAGACAACGCGTTTTTCATGTACCTTGCTTTGCCTATGGTCCAGGGTTCGAATCCCCCTGAGACCATTTTGCCTCTTTTTTTTCACTTTCCTTCATTTTTAAACATTTCCAAAGACTTGTTTTTAAATATAATTAATTGGATGCGTGTAAATAACAAGACAAGCACTTAGCTCAGTGGTAAAGCTTTTCACTTCCAAGCCAAAGGTCATGAGTTCAAACCTCCTTAGGACCAAAATCAAATTTTTACCACTTGTTTTCTTCACCTTTTCTATCAAACTTCAACATTTTCAAAAACCAATCATAACTTCTCATTTTGAGATGATTTTTTGCACACTTATCATTTAATATACCTATTTTATGATTATGTCAAAAAAATCCAAAAATATTTTCTTTTGATTATATTTTCATTAAGTCAAAAATGAAACATTTTAAGTATTTCTTAATACTTTTCAAAGATGTTTTCTTTCAAACTTTCAAACTTAAATCTTTTCAAAACTTCTTGTGAATATACTTCACTTTTCAAAACCATTTTCAAAACCTTTTTCAAAATATTTCAACAAACTTACACACCCTTTTTCCATGATCGACTTGATTTGAAGATAAAACCGAACCAGCCTTTTCCTCGAATTTCTTAATCGATCATGGGCCTCCCTCACGGTGTAAGTCCCAAATCTTTTTTATGTACATATTCAATCATCTTTGTAAAAATCCAAGCATAAAAAAATTTCTTTCGTTTGTTTTCATTCGCTTGTTTATACACCGATTCCATTGGTATTAAGAGAAGAATTATTCCTGGTGAAACTGCTCTTAAAACCAATGGGCCTCCCTTACAGTGTAAGTCTCAACCCTCCTATGTACATATTCATTTCCTTGTACATAAATACCCCTTCGTGTACATATTCATTTCCTTGTACACATTCAAATAATCAAGTTACACTTGCTTTAAACGCTCGTTTTATACACTTGTTTATATTTCCTTCATAAACTCTTGTGAATACATATCACATACTTGTTCATATAACTGTTCAGTTGTAACATAACAACTAGTCTAACAACTAGGTCCCCTTTAGCCTCCTCTTAGGCTTCGTATAAGATAAGTCATTTATTGAGTTAGCCTCCTCTTAGGCTTCGTATAAGATAACTCATTTATTGAGTTAGCCTCTTCTTAGGCTTCATATAAGAAAACTCATTTATTGAGTTTAGCCTCCGCTTAGGCTTCATATAAGACAACACTCCCCTGCGCTGAGTTAGCCTCCTCTTGGGCTTCGTTCAAAAGAACTCCCTCGTTGAGTTTAGCCTTCTCTTGGGCATCAAACAAGAAAGAGACCTGGAAATCTCTTAACAGCCTCCTATTGGGCTTCCAATACAAAGAATCACCCACGCTAGGATAGAACCCTGAGAGGATGATTTCCCGGTGAAATCACTCTTGAATCCTAAGAGGATGGTTTCCCGGTGAAACCACTCTTAAAGCCAAAGCCAGCCATACCCTATAGCTTCCTCTTGAGCTTCATACAAGGACCCTCGATGACCCTCGGAATGCCTCCTTTTGGGGCTTACAATACAAGGACCCATGGGCTTCTTAAAAGCATCCCCCTAATCCAATCAATTTCTCCTCGAGATTTAGACATTTATCATCTCTATGGAAGAAGTATCTCATCTATCACATCACATACAATCAAACACTTTTCAAACTCTTTTCAAACAAAAACATCTCTTAATCGTAAGTGGTAACGCTTGTACACTCAAGCAAAACACTCAATGCTTACAATTAAAATATTCAATCATTTTTCAAAACATCTTTCTTAACTCGTAAGTGGTAACGCTTGTACACTCAAGCAAAACATCTGTAACTTACGATGAAAGATTTAATCAATCAACCTTTCAAAATGTATGTGATGAAATAGATTAGATACATTTTTCATTAAGATGACATTTGTCTTTGTCTCTTAATAACTTCCGTTGCTTCCACTAGCATAAGTGGGAACTACGATTGCTCTGACTTTCTCAACATCCCTTTGAGAATGCGTAGGCACAAGGTCTCATCCTTGGCGAGCAAAAATTTCTTTCTTCCTCAAACCAAACAAACCATAGATCCCTTTAGATCCGAGCTACAAATGCTCTGATTCCCATTAAGGGATATGTATGCAGAAGATCTCAATGATCTTTGCGAGCACAATAAAAACAAAACCTAGGATCCCACATAATCTACCTTTCTTAAAATCCAAAGGAGAAACTTTCCCATCAATAGAAATAGAAATTTAAAACACACAAACATATCAAACATATTCATATATAAAGCTATAGATAACTATAGATATTTAGGGTGCCACATCTATTCCCTTTATATAACAAACCCCCTTGCCCGAAATCTCCCCAATGCGTTGCGTCTAGTTCGCGCTAGTCGTAATGCATATCATATCAATTGAGGGTATTGCAGCTTTCCCCTTTTTCATAATCATTTTTCTTGTGTTGGAAAAAATAAAGCTTGATGCTCGCGACATCTTTATAAACAAATCAAAAGAGTAAATCATTTCGAGCCAGAGAATCCGAATTCAGATTTGATTCCCTAGCGCGTCACTTTTTAACGCGAACACCCTCCACCTGGCTTTGCTCAAAGTCCTAGGTATACACCTCAGGCTCATTTTATTGGTGTAGGAATCATGGCTCCAATTGACTTTACTCAACAAGCTCAGCCATGATATCTTGACTCTGGTGCGACACACCATGTGACCAGCAATGCAGGTTATCTTTCTGAGAGTGTTACCTTTCCTGGAACTGACCAAGTGCTCCTTGGTAATGGCCAAGGTTTGACTATTACCTCTATAGGCATTGCTCACTTCTCTTCACCTTGCACAACACACCCCTCCCTTACACTCAAAAATCTTCTGTTAGTTCCTCACATCACAAAGAACCTCGTGTCTGTGGGCCTATTTGCTAAGGATAACAAGGTGTATTTTGAATTTCACTCTAATAAGTGCTTTGTAAAAACACAGGGTGATTCCAAGATTATGCTTCAAGGATCTCTCAATAAAGACGATTTATATACCTTTGGCTCCTTACAACCAGTTCCTGCATCTAACTTCACTTCTCATCCTTGTGCTTCTGTCAATAATGTGTCCAAGACAGCTATGGCTTCCCCTGCATATGGTCCTTCAGCTTATACTATGTGGCATAATAGACTTGGCCATCCTCATCATGAAGTTATAAAGACCATTCTGCAGGTCTGCAACACCCTGTTCCTCATAAGTCTCAACTGGACTTCTGCACTCCCTGTTGCTCTGGGAAAATACATAGGCTTTGTGACACCCCAAATAATTCAGTTATTAAATAATTATAATTTTGATTATTAATTTAATTAAAAGTTTAATGATTAGTATTTTTGAATTATTTGATTTAATTAGTTAATTAAATGAATGGAATAGTTGGTGGTGTGAGGAGTAAAGTGTTCTACTCATACTAATTATTATTTTATTTTATTTATTGGAATAATAAAAGGAATAATAATAAGAAAAGAAGGAAAAGAGAAGTCATTAGAAGTTTTCATCATACGTGAAATTGGAGAAGAGAAGAGAAAGAGGAAAAGAAGCCAAACGCCGGAATTCGAAGAATCATCGCGAGGTAAGGGGTGATTTCATTCGATTGTTATACCTTATGGGTTTTAGAATCCAATTGAATGATTAGTATGTTAGGAAGCTTGAAATTAGACAATTTAGGTTTTGTTGAATTATCCTAAAATGTGTCGGATTGTGTGAAATTGAACCTTTAGTTGCTATGGGGTCATTGGGGAATGAATGAACTCTAATGTATAACATTATGTTGGTGTGTTTTGGATGATTTTGGGTGTTTTGATGCATTGGTTCGTAATTGGTTGGAAAGGAATGGATTGGAAACAAACTGTTGTCAAAACTATATATTTTTGGTTCTGCAGGTCGCAGGCACCGGTTCCCCTGTGGGAGGAACCGGGTTCATGCTACAAAAACCAGGGAGTTGGGATTCTGAGTTGTTGGGAACCGGTTACTCCTGGGGAGGAACCGGGTTCCCAGTTCAAAATTTGCAAAGAAATCACATTTTCTTTGTGGGAACCGGTTCCCATGTGGGAGGAACCAAGTTCCTCATAAAAAATCCAGAGGGCGTGTTTTTGAGAAATGTGGGAACCGGGTTCTTCCTGGGAGGAACCGGTTTCCACTGTGTTAATTTTTAAAATACTTAAAACTTTGAAAACTCATATTTTCTAAACCGTAACTCCGATTCGAGTGTCGTTTTTGGCAGTATTTCTTAAATCAAAAATACTATCTTAATAAATAAAGAGAATATAATTTTATGGAATCTATTGTAAAAAGAGTCGAACTTCTGATTTTTGGTAAACTGGGTAGTTTAGAAATGGCGAAGAATGGTTTGGGATTTGTTCCGATTGAGTGGACGAGAACTAATGCTTATGTGTTATTCTTGTTATTTATTCATGATTGTGTTGTTATCATGTGATATGTTGGTGTTGGCTATGTATAAAATATTGTCGTGTGATCATATTCCGTATTTGAATGTTGCATGCTTTTGTTGTGCATGCATATGCATTCTAGTGATGGTTAATTCTCATTATGTGGAATTGGACTTGCAGAGCCAATACCTGTACCCAGTGGTTAGTGGTGGTGAGGCTAGATTCGTGTTCCAGTGGTGTATGGGCGAATCATTGATTAACGTTGTTTCCGAGGTGTGAACGGAATAGGGTGTGAGTTTAGTTCACGATTGGTACCACATGCATAGAGTCTGCATTGCATATGGAATTGTAACACGTTAGGATGGTTTCCAGTGTTATAATTCCATTGATTGTTGTTAATTGCATAATGGACTGTGTGAAATGCATTTGTGAACTGAAATCTGATTATGCTATTGAGGGTGAACTAACATATTGAATTGTTCTATTGTATTTAAAAACGTATAATGCATTTTATATTGAAATGAGATCTCACCCTTACTTTGATGATTTCAGATTAAGGTTAGCAACTCAGAAATCAGTGAGGATGGCTTGTAGAGTTGTGTCTTATTATTATTCGTGTGTCAGTGTCATGCTCTAGTAGTTGTAACACTGGGGGAAACGTTTTGATGAGAGTTTTGTTTTATACTCCATTGTTATTGATTTATGTTGAGAATACTTATGAATTGAAGTTATTCTAGTTTTGTGGTATTTTTCCGCTATGTAAAACATGATATTAATTTGATTGATTATTTTAATAAGTCCTTCAGTGAAGCATGGCTACTGTTGATTTGAGGTTTTATTTTTATTCTGAATTGCGACATCCCTTGTTTTACATGTTAATCTGATTTAATTAATAATTTACGCAAGTATTTAGAAGGGGTGTTACAGGCTTCCTAGTACACTCTCACTCACAAATTATTCTAGACTTTTTGATTTAATCTTTGTTGATGTATGGGCCCTTGCTCCTATGGATTCCATGTGTGGTTATAAGTACTTACTTACTTGTGCGGATGCTTTCTTAAGATATACATGGGTTTTTCCTATCAAGCTTAAATTTGATGTGCTGCTCACTCTCACACACTTAATCACCAATGCAGAAGTTCAATTTTCCACACAGCTCAAAGTTGTTCAAACTGATGGATGAGGGGAGTTTAAAACTCTCACTCCTTTGTTTCAATCTAAAGGGATCAGTCATAGGCTTGCCTGCCCTCACACCCATCATCAAAATGGGCCAGTAGAGAGAAAACACAGGCATGTTGTGGAAAATGGTTTAACCCTCCTTGCTCAAGCTAGCTTACCCCTAAAATTCTGGGATTTTGCCTGTTTAACTGCAACATACTTAATAAACAGAATGCCAACACCCTTGTTGAGCATGAAATCAACTTATTAGATGTTGTATAATGAGATCCCTGATTACAAATCTCTCAAGGTGTTTGGATGTGCTTGCTTCCCACACCTAAGGCCTTATTTTGCCCACAAATTCAACTTTCACTCTCAGGAGTGTGTGTTTCTGGGGTATTCCTTAAGCTATAAGGGATATAAATGTCTAGCCTCTAATGGAAGGATCTATATTTCTAAAGATGTTATATTCAATGAGGCAAGATTTCCCTAACTTTCTCTGTTTCCCTCTAAATCTAGTCCAGTGCACTCTTCTTCCTCACCTTCACTTGCTTCTATTTTTCCCACTGGCCTTCTGCAGCAATCCCTGCCCAAACCCTCTCCTATTACTGCAGTTTCTATCGCTGCTACCTCACCACCCCCCTCTCCCTGTCAAGCAGTTCCCTCTGTATCACGCTCACCTGATTCTGCCATACCAACTTCACCCTTATCTGTCTCATAAAGCTTCAATGTTCCCTCTCTATCTCATTCTGATCCTGTGCATCCTCCTAACACTCATGTTATGACCACTAGGGCTAAGAATAACATAGTTAAGCCAAAGCTCCATCCCACTCTGTTGCTCACAGAATTGGAGCCATCTTCTTATAAAATGGCCCTAAAAGATCCAAAGTGGACTGCTGCTATGCAGGAAGAGTACTCTACTCTTCTAAAAATCCATACCTGAGATCTTACTGAGCTGCCTCCTAACATGACAACTATAGGATCTAAATGGGTATTCAAAATCAAACAAAATCCTGATGGTTCCATTAACAAATATAAGGCACGATTGGTGGCCAAAGGTTTTCATCAGCAGTTGGGATTTGACTTCACTGAAACGTTTTCACTAGTGGTAAAACCAGTTACAGTCAGAGTTGCGCTCACCATTGCCATCTCGAAAGGTTGGTCCCTCACCAACTGGATGTTAATAATGCCTTCTTAAATGGGATTTTTCAAGAAGAAGTTTTCATGGAACAACCACCTGGAATTCAGTCTTCTAATCCTAATTTGGTATGCAGGCTAAACAAAGCTCTCTATGGGCTTAAACAGGCCCATAGGGTCTGGTTTAATAGACTGCACCAAGCTTTAAAATGGTTTGGCTTTGTCTCTAGTAGGTGTGACCCCTCCATGTTTACTCTAACTACTTCTACCAGTATCATCTACATGCTTGTTTATGTAGATGATATCATTGTGACTGGCAATTATGCTCCTCACATTCAACAGTTAGTCCAAAAACTAAACTCTCAGTTTTCCCTAAAGCAATTAGGCAATCTTGATTATTTTCTGGGAATTGAGGTTACTCATCTGAAAGATGGTTCTCTATTCCTCTCTCAAGCTAAGTACATCAAAGATGTTCTTTCCAAAGCTAACATGGTAGATTCTAAAGGCCTTCCCACTCCTATGATCTCCAGCTTGAAACTCTCCAAGCATGGCTCAAATGTGCTTCAGGAAGCCACTTCTATAGGTCTGTAGTTGGGGCATTACAATATGCCACTCTCACCATACCAGAAATCAGCTTTGCAGTCAACAAAGCTTGTCAATTTCTTTCTAACCCTTTGGAATCTCACTGGACAACTGCCAAACGAATCCTCAGATATCTCAAGGGCACTCTGCATCATCGTTTGCTACTGCAACCTACCTCAACTCAGGTGCCTGTATCACTAAAAGGCTTCTCTGATGTAGACTGGGGGTCTGATCCTGATGACAGGCGCTCTACCTCAGGCTCTTGCATTTTTCTTGGTCCTAATCTTGTATCCTGGTGGTCCAAGAAACAAACCTTGGTGGCAAGGTCCAGCACTGAAGCATAGTACAGAGCTTTGGCAAACTCTGCTTCAGAAATTCTCTGGCTGCAATCTCTGCTCACTGATCTTAAGGTTCCTTTCACTGCACCTGTGCTATTTTGTGACAACCTGAGCAATGTGGCTTTCTCCCACAATCCAATTCTTCATGCCAAAACAAAGCATATGGAGTTAGATATCTTTTTCTTTAGACAAAAGGTGCTCAACAAAACTCTCCAAGTTGTCCATGTTCCTGCTTTTGATCAATATGCTGATCTTCTCACCAAACCTTTGTCTCCTCAAAGGTTCCTTCACCTCATGGCCAAGCTTCAAGTTCATGATAAGGGATCTTTATTGCAAGGAGCCCCTTGCACTTGAGGGGAAGATATTAGAGAAGTATCTAGTCTAGTCTAAGTAACTGACAAGTGTCAGTTTCTGTTGTATGCAACCTGCAATAGTAGGTTCCCTTGGCTGCTATATATAAAGCATTAAGAAACTATTTTGTAATAAACAAAAATTGTGAAATACAAGTCTATCATAACAAACTTTCCCTCTCTTTCTCGTCTCTCTCTATCTTCTAACTACTTCTTAATTTGTATTACGATATACTAAAATGCTAATATGTTTGACAAACACAAAGTCTTATATGATTGGAAATGGTAAGAGTGTATTGAAGAAGATGAAGAAGGAAGAGAGACGAGAGAGGAGACGAGAGAGGGGAAAAATCTTTTTCAAAGAGAGAAATGAAATGACATATGAAGTGGTAGTATAGTATATTTGTTAGAAGTGTAATCAGTTCTTACACAATGCAAAAGCTATTATCCGGATAAAGAATTGTCTCCTTTAGATTTTGAAAATATGAGCGACACTTGGACTATTGGAGAAATTTTATTGGATAGTTGAATGTATTTATTGAATTATCAAAATGGACATTTTCTAATGCAATTTTCTTAATTAGGTAGTAGATGTGTAAAAACCCTTGTCACTAATCTCTTTCATCATCACCACCATCTCTGTCTCTTGTTTTTATTCTCATCTGTGCCTTCAAAACGAAGTTTCCTTCCTTCTCTCTTCCTCCATCAAATCAATCCCCTGCACTCACGCCCACAATACCGTTTTTACTCCCTCACTCCAAAACAAAAGCAAAAACCAAAAACCAATCATCCCAAAAACACACCTTCTTTTTAATCTTCCATATATTTTTTACATTAACTATTCAATTTTATGTTAACTTACCACCGTAACGCCACTGGTTTTAATTTCCCGAATTGGAAAACAATAATTAAAATTCACAATTTCTCAATTTCTCAATCCAAAATTCTTCATAGACTGGTTGGTACGTTTCTTCTTCATTCACCTAACAATTACTTGATTCGCTCCAATTTTTAGGGTTTATCGAATATTGCATGCTGTTCAATTAAATGGCTGGCGCCGGCGACGTAGATGCCGATGCGGTGCTCAGTGATGTCGAGGACGACGGAGGTGATCCAATTCCGATTACTAATGATTCTCCTTCCTCCGATGACGTGTCCGTTGAAAACTCCGAGAGATTCTCGCCGAGCTTGATCGGAAAAGCAAGGACGGCTTGCTGCCGAGAAAGCGAAGTCGGAGTTGCAGACTTCTTTCAACCGATTGAAGGTGCTTGCTCAAGAAGCTATACGGAAACGGGACGAGTTTGGCCGGCTGCGGGATGAGGCTGTTAGAGAGAAGGAAGAGACGGTGAAGCAGCTGGAAGAGACGGCGATGGAGCGGCAATCGCTGCGATCAGAGATTGAGAAATCGAGTCATATGATGGTTACGGGAATTGAGAAGATTTCGGCTAAAGTGAATGGTTTTGGAGGAAGTGGAAGTGCGTTACCGCGATCGCAGAAATATACTGGCATGGCTGCTGTGACTTATGGTGTTATAAAGAGGGCGAATGAGATTGTTGAAGAGTTATTGAAACAGAATGATGCAAGTTTGAAGTCTAGGGATCAAGCTAGGGAGCAGGTGGAGCAGAGGAATTACGAGATTGCGATTGAGGTTTCTCAGTTGGAAGCAACCATCAGTGACTTGAGGGATGAGGTTGCAAAAAAAACCTCTGTTGTTGAGGGTTTGGAGAGGGATTTGGCTGATAGGGATGAGAAGTTGGATGAGGTTTCTGAGAATTTAAGGAAGGAAGAGAGTGAGGGTTTGCAGTTGAAGGAGTTTGCTAGTGAGTGTGAGGACAAATTGAGTAAGTTGGAATCTAGTATGGAATCATTGAGGCCTTTGTTAATTGATCAGTTGAGTTTTGTGTCCAAGATTCACAACCAGGTTTGCAGAGTTTTTAAGATCATTGATGATGCTGGTAATTCGGAACTGTCTGAATCTTTGTTTGTACCGCAAGAAACGGATATTGGAGAGAATATACGCGCCTCTTTAGCTGGAATGGAATCCATACATGAGTTGACTAGGATTGTTGTTCAAAAAGTTCAGGATGTGGTTGAGGAGAAGAATAGTAAGATCAAGAGTTTAGATGAGACTCTGAATAGATTAGTTAAGGAAAAGGATCAAGTTGGTTCTTTGCTTAGGAGTGCTTTGTCAAAGAGGATGACATCCGATCCGTCTTCTAAGAAAAGTGAGCTGTTTTTAGCCGCAGAAAATGGGTTAAGGGAAGCTGGGATAGATTTCAGATTTAGTAAGCTTCTTGGAGATGGAAAGCTTACAACGTCAAATGACAGGCCAAACCAAGCGGAAAAAGAAGAGGATGAAATATACTTTGGTAAAACAATATTTCTCCTTCTGGTTTTCGATGAAACTTGTTGTTCTCGTCTAAGTTTGCGTTTTGAAGATACCTTGTTGAGTTTTTAATGCATCCATTGTGCAGGCTGGTGCTCTGGAGGATGTTGTTAGGGCATCTCAGCTTGAGATCATTGAGCTGCAGCATACTGTAAATGAATTAAGGTACTTGACATTTGAATTAAATGCACGGTTGTTTGTTATGCTTCTAGCTTTGGAGACAAATGAAAGCATTGTGCTCATTCCTCACTGAAGAAATTACATATTAGCAGTATCGAGCTGTGCTGACGTTATAATTTTTTTCTTTGCATATTGCTTAACTACATTAAGGGCAGAGTTGAGTTTACTTAAGCAGCACATTGAAGCTCAGTCCAAAGAACTTGACCATAGAATGCACCGGGTAGAGGAACTTGAAGAGAAGGAAAGAGTGGCAAATGAAAATGTAAGCGTAATCATGTTTGCTAGTTTATTTTGATATAGCTCCTTAACTGAAGGTTTTTATCGACTTTTATATTTTTAAGAGTGTATATTTAGTTGTGTAGTTCTAGGCTGGGGGTAATCTGTGAGAGTCATTTGAATCTTTGATTTCAATATTTTTTCCATTTCTAAGATTCAATTGGATTCATTGTAATGCAGATTGAGGGGCTAATGATGGACATTGCGGCTGCTGAAGAAGAAATTAACAGATGGAAAGTGGCAGCAGAGCAAGAAGCTGCTGCAGGCACAGGTGTTGAACAAGAATTTGTGGCACAGGTATGGAATGCTATCTGTTGGCAATAGTTCTTTTTGGCATGTTTGCTATACTTGGATGGTGTAACTGAATAGTTTTTAAACCACAACTGATTTCATTATTATAGTCTCTATCTTATTTTAATCTTTTTTCAGTAATTCTCATGTATTCTTAGAGTTGAATGCATTTATATTTAATGTACAATTTCTGTATTGCCAATTTGTGATGTAGTTTAGCTTTAGTTGTGCAATTGTAAATTGTGATAATTGCAAAATTTGTTGTTAATTTACTATTTTAGCTGGTTGCTAGTGATTCCATTCCATCTTTCTGTCAATTCGATCACTGGAATTCAAACACTCAATATCTTATCCTTTCCCTTTAGGTATATGGTATTCCAGAACTTCTTTTGCTATAAATCCAAGCAGTTAATAGGATCATATAGATATAATTCAGTGTAGTGTTGCGCGTCGTGCTGCTGGAGTGCTGGACCATACCAAACATTACATTTAGGCATGACAACATAACCCGTATCCGTCCCGAATTTGACGGGGAAAACCCGCTTTGACGGGGTTTGGGTTTTCCTCAATTATAAAATATGGGGACGGGTCAAGTATTGGGGACACTAGTAGGGCCTACCCCAAACCTGCCCCGTTTATTTCCTTATGTACTTCATTACTTACTTTTAACTAGTATTTTCACCCCGTGTGATGCACATGTTTAAGCGGGACTTTATATTAAATTTGGCGCCTAAACGTGTAATTTGTTTTAATATATTAAGGATAATTTAGAATATTAAATATTTGGTCAATGTTTTGATTTTTTTTATTTATATTTATTATTTAAAATATTTGAAATGTATGTATGAAATATTTTGAGACTGTTTTATTTTATTATTTGTAATGGAATTTGATTTTGGAAACAATAAATATTTCTATTAAAAAAATGGATTTCACTAAATGGAAGGCGGCGGGGCGGGAAACAGGGATTGTTTGGGGGTTTAGGTTTGGGTTAGAGG
Source organism: Vicia sativa (assembly GCA_021764765.1). NCBI lineage: Eukaryota > Viridiplantae > Streptophyta > Magnoliopsida > Fabales > Fabaceae > Vicia > Vicia sativa. The sequence continues at coordinate 37,876,050 of CM038795.1, read as the reverse complement.
AGGTAAAACCGTTCCCGCACCGCCCCGGTGCCATGCCTAATTACATACATGTGGAGAGCAATAGAAATTGCAGGCGAATTGTGGTAAAGTCACTGTTGTAGTTGCTGCCTTGGTTTGAAATCGATGAAGTTTTTTGAATATGTGGGTTTGGGCCCCTTTATATTTCAGCTACCCTGCAGAATGCAGATGTTTTTTCACAATTTATGTTCACTCCCCCGTCAGAAGGAAATATAGATCTCTAAACTGTTCTTTCTTTTAAATTAAAGAAATTGGAAGTGTCAAACTAGGTTGATGTGCTATTCCTTTACACCACACAATCTTCAGCATGAGACGAATACATTTTCCAGCAAAGCCCTTGCTTTTCAAGGTGCCAACATGTTTTCAGACAGCCCCCATACATTGTGGCAGCCTCTTAACCTCTGCTGAGTCTTTCCTTCCAGACTCAGTTCAAAGTTCATACTCAAAGGTTCCTTTTTCCTTTGCTACCACTTCCATAACTTTACCATGTGTTTCGTTTCAATGTCAGACACCCTTTTTCCGTCGCCTGTTCTTCTTTTTCTTCTGATGATTGTTGATTGTAGATTCTTGTTGTAAGTGTAAATCAGCTGAATTATTCATGAATTATTCAAGTAGGGTTTGTTAAGTGCTTGGTTTGTTTAGTGTTTTTTTCAAGCTCGGGCTTGAAATCATAGTTGATTATTTAAACGAGTCGAGCTCAAGCATTGCAGGTTTGCCGTTATTAGAATTGCTAACTGAACTTTTCATTCTTTTTCTGTAACAGAATTCTGTTATGAAAGTTGATTACAATTGGTAGCACACTGTTGCATTTATAGGGCAACAGTGTGACCTGCTATTGCAGGTTTCATACAGCTAAGACTTGACACCTGTCAGTCATACACTAAGATATATATCCTATTCTAACTATCCTATAATACTCATGGGGAGCTGCAAGAAGCAACCCTGAGTTTGTGCCTGAGCTGCAGAAACTTGGTGGAGGGAAGAGGCTTGGTGAGTGCATCAGCTATCTGATCAACACCAGGAATGTGAGCCACCTTGATCTGCTTGGCAATAACTTCTTCTCTGACAAAAAACAAGTCTATCTCCATATGTTTAGTTCTGGAATGCAGAATAGGATTGTGAGCTAGCATGACAGCAGATTGATTATCACATAACACCACTGGATGCTGAGTTGGAACACATAGTTCAGTCAAAGGGTCTGCAGCCACAGTAGATCAGCTGTAGCCTGAGCCAGACTTCTATACTCCGCTTCAGTGCTGGACCTAGCAACCACAGGTTGCTTTTTGGACCACCATGATACCAGATTGCCTCCAAAATAGATGGCTACACCAGATGTGTTGCGCCTGTCATCTGGGTCTGACACCCAATCAGCAGAAGACTTGGAGAGAAGGAAGCTGGGAGGGTGCAGTAGGAGAGAGATGCAGGCCAAAGTGAAGTGTACCCTTGAGATACCTAAGTATCCTTTTGACAGCAACCCAGTGAGTTTCCAAAGGATGTGACATGAACTGGCAGACTTTGTTGACTGCATAGGCAATGTTAGGCCTGGTAATAGTTGCATATTGAAATGCCCCAACAACTGATCGATACATAAAAGGATCATCAAGGGCAGGGGAGCCCAGTTTAGTCAGCTTGCAAGAGGACTGCATAGGGGTTGTAACAGGGGCAGCATCTTCCATATGAGTTTTCTGCAGCAAATCTCTGATGTATTTAAACTGAGTGAGAAGCAATGCACCCTGATCAGTGGATTTAACTTCAATGCCCAAGAAGTAATCCAAATTGCCCAGGTGTTTGAGGGAAAAATCAGTGTTAAGTCTATTGATGATAGACTGCAGCAGTGTATTATTGTTGCTGGTGATGATGATATCGTAAACATACACAAGTAAATAAAAGTGTTGCCTTGAGAGGTAAAAATGAAAAGAGAGGGATGACATTTGCTAGGCTTGAACTGCAACTTAATCAAAGCCTCTTGTAGCCTTTCAAACCACTGTCTAGGGGCTTGTTTTAAGCCATATAGGGCCTTGTTTAGCTTGCACACTAGGGAAGAGTTGGAGTGTACAAAACCTGGGGGCTGATCCATGTAGACTTCCTCATGTAGAAGGCCATTCAAGAAGGCTGACATCAAGTTGCTGAATGGGCCACTTGTGAGTGAGGGCTATGGTCAAAATGAGTCTAATAGTGATTGGCTTCACAACAGGGGAAAAGGTTTCATTAAAATCAAAGCCTTGCTTTTGATGAAAACCTTTGGCCACCAAACAAGCCTTGTACCTACTCACAGAGCCATCTGGATTTTCCTTGACACGAAAACCCACTTGCAGCCTATAGATTTTCTGTTTGAGGGAAGTGGCACAAGAGACCAAGTGTTGTTGTGACATAAGGCATCAAACTCAGACTGCATAGCAGCCTTCCATTTAGGATCAGCAAGAGCCTGTTTCACTGTTTTAGGTTCAGAATGTCTGAGAAGTAAGGAAGGATTGAGCCTGGGTTGTATAAACCCAGCTTTGGCTCTTGTGGTTATAGGATGCTGATTGATAGGTTTGGAGATCAGGGGTGACTTGTGAAGAAGGCTCAGTTGCAGGGACTGAAGCAGGTGAGCTAGTTGGCTGATTTGAGAGGGGAGTGGAAATAGGTGCAGTAGCAGGAGTGGATGATGTAGAAGGAGATATGGGAATAGCTGTTAGAGGGGTAGGCTTAGGAAGAGAAACTGACGAAATGAGGGATGAAAAAGGAGTAGAGGAGTGCTGTTTGGCAGGGACAGAGGAGTGGGGAGGAGTACAGAACAGCTCCAGGTAGGGAAACCTGGACTCATTAAAAAGTACATCTTTTGAAACAAAAAGCATTTGTAGCCTTTGTGAGAGGTGGAGTACCCTAAAAATAGACACTCCTAGGACCTGAATTCAAGTTTGTGAGCATTGTAAGGCCTCATTAGAGGGAAGCACGCACATCCAAATACTCTCAAGAACTTGTAATCTGGCTGAACATGAAAGAGAAGTGTATAGGGCACCTTGAACTGGATTGCTGCAGAAGGAAGCCTATTTATGAGGAAAACAGCTGTGGTAAAAGCATAATCCTAATACTTCAGAGGCATAGAAGCTTGACTCAATAGGGTGAGGCCTAAGTCCACAATATGCCTATGTTTCCTTTCCACCACACCATTTTGGTGATGAGTGTGAGGACAAATAATTCGGTGCACAACCCCTAAATCAGCCAGAAATTTGGTGAAGGGACGAAACTCCCCACCCCAATCTGATTGTAAGGCTTTAATAGGAAAGCCAAGCTACAGTTCCACTAGGGCTTTAAACTGTTTAAACACGGGGAGAGCTTCAACCTTAGACTTCAGTAGGTACAGCCATGTAAACTTAGAGAAGGCATCTACAAAGGAAATATAATAAGTGAACCCTTGTGCAGAGGGTTGAGGAGCAGGATCCCACAAATCACAGTAAACAAGTTCCAAAGGATGACTATAGGTGGTGTGTGAAGAAGGTGCACAAAGCCTGTGAGCTTTGCCCATACAACAAGCAGAACAGAAAAAATCATGAGTTTTATTATTGAAATTGAGATTACAACTGTGAAGCACCATTTTTAAGGTGTTTACATTGGGATGGCCTAGCCTTAGATGCCAAATGTTGGATAAAGCAGAAGAAAGAGTAACTGAATTAACAGATGGTACAAGCTTATTAGAAATGTCTAAAGACTTGGTAGGCTTGGAGACTTTAATCAAAGGAAACTCATAAAGGCCATCTGAACCAACTTGACCAACCAGCAAGACAACATTAGACACCTGAGATTTGACATAGCATAAATTAGCTGTGAACAAGAAATAAACTTGGTTGTCACGACAAAACTGACTCACACTAATGAGATTTTTAGTAATGGAAGGCACATGTAAGAGACTGTTAAGAGTGAAAGGTGTGTGAGGATGTTTAGGTGACAGAAATTGACTAGAACCAGTAGAGTTAATAGCAAGACCTTGGCCATTGCCTATGTAGATCTGTTCATGACCTTCAACAGGTGTAGCTTGTTGCAAATTGCTAGCATCACTAGTAACATGGAAGGAGGCACCTGAGTCAGGATACCAAGACATTGCTGCTGTAGCAGGAGGAGCATTGCCAAGAAAGGTGCTGGGAGCAGCATAAGCAACTGCTGGTCTTGGTTGAGGTGCTGGAGGTCTAGTCCAGACATTAGCAGGGAACTGAGCATAAGGAACCTGAGGAAATTGCCAGGGAGGTGCAGAGTAAGGAGTGCTATTGTAGGAAGGAGGCTGAAACTGCTGATTGAACCTATGCCAGCAGTTGAAGGCCGAGTGACCAACCTTGGAGCACACTTGGCACTGAACAGAAGAGTTTCTGCCACCTCTACCCTTGCCACGACCTCCTCTATTTCCTTTGCCACCTCTGAAACTGGAGTATTCAGGCTCTGCATGTGAAGGAGCCACTTGAGAGCTCGCAGAGTCACTGCTACCAGACTGAGGAGTGTCAGGAGAAGGTGCTTGAGGTGAGGTGTGCGTGAGATTGAGGGAGCCAAGGTCAGGAACAACAGGTTTCTTGAACTTGTTGAACCTCAATTCATGAGCAATAAGAAGTATTTCAACTTCATCCAGATCCATGTCTCTAAATTTGCTCTCAACAACAGATACAACTGGTGCGAATTCGCTAGGAAGGCCTTCAAGAACAACATCTAATAGGATCTCCAAGGGACGCCAAGGCATCAACAATTGTACGGATCTTCAACAGATAATCAGATACAGACTGCGAATCAAGCGTTAGGGCACGCAATTCAACACGCAACTGGCGTGCACGCGCTCGCGTCTGTTTATGAAAATAACCAATAAGATGATCCCAAAGCTCATGTGTGTGCGTGCATCCAAGAACACGCGAAAGAATCTCACTCGAGAGAGTCGATCGAAGCCAAGAGAGAAGAAGTTGATCTTTCTGAAGCCAGATCGAGTAGGAGGGATTAACCGTACCTTGACGGCGAGCATCGTCGTCCACAAATTTGGGAGGAACGCGCGGACACACGACGAGATCGGTGAGGCCATGAGCATTGATGTATGGCTCCACCTGTTGACGCCATAGATCGAAGTTCTTCTCATCTAATTTGTGCGCGATTTTGAGCGAGAATTGAAGGCGGCACGAATCATCAAAAGCCGCCATGAACGGCGAGTTTTGGTGTGAAACATGATCGGAGGGCGGCGAGCTTGGAGGAGAAGACGCCATGGATCGACGCTAGCTAATCTGATACCATATTAGAATTGCTAACTGAACTTTTCATTCTTTTTCTGTAACAGAATTCTGTTATGAAAGTTGATTACAATTGGTAGCACACTTGCATTTATAGGGCAACAGTGTGACCTGCTATTGCAGGTTTCATACAGCTAAGACTTGACACCTGTCAGTCATACACTATGATATATATCCTATTCTAACTATCCTCTAATAGCCGTTGATAGTTCTTGCACCTGGAAAGTTGTAATTTTTTTTTATACATTTACCAGAGAGTCATAATTTATATTCATTACTTACCTAACTAAAGTTTTCAAGAGTCCTACATAAATAAATAAGGACAAAAGTCAAGCCATAAACAATTTAAATGAACCGAGCCCAAGCTTCAATTTTAAACAAGTTGTTTAGTACTTAAATGTGGCTTGCTTGAATAAATGAAATGAGTTGAAGTTTGGGCAACATTTATTTAGCTAGTCAAGTTTAAACTTAAAGCACTCTCTATGGCTCAACTCATTTACACTCCTTATTCTAGCTCCTCTTTGATGCAGCCATGTCATCATCTTACTCACAACCAGCTCAATAGATCCCTTCAACCTCAGTATTTCTTATTGTTACTTGAGAATGATGGTGGTTATTGGTCTATACTCTACACTATGACTTTAATTGTTGATGATATGCTATGCCATTCATTGTTTTTTTTTTTGGAGCTTTGTTTGTATACAGTGTAGGTATCCTGTTATAATCTTTTTTAGGGTTGGCTGGCATGTGCTGCTTGGGGATTAACTAATTAGGCTGTAAATACAGTAGATTATTTTAGGATAAGATTACAAAAAGTCACCTGTTGATGGATATTTTGACTCTTCTATTGTCAATTAACATTAATTTTCCTAATCATAAATGCTGGTTGCTATTCTGCAGCTGTCAACACTTAAGCAGGAACTTGAAGAGGCAAAGCAATCCATGTTGGAATCAGAGAAGAAATTAAAATTCAAAGAAGAGACAGCAGCTGCTGCCATGGCAGCCAGAGATGCAGCAGAGAAATCTCTCAAGCTGGCAGACTTGAGGTCTTCTAGACTAAGGGACAGATTGGAGGAGCTTACTCATCAGCTCGAAGAGTTTGAGAACAGAGAAGACTCTAGGGGCAGAAATAGGCCTCGATATGTGTGCTGGCCATGGCAATGGCTTGGCATGGACTTTGTTGGAATTCCGCAACGGTCTGATACACAACAGCAAACAGCTTCTAATGAAATGGAGCTTTCTGAACCTCTCTTATAATTGGATTTTTTATTTATTTATATTTTCTCCCCTCTTGTGTATTTATGCTGATTTCTTCAGTTTTTTATGTCACAGAATGGTAGTTATTAGTTATTAGTTCCAAACCAGTTCCACCATTTCTTAATGTAGCAATGGTGGTGTTGGTCGACCGTTAGTCTTGTTTCAGCGGCATTTGGCTCGACTAACTTGCTATTCCAATCTGATTATCCTGTACATTCCTTTCATGGAAGCTCCACAATATCGTTCCACATATACTTTCGTTACATTACTGTAACAGAAAAGTTCATACTTGGTTGTGTTTTTATGAAAAACTGTTGTTTGGAAGATGGTTAATTTTTTCTTTTATCAAAATAGATGCTAAAACTGACGGGCGGAAATAACTAGACTGGTTTTCTTCAAGATATGAATTGGATCTATTTTTTAAATTGATAGTCTCTTTAAAGGTTTGGCTTAATCTGGATTTTTGTTATGCAAAAGCTAGTCAGTAAAGGTGGAAATAGGCCAAGTCAAGTCCAAAGTCAAGTCAGGCCTTACAAGGTCTAAGCCTCACAGTTAAGAAATAAGAATGATTGTAAACTATTTTTGAGAGAGATAGGACCCCAAATGTCAAAGTGAATAAAATCTTATGGTTTAAAACTTTATTAAAAATGTCGGTAAAAGATTACATCATCCGACACATTTATAAGCAACAATTTATTTTATAGATTTATTGAATAAATGGTATACTTAGTCATTATTTTATACCACATACATCAATTATTCAATAAATCTAAAAGGTTTTATTGTTTATAAATGTGTCCGGAGAATATATTTAAAATGATATATGTCCCATACTGCCTTTTATTACTAACAAAGGGAAATCAATATTGTAAACTTAACATTTCTAGAATTGGATAAGTGACCAACCTAAAATGCCAAAGTGCATTGCCTGGTAAGTTAACGAATGAACATTGGTTCATGGATTGAAAGCTTCCTTATTTGAGAAATTTAAGTTGTACAATCCATCTATCGTTTCAGTTGAACCAATCATCGTTATTTATGTATATGAAACTTTGAAATAATGAATGACACAAAACAATTAAATTTTTACAGAGTGCATAAACAAAAGATCAATTTGACTATGAAATCAGGTACATACAAAACATTTAATATTGAAAAACCATAAGAGAAAACTAACGTACATATATATTGTGATATCATGATATTTTATGAGAAAAAAGAAAATGTATTTTTACACTCTCAATCAATCATAGACGTCTATCAAAATAAGTCACATTTTTAATTTTAAAATATTGATATGATGAATGATTGAATTATATGATATGATGAATATACTATTGAATGATGGTGTAAAATTAGTTTACACCGAAAGTGCACTACCTTTAACATCATGTTTTATTTGATAATATCATAATGTGTTAATTGAAGATATCATAATGTGGTAATTGGAGATGTCACGATGTGTTATTTTGTCATATCATGATATGTTTGTGTAAATTCGAGAGGCCAATGATTTTGTTAGAACTTGGTATTTGTGTTAAAATATCTATCAATAATAAGGAACTTCATTATTATGTTTGTTTTTCTAATATAGAAATGTTGGCTACGCTGTGATCGAAGAAGAAATCATAAAAAATATTTTAATGTTTAAGCAATTTTAGTTTTAATATTTAAGCAGTTTTTTATTTTAATATAGATTAAATATACAATACCTCACATGCAATATAGACGTATTTTGATTTACTCTTTGTAAAATAAAAAATTGGATCACCTTGAGATGTTAAAATTTCATGTCTTTTGTTCCTTGAGTGCAAAATTCTCCCAGTATATATATATATATATATATATATATATATATATATATATATATATATATATATATATATATATATATATATATATATATATATATATATATATATATATGTTTACCCCTATATTTAGTGTTTAATTTGTACGTTTAGGGAGTAAGCGGAAAAAAATTATAGGGGATAATCTATTTTTTTTACAAGGGGTAAGTCACTTATATTGTTAGGAATAAAGTGGTATTATCCCTTTTAATATTTAAGCAATTTTTAGTTTTATATATGTTTACGATTAATAGCACATTAGAGTCTCTTTAAAGTTTAAACCCATTAGAGTTTTTTTATTTTTTGTATTTAAAGACCTTTGACATGATTATAAGGATTATCTTTCATTATAATTAAATTCAAAGTTTTCTTTGTTTTAGTGGATTTCAACTTATCTGACAGGTTTTGCGCTTGCAACCATGTGTTTCATTCTATGTTCAGCGCTTGTTATTCTCTAAGGTTTCTGACTACGTCAATTGACTTCAGAGCAAGTTTTCTCCTGTTCTTTTCGTAACTTGACAACCATGTCGGATCAACTAGTGACCATAACAGATTTTGAGGAAATTATTACAGCTTTTACCGCTGCTCTAACTACTTTGACTGAACAAATGGAAAATTTAGCAAATTAAGTAAATAACACCAATAACAACAACATGAATCAGCGAAAAGACATGAGAGAATAACCAATTAGGGTTCTAAGGGGTGGAAACAAGTGTGTTGAAGATAACCAATTACGAAGAAGAGGTTGATCATGGAAATTGATAAAACAACCATGACTATCGAGTGAAGGTTGATATTCTGTTGTTCTATAAAACGATGGGAGTGAAGGAGTTTCTTGGTTGACAGATTGGTGTCGACAAGTTCTTCGACGTTACGGGTGTCCCAAATTGAAATCATTAAGTATTAAACCCAATTACTTTATCAAATCGGGTATCAATACGAACTATGTAAGGAGCGCAATTGTGTGGATCAATATTGAAGTTTCGCTTGTTGAACTGTGTTAGGAAGAAAACTCACAATTGTGAAAGAAGTAGATTCATTTGTGGTCGTTTTCTGATTGCGATAGAAGAAGTTGAATGAGGATAGTTAAGAACATAAAGTTGTGTTGGTTTGGGAAAGAAAATGAACTTGCTTAAAACAAATTTTAAGATGAAGTAATCGTGACAAAAATAATTCATTAGTTTTATTAATTTTTTTATTTTGAATAATATATTGAAATTAAAACATAATATATTGAATGAATAATAAATGAGACTTAGTTGCAAATATTATTAGTACTTAATTACAATAATAATAAATATGAAATTACATAGTAAGTTTAATGTATAAGATGATTTTACGTGGCATTCTGATATTTAAATGACCTTTCTTACTTTTTCAAAACAATAGATATAGTAACTTTACCGTAGAATTGTTCATGATGTAATTATTTGATTGAGCCTAAAAATGCGCATAACCTCACAAGAACACTCAACGTGATAAGTGAAGATGAAGTTTGAAATATAAATCTCTAGTTCTTACTAAAGAATTTTGAGATCACGGTAGAATCGCCATCGATCGCGAATCTTGTTTGTATAGATCTCATGTTAAAGCTCGACACACGAACCAAATCATCCGAGAGAAGCTCTCCTTTAAATCAAGCCATACATCTACAATATTTTCATGAATATGGTGGATTGAGAAATTAAACGTCAAGTGAATTCATAATCAGGGAATGGATGAACATGTTACAACGATTTCAACCACAAACAGAGGGATCAAAGGAATCAATTGACATTTGAATGGTGCCATCAAGAAATTCAAATTTCATTTGGCACCCAAAACGCGAACCATAAATCTCACCTATAAATGGAAGTTTGAGCGTGAGAAATGGAGTGGTAAATGTAAGAGGAACCATCACTAGAATGAAAAGAAAAGAAAAAGAAAAAAAGCTCTCCAAATCCGAAAGAGAATCGAGTGTGGGGGGACCATCAGAGACGATATGGTGAAGGCGGAAGCGAGGATTTAGATTGAAAAAACGAATGTTATCATATTGAGTATGAAGAAACAAAATCTGTAAAAAAAATTTAATGAAGAAATAGTTATCAGTATGAATAAATGTGATGACCTCTGATTATTCTAGTACATAAAAAATTGAGATACAAATGTGTAGTTTAAAGGAAAACTACATGATTATAAATTAAAACATAAATGTTAACCCCTTACTAAAGATAATAAAGATGTTCTTTAAAGGAGGAATAGGCAATATAGTAAAACCAAAACCCCCTAATTTTCAAGGACAAAAAAGAATTCCAGTTATACAGCATTTGTGTTGCCAAATCATCGTTTCGTTCTACACTTTTTTCTTATCAATATTCCTTCTGGAGGGCGTGCCACCATAATGCTGCAACGGCCATAAAGGTTATATGAATACCTTAAGATGGCTCCTAGTTTTGATCTTGCTCTGAAAACTCCCCTCACTTCAAGCAAAACGCCATTGCTTTCCATTTGTTTCGCAATCCTTTGTGCCTCATTCAATGGCAGCTGAACTTGACTAGTTACCATATGTATGTATGCAAATCTTGACTGAACCCTTGCAGCTGAGAAAGGCTCAACATATTGAGTAGCAATAAGGGTACTTCCATAGTACAGATAAATGATCACTGAGCTGAAATCCACATGTACTTTCTTATTTGGATTTGTGAAATTTGTCAGCATAGTTAAATCAGCATTGAGTAGATAGCCAACATCAAGGTATGCAGCATTTAGTGTGACACTAGAGACATCAAAATGAGGAATTTGTGGACGAAAAACCAAGTACACTATGAGTACTAGTAAGCCTCCTATGATTATGATAAGCCAAAATATTACACACAAGCAAGCACCCAACCAAGTTAAAGGTGGTGATTTTTGTTCTTTAGGGAACTTTATACCACCGTGACGCCGATCTTGGCGTGGTGCTAGCTGCCGCCGAGGCTCGGGAGGATAGTCAAGCGGTGGTGGTGGTACGACTGATGGCTCTTGAAAATTTACCCTTGACTTACTTGGCCGAAGATCCTGATCTCGAGGCTTTTTGCGTGAGCTTTCACGTGGTGGTTGGCTGGTGCGGTTTCCCCCCCTCCGTGGAACTTGTAAACTAGGTGGTTGATGATGACCTTCTTGTTCAAGGGGATGTGGAAAACGACTATCATGATCTGCGCGCAGTGGAACATGATCTTCAGGATGGCGAGACAATGGAAAACGACTATCATGATCCGCACGCAATGGAGCGTGATCTTCAGGATGGCGTGGCAATGGAAAATGAGGCTGGGTATGCTGAGATACATCTTGTATAGGCTGCTACAGGAATAGATGGTTGGCCACGGTAGTGTGGGTGTGGCACTGTTGGAATATTTGGCTGCTGCTGATCTGCATTCTGGGGTCGCACTGGCCTAGAAAAGTGAGGGTTGGTTTCTACGAGACATGGCTGCTGCGGAAAATGTACAGTGAAGAGAAAAAAGAGGCTAATACTATGAAAATGTTATTAAGCTAATGTAAACCAGAACAAATCAAATCCAAAACAAAAATTAATAGGCATTAAAAGAATGAGAATGACTTCATGAGAACTTCAAGGATGATTCATGTACAGGCAAAGAATCAAATACTAGCCAAGTATGTGGGGCCACAAGTTTCTAGTTTTTACTTTAACACTCGATATGAGTATTTCAAACATGAAGTGATAATGTATCTTATCACTTTTCATTATCTATAATAGGAATCTATGTCAACAATAGAGAACAAAAGTGTGTATGAATTTGGAAGTGGAATGGATATTTGGACTAATAGATGTCATAATTGTCAGAGTCCTACCCAAATGTACCATTTCTATTAAACAATCAAGATACCTTCCTTGTACTTTGATCCAAAGTACAGGGACCACAAACCTACGAATTGCAAGTTCAAGAAACTTGAAAAGTTAAAAGCACTCGATAGGCCAGAGGAACCATCAAATTTTTGGGTGAAAATCTGTTCAATCAAAAAGAAATCATTGTGATTGGCAATAAATAAATCAAAATCTGAATAGAAACATATATACAAGTCAAAAAGAGAAGCTAAAGCCAGATTCTTCTTTTCTTATCTTCAACTTCAATTTTTCTATATTCTCCAAGAACAGGTCGGTTATATAGTTAAGCAATCCCCACAGTCCCAATTGAAATTGCAGGTGGGACAACATCCAGCACCAATGGTTCAACAATTACTATTCTCCATTTTCTATCTATTCAACAGTTCTCCAACATGGCCTCATAGATTTATTTGCAGATCACTTTGAAATACTCAAAAAAGAAGACGGCCAACTCAAAATCAAAACAATGATTGATTCTGGGTGAAATATCATTATTCTCCTAGAGCAATATGATTAACACAGTTCAAAACAGACGGAAAGCTATTCAAATTTCTGTATAAAAACTTACACCTAGAACTATTGATTTTGAAAGTAAAAGTTTTTAATTAGATAGAATACTGATAGATTATTGTTGTGAAGAGTAAACCCCAGTCCAGTCCCCAGTAGCATAGAATGCCAATAATTAAGAATCAAGATTTATGTTCTTCACCTGAATTTTTCTCTTATCCCCTCCTTTCCTTCATTCTATTTTTTCCACTTTTCCATCAAATCCTTCTTTCTACTTCCTCTTTTCAATAAAATGATTGGTTTATTATGCTTGTTTTGAGCTTTGGCTACTCCTGTCCAAGGTTAACATTGTCTAGGGTAGAATGTAATGGCAAGGAATACATTTACAAGATTATACACCAGTATGTCATGAGCAAGGATTTAGTAGTGTACTAATGTTGTATGATTGTGATATATAAAGTAAACAAGTAAGAATTCCTTCTTCTGTGTCAAAGATATGCAAAAATCAACAAAAGCATATTGAAAATTAATTTTCAATGATAAAATAATGAGCTGAAATAAAGGAGCACACATGTGTCAAGTAATGAATGATTAGGGTAACATTTCGTTGGAGAAGCTTGAAGCTCTGTACTGCAGATAGAGACAGAAGCATTCACCAAAAATAATCCTAATATAGGTCAGACAAAATGGATTTTATGACAATATAATCCAACAAATACACATTCTTTCTATTCTAATTAAAATCTGTGGATCTAGTGCCAGCAACACAGTTTTTCCACAGAATGTAAGGAATTTGAACTTTGAAACCTAACAAGGCTACCCTGTAGATCTTGAACTTTTGTAATTATCAGTTGAGCCTAGATAAACACAAACTATAACCACCAATCTGTTACTGAAGGTTCTACAATGCTTGAGGTACGAAATCTTGAATGTAGCCTGCAAGGTGAAGTTTACTAGGAATGTTTATATCTATGCTTCAAACTTATGCTCTGCAGCACATAAATTCACAGATGGTATGAGCTCTGTCCTGGTGAAATAAAACTTCTATTCACTGGCATTAAAGCTTGTTATTCCAAGAAGGACACTATAACTCAAATTAATGTGTAGAACCATAAAATGACAAAATTATCATCATCGAAGTGTCTACAACATAAACCTGGAATTGAGTCAATCTGAATCGAGCTGCCACTGATCAAGGATTTGATCGACTGGCAGAGTCATAGTATTCAGAACCACTCTTACTCCAAAGACACACCAGCTTAATTTATATAGGCACCTGGATTTATTTCAACCACGAATCACTAATTACTGGTATATCAATTGTGCTGGGTGAGATTCAGATCAATAGCCCCCGTGTAAAAAAAAATGGCCAAAGAGTATAATGAGTATATTGTATTGACAAATACAACCCGCCAGCTAAAAGTTTGTTGGTAATAAGAAACAAAACTTGCATACTAACTCATTAGCAACTAGAAACCATTGTAGGGCTGTCCTTGTTATGGATTCTCTACCAGGAGAAGCTGGCCAGGAAACTAGTAGTGTCTTATTACCATGCAAAGCTGTGAGATTTCAACATGAGCAGCATGCAAATGGTTATACTGATATGCAGGTGCCACTGCCTGCAAAAAACAAAGTAACTTCACCGGTTTGCTACACTTTCATGTAGTATGTCGATAGAGAAACATTTAAGTTGCTCTGCCATTTGAAAGAAGGGTGTGGTGAAGTTGAAAGGATCACAATGCAAACCAATACAATGCTCATGTGCCATCTCTTGACTGAATAGCTTTGACTAGAATCTCAGAGAGATCTCTGTCAAGTGTAAATCCTTTTTCCATCATCTGATCCCAAACCCTGCAGGCCTCTGAAAGCTTGTTTCCCTTAATGAGCCCTCCAACTACCAACTTGTAAGTGACCTCATCTGGGCATAACCCTTTAATCTGCATTTCTTCGTATAGCCGCATGGCGTCCATAACTTTAGAAGACTTGCAAAACCCATTTATGAGTGCATTGTATGAGACCACATCTGGACTTACTCCATTCTCCACCATATCACAAAAAACAACATGAGCCCTATCAATATTGTTGGACTTACACAGATGATCAAATATTGTGGTATAGAAAATTACGTCAGGAACAATCCCCATTTCTGTCATTCGATCAAGAAGCTTTTTGGCAACATCGAAACTACCTTCCCTAAAAAACGCTTCTATAAGCACCGTGAATGTTATCACATCCGGCTGAATCCCTTTCCTTCGCATTTCCTCAAACAACTCATAAGCTCTCTCAGTCCGCCTCGCCTTACAAAAAGCCGCAATAATAGTATTGTAAGAAACAACATCACACACCCCTTTACTCTGCATCCTCTTGACCATAGTCAAATAAGCCCTATCCAACTGATTAGCCTTACAAAAACCCTTAAGCAACTCATTATAACTATACACATCAGGCCCCACACCACTCCTCTCCATAGTCTCCACCAACCTCACCGCCTCATCAAGCATAACCTCGTCACAACAATAATTCAACAAAATATTATAAGTAACCAAATCCGGCTCACACCCATTCCTACTCATAAACCCTTTAATCGCCAAAGCCTTATCAATCCTGTCCATCTTACAAAACCCACTAATCAAAGCATTATAAACCAAAGAATTAACCTTTACACCACCACTGATCACACCAACAACAAGCTCATAAGCTAAATCAACATTCCCAACACTACACAAACCAACAACAAGTGCAGCACACGCCTTCAAATCAGGCTTCAACCCACTCTCAATCAAACCACGCCAAACACGAGCAACATCATCAAATCTTTTAGCTTTACACAGCGCGTCAACAACAATAGTATAGGAAACAACATCAGGCTCTCTTCCCTTCAACCGCATTGCTTGAAAAAACTGAAGAGCAATTTCTAACTGATTTTCACGGCAGAGAATGTTGAGGTAGATATTAAAAGCCCAAATATCAGGAACATAGCCGAGAGCATCCATATCATTAAGGAGAGACTCAATGAGGGAGAAGTTTTTGACGGAGCAAAGAGCGGAGATGAAGCGAGAGTAGGTGAAAGGGGATAGTGAGAAGCCATTAGGGATGACGTGACGGTGGTAGTAGCTCTGAGCGAGGTCGAGGTGAGAGTGACGAATGAGAACGCCGATGAAACGGTTGTAGTCGATGCTGAAAGGACGACAATTTGATTGAGACATTTGGTCGAACAGTTGGATTGCAGTGTCGATGAGACCAGCTTTAACGTAGTAGGATATTTGAGAGCGGTAGAGTAGGCGGCGTGCACCGACACTGTGATACATATCACGGCTTCATTCATTTGTTCATTCATTCACTTTCTGTTGTTGTTGTTGTTTTTTTTCTTAAACCCCTCCTTGTTGGAATTGTGAGGGGAGGGAAGGGAAGACAATACACAGTACACACTAGTGTGGTGCTGCTGTTTTCTTTCAGTGCTTGATTTGGGCTCTTGTAACAAAAACTTGTTGGGCCAGTGCTACTTACACCCGTATTTAGGGTTCCAGATGGGAACAACAATATAAACTAACATAAATCTTTGTTTTGACACGCATAAAATATGTAGTATTACATAGATTTTCGTTAATGTAAATATAATATTGTATTTCATCATCATGAGATGGTTGATGATTTAGGGTTTAAAATATTTAGAATATCTTTGTTAATCTTGTAATTGTCGCATCCACCTTGATTAGATCATTTGTTTCATAATTGTGAAATGTATTTCACATAATAGTTAAATCATCACGCGTCTTCTGTTCAAACTTATTGAATTATATCTTCCTTTCATTGTCATTCGAGGGTGAAAATGATAGAGTTTCACAATTCTTTAATTGTTTGGGGATCGCAACAAATTCTCAATTGTGGATTTCAAATCAATAATATGGGTCTCTATGAACTTAAACTCAAAAGACCATTTCTTTAGCCATTAAAGTAAACAAATATGAGATATGAATATTGAGACATTTTGTGTTGATTATATTAAAAACATAAGAGAAGCATGTATTTATATAAATTTTAAATCAATATGAATCTTAAAACCCAACCATATCTCACAGAAATATGTTGGAACTTAAATTCTAGAATAACTCATTTGCGTTTAGAAAAAGAGTTTGTCCAGAAACATAAATTCTAAATTAAATCCTGTTAGTAGTTGTTTTACAAAAACTCTTTTGGTATAATAGTTTAGTGATAAAGAGAAACTATTTTCATTAACATAAATAATTTTCCAACCGATATTTATATAATTAATCTTGGATATACATTAAAATATATTAAAATATATCCATATTACATAAAAAAAGTGAATCATCACCTAAATACATTTTTAGATAAAAATTAAAATGTATCAAAATATATGTCTCCGCCTAAATTTATATCTATGGGTGGTTTCGCCTTTGACTTTTACTAATTTGATTTTTTTTCAATCTCGTTCAACTTGGATAATTCTTCCATCTTAACCAAAAAAGTTATTTCGCCAAGTTTCAACTTCCGTTGTGGATTGAGTTGTCCACTCTGGTGATGTATGTGGTAGAGGATATCTCAGTTTCAAATAAACTTGAACAAAATATAATGATTTTGAAAGTCACCCAATACACATAATGTGTCTGCTTAGATTTTGAAATGAACCACTCTGAATTGCATACAAAAGATGCCTTATTGTATGAACTTGTTATAAGATGACTCTTTTTCACATTCCAAAAATGCAAACCCAACTGAGAAAAGGCAACCTTGTTTAAGTAACACAATACAAGAAAAAATTCTTACGGCCACGCTAAATTTTTCCACAGCTCAAAAATTGTGGCTACATATAAGCTTTGGTCGGGGTTTTTAAACCGTAGACATATGTTTTTAAATATCGAACCCAGATTGTGAAACGGTGGCCTTTTCTTAGATTGCCACGTTTACAAAATGACATTTATATTTATACCACGGTACAGAGAATAACCGTGGCATTAAATGTTTCACTTCAAATTGTGGTCAAGCCCACAATTTTATACCCCCCCAAACTTTCCCACTTTTTTTTTCTTCCAGTTTTCCTCTTTTTTATTATTTTATTTTATAATTGTTTATTATTAAAAAAATAAAAATAAAAATGAAAAGAAATTAACCTAACTTTGCGTGTTTCCTCCTCTCTCACTCATTATTCACTTTTATCCTAACTTGTCTATTTCTCCGATGGTCAGAAAACCTTTCGTCTCATTTTTCTCTTCCTCACCAATAGTTTCCCATTTGGTCTCTCTCAAGCGATCTTATCCGGACACTTCATCTTCTATACTTGTCGCCGTTCATCTCTTCATCTTTCTCACGATCAGGCGATCTCCCCGGAACTTTGTTGTGATTCGGATCTTTGTGCTCTCTCTCGTGATCGTTGATTAGATTCCATGCTTGATCTCAAATGGCCGTGAAGGGTAACGGCCGACGCACTGGAAATTGCCTCACGACGGCGACAAGGGTTCTGATCTTAAATTTTTACATTATTGCTCGTCTTTCTTCTAAATACCGATTTGTTGTTTGATTTTGCAGATGTTGAACGATTTAGTGTAGATCTTGAAGGGATTTTGGAAACCCTAGATGTTGGATTTGGTTTTCGTCAAAGGTGATGATGGCGACGGCGGAAACGCAACGCTACTTCAGAGCCGGTGAGATTATTCTTTTTTAAAAAAAGATTTCCTCTTCGTCTTTTCTCAAATTTCTGAAGGGTTTAAGCTTTATGGAAAATGATTAAAAAAACTTAGGGTTTTGGTTTGGGTATTATGATCGTTTCAGGGTTTTCTCTGAATATTGTTCTTGCTGCTTGTGATTTTGTTTTCGAATTTTCTGAAGGAAGTATCCAAACAATGAAGTTTTCGGATCTGGTTTTTCTCTGTTTGTATGACCGTTTAGGTTTTTTTCGTGAACAGTAGTGGCTCTATTGGAATATGTGTAATGATGGCTTTTATAATGTGATATTTAGGGTTTTTCTTTGTTGTTCGTTTTTATTGTGAACCAAACAAAAAATTCGTGCCTTTTGTTTGAGATTTATAGTAATTGGAAACGGGCTTATGATTTTGCTATTATTCTTCTGATTTGTTGAAACAAAGTACAAGGCCTTGCGAATGATTGAACCATGATTTAGAAAACCCTCTTAATTTCTGATTCCAATCCACTCCCTAATGATGAGATTCGTGATACCTTGATTGACAAAAATCTTGTTTATAATCATTGTCTATGTTGCTAACCATACTTTCTTTCTTCTTGTTTTTCATGGGCAATGGTGAGGCTTGGCAAATTAGCAAAGTAAATGTTGTTCCTCAATGTAGAAAATTAGCAAAGTAAATGTTGTGAACAGAGCTAAGCAAAAGTATATGCATCTATAATATGTCGTGATAAAATATTTGCTTCAAGTAGATATTTGGTATACATGAATTTTGTTATAACTTATAATCTTACATTGTTCTGTGTTTATAGTTTCATTATACTGTACATTCTTGTGGTTTTCTAAGCTTTGACTATAAAAACGGTGTTTCTATTTTTTGTGATTTAACTAATACGTATTTATGTCATTCAACGTAGTTGCAAAGGTAGTAGATGATAAGCTTCTTGAGCAAGGTATATTCATTTTGATCACATTTGGTTCTTTTATGAATTTGATGCCAATTGGTGGACTACAATTTGATATTTGGCTTACAGTAAATCAATAGTTTTAAGAATAGAAAAGTGTTTGCAATAATTCAATTTTTTTACAACCTGTATCTTTGAATAACATGAATTTCATCTGTCTATTTTTTGTCACTCTTATGTATAATGCTGCCACTGATTGAAAATGAAGTGGCATGTTATAAGTAGCAATTCCCCCTTTGTGAATTTTATTTGTTGTTGTGGTTCACATGAAATCCTAGTGACAAAGAAGTTAATGTATTACAAAGTTTTAGAATATATGTCGTCAACTTTTAGCTTAATTTTTTTTATCTTACCCGCATTGATATATTTGTAGCATCAATCTAACATGACCTATCTTCCGCAATTTCGTGGAAGCGCTTGTTCCAAAGGGACTAAGAGATGATGATCAATGCATGAAGATGATTTTACCGCATGGTATGAATCATTTAAGTGGATTCCAATATATTGGATCAAGACTGCTTCAATGTTGATGTTTCACCTTTTCCTCCTGTAACTTATATTTCGTGAAAGAAGAATCGGCCGCATTGGATCAATTGAGAGACGAGGCATAATGCAAATGGTTATGCTGTTGTGGATGCTCAACATCCACAGTGCAGATAGTTGTATACTATTTGGCAACGGGTTATACCAAACGCAACGACACATACTAACTACTCATGCAGGTTAATGTGGTCGCGGGAGCTTCATACGCATCGACGTTCTTGCACTCATTTAGAATTTGACATTTCAGGCACTGGAGTTGTGTAAGTATTTACACGTCAGAATATAAATGTAGAAGTTCCCATATTGATGATGAAGATGAGAAGCCTCTTAGTGGAAGTTCCTTGCCTCCTCCTTTCCCACCATGTACTATAAGAACTGCACTTACTAAATATGCAGACGTTTTGAGTTCACCTAAAAAGGTATTCTTTTGAGATTTTCTTCAACCTTAACTTCAACCTCTATCCCTTTATCTTGTTGACTTGTTAAGAGGTTCACTTTATGATAAAAGTAATAGTTTTTTAACTTATTTTCCAATCTTCCTTGGTTGCCTTAGCTGCTCATGCATCCGAACCATATGAAGTTGAATGACTAAGACATCTCGCCTCACCTACTGGAAAGGTTTGAATTTTTTCAATATTTTATACCTTGAGAATTTAAATTTACTTTATGTGCTTATGTTTCTCATGTGTATATTCTTTGGTCTGCCTTCACAGGATGAGTTAAAACTACACATGTTGTATTTGAATGTGACAATGTCATAGATGTTTTAGACAAACTAGGTAGTATTATAACAAATATGAAGCAGCTGTAATAGTGACATGCTCTGCATCGCCGCAATCACATTGCTATTGGTTATGATTTACTAGAAAAAGGTGCAAATAATGAGGCTTTTCATCTCCAAAAAACACTAACAGTGAAGTAGATATTAAACGTAAGTGTACACTTAATCACTTTACTAACAAGAAACTAAGTTGTTTCAATAAATATATTAATTCTTCATGTTTAAAAACAGGTAAAGGTAAAAGTATACAAAGGAGTTAGCTAGAGATCAGATTTCTGTAGAACGCACTTCGACCGATTACACACTTCTACACAAAGGTCAATAATTACCCAGTTGCATTTTCTTCACACACTTTGTAATTCATTTGGATGATCATGAACTTTGAAATCTGATTGTGACAGGTTTATAATGTTGGAGTGATTTTGTAATTCATTTAGATGTGAGCTTCTTCTCTATTTTCTTACTATTTCCTTTATCTTTTGTTTGCTCAATTACTTGTGATTGGAGGAAAATTGGCAACAATGACATTTATTAGCTTCTGTAAATTTGTTTGACTTGGATTGATTGTATCTTTTGTCTTTATTATCCTTTGTCTTCCTAAAACACATTAGTTTTTGTTCTTTTCTTTATAGTAAGTTGTTGAATATATCACGTTCCTTGTAGAATGGAGACAAAGAAGTTTGTCATGATCAAGATATGGAAGAAAAACATGAAGAAGATGATCAAGAAGACGAATATTATGTTGCATGAGTTTAATTATTAGTAGTTGTGTTTTATGAGATGACTCTTAGAACTTTTGTTTTTATTTTGGGATGACTTTCGAGAGAGAGAGAAACTTGGTTTTGTTTAAGAATTATAATATCGAGACTTATATATATTTTGGCGACTTATTAGTCAAGATATCACTTGATGTAGACTTACATATTTCTTAATGAATATTTTGATGTTGTGGCCTAATGTTTGCTTGTATAATTAGATTTTAATTTTGTAATCAATATCTACAAAATGATTATTCATGTCACAATTATGTGGCACAAAAGAAAGTGTGACAAGCTTAAATGCAAGAAACTGTATAAAATTCGCCGCGGTTTTAATTAGTGGCTATACCTATACAACTAAACCGTGTGTTACATTAAATATGAATTGTGGCTAGATTCACTCACTGTTAATAACTGAGATGCAAGATAAACCGCGGTCGTAACCTAGGTGCCTAAACTGTGGCATGTTCAAGCCACGGATGTAAATAAAACGTGGCACAAACACGAAAACCGCGGCTTATACTTTAGGTCACGACCGCATATCTCACAGTTACATATTTATGGTCAAACTGTGGCAAAAGCGTATTGCCACAGTTATTTTATATCTAGCCGCGGTTTTCTGGTCGTGGTTGAAGACCTTTTTTTTGTAGTGTACACTAACAATTTCCTACAATTGTGTTCAACGATGGCAAATATCCTCACTAACTTTAGTTGGCTCCATGTCCTTCTTGGATCCCAGAATT
This sequence comes from Vicia sativa, assembly GCA_021764765.1. Taxonomy (NCBI): domain Eukaryota; kingdom Viridiplantae; phylum Streptophyta; class Magnoliopsida; order Fabales; family Fabaceae; genus Vicia; species Vicia sativa. The sequence goes on along the minus strand of CM038795.1, from coordinate 37,853,870 downwards.
CCTGATGAATCTCGGTCGTGGGAATGGAATCCGCCCAATACTTTTGTGGAGTTGCTCTTGGTATACTTCTTTAGATGTCCTTCTTGAATTAGACGTTATATCTCCTTTTTCTGTTGGTAATAATCTTTTGTCTGATGTTATTTCACCTTATGGAATTTGAACTAACTGTGAGGATCATGTCCCATAATTTATGTCTTGGGAGCCGTTGGTTGGGGGATCAGGTCCTACAATTTCTTCACTGGGTCCTAATAGCTGGTGATAGACAGTTTTTGGGGACCCATATAACATCAAAAGGTTGCGTCTTAACGGTTGTGAATAAGAGCTTGCACTCTAGAAATCCAAGTGCTTCAATGATGGTCATTTGGGTGTTAATGGATATATTGTGCATGTACGGTCGCTGCGTAGATCAAACTTAGCCAGTGATTGAGTTTTTAAGTTTCTAAGGAGTGGCACCTTATATATCTCTCCTGATAGATGATGGGGGTTCGGGCCCCCAATTTGTCCATTATATCAATTCCCATGTCGGTGTTGTCGGATATGATGAGCATTGTCTTCTGAAGTTTGGTTCTGCTGTTGAAGGTTTTCCACAATAATACACATATATATTATGGTGCTTCCCTCGCTATCTGATTATTCACCGTCGAAAGTCGCCTTCTTTTCACCATGATGTGGGGTGAGGGTAAAGATATTACTCTGGTCGAGTGTAGTGAGGATGGGTCAGATAAATTTTATTGGAGGTCCGCAATGGGCGCTAATTGTACTAAATACAAGTACAATGAGCATAACAACCCCAAATAGATTAGGATTGTCAAAGACTTAGGGTTTGTTGAGGTTTATAACTAACTCACATACAACAATATGTGAAGCTCTATATGGGTGGTTTCTCTTTGAGTTAGATATTATCTTTCAATATCAAAGTATTGGTGTATTATAGCCTTCTAGGGGCCTTGGATTGAGAGAACCGAGTTTTTCAGTCCCCCTCCCCCATGATTCTTAAGGGTGTGGGTGGTGAATATCCAAAAATTCAAGAGACAACCTTAGACCCCATGACTTTTGGGGGCACTTTTATTAACTTATTACATGCTACACCCACAAACGGACGTTATGGACGAAGAAATTGAAGGTGGGTGACAAATCCAGTTAAAAGTCGATCAAATCACATAAAAAACGCTCGAACAGATAGAGGGGCGACTCCAAAAGATGTACCTTTCATGCCATTGCCTCATGGCATTCCTAAAGTATCTCACAACAAATACTTTTTCATTTACTCTAACAAAATTAACTTTTAAAATTAAAATTTCAACTTAAAATTATTCAAGAAGACTACAAATTTTCGAGAAATTAACATATCACCCCCTAAATTAACCATGGAACCCCCTCCAATTTTTTTTTCCTTATTTTATCCTTGATGAGATATACACAATTTTTGGACGAAATTTTCGGTAGAATGGATGAAATTTCCTGTACAAAACAAATTTTCGGTACACCCTTACCAAATTTTTGGTTTTGCATTTGAAATTTATGGTAAACCAGAGATTTCAAGTTTACGTGGCAGTATAAAAAATTTGAGTTATACTGAAATTTTCGGTAGATTATGTATTCAAGTTTTTTCAACGATCAAGATTTTTCTGACATATTTGGAAGGTTCTGATTGCACCGATACATTTGTATGGTCTAGAATGCATCACCATTTGTATAAATAGGGGTTTCAAGTTATAGGGTAAGACATCTAAAAAAGTGCCTCTTCTTGAGTATCTGATTTAATGCAAAAGTCTATCACAACAGATGTAACCATGTAGTTGAATTTAAGATTCCAGATGGCTCCAAAGCCCTTACCACTTTAAAAGAAACGTTGAATAGTTTGTTTCCAAATTTCGAAAATAGAAGAGTGACAAAGGTCGAGTTTTAGGAGGATTCGATTGATACAAATGAAAGGATGAAATGCAACCTAACCGAGTTGAAGAATGATGCTGATGTGAAGGCCATGTGGAAATCATTTATCTATAGGATAACTAAAGGTCCTATCAATTTGGATGAGAAGATACGAAGATACGTCAATGACATGATGAAGATACTGAAACGTATAGAGTCATCTTGTAGTGCCTAGATTTTCATGTTTAGTTGTTTTAGGGTTATGTTTATTGTACTATGTTATGTTATGTTCATTATCAAATCAAAACATGTCGTCGCTAAAAGATTATGCAATAAATAAGATATCTATGTGTCACAAAATACACATATAATACAACCATAATAAAACAAATCTACAAAGGCCTTTGCCACGCTGCTTAACCTAGCTAAACTTGTATAGACCTCACCATTAGAGTTTACCAAACTCATACGACTATCTAAATGAACAACGGTGAATCAGATGCACATTTCCGATCACGCGGAGGTGGAGGTGGTGGTGGAGACTCGACAGAAACCATGGCACTTGAAGGCCTAGAACATCAGATGATGCAGCCGGTGGTATGACACGAGGGTGTGACACATTATAAAACCACTCCAGGTATCTATCCTCGCACTGCCCAGGACGCTAAATCTCAATGATTGTATCCATGATCTCACGAGAGAGATAAGGATATGACTTTGAAACCATCTATCAATGCCACCGAATAGAGTCTCTGGAACTAGATGATGGATGCCTTGTACATAACCATATTGGTATATACACCTCTCAGGCAAGTGTGTAGCCACATGGTTCTCCCATCTAATATAACCTGAATATAAAGTAGACACCTCAAATGAACGATGAGGGCGATGAGATGTATATGGTGTCCAGACGACATCCTCTAACGTCAGTGCATCTAGACTCCTTATGTACTCCATCAAACCTCCTGGATGGGTTTGCTTGCCCTTCCATCTCCTCGCACATGGAACGGTAGCTGGTACACGCTGGATCTTCCACTTACATATGTGAGGGAACTGCTTGTTAGAAAAAAGTTTGTTTCTAATAATATATATTAAAGTTTTGATGATAACAAGCATAATAAATTTTGTATGAATGAATATGATACTACGGTACATGTTTCATTTCGTAAGATGTTCGACTCTAGCGCAAAATGGAAAATATATCATGTCGAGAAGAAGATGAGGTTAGAAGTTCTAATGAGAGCGTAACTTTTGACAAAGCACGCCATAACAACCGATGTAAACACGCTTTAGAAGTTCTGAGCGAGAACTTCTGGAAGACACGCTCCAAAGAAAGATTCTGAAGTAAAGATTAAAATACAACTTCTGATGGAAGCTAGAAAAGCGCAATCTCTGATAAAAAGCACCAACAATATGTTCTGAATAGAAGATGTATAACAAGGCTTACAGAAGATGAAGTATTAGAAGTTCTAACGGAAGACAACTTCGATGAAGCAAGCTCAACACAACTTCCGATAAGCAAGCAACACAACTCCGATAAGCAAGCACAACGCAACCCGAGAAGCAAGCACAACAGAACTCCGATAGAAGCAAGCAAGAACTTCCGATAAGCAAGCACAACGCACTGGTAGAAGTAACTTTACGAAGTAGCAAGAGTAAACTCCTGATGGACGCACCAACAGAAGTTTTGATGAGCAAATATTTAGAAGATCTTTATTAATATGTACGTTATCTTCTAGAGACAAAACCTGCTGCAGTAACGTAAACCCACTAATCTAAAAAGGCTAAGTACTTGAGTGGCACAACTTCCAAGGTTCATTGGTTAAGAAAAATCACGTGGAGACAAGCAAGTTAATTACGTTTCCCATTCTTCAAGACACGCCACCTCCAATGAAAGTTTTCCTAGAAAGCTCTACAAAAGTCTTCGCTCAAAAAGGGAAAAGTAACATATACAAGACAAAAAGTGCATCAACAAGAAGAGAAAATATGTATTTAAAATAAACAACAATACAATAGAACAAGAACTTTCAACAACATCTTCTAGCAACTTACGAAAGTCATTCCAAAGTAAACTCACGCAAGTACAAAGAATTATTTTTGTAAATTAGTTTACTCTTCATTGAGCTTCAATTTGTGTGTAAACTTCACTTAGTGAAGATTATCTTTCTAGAAGCATTTTGTACAACCGTAATTAACATTCGATAGTTGTTCCTTGAGAAGACCATTTGGGTCGAATTTTGAGAGGCTTGGACTAGTTGAGTCTTAGAGGTGTTAGTCACAACGGTTGGTTGTGCGTTTGTTCGCGAAGACTAGTTCGAATTTTGAGAGGCGACTAGTGAGTCTTAGAGGAAGTTAGTCACACCGGTTGGGTAGTGCACTTTGTAATCGTTGATAATAGTGGATTAAGTCCTCGTTGAGAGAAGCGAAATCACCTTGACGGATGGACTGGAGTAGTTTGAGTTTCAAACGAACCAGGATAAAAATACTTGAGTATTTTATTTGTTGTTTGGGTAAAATATCTAAGAAGTAAGAAAAACTTATTCAACCCCCCTTCCAAGTGTTTTTCCAATCCTTCAATTGGCATCAGAGCTCTTGGTTCTGTGTGCAAACACTTAACAATGTCAGATAAAGATCCAGAAGGGAAGAACACGAGATGGAAATAGATAACAACAACGCAAAAGCTCCAATTTTTGATGGAGAAGACTTTGCATATTGGAAGGATAGACTGGAAAGTTTTATTTCAGAATATGATCCTGATCTTTGGGATGTGGTGTTGGATGGTTACAAACATCCAGTAGATGGAAAAGGAAACAAGTTAGATAGAAAATCAATGGAGAAACAACAAAAGATTGATTACAAAAATCATCACAAGGCCAGAAGCATTCTGTTAAGTGCTATATCAAAAATAAAATATGAAAAAATCACAAACGAAGACACATCACATGACATTTTTTAGTCACTTAGAATGTCACATGAAGGGAACGCTCAAGTTAAGGAGACTAAGGCTCTGACGCTGATCCAGAAGTACGAGGCATTTAAGATGGAATAAGGCGAATCAATTGAGGCTATGCTCTCAAGGTTCCAAAGTCTAACGGCTGGTCTAAGAGTGCTGGACAAAGGCTATACAAATGTTGACCACATAAATAAGATCATTAGAAGCTTACCCAAAAGATGGGCGCCTATGGTGATTGCCTTTAAAGTGTCAAAAGATCTAAATGCAATCTCCCTAGAAGAACTCATTAGCGCTCTGAGGAGTCATGAGATTGAGCTGGATGAATTTGAACCCCAGAAGAATGGTAAGTCAATTGCATTAAAATCCACAATAAATTCTAACGTTAATACTTTTCAGGTAAAAGATGGAAGTTCTGAAGATTCAGAGTCAAAAGATGATTATCCATGATCTCTAGAAGGATAAATAAAATATGGAAATATAGGCAAAAGAAATTAAAGAACCACAGAAGATCTGAGGATAAAGGAGAATCTTCAGGACATAAGAGGTTCAGTAAGAGAGGCATCCAATGTTAGGAATGCAAAGAATTGGGACATGTCAGAAGCGAATGCCCCAACGTACAAAAAGAAAAACCAAAGAAAAGGTTTGAAAAGAGAAGAGGAATGATGGCCACGTGGGATGACTCAGAATCCTCTAAAGTTGAAACCGACTCAGAGAAGATGAACGTGCAAACCTTGCTTTCATGGCAACTACAGCAGATGACTCTGCCTCTGACTCTGAGTCAGAAGAGGTATTTTCTGAACTAACTAGAACTGAGTTAGAAGATAGTCTGTCAGAACTTCTGGAAACCTATAGTCAACTCAAAATCAAATACAAGAAACTCAGAAAGAATCTTGTATCTAAAATTGAGAAACTAAAAGTAGAAAACTCTGAGCTCAAAGAAAATAATATTAAACTTAAAAATGATTTTCAAAATGCTAAACAAATTTCCAGCTCAAAAGATGCTTCAATTTCTAAAAATATTTTGAAAGAATATGACTACAGTTTTCAGAAGTTTCTAGCTAAAAGCATAGACAGAAGTAAGATGGCTTCCATGATCTATGGAGTTTCTAGAAACAACATAAAAGGGTTAGGATATAAATCTCCCAAAGGGAGAGAAATATATAAACCAAAATCTGTTGATGAAATGAAAATCACGTACAAACCATTACATAAACAATTTGAGTTTGGTCACACACATGACATTAAATACACGTCACACTCTGAAAGGTTTTATGTTAAACCAAGGTTCAAACAGAACCTTAGAACTTCTAACCCGAAAGGACCCAGAAGGATATGGGTACCAAATTTTTTTTTATCTATGTTGCAGATATTCTAAAAGGTGACGTTGAAACACCAACCTTGGCGCCTGGACTTTGGATGCTAGCTAGACATGATGGAAAGAAGGTTTATGTTCCAAAGTCTAGAACTTAAACTTGGAGGTAACCAAAAGGAATAAATCAGAGGCTCTTCTCGTATATCTAACATTGCATAAATAAAAATCATCAAATAAATACACCCAAATAACTAATTAAAACCATCAAATAAAAACTAGTTTACCTATAATAGGTTAAGGTAACCAACAAGTTGTTTGATCTCAGCATGAGAAGCAATGTCAAGTGTCGTGTACAACATGGTTAAGGTCTCCACTCCCCAATCTCAATATGGAGTGTTAAGTGTGTTGAACAGAGGCAAGTACCGAACATCAATGTAAACTCCAGACTTGTCCTTAAAGAGAGTACACGCCACTAGATGTAACGTGTACGCCCTAGCGACATTCTGGTACCTATGTGCCTCCACAAGATCCCCTTACAACTTCCTCAGCCAAGATATTTGAAGGTGAAATCCCTGGGTTTCACTAAACTCATGTAGCACGTCCTCCTCAGACACCTTCAAATCATCTACAACCATGTGCACCACCGTCAGCTGGTTAATAACTACTAGTGTGTAAAGTGGACCACGAATCAGAATGTGAAACAATTGGTTGACGTCATCTAATGTGACATCATCTCCCCAAATAGAAGATGAAACGACAATGTCTCTAGGTGCCACCTCTCAACAAAAGCTGGTAGTAGAGAGACGTCTAACATGGTCAAAGAGCACTCAACAAACTCCGGTAGATGAAAATTTCTAACCACACTCCTAACCTACTCAGGCATCAGACTCTCAAGGAAGTTTTTCAACTTTAAACCATGAGATGTGACCTTCAGCACCGGATCCTCCTGTCAGAAGCAAAAACAAAATATTATACATCAAACCTTGTAAGCAAAAATAAAAATTATGCAATTAAAAAAAAACAAATATATACCTCACCATGCCATATCCTATAGGCGATATGGTCAGTAAATCTTGTCAACACGAGCTTATCTGAAGGTCCTCCAAGAAACGCTCTATTTGTGTATACTAATGGCTTTGTAGACGCATGAGTCGTGGTGTCCGTATCAGTGGGGGACACCTCGTCAACGCGCTCAGCTATAACCTCCTGCTCCACAACATGCTCAACTTCCAGCTCTACAACTAGAACATGTATATGTACCTCCTCAATAACCTCTACACTTGCTCCCTCCATAACATGAACAAGAATGTAACTCCCTAACATCTGGCTCCACAACAGGAACAAAAACATGTACCTCCGTAGCACCTGGCTCCACAGTATGCTATGCAGTTGGCTCCTCAGTAGTGGAAACTCTTAATTCCTGACGACGGGGTATGCGGAACTGAGCCTTCTGCTCATCTAACCGTTTTCAACGAGAACCAATTGAAGGACGTCAACCAGTCCATAGCTCAGAAGACGGTCCCTCGCCGCCTACCGAACTTCCGCCTATCATCCGCTAAAGACCATCTTTGTCCCTGGTCCTTGTGACACCCCAAATTAATTCAACTATTAAATAATTAATAATTTAATTATTAATTAAATTAAATGTTTAATTATTAATATTTTTGGATTAATGGATTTAATTAATTAATGAAAGTGTTAGGGGTGTGAAGTTGAATTGTAGGGTGTATGGAGTAAAAGACTCTACTTAATCCTAATTAATTTATTTCTATTATTTGGCAAATAAAAAGGAATAAATAAAGGAATTGAGGAATAAGAGAAGGATTGGAGAAAATTAGGATTCATTATACGTGCTTTTGGAAAAGAGAAGAGAAAGAGGAGAAAAAGCCAAACGCCGAGAATTCGAAGATTCATCGCGAGGTAAGGGGGGATTGAATCTGATTATTATGCCTTATGGGTTTTGATGATCAATAGAACGAATCAATCCGTTAGGAATCTCGAATTAGGATAATTGAGCGTGCCCTAACGTTATAATCCGATGTAAAATCATGATTGAACGTTATGAATGATTAATCTATGTAAGATGAATATAGGTTAATTAGAAAATAAATTTTATGGTCAATTGGATGTAAAAACGTAGTAATTAATTCTATTTTACGGTGATATGAAGTTTGGTGATGATTGGAATTAATAGGAATTCGTAACAGTGAATAAAATCTTAATTTTGGTAAAAGTAGCGATGGATCGACACATACCGTTATGTATCGATGCGCGTAAGAAAATTTGAAAACCGTGTCGAACACAACTTGCATCGACACAAAACCCTTTGTATCGATCCATAGGCAATTTTTGGGAGTTATGCATCGATGCAAGAATGCTATGCATCGACCCATAGGAGGAATTTTTAGGCTATGCATCGACACAAGATGCGTATGTGTCGACACATACTGAATCAGATTTTAAAAATGCAAATTTTTTGTATGTATGCATCGATGCATACGAAGCATGTGTCAACACATGCTGTTTATGTATTGATGCATAGGCTTATGCATCGATACATGGTGTACAGAACAAAACATGATTTTTTCTGAAACGGTTTCGGTCATATCTTTTCGACCGTAGCTCCGATTTAGGCGTATTTGGTATCGTTGGAAAGCTTAGAACGAGTACTTTCTAATAGTAATAATTTCAATACCAGTAATTGAGATCTGGAAGAATTAAATTAGCTTCCGTAGTAAGAATACGTTGTAATTTTGTGGTTATTCATGGCGTATACTTGCTATATGTTAATTCTATGTGTTGTAATTAACGGTATATAATTATGATTGTGTTGCTATTATAAGTTGTTGCTAATGCTGTAAATTCATGAATGCTTGTTGATCTCATGAATTGTTGTTGTTGTATATACCGGTGATAGTCTTACTAATTGGGGGTTTGACATATTTATGCTTTGGGATAATTTGTTTCATGATTATGTTGTACCTGTTATCCATTATGATTGAGTTGTTATCATGTGATATATATTGGTATTGGCATTGTGTGGAATTATGTAGTGATCATATTCCGTTGATTGAAAGTTGCATGCTTCTGATGTGCATGCATAAGCATTGTTGATGGTTCATTCTCATTGTGCAGAATTGAACTTGCAGGGCCAATAAACTTACCTAGTGGATAGAGGTAGTGAGGCTAGATTCTTGACCCAGTGATGTATGGGCGAATCAGTGATTGACGTTGTTTTCCGAGTGTAAGCGGAATAGGGTGTGGACTTGGTTCACGTTTGGTACCACATGCATTTGAGTCTGCATTGCATATGTGATTGTAACATGTTAGGATGAATTCCAGTGTTGCAATTGCATTGATTGTTGTTGTTTGCATAATGATATGTGCGTTGTATTTATGAATCGTATGCTAATGCTGCTAATTAAGGGTGAATAATGAATTGATTGTTTTATTGTTCTTGAGAAATGTATAATGCATCTTAATTTTGATGAAATCTCACCCTTACTTTAATGATTTCAGATTCGAAGTGATTAGTCGCTTTGGAATTAGTGAGGACAACTTCTAGAGTTATGCTACTTAGTTAATCCGTGTCGTGTCATGCTCCGTAGTTGTAACACCGGGAACGATTGATTGAGATTTTTCTTTTATGGATTTAAACGGCTGTTTGGTTATGTTTTGGTTTATGTTTTGGAACGACTATTGATTTAAGTATTCTGGATTTTATGTTATATTTTCCGCTGCATTAAACATAGTCATTGTTTTATTTCATTTACTAAGTTCTTCAGTAAAAGGCATGATTACTGTTTTTGGTTATTTTGAATTAATTAAATTGTGACGCCTCTTGTTATGTGTTTAAAACTCTGATTAATTATATAAATCGCGGGTAAATTATAAGGGGTGTTACAGTGCTCTCTGCAAAATAAAAAAAAATTAGGAAAATATGAACTACCAAATTTTTTTAAATTTCTACTATTTTTCAAAAAAAAAAAGAACTACAGGAAGTTTCTGAAATCCTATAAAATCTCGAGAATTTTGAAATTTATGATACGCAAAAATTTGAATTTGTGAAAATTTTGTTATAAAATACCGAATATTTCACAAATCTATCAACGATTCTTTACCGTCTCACTAAATTTACTGTGTCGTCTTGAAATTGTTTCAGAGATTTAAAAAAAAATTGATCACAAAAGTTTGGAATTCTTAAACATTTAAATATTGATAACTTAATGTTTTGTATAAAAGAGGAGGGACTATTTGAGAGGTGACATGTATAAAAGGGGAGGGACATCTTAATTCCTCCAAACTTTCTACTCTCTCATAACTCATAACTTTAATATTAAAAAAAAAAATTAAAATATTTTTGTTCAAATGTGGACCAAATAAAATTTAATTTTGTTTATATTTTAGTAAAGAGTATTACTTGAGTTTTTTTATAAAAAAAAGTAGTGTGTATTACTATTTTTTGTCCAATTATATATTTTTTGTTTATATTTTTGTTAAGAGTATCATTTTCTACTTTTACCAATTAGACTATCATTTGTTACATAAAAAAAGACAATGGGCTGTTTAATTGTTTTGTATGACTGAATCTGAAATGTGAATTGTGATCAAGTTTTCACATCATTATTACACTTTGTTGAATAAGTGTTCAAATTTCTTGGAAACAAGTGTCACTACAGCAACGATCATATTAATTATACATTAATAATCACAACATAATTTTTTAAAGGAAAATAAATAAATAAATTTTTGACTCACAAATAAATAAAATCACAACTTAAACTTGTATAATCTTCTAGATTCTCACTTGGTCAAGCTAAATATCTTTTTCCACATACAATATTTTTGGATGATCTTTTTCTATATATGATATGTTCAGTCAAAATAAAACTTTCATATCATAAAAAACACTTATAACATTTTGACTGAGATGATTAAAAAAACTTACAGTGTGAAAACTGTTAAAGAAGTCAAATAATTTTAATACCCGAATGGTAAAAAATAAAACTTACTTAAAAAAATCAATACTAAACCAATAGGATTCAACACAATAGATATTTTTTTTTGACTCATTCTTATAAATTAACTGAACAAACATTATTATAGTTTTAAAAAAGTAAAAGAAATGAAGGTCAATTAAAATGAAATTTGAATGAGAAAGTAATAAATGAAAAATTCAAAAAATAGTATTTAGTGATTTATGAATTTTGCATTGTAACGTATAAATGAGTCCTAAGGTGAGGTGGCAGTTTGACTCAATATGACCTATAGTTAATATAAAGACCATGACCATGTTTTTCAAATCTACTACAAATTTTTTACAAACTCAAAACTCTGCTCTTTGCTTCAAAACTTTATGAATTTTAATTAAATTCAAAATTTTAAGTTTTAGTTTCTTTTTTTTTAATACATTTTGATGTCAGAGAGTAACGACATCGCCGCCGCAACCGCCGGAAGTGGTTTCCGGAGTCCAACATTTTCACGGCCGGTTTCATGGACTGACCGGTCACCGACAAGCAGAAAACCGCTTCCCACGGCGGCGAATAACAGACCTCGGTCGTTGCTTCCGCGGCTTCGTCCTCTTTCAATCAACAAACGCAGCATTGAGGAATGGCCGAGTGCTGGATCTGACGATCTAGGAGTGTGGCCGCAAGCTGAGACTCCGAGAGGGAGAGGTTCAGTCACTGGTTCGGAGTTTCAGTTCAAGAGAGACAAATTAGCTTTCTACGACAAAGAATGTTCTAGAATCGCTGAACATGTTTATCTAGGAAGCGACACTGTGGCGAAGAATCACGAGCTTTTAAGAAAGAATGGGATTACGCACGTGCTGAATTGTGTTGGGTTTGTTTGTCCTGAGTATTTCAGAAGTGATTTTGTTTACAAAACTCTTTGGTTGCAGGATAGTCCGACGGAAGACATCATGAGTATTCTGTACGATGTTTTTGATTATTTTGAGGATGTTAGAGTACAAGGTGGTCGTGTTCTTGTTCATTGTTGTCAAGGTGTTTCTAGATCAACCTCTTTGGTCATTGCTTATCTTATGTGGAGAGAAGGACAAAGCTTTGAGGATGCTTTTCATTATGTTAAAAATGCTCGTGGTGTTACAAATCCTAACATGGGTTTTGCTTCTCAACTTCTGCAGTGTCAGAAAAGAGTGGTGAATGTGAATGCCAATGCAAATGCTATGCCTTCTAGTCCTAGTTCTGTTCTTAGGATGTATCGAATGGCACCTCATTCGCCTTATGATCCTCTTCATTTGGTACCCAAAATAGTTAACAAGCCTTGCGCGAAAGCGCTCGATTCGCGCGGCGCTTTTATTGTTCAAGTTCCGTCTGTGATATATATTTGGATTGGTAAAAATTGTAGTTCTGTTATGTCTTGTAATGCACGAATGGCAGCTTTGCAGGTTGTTCGTTATGAGAAAGCAAATGCTCCGATTCGTGGTATTTGTGAAGATGAAGAGCCGATGGAATTTTGGGCTGCTTTTTCTAACTACAAACTATTGTTGGGGAGTTCTGGTAATAAGGAGAGATGGTGATGAAGGATTCTGATGAACGAATGGAGATCGGCGATGAAGTCGATATGGGGATTTATCCTAGGAAAGTTGATGAGTATGATTTGGATTTTGGGATTTTTAACGAAGCACTTGCTGGTGGAGTTGTTCCGCCTTTTTCTGTGTCGAATACTGGATCAGAAACTTTGCTACCTGCTAGAGAAAATAGCTGGGGAAGACTAAGGAGGAGGCTTGCTAATAGTATCATGAAAGGGTTGTTTACATCCTCTAAATGCTGTGATATAGCCTCGCCAAAAGACGAAGTTAAGGTGAATGGTGTTTCATCGCTGCCACTAACTCCTAGTCGAAAACCAGATTATTTTCCTTGTTCTTTAAGTAACAGCCCGAAGTTCAGTTCCAAGTCGCCCACACTTTCACCTTCCAATTCTGATTACGCCAGTTCCTTCACACTTTCGCCCGCGTCTACACATTGGTCTGATTTGTCATTCATGTCCTCTCGGCAGCCATCGCCTTCTTCTGGACTTGAATCAACCCAACAACACTTTTATTTCAACAAAGACGCACCTTTCTTAGAAAGGTCCTCTTCGCTTTGCAAAGTCACCACTGTCTCTTCATCTTCAGAGACACTTTTGGCCAACCATACCATGGCAAGGACAAAGTCCTACAAAGGGTCTAACTCTAACCGTTCCATTGCAGAGCGCAGAGGGAGTAAACTGCCACCTCAAATGTTGGTACCTTCTTTCAGGGAATCACCGGCGTTCACTCTGCCGGATCGAGAGGGTAATTTGATAAAGTAATTGCAAGCAGTCTGATTAGAACATAGTGGGGAAATGGCTAACATGATTGTTATTCATGAAGTAGAAGACTTTTAAAAAAAATTAACTCATGACAATGATTCAACTTCTTTCTGTATAGCAATTGTTGAGCCTATAGTATACTACTATATTTTTTGAAGTAAATCTGCACTTTTGTCTGAATACTGGTGTAAGCCTGCAAGGTTTTAGCTTAGGCTGAACAACAATAACAGCATAGACGATTTGATTAATAAAGCCTGTTTCTTTTCTCTTCTTGTTATGAAAGATGTTGTTTGACTGTGTTAAGGGATTAATAATCCATCATAAAGTACTAATGTAAAATATAAAATTCGTGTGGAAAACACATGTTTAACCGTTTAAGTTGATGTTTTTAAACTGATAGATGTTAGTTTGACTTTTGTTCTACTAAAGGGATTTCACACAACAATATAAACCAAATGTTATCACACTAACGAGGGTTAGGTGGATTTATCCTCCTTATCACAAAATTTAAGGATTTTTGTATTCGGTCAAATCCGAATTAAACTAGAATCCAAATCATACCATGAATATATTTTCGACTTGGTCAAAAATCGAACCAATCCAATAAAATTCATTGTTAAATGGTTTGGAAATATTTAACCCGAAAACCCGCTCATCGAATCAACCATAATTAATCCATATAACTCATGTCATAATTATCATGGAAAAGAAGAAAACGTGTGGTTTATATTGTTCTAACCTATATGAAGAAACAAATAAAAAAAGAATTTATATTTAAGAAAAATATAATTTCATGTCATAATTATCATGTAAATGAAGAAGAAAACGAAGAGTGGTTTGAATTGTTCAAACCAATATGAAGAAACAAAAAAAAATACATAATGTGATCAGTAAAAATCTAATCCAACCCAAACCAACCGATCAATTTAAAATTTATCGCAAAAATATAAAATTCAATGCAAGATAAACTATATTTTTTATCGGTTTGAGTGTCAAATTCTCTAAAACTTAAATCAAACTAGCTTGCGAGCATTCCTAGATCTTCGTCCCTCATGCACAAACCATATAGATCTATTGCCATAATCTTTTCTATCACAAATTACTCCTCAACACTCTCTAATATTGCCGAATTTCATAAAAAAAAAACTCTCAAGTCTCGTAGGAGTGTAAGGAAAATGGTTGAAAAACAAAAAAAAAGTGAAGAAAAAATATAGCCAATGACGTGATAGAGAATAGAGAGGGAGAGAGAAATTTGGGGGGTGATACCAAATTTCTGGGTTTTTTTTTTTCTAAATTCCGAAAAATATCAGAAAATTCGGAAATTTCCGATTTTTTTTTTTGAAATTTCCTATATTACCCCCAAATTTTCGGTATTTTTTAAAAAAAAATTTACGGAAAATTTCCAATATAAGATTCGAAATTTCCGATATTTTGACTGAAATTTTTAGTAGTAAAAAAAAAAATTTCACAAGAATATGATGGTAAAATCATATCCTTAGAGGGAGGGGTGGTGGCGGCAAGATAAATTCTCCTTAAATAGTTTATAGATGAAGCAACAATATTCACATCAGTTGAATCTTATGCAGTCCCCTTTTGTAACTTGGTTTAATCGTCTGATGGAGCTACTGTTTATTTTTGGTTTTAGCACAGGCCTTGAAGAAGATGATCGATGAACTATATAGTTTTATAATATCTAAAAGAAATAATTGAAGTTAAATATATTTTTAGTACTTACAAAACCACAAGTTTTAAAATTTAATCAGCAACCAAAATTAATCACTTTTAGTCCATATCATCATTTTATAGACTTTTTAAAATTAAAACTATCCATTTTAGTTATTTCGTTTTCAAAATAAAAACTAAAATGTTATAAGGAACTAAAATTTTAATTAAATTTATTAAAATTAAACTTAAAAGTTCAATATTTGTAGGAACTAAAACATATTAACCACATCTTTAAATAAAATAACACATATATAAAAGTGAAATAATCTTAAATGATATGAATAAAATGAAAAACAAAATTGCATGGACTAAAAACCAGACTGACCTCATTTTTTTACATGACCAAAAAACACCATTAACTCTTAATTTTAATTCCTATCTACTTAAACTTTGAGAGTTGCAAAAGCTTGCTCAGCAAGTTTTTTCCTTGCAAATCATAGAACACTAACTAAATGGGTCACAATTCCATTATTGACATACTTATTTATCTCTTCACTCTATTTTAATACTAGATAAAATTTGAAGATCAAGAACTGTACTAACAAAAAACTTTAGGGTTTGCATGTTGGTGAAGACTCAGGACCTCAGAGTATGCTCCTCTCAAGGTCTTAGATTTGAATTTTGTTATGTGCTATGTGCTAACAATTTGAATTTTGTTATGTGCTATGTGCTAACAATTTCTATTTTTGGACAGTCCGAACAGAACTTTACTCTGACTTTAAATGGATAAAAAGTTTTTTTAAAAAAATGTACCAACAAGAAGCTTCTTATGCAATATGATATTTATTCACTTTTCTTCGTTTTCATTTTCAGTGCAAACTAAATCACAGAAGTTTGAGCTCATAATCTAAAAAGACAAACCAAACTATTTACCAAAAACCTACCCTTAGTAGCTTAACCCTTCTATTTTTCCCCCCATCCCTTTATAGGGTGAGAAGAGATGGCATTACTGAGACTCCAAAAACTGTACATTGAGATCAGATGCCTTCTTTGACCTTTGTCCAGGAAATGCATGCATTAAGCAGATTTTGCCTGCATACAAACCATATCAACCACATTAGTTCAAGATTTAATATCATCGAAGTTCGAAAGAAATTCAAATGATATCATACTATCCAAAGGTGCCAGATCTTAACTTGGTAATGGAAGCAATAAAAGATTTAAAAAACTAAAAAAATGCACTATAATACAATACTTAACCAGCAAAAATTATAGAAATGACACTAACTTTGGTATATTGGACTAATTATTACAAGCACCTCCAAGAAAGTGCTGAAAAACAAATACTGTTCATAAATAGCAAAATCACAATGTTGTATGGTGTAGAAATATTGTAACAGCAAGTACAACCCTTGCACCAGGTAATAATCATGTTCATGCATACATCTTTACAAGAAGAAAAAAATCATATTAAAAAGCTTTCTCCATTTAAAAAATAAAGTTCCCAAATTCCTTGTGTAAAATTTGTTTACTATGCTCAAGGATCCTCCATATCTATACATTCTAATAAATATGAAAATATGTTGAGAAAGGGTAACCATTCATAACATATCAGTAACCAAAAAGCTAATGTTAACTATGTGATGGACATATCCACAGTCTTCGTAGCACATAATTCAAATTTGTAGACTAGCAAATTCAATAATTTGAAGGATTCAATGTTGATTACATGCAAAGGCCTCCTCTTCGCAAGCATTACTGTTAAGATGAGAGGAACCATTGCAGCAGACAAATGCTTAAGTGTGTGACCACTGACAGTATGAAATGTTGCTGCATAAATCAATCTATCAGCAGTCTCTTGCAGCATAGCTAGAGGATAAAATCCTGCCAATATTTAACTTAAAATTAAGAGCCATTTAAAGGAGTGTTGAATCAAAACAGGTATTATATCGTACCAAGAGTACAAACCTGCAGCCAATAGCCAATACATTGAATGTGTGTACATTGGAGGCAACAAAATGGCCATAAGAGGTATGGCAATGCATGATACAGTTTGGACTAGAAGATATGGACGGATGTCACCAAAGAACCTGCAATAGAAGGTATGGCAGTGTGTGATGCTCAGTTCTTCGTGGTTACTTCTATCCAATGAAAATCATTGATCGAAGGGGAATATGAGTTTCAAAAGAACTAGCAGCATCTCAAAAGGTGCAACCATTTGAGCATCGCCATTTTTATTCTAAACCACTTTCAGCAACTTTCAAGTTTCAACTCCAATGATGTAACTCTTAAAGATTCGTTAAGTGGGTCCTAATACTTCAATTCCTTAAAAGTTGATAATTGAGTTGGAAAATGATTTTCTGATATTGTTTCTTACTTGACTTCATCATGTAAAGAATCATCCTTAAACTTAAGGAACATGAATGTTAAATTCCAAATCAGAAAGGGTTCCTTAAGGTTGCAAACTTGGAAAATCTCCAACAGACAAAAGTCCTTAAAGACTAGAGTCTTTAAGTTCAAAAAGTATGTTCTTAACTAGTCTCACCATAGATAGAGATTGACATGCAGAAACTTGCAAAAAATTGTTTTGGTGAAGCAATTCATCTTTAGTAATATGTTGAGTAAATTATGGGACCCATCATGAGGTTTTAAGAGTTGCATCATTACAAAAAAAAAGATTGAGCTGTTTCAAAGAGGTGTGGCGTTGCAGAGGTCACTTAAGCTAGCTACCCATACTCCGACTCTTGACATCATCTCAACCAATCCAAAATGATGGAAATCAATTCATTTCAAGGGATCACAAGATTCAAAAGAGCTAACCTAACTTTTGGCCTCACCTTAAACAATCCCGAGGTTATGAGTCACAGATACAATATTCCTAAGATAACTAAGTTGACAAAACTAGCAAACTTTAATCTGTATGAAGAACAATCTCACACATAGAAAACGGAATTCATCAAACTAAATCAAACTACGAGTAAGGAAAGAGACAGAGAATTAGGCTTACCTCCAATACACACTACTTGCTATAGCAGCCATAATAAGAGGAATAATCAAAAGCCTTCCTTCTTCGCATCAACCCTTTCAATGACAAGGATTGCCACCAGTGAAGTGAAAGCAACAGTCATCTCCATGAACAGACAAAAGTTAAAGAATCAAAATTGTCAAACTAAAAAATAAAATAAAAAATACAGTAATGACCAAGGTTTTAAAACTGTTTGTTCCACTAAGAACGGCCGTGACAAAATAGTATTGGAAGGTGCGATACAGATATTGTTATTTTATGATGAAAAGAAAAATTGTGTTAATTCACACTGCGAGCGCAATCAATATCGCAACGCGAGTTAAGTAAAACCTTGGCAATGAGTGAATTCAAGTTCCAAGGAAGAAAGAACTCACAGGCAACCTATCAAACACAAGGCCATTATCATTTGGGCCTAGATGATAATAAGAAGACCCAAAAGCCACTGAAGTGACAGCCACATAAAAACATGTCCAAGCCCATAGCTCACCTTGCAAACTTTAGCCATAAATTGAATTTCCAATCATATAACTCATAACACAATCCACATCAGCTAAACAAATTGTCTGAATTGAGTATCACCTGAAGTTAAAATAGTTGCTATATTGGCAAAGCATAAGGCCAATGAGACCAATAGCCATGAATGGTAAATTTGATATCACATTGAATGCATTGGGAATACCTGAAAACAATTAAAAACAAGAGCATTGAATGAAAGGACAAGGAGAAGTTGGAAAGTGGAAAGAGTAATTAATAACCTAAGAAATCGCGTTTGTCAGCGAAATCATGGTAGCTTTGAGGTTGAGGAATGGATGGGGTTAGTTTCATGAATAGATAGAAGGAAGTAACTGCAATTACGCATGCCTGCGCAGTTTGTTTTGTCATTGTTTTTGCAGAGTTGTTGATGGAATGGGAGAAGAGAGATTGAGTCGGCCCGCGAGAGGAATGATGTAGCATAAATGCAGTGACGGTGACGGTGGTCGGCGTGACGGTGCAGGTCTCCATCACGCTTCACCGCGCCACTTTGTCTTTTATTTTCTCACAAATGTAACAGCTTTCCTATTTGTACACCCACCAAATAGTTACACCAACACTGTACACAGTATTACATATAGTTTTTTTATTTTAAAAATAAAAATGAACAGCGTGTGAACAGTGTTTGATATCGATGAATAGTGTTCGTGAACAGTATAAATAATGACTTTTATTAATAAAATGAAGTTGGTTAATCAAATATAAAATATTGATTAATATAGTGATGAAGTTGGTTAATAGATATTCCGATATTAAAAATAATTTTTAATAGTAAAATAAAGTTGGTTAATGAAATGTAAAAGTTGTTAATGAAGTTAAGTTGGTTAATAGATCGCCCAAATTTTAAGTAATTATGAAGTTGGTTAATAAAATATAAAAATTTAGTTAATAAAATTATAAAGGTGGTTAATGAGGTACTTTTGTTTTTGTACTCCGTCAATCCAAATATACAAATATAATACTACTACTGCATCTATCAATTATCTACTTATTATCTACTTATAAAAATCAAACTACAATTAAATTACATTAATGACTTAATTAGTAAAATTCTAATTTATTCTTAATCCAAAACCAAGTTAATCTTTTCTTAACACTCCTATCACCACATTTATTTGACATTTATTATGACTGATGTGTTATTCTATTATTTTTTTCTCCCACTTTTTAATTTTTTAATTCACACACTATATACATAATACAACAAGTTAATTAATATTTTTATTTATTTTATTCCATAGCATTAACACAACTAACCCTACATTTCACATTTGAAATTCAAATTAACACAATAATTAGTTATGTATGTAGGTTCATGCACTAGGTTGGAATAAGAGGAGTCTATTATCAATGAACCTTTTGTACAACTTTACATAAATCGATTTGCCTCTCTTTGATGATTCCCCTAACTTCTACTCCATTCCAACTCTTCATACTTCTTCAAACACTCTCTTCACTCTCTGCCACATATTCATATCAATCTCTCATGGTTGTTACTTTCTCAAATCTACACACCCAGAGGTCTCAAATCCCTCAACAATTTCCTCTCCAGAAAAACCTATATCTCTGGTAAACTCAAACCCTTTCAAATTAAATCTTAGTTTAATTTATTGTTTCAAATTTTTTTGAGAATTTGATTATTTAAATTTTGTATTTTTGTTTGTTTTTCGATGATTCAGGGGTTCGTGTCGAGAGTTTTAAACCATGACGATTTTTTCCATCGTGAACTACTGGTGTTAATTCTTTCTTGCTATTTTTTACTTCTTTTGCTGATTTGTTGATTATGTTTGTGTGTTCGATTTTATTATTTTATTGGCATAGAAAATGATTCACCATTGCTCATGCTTTGTTGCTGATCATACAAGAAATTATTTTAAAACAATGAAGTCGCCACCTAATTTTATTTATTCTAAAAAGAACGGGGAAATATGGATAAAACCATGAAATCGGATAAGGCGGTCTACGTGACCAAAAGACATGGATTCGGGAGCCGGTTATGCAAGAGAAAGGTATTAGCACCCCTCACATCATGGTACTCGATGAGACCCGTTTAATTCGTGCGTGTTTAAATGTGTTTATTGCTAATTTCTAAATTATGAATAAGAAAGAAGAAAAGGGATTTGTTTATTATCATGATAAAAAAATGTTAAATGATATTCGTGAAAAATTAATGAATGATAAATGATAATAATAAAAAATTAATGATAAAAACATATGAATAATTTAGTTTTTCAATTTAAAATATTTTTACTAAAAAATTAATTTTAAGGATGTCTTTTTAACTTAAACGTGATATGCTTATATCATGTTTTGGTTTTTAGATTTATAATACTAATAATTTGTTTTTTTATTTTATTATTATTATTTTTTAATTTAAATTCTTACTTGAAATAAAATATATTTTGTAATTTAATATTTTTAGACAAAAGTTATAAAAACAAAACAAAATAATTTCTCATAATCATTATTTATTTGTTAAGTTAATTTCAATATCAAATTGAGTGTTAGTTTTTTTTTTTTTAAAGTCAATTTGATTAATGAAATAAATATTTTTAATTATCTATTTTATTCATCATACCATTAACATAAATATATATTAAATTATTAATATTGTAATTAATTTTTGCGTATTCTTAGATATGATTTTTGATTTACCTACTAATATCTAAACTAATAAATGTTAAATTTTTTTTTATTTACCTATTTATGATTATTCGACATTCTTAAAAGTTAGAACAAAAAGATTTTTGTTTTTTATAAAATTTAATACTTCATCTACTTAATTTTATTTTATCAGTAGAGGAGAGAATTTACGATATTTTAAAACTCTCCCTTATTTTATTATTAATAGAATTTGGTATTGAAAGAGTTGATGAATGTCAAGTGGGGGTTGTTGGCATATACAGTTTTATTTTAAAAACATATTATTTAGTCATGAAAAAATTGTAGTCATGTAAAAAATGACAAATAATAATCATGAAAAATAATGATAAATGGTAAAAATTTATAAAATTATTAACACAATTGTTTTTAACATGATATAAAGTCTTGATTTGACTAAATATTATTTAAACGCAAAAGTTTATTTGTTTATTTGTTTATTTGTTATTTATATATTTTTAAATTAATTAATAAATTTATTTATGATTATTATAATATTTTATTTTAAAGAAAAATGATATTTTATTTCTATCTTTATAATAAAATAAATAATAAAATAGTATTGCTATCCATAAAATTTTATAATATAATAAAAAATTAAAATATTTACATTTGTCTTTTTTTATATATAATATAGTTAGAATATTTATTTTATTCGACAACAAATTAAAAAATCACTTATGATTATTATAATATTTTATTATGATAAAAAATAAAATTTTATTTCTAACTTTATAATATAGTAAGAAAATTAATATAACTCAATATTCTAACTAATTTCAATTACATAACTACTTTCAAGATAACATGAAGTGTAGATATTCATTTAGAACTGAAATTTGACGTATAGGTTTTTAAAATTGTAAATATAATATAATAAGTGTATATTAAAATTGTAAATTTGACGTATATAATTTAAAATTGTATAGATTTTAAACTCATATTTGATGGAATCTATTTTAAAATAGTGTATATTTTAAATATAATATAATAAGTATATATTTCGATGTTTAGGTTCCTGTTAAGAGTTTGTACCATCTTTTTTATTATACATCATAATATTGAACTTCCTCTTTAATATACAACAATGATATTATACATCATTTGTCCCATTGGTTTTGTGGTACTAACTTTTCATAAATAATTGTAGAACTTTTTCAATTGAATAGAAACACACGAATATTTAATTTTGTACTTAAGACTAATAACAATTTACCAGTCAAATGAATAGAAACACATGAATATTTAATTTTTACTTAAACTAATAACAATTTACTTAGAAAAATTATATATATATATATATATATATATATATATATATATATATATATATATATATATATATATATATATATATATATAAGTTAGTTAATGTGGTGTGTTATAACCAATTACTAATTCATACTTTATAAATGATAATCTTATATACGTGTAATGTGAATCCAAGACCCGTGCTTGATATATATATTTTTAATTGAAAATCATATCATATCCGCAAACATTTCTATATGATCTTTTATTGTATGAGGTTTCTCGTGATTTAGTTGAATATGTGTTGTGACACAGAATCTGTTGAAATTTTGGGAAGAATTTCTTTAATCAAAGGTTGTTGTTGAAGCTACAATGTTTCTCAATTTAGCTAATGTTAAAAGACATATAAATAAGACATAATATAGATATTCATTTAGAATTGAAATTTGACGAGGAGCTGTCATGCTAGGTTTGTAAAAACTGTAAATATGATATATAGAAAGAAGAATTTAAAACTGATATTTGACAGAAAGCTGTCATAAATTTTAGGTTTGAAAAAATTGACTTATATCTAAAAAGTAATATTATTTAAATTGGAAAAATGATTTTATTCTTGAGTTTTGTTAACTCATCTGGATTAACAAATAGATGTGAACGTATCGTATCTATGAGATACCAGCTCTAAACTATTCATTTTAATGTCCATCTTGTAACTTTTTTTTTATGTTATATATAATTGAAGTTATAAAATTGGTTGTACGATTTTTATAAATACAAATAAATACTTAAAATCGGTAGTGAAAACATGTAATGTGTATTTTGATTCAAAATACTATTTGGTTCAAAATAGATTGATTTTTTGTTGAATTACATGAACTTATCTTTATCTTTGATATATATTAAGGAACTTTGCAAGTCATAATTAGATACATGTAGCATAAAATCCAAACGGGACCCGTGCGACAATACGAGTTTCTTACTAGTTTGAAATTCAAAATTCTAACTTTCTTTGGTCATATATGTAATTTTACGCACCTGTTAGGTTTTATGAGCTCAAATTTTATTAGAAAATTTCTTTTTTCTTACTAGAATTTTTTTTCTCCATCTAGTACCCTCTCATATATTTGTTGCAAATAATTTAAAATATTCCTAGAATTTGTAATAGTACTTGAGAACGTACCACCAACATGATTTATAAATTTATTTCACAAATGCATTTGCAAATTCACCTATCAGCAAAATTCGCAAGTGCACTTGCAAAGTTTTCCCAATGTTGTTATTTTTAAGTATTTAAGGTTAATTCGCAAGTGCACTTGCAATTTTGCAGAAACAAAACATGTCCACCATTTGCACCATTAATTATAAATTTTTAGATTTTGGGACATGAAAAAAGAAATAAATTTATTGAAACGTATAGAAATTAGCGTCGACAATTTTTTGGTGCATTTTAAAATGTAATCGAATCATTTTTTGAATGTATTGTCGAACATATTATAAAATCTACACGTTTCAATACATATATACATATTATCTATATTTAGTTTTACAATTATTTATTTTCTCCATGTCCCAAAATCTAAAAATCTACGATTAATGGTGCAAATAATGATATGTTTTTGTTTCTGCAGAATTCATAATTGTACTTGCGAATTAACCTTAAATTCTTAAAAAAAAAACATAAGGCAAACTTTGCAAGTGCACTTGTAAAGTAAATCTAAAAAATCACGTTGGTGGTGCTCACAAGGGCACTTGGAAATTTTGAGGGATATTTTGGATTTTTCGTCGGGATCTAGAAGAAGATCACTAGGTGGAAAAAGAAATTCCCTTTTATTATTATATACTTTATACATATCCAAATTTTCTTATTCATTAGTTACGTCATTAGTGATTTTTGTTATATCAATCATAATAAATCCGTCAATGTAATTACTAATCATCGATGATCTACGTTGGGCTTAACTTTGGCTATAGTCACACCAATTTCTTCTCTTTTATATATATATATATATATATATATATATATATATATATATATATATATATATATAATTTTTGTCTCTTCCTAATATTAAAAAAATCATACCAATTATCACATCAATGATGGTGGATCACTGATTTATTGATCGAATTACTGAGTCGTTGATTGAATTGTATGACTAAACAGATAAATGAGTTGAATAAATCGGATAACTCAATTGAATAAATCAGTCTTTCTAACAAAACTATATAATTATTAAATTAGCCAAACCAAATGATTCAATCTCTACAAAAATCATGACGCCTACCCAAATTTCAAAATATCATAATTTTTCAAGTTCATTTTTTAAATTCAAATTTTAAACATAATTATCACTCACAACAAAATAGTATAAAATACCAACCAAAATAAATTTTGAGTAAAGTTTAATTGAAACATAAACTAAATAACTAAATAAGTGAAATGTCTAATAAATTTAATTCTAAAGAGGGAAAGTTGTTTCAAATAAATTTTGAACGAAGTATACTTATATTTTAATTTTATTTACAAAAATCATCAAAACGACGTTGTTTTGTGTGAGAAAAAACAAGCATTTAATCCTTCGATTTTTATCGATTTTGGTCGATTATGGCCGATTCTCACTGATTTAATAGCTTATTAGGTCCAGCTATCAAATTAGACCGATGACCCTTCTGATTTACGGTTCGATTGGTCAGTCCAATCAGGTCTTTGAAACACTGTCACCACCTCTCAAGTTTCTCTCTAACTTTTATATTTTCTAACCTCTCATATTTAGTAAACGGTTTTCATTATAAATACATTTATTTAAGAATATATATATATTTTTAATATAATTTTATTTATAATTTCTTCACATTTAGCCATGCCAAAATATAATTTTTGAAGCGGTCTCTATCACTAATAGTGACATAACTAAATATCATAGATTCATCATAAAATATGTAGCATGGAAATCACATAAAATTAATTTGTACATTTCAATTTTCAATCGGTCATACTTTTCTTTAATGAAATCATGAATGTCAAATTTTATAAACTCAAATCAAAATCAAAATATACCTCAGTAATACCAACCTTATTAATTATTCTAAGTGTGGAGGGTTACAAGTTTAAAAGATGGTGCATGTGAGAGGATCCTGATTCATGATATGTATGAATGTTATTATATATTAACCTTGCATGAGATTGAAGTACAAATACCTGAAGCCTTTAAACCCATAAACAAGGGTGAAAAGATTTAGTTTGAGATGAAATCTTCCACTTGTCTGACTAGAAATGATAAACATACTCCAATTTTTAATTTAAGTAGACGATAATCTACAATAGTCCTCGGTAATAATTCAAAATAGAAATAGAAATAGAAAGGATGGATCTTCTTCCACTAAAAACATATAATTGTAGTAACCGTATTTGTTATGCTATAAATGCAAACCAAAGAATTCCAGGGAAGCATTTTATAGCAAAGAAAGCAAGAAATAGTTAAAGGTAGTGAAAGAGAAAAGGAATTTGTTGGAAGGACTTTAAGATTTTTGTGAAAAAATTGTGATAAAAATAAGTGCAAAACATTTGATATAATTTATAAGTTTCTAAAGTTATTTTTAGTCTTATTGGTAACAACTACTAGCATGATATAATAAAATGAGTAATCAATAGTTAAATAAATATCTTATAACTTTTATAGAAATAAAAAGAGAGGTTATTGGAACAATTAACAATAATAATATTATTTTAGCACATTTTAAAAAAAACACATAGTAGATGATTTTCATTATAAATATATTAAATAATATTATTTCTTATTTTCAATATAATTTAGTTCATATTTTCTGTACAACCACACCATTATAATGTCCGGAACCTCCCATGTCAACCCCAGTCCAGAAGCAGTACCTATACCAGAATTAACCAATCTTAATTTCAATTCCAATTTAGAATCCAGAATTTCGAAATATCATAATGTGCCAAATTTGCAGTACTAAAAGTAGTAGCAGATACGTTTAATTTCCTTCAATTGTGACCGCTTAACGTAACGTAAACAGAACAAAATGTACAACCTTGGAACAATGCCACAAAAATATTCAATTAACTACCACGATAGCTACAAAACCCACCGCTATTATGAGGTTAAATCTCCTTCAATTAGTTATGTTGCTGTTTCACTGTCTTATTTTACTTTTTTTCTTCTTTCTAAATATAGTTTAATGTTAATCTAAAAAGTAGTATATAACTACATGGTGAAGGTTTTAAAAAACGGTCGGGGTTGCCAAATCCGTTTTGTCGGCCGTTTTAGCGTCCGCGGACCATTTTTTAAAGGAACAGCCTTAGCAGCAAGTATGAAGTGTTTAGCACAGTGCTTAGTTTCTTTCTGGGTTCTATTTGGTTTCTGGTTTCAGAGGTATTGTAAAAGGGTTTGATCCAAAACCCATTATGTTTTTTTGTAGCTTTTACTTTCACATTGTTATTGCTTTTGTCATTAAATATAGTGTTTGGTAGTTAAATGTGGGTTTCGAAAGTGATGTTTTGGACCAAGAAGGTTGTTGGAGTCAAATTAAGGAATCTCAACATAGATTCATTATGTTTGTTCAGGAAGCTTCATTTTAGGCTCATAATAAATTGCAGAGAATGAATGTGAAACCTTGATGTTTTGTCATTATTATGTTGGCCATAATTTATATTTGTTTGTGTTATTTTCAGTGTGTCATCCGATAAAGGTTCTGTGAGAAATATATACCGAGCTGCCTCGCCGCCGAGAGGTTGGAATTCATATGATGCATTTTCGTGGATAATTTCTGAACAAGAATTCTTACAGAATGCTGAAATTGTATCTCAGCGTCTTCGTGCTCATGGATATGAGGTATAAATACTGAAAGGAGCTATAGGATTAGTAGTGCTTTGGTTGTGTATATATTGATTTCTTTGTTTGTACCTTTTGTAGTATGTTGTGGTGGATTACCTCTGGTATAGGAGGTTTGTAAATGGTGCTAATAGTAATTCTCTTGGATTCGACGTCATTGATGAATGGGGAAGGATGGTTCCTGATCCCGGAAGGTGGCCTTCTTCCCATAATGGGAAGGGATTCTCTCAAATAGCTAAAAAAGTGCATGAATTAGGTTTGAAGTTTGGGATTCATATTATGAGAGGGATAAGCACACAAGCTGTGAATGCAAACACCCCTATCCTAGACCCAGAAACGGTATTGCCTTGCATTTCTTTTCTTAGCTTGGTGGGCTAGTTTTGAAAGTTCTTGTTGACCTTTGATGTCCTTTTCTTGTGAATTCCTAGGGTCGTGCCTATGAAGAATCCGGTCGAGTGTGGCATGCAAAAGACATAGCAATTCCAGAAAGGACTTGTGCATGGATGTCTAACGGTTTCATGAGTGTAAATACAACGTTAGGAGCTGGAAGAGCTTTTTTGAAATCGCTTCACCAACAGTATGCTGATTGGGGTGTTGATCTTGGTACCGCCACTACTAACTTACTCTCAAAACATTTATACTGTCATTCATCTACAAAGTATTGATTGATTATACATTCATGCATTATTTTTTATGCCTTTCTTGCAGTGAAACATGATTGTGTGTTTGGTACTGACTTGGATTTAAATGAGATCACCTATGTATCTGGGGTATTCTTCGGTTTCCTCTCTTATCTTCCTCCAGTTGACTTGTATAGAGATCGTAATATATATTTCATACCAGGTTCTCAGCCAGCTTAAGCGCCGCATTACGTATTCTTTATCTCCCGGACCTGGCGCAACACCAGCCATGGCCAGGCAAATCAATGGACTAGTCAACATGTATCGTGTAACAGGAGATGACTGGGATACATGGTGGGATGTCAAGCCTCACTTTGATGTTGCAAGGTGATTAAGTTGTTTAAGAGACTTTTAACGGTCTTTCTATTATGTAGCAATAATACTGCTTCTCTGTTAAAGTGCTGTTATCTTACCACATAATTATCATATTACATAACTTCGGTTTATTAAATCTGAATCAGGGACTTTTCTAATGCGAAATTGATAGGAGCAACTGGTTTAAATGGATATTCTTGGCCTGATTTGGACATGCTACCATTTGGCTGGTTATCCGATGCAGGTGAGACAGGGAAGCATTCTCTCGATTAAAAACTAGCTAAAATATGGATTTTTTAAACCTTTTTTTCCTTTCAATTTACAGGTGCGAATCAAGGTCCACACAGGTATTGTCGCATGACTCTAGATGAGCAAAAGTCGCAGGTATTGATGAATAGTATAACCGAGTTGCTTTCATATATACTTCATGTAATGATGATGTGCTTGCATGCATTATGATAGATTCTGAGTTAATTCATTATCATCTTGTAGATGACTTTATGGGCTATGGCAAAGTCTCCCTTATGTATGGAGGAGATCTATGGATGATCGATCCTTTCACATTAAAATGATCACGGACCCTACCCTGCTAGAGATTAATTCTTTCAGCTCAAACAATAAGGAGGCAAGGGATCCATTTAAATCCTTTTTATCTCTCTGATGAATAGTTTCCATTTGAAGGATAAACTTATCGAAAGCTGATATCCTTTTTACTGCAATGACAGTATCCTTATGCCCGTGGCTTTGTGCCTTCGAAGAATGAAGATCCCAAAGTAAACAAAACTACACATACATTAGGCCTAAGTAGCTGCAGTGAATCGAAGGCAAGTGGTTGGACTGCGGAAAGTGTTTACCATGAACTTGAAAGAATCTGTTGGAAAGAGAGTTTAGAAAACAAGAACCTGCAACCTTTTTGCGTAAACAAGAGAGAACTTCAATACAAATTGTAACAATTCTTTAGCTTTAGCTTTATCTGTTCTATTTATATAACTCAGTTGATTATTCATGTTGTTACCAACATAAATTGTTTTATTGATATTGTTACAGAAACGGAGACAAATATCCCGGGATAAATCATTTAGTTTCCACTAACGAAATGAGACTTTGCATGGACGGTTCTCCCAAACAAAAAGTTAGCGCCAACGAGTTCAAGATAGGCACATTTTCTCCTTGTACATCGAATTTAAATCAGGTATGTCGCAGTCCATATTTGAGTTACAAAGTGTATGATCGATTCTAGTGGAAGATGATCAATGTTGTCTTTTAACAGATGTGGAACCTAACCTCTAACGGAACCTTGGTAAATAGTTACTCTGGTCTTTGTGCAACACTAAATTCTGTCCAAGGTAAACTTTAGTACAGATAGTTGTAATGCTTCTGATATTAAATATAAGCAAAATGTAGACATGTGTATGTTTTTGCTTACATTTAAGATCAAAAGAAGTATAATGTGTTTTTCTTCCTAGTCTCTATTACACTCATAAAAGCAAATTGGGCGATTGTGCAGTTAATGCTAACTTAAGCGGGGTTCGTTCATGGGTTGCAACAGGAAGAAAAGGTGTGTTGCAGCATCAAAACATCAAAGTGTAGTATAGGCTTTGGTGCTTCTTTTCAATGTCCTGATAATAAACGCTAACGTTGTTGTATTGGTATTCAGGAGAATTGTATCTGGCTTTCTTCAATCTGAGTGATAAGGAGATGTCGGTAGAAACAACGACATCAGACTTGAATACGTTTTTACCTGGTGGAGGCTTCCAAACATGTCAAGGAACTGAAGTATGGACTGGACAGAAAATTGTACCAAAGGAAACGGGAGGGGTGATAACAGCAGCCGTTGCAGCTCATGGATGTGCAATATTTGCTTTTACTTGCTAATACTCTGGCTTCCTATTATTCAAAAGAAAAGCACAAGATAAATTTATGAATAGCATCTCATTGTTGAGTTTTTTATATTCTCTTTTTCTGGTTTGAGATGTTAAGTTGGTTGGTGTTATTGGAAAAAACTTGGAATGATGATAACTTGGAGTGAAAGTTGGAATGATTTATTGACATTAAATGTGTGATAAATGAGCACAAGTAAGAACTAGTATGGAAGTGAATTTGAAAAGATTCATTTTAGTCCCACATAGGAGGGAATACAAATACTAGTAGTGTTTATATATTCCAACTTGGACTATTGGGTTGGGCACCCCAATTTTATAAAAGAGTGAGGACACACTCATAAGTCATCTAGACGCGCGCTGTCCGGCCGGCCGGTTCAGTCTAGATGAATTAATTTTTTATAATCCGAATTATTGGAAATTAGGTCCACATATTAATTAGTTAATTTTTGACTTGTTGACCAAGTAGAAAAACGGCCTCGTTTGACCACGTTTCTCTCCATGGATTTAGGTCCACTCATTGTATACTGAAAACAACAATTTTAAGACGTTTCATTGCCATGGCCACTGAGGAAATTATCGATGCTTCCGCGACCGCTACTGTCTCTGACAAACCATTCAAGTTTGAGGGTTCCAATTTCAAGTGTTGGCAAGCTAAGATGAAATTCTTCTTAACTCTAAAGAAGGTTGCCCACGTTTTGACTGAGGATGTTCCTGTTGCTCCTTCCGAACAACCGAACAAACTAATGGTGCCAAAACCGTGACTTGACGGAGTTGCTAAAACTGAATCGACAACGCAAAAGCTAAAGCTGCAACAGATGATCTACAACTCAGGAAAGAAATCGCCTTATGGCAAGAGAATGACTACCTTTGCAAAAATCACATTCGCAGCTTTTGATGATACGATTACTACAAGAATTACAAGACCGATAATGTATGGGAAGCTCTGCAAAAGAAATATGATACTGAAGAAGTAGGTACAAAGAAATATGTTGTCAGCCACTACTTGAACTACAAGATGGTGGATGAAAAGTCTGTGGAAGCTCAAAGCCACGAGATTCAAAAAATTGCTCATGAAATCATCACCAAGGTATGCCCTCAATGAATAATTTTATCGTTATAATTGACAAGTTGCCCTCGGTTGGAAAGACTTCAAAAATTTGCTTTGACATAAAACTAAAGAATTTTCAATCGAGAGTTTAATTGCTCGCCTCCAAATTGAAGAGGAAGCTCAAGACAAGATCGAAAGATGAAGTCTTAGTTGTTTCAAACATTAGAAAGAAATTTGCGGTTCAAGCCTACGGCAAACCATTAAAGAATCAAAAGTGCAATGTCAGAACCAAATTAAGAATGAGAACCTCTAGGGCCCCATACTCTAATTACTAGACAAAGAACCACCACCTCGAGAAATGATGCTCGGTTTTCAATTGCTACAATTATGGGAAACCGAGACATATGGCTAAGAAATGTAAGAGTGCCTAAACCACATCGCTCAAATGCACAGTTAACTCGACCGATGAGCAATTCATTGCTATGATCAAGTCAACTTGGTTGGTGGATGTGATGGTTGGTGGATGACATGGCGCCTCTCATCACGACGATCGTGTGTTCAAGACATACATGAATGTTTAAGATAAGAAAGTGTTTTGGAGATACCACACCACTAATGTCCGGTATGGAGATGTTGAATGAAATTCACCTCAGAAAGACTTTGATCTTGAAGGAAGTGATGCACATTCTCGAAATTAGGAAGAATCTTGTTTCGGTTTTCTTTTAAATAAAGGTGGTTTAGTCAAACTATAGGGAAGACTTGTACACCATTACTAAGAATGGTATTTTGTGGGGAAAGGGTACGCCACTGATGGCATGTTTAAGTTGAATGTTGTTTTGAATAAGATTTCTCCTTCCGTTTACCTTGTGTGTGATTTTAATCTTTTGCATGCTAGACTTTGTCACGTTAATAAGCGAATTATATATAATGCAAGCAACCTAGGCCTAATCCCTAAAATAAATGTTAATGATTCAATTAAATGTGAGTTTTGTAGTCAAGTAAAATAACTAAGACCTCACATAAATCAATTATTAGAGAATCTGATCCCCTAGATCTTATACACTCGGACATATGTGAATTAGATGGAAAGCTAACTAGAAATAGTAAACGTTATTTTATCACTTTTATTGACGATTGTTCAGATTATACTTATGTATACTCAATGAAGAATAAGAGTGAAGCGCTTGACATGTTTAAGTTGTAAACCAAATAGAGAATCAATTTAGTAAAAGATTAAGCGACTTCGTAGTGATCGGGAACCGAATATGATTCGATTTATTTAATGATTTTTATATGAACATGGAATTATACATGAAATGACTACTCCATATTCTCCGAAATGAATGGTAAAGCAAAGAAAGAAAGAATAGAACTCTTACGTAACTTGTTGTTGCAATTATGATGAATTCGCTCGCACCTCACCGGTGGGGAAATTTTACTAATTGTTTGCTATGTCCCAATAGAGTTCCCAAGTCAAAATTAATATCTCTCCTTATGAGATAGAAAAGAAAAGACAACCAAACTTGTCTTATTTGAGAACTTGGGGATGTCTGGCTTATGTCA
Organism: Vicia sativa; assembly: GCA_021764765.1. Lineage (NCBI taxonomy): Eukaryota > Viridiplantae > Streptophyta > Magnoliopsida > Fabales > Fabaceae > Vicia > Vicia sativa. The sequence continues at coordinate 37,820,947 of CM038795.1, read as the reverse complement.
GAATTCCGGATCCGAAACAAGTTAAACTCGCTAGAGCATACGAATGTGTATTCATTGGATATGCAACAAATAGTAAAGCATATAGGTTTTATAACCTTAGTACAAAAGTGGTCATAGAATCAAATGATCCAAAGAACAAAACTTCGACGAAGTAAACGAGCAAGAGTTGCTAAAGATTATGGGTCCGATTATACTACCTATAACGTAAGAAGATCCTATGAATCTTCAAGAAGCCTTGTCATCTCTGGATGCTGATTTATGGCAAGAAGCCATCAATGATGAGATAGAATCTCTAAAATCTAACAAGACCTGACACGTAGTAGACTTGCCTCCTGGTTGCAAACCAATCGATTGTAAATGGGTTTTGAAAAAGAAACTAAAACTTGATGGAAGTATTGATAAATACAAGGCTCGTCTTGTTGCCAAGGGTTTTATGCAAAAATAGAATATAGATTTCTTCGACACTTTTTCTCCTGTCACTAGAATTACATCCATTAGGGTACTTATTTCAATAGTTGCTATTTATAACTTAATAGTACACCAAATGGATGTTAAAACAACTTTCTTAAATGGTGAATTAGAAGAAGAAATCTATATGGAACAACCATAAGGGTTTGTGATCCATGGACAAGAAAGTAAGGTCTGTAAGTTAGACAAGTCTTTGTATGGACTAAAACAAGCTCCTAAGCAATGGCATGAAAAGTTTGATAACTTAATGATATCAAATGGGTATAAAGTGAATGAAAGTGACAAATGCGTTTATTATAAATCTGAGAATCGCATTTGCATTATCATATGTCTATATGTAGATGATCTACTCATATTTGGGTCAAACATCCAGACCATAAATGATGTGAAATCACTGTTATGCAAAAACTTTGATATGAAAGATCTCGGAGAAGCAAGTGTGATTCTTGGTATCAAGATCACGAGATCCGAGCAAGGAATTTCTTTGGATCAATCACACTACATGGAAAAGATCTTAAAGAAATATAATTATTTTGATTGTACACCAACCAAAGACACCATACGATCCAAGCGTGAAACTGCTTAAGAACATTGGTGAAAGTGATGATGAATATGCAAGTATCATTGGCGCCTTAGATATGCCAACGATCAGACGAGACATTGCATATGTTGTGGGATTGCCGCAGATTCACGAGTAGACCGAGTAGTGAGCATTGGCAAGCAATTGGGCGAGTCATGCGATACCTTAAAAGACAATGAACCTCGATTGCATTATCGAGATTTCTACCGCTTGAAGGATACAAGGATGCATTGGAATACGTTATTAGATGATTCTAAAGCAACTAGTGGCTATGTATTCAACATAGTTGGAGGAGTTGTATCTTGGAAATCAAAGAAACAGACTACCTTGGCTCAATCCACGATGGAGTCTGAAATGATAGCATTAGCAAGTGCTAGTGAAGAAGCAAGCTGGTTGAGATGCTTGCTAGCTGAGATTCCCTTATGGTAAAAACCCATGCCAACTGTGTTGATCCACTACGATAGTACCGCGGCTATTGCAAAAATTGAGAATCGTTATTATAATGGTAAAAGACGTCAAATTAGAAGAAAGCACAACATCGTTAGGGATTGTATCTCTAAAGGAGCTGTAAGAGTGGATCATGTACGTACTGATGAAAACTTAGCAGATCCTTTGACGAAAGGATTAGCTAGAAAGAAAGTCCAAAATACATCCAAGAAGATGAGACTAATGCCTATAAAGAAATGAATTACTCATGATGGTAACCCGACCTAAATGACTGGAGATCCCAAGAAACAGGTTCAATAGGCAATAACAAGTTATGAATAATATGAAATGATCATGCAAGTAAAGCATGATTCCTGAAGTAATGAAAGGATGAGATAATAGAAACTCTTAATGAGATCTATACTCTGTATGAGGGAGTACCTAGGCTACAGGAGTACTCTTGATAGACTCACCTATGTGATTGTGAAACTTTGACCGGTTTCTATGGAATTGCGAGGCAGAATTCCTAGAGCCTTCACTAAACCGGGATACACGTGCAGGGCCATTTAAAGCACGGACTATCAGAATACACCTTAAGAAAAGATTGTGTGCGGCGGGTATGATGTCTGAGATAGAGTTCAAGACAATAGTGTCACTCTTGTTAAATCGGAATTCTACTTGCTATGCAAAGGTTCAAGTCGTAGACACCTTTGCTTATGCACAATCTTAGAAAACGTCTGACGTTACTTCTAAAATCACCTTTTTAAATTCAAGTGGGGGATTGTTGGAAAAAACTTGGAGTGATGATAACTTGGAGTGAAAGTTGGAATGATTTATTGATATTAAATGTGTAATAAATGAGCACAAGTAAGAGCTAGTATGGAAGTGAATTTGAAAAGATTCATTTTAGTCCCACATAGGAGGGAATACAAATACTAGTAGTGCTTATATATTCCAACTTGGACTATTGGGTTGGGCCCCAAGGGGCATCCCAATTTTGTAAAAGAGTGAGGACACACTCATAAGTCATCTAGACACACACGCACACCGCCGCCGTTCGTCCTTCTGGCCAGCTCGGCTCGACTCAGTTCGACTCGGTCTAGATGAATTAATTTTTATAATCCGAATTATTGGAAATTAATTATTATTAATTAATTAATTCGGTAGAAATTAAATATTATTATTTAATTAATTATAAAATCTTAAGAATTAGTATTTAATATTAATTAATTGCAAAATGATGACGTGTCATACTCGAAGACCAAGTCTTAACCTAATTTTTGACTTGCTGACCAAGTAGAAAAACGACCTCGTTTGACTAGGCTTGTTCCACTCTCCCACGTTTCTCTCCATGGATTTAGGTCCACTCATTTGGATTCTTTTTCCTATAAATACAGTTGCTCATTGCATTTGTAAATCACTCTAGAATTCAACAAAATTCGAATTCTATCTTCTCTCTCAATTCTACTTCTAATTATTATTCTTCTTTTCGACTGGGTTTTATTCCAGATACTAAGACTGGTCATAATCGACTTCCTCTTGGTATTTTACAATCATATCGACTTCCTCTTGGTATTTTACAATCATATCGTCCATGTATACCTCGAGCATGTCCCTGATTTCTCCTTTAAAGAATTTATTCATCATTCGTTGGTATGTTGTGCCAATGTTCTTCAAACCGAAGGGCATCACGTTGTAGTGATAGTTTCCCGATTCGATTATGAAGGCCGTATGAATTTTGTTCGTTTTAGCCATGGGAATTTGGTTATATCCCGAATAGGCTTCAATGAATGAAAGCAATTTAAAACCTGCAGAATTGTCAACGAGTTTATCGATGTTGGGCATGAGATATGCGTCTTTTGGACATGCCTTATTAAGATCAAAGTAATCAGTGCATATGCGCCATTTTCCATTATTCTTTTTCACAAGTACATGGTTGGACAGCCACGTAGTATATTGGGCTTCCAATACAAAATTGGCCTCAAGAAGGTCCCTAACAACTTGCTCGACAACCTCGGTATTTTTCATGGACTGCTTTTTCCTGCGCTATGCTACGACCTTAAGGGAAAGATCAATAGTAAGATGGTGACAAGTGACCTCTGTGTCGAGACAAGGTATTCCGGCCGCACTCTAGGCAAAGAGGTCGGCATTGTCCTTCAAGCAGGCTTTGAGCTGGTTTTGAGCTAACTCTGGAGGTCCGCCCCGATCTTGACTCCTCTGTCGAGGTCGTCACCGAGTGGAACGAGCTCGAAATCTCCTTCTGGGATTGGGTGCATGTGTTGCTCTGAGGGTCCTTCTGAGCTGTTAGAAGCGGGCACATCTTCTTCGATCATCGGAGCTTTACCCTTCCTTTTTTTCTCGTCCAAGTCCTCTAGCTCCAGGCGATTGTCGAGGTTGATAGCGTCGACTCGAGGGAGGGGTTCTAGATTGTGAGAGATTTCTGGAAGGTCGACTATTCCTTTGGTCTGGGGTTGGAGGTTGATGGAGTTGAAGCCTTTCGATGCCTCGAAACATCTGGGCGACTTGATGTCTCCATGCAAAGTTTCCACATTTTAATATTTCATCTTCAGTGTACCGTGTATGGTACAACAATTAGCTCGACAAGAGTGGGTCGAATGAAAATTCACTGATACAAAGAAGGGCAATCGGCGACTAAGAACTGTGTCTTGATCGACCTGCCGGTTTCTTCAGCTACAAAGGTTACTATCAGCTCAACGTATCACCACGGCTTCGCTGTGGAGCCGTTGAACCCTTGTAGATCTGAACCAAGGTAAGGAGTCGTGGGTCTTGTTGAGTCAGAACGCACGGAAGAGTTGAGTGTACATTATATTGGTCGAGCTTCGACGACCAATATACCGACGTCAAAGTTAACCATTCGAGCACGAACAAGCAAATGAATGTTTGCGTTGGGGGCGCCTCCAGGTAACTCCTCTTTGTAGAAGGCCAGTGGATGAGATTTATCTTGGATTTTATCGAGGGTGGCGCCCAGATCCGAACTTTTACGAGATCGCCAAACTTTTTTGACCGATTCGATGGAGTTCTTGGTGAACCCTCCACCACGATGACCATGGCCGCTGGGAAGGATTCCTTGAACGTCGGTGTTATTAAGGTCGTGGAAGACGAAATCTTCTGGCCTAGATATACTCAAGGCCACGGGCATGAAGGACTCCTCTACGGGCTTTTCTTCCTCGACCTTACTAGATGAGAGAGTCTCATCTTTCATAAATTATTTCTTTTTGTATTGCTTGAGGTGCCAGTCTCTGATCAGGATCTCAATCGCATCCTTCAGATGGATGCAATCGTCCATCACGTGCGTGTGACTTTGGTGAAATTTATAGTATTTACTTTTATTTGTCCCTGGCTTTTCCAGGGTCTGTCGGGGGAAGCATACTCCGCCCTGTTTAAACTCAGAGTTTGCACAATCGGTCAAGATACGCTCCCGAGAGGTGGCGAGGGGGGTGTAGCCGATGAATCAACCAACCGGGCCCTTGTGGTCCCTAGAGTCGCGGGGTTTATCCTCTTGCCTTTTCTCCCCCCCCCCCGACGGGATGTCGAGGGGTCTTCATTATTTGAGCTCTTGACATTCTCCCTATGTCAGGTGTCACGAGCACAGTTGGAGGCTTCCTTCTCCTCGTACTGGATGTATGCCTGAGCCTTCAGGAGGAAAGCATCCAATGTTGAAGGAATTTCAATACCTAATGCCTTCGCGAAGTCGCTACGAGGTTGTAGTCCTCTTTTGAGAAGATACTTTTTTATATTGTTCGTAGTTGAGACTTGGACGGCTTCTTGGTTGAACCTCTCGATGTAGGCTCGGAGAGATTCTTCTTTTCCCTGAATGATGGCCTATATGGAGGCTTTCGACTTAGGGTGTCGTCAGGATGATGTGAAATGTCTGGAAAATAATCTTCACAGATGCTTCCAGAATGTGACCGACCTATCAGACATGCTTTTATACCATGTAATGGCTCCTTTCCTCAAGGTCGTAGGGAACAAGCGACATTTGATGGCTCTGCGGACTCCTCGATAATCGAGCAAGGCATCCCTGTTCTCGATGTGTTCTTGGGTCATCATCGCCGAGCTGGGGAATTTCTCCACCGGATGGGATGGGAATTTCCATGATAGTCCGACAAAAAGGGGGCCATGATGCTCGTTTTCATCGCTCTGGTTGGGGGAGAGGGAGACAGAGCAATTGTTTCTTTTGTGATGGGGGAGAGTTCTCTCTCCCGTCTTGATTTGGGTGACTGAGAATAATCGCAGGGGAGATATGGTTTGTTCTTCATCTTCTTGTGTGAAGGAGATATCCGATTTTTCCGAGGAGGGGGTGTGAATTGGTCATTTTAGGTCCGATTTTTCCGGGATGGTCCTGATTCCGACAGGTTTTCTTGGTGAGGGACTGTGGGAAATGGTCATTTTAGGTCTCTAAGGTGGAGACGATGGACGGTTCTTTTCCAGAGCCTCAATGTGATGGCCCTGCTAGAGAAGGAGGTTGTTAGTATAATTGAGGGCGGAAAGAATAACATCTAATGTTGGATTCGCGTTAGTCGTCAGTGGTGCCGAGGGCTGATGGAGGACGAGGTCGTCAACTTGATCTATGGGTTTCTGGTTATCCAAGAGCGAATCTTGGTTGCCAGCATCTTTGGAATCGGGGGAGGCGGTCTTGCCATCCCTGTGGTCAATGAGGTCCTCGAGACGAGGATAGGCATCACTCTTGTCCGTCTTTCAGACAGGTGAGAGAACGGTCTTTCCGCAAAGGAGTTGATCATTATTATCATTCACCTCGTTAGTATGAGACTATCTTTGATCTTGTGATATCGGAACGATGAATGAAGACGGGGAAGATAGTTCCCACAAATGGCGCCACTAATCTGAACAAGTGATCAAAATCGGAGATGGTCGGAATGGTTGAAGATCCTTCAAACAAGTTGATGTTGAGGAGGGGTGGTGTACCTGCAAGGCACTCCGATGCTAAAGTAAGCAAATGTTCAAAGAAGAGGATAAATTAGGGTTTAGAGTGTAAGAAAATGATACCTTGCCCTTAAAGATATGAGGGTTTATATAATGATGTTAGGAGGATTCTCATTGGTTGCTATATTTGGACCAAGATATGCGGGCCCACGAATATAGTCGTTCGAGCTGACTAGGTCAAAGTCGAGCAATGATGCTCGTAACTAGCCGTTATGTTGGACAAAAGGGGACATAACAAGCATAGTCTTCAGCGAGATAAATGCTTATCTGCTCGACATGTGTTGAGCTGAGGAAGTTGCGTGGCTAAAAAAACGAGCAGAATGAAGCCCCCAACGTGTTGCTGAATCTCGGTAGATCGTCGCACCTCGAAATGGCGTGACCTACCCGACAAGCATTCAGACAATCCAGAATAATATATATATATATATATATGTGTATATATATATTTGAGACGTCTCGATATAAAACCTCAATTTTTTTTATATGACGAAAAAACTTCATTATAATATTATTTGTTGCAGTGTAGGTCCAACACGCTTAGAAGAAATACTTCAGGATTATCTTCCTAGTTTAAGCAAGTTTACTAAGCGGCCATAAGTACGCTAAGCAAAAGTCCCTACGCACAGAAAAATCAGAAACAATAGAATATGAATTTTGAGGTTCCAACTCCCATTTTGACATCCAAACACGAACCCCAACATACATTATCACCCTAAAACGTACAAAGACATCAATAGAACATATTTTCCATCATTTTAACAAACATGCAAAGAATTTATCACAATCTAACCCCTTATCTTACTATCTTTTCCAAAAATTTGTTTGATCAATTCCAAAAGAGATGTTATGTCAAACAAGTCGTTAAGTTCTCTACTTAAAAGAGTTCAAAGACAATAATAACCTTGGTCGTTTCATTTAGTCCAAAATCCCTCAATTGAACCGATTAATGTGATTGACATTATATAAACCATCTAACGATATTACTAAGCATTAATATATTTATACTATATTTAAATTAGATAAGTTAATTATTCATCAAATCAATATTAAATTATGTTTGATTTTATTTTATTTTAATAAAAGAAAATAATATTTTTGTTGACCCTTATTAATATTCTCTCTAATATTTATTGTAAAAATAATTATTTTTAAAATTTATTTAACTATTAATATGTTTAAACTATGTTTAGATTAGATAAGTTAATTATTCATTGAATTAATCTTAAGTTATATTTGATTTGATTTGATTATTATAAAAAATAATAATGTTTTCTTTGACCTTTATTAATATTTTCTCTAATATTTATAATTGGAACAATTATTTCTAAATTTTATTTAACTATTAATATATATATATATATATTTAGAAATTAAAAAAATTAATGATAATGCATTGTTAATTTAAAGAATTATTATATAAATATTTAATCAGAATATTTTAAGTATTGTCTGATGTAACAATTCATTGATAGTGTAAAAATAATTTAGATTATCAAAATTTATTGATAGTGGAAAAATAATTTATACTATCTCTTTTATTAAAATAAAATCAACTAATTATTTATTGAATTAAAAAATAAAATAAAATAATTAAGAATGATTGTGATGTATGTGTAAAAATGTACAATCTGGATGAGTAAATTTTTGTTATTATTTGAAAAATATACGTGCATTTATATTCATACCATAAATATATCGCAAGATAAATGTTTGATGATAAGTGAGATGATACATCATTTAGTGTCGGTGTGTCACGGTTCAGTATATATTATTCGGTCGGACCGGGTTTAGAACAGACGAATTTAAAGTCATGTGCATCTCTCCACATATTTTTTTAGATAACGAATGAATCGAATCAAATTAAATCAAATTGAATGATATCGTATATTTCCTGTGTGCCAAATTTCCCTTTCATTCTTAATATTCACTTCGTTTCATAATAAGTGATTTATTTGAGCAATGCATACTTTTAAAGGAAATGATTAGATATACTACTTTTAATGAAAAAAATTAATATAATTTACTAAAACATCTCTATTAATTATAATTAATAAAATAGTTGAACAAATTAAAAATTAATAAATAAAAATATAATAATAAAATAATAATATTAATAAATAATGTATCGAAAATATAAATAAACAATTATTTTGAATAAGAAAAAAAATTAAAATAAAATAATTATTATGAGACGAAGACAATAACAAATCACCTATACCAAAAATAACCTATTTCCATTTCAATCCCAATTAATACTCAAATCCAGAATTTCGGAAATATCACCATGTGCCAAATTTGCATAACTGAAGTTGTAGCACACACGTTTAATCTCCTTCAAATGTGACCACTTAACTAACGTGAGCAACAACAAAATGTACAACGTTCGAACAATGCCACAAAAATATTCAGTTAACTACCACAATAGCTACAAAACCCACCGCTATTATGAGGTTCAATCTTTTCTATTTTAAATAAAAATAAACACCAAAAATATTGGGAAAAAATCTCAATTAGTTATATTGCTAACAATCTCATATTTGTTTCTTTTTTTTTCTTTCTTTCTAGAAATAATGTAATGTTTATCTAAAAAGTTTAGTATTTAACTACGTGGTATGTGGAACAGTCTTAGTCTTAGCAGCAACTATGAAGTGTTTCGCACTGTGTTTGGTTTCTTTCTTGGTTCTCTTTGCTTTCTGGTTTCAGAGGTACGTAATGTAATTTAGTAAATGTAACCATTGAAGGGTTGGATCCAAAACCCATTGTGTTCACATTGTCATTGCTTGTCATTTGTTGTTAAATGTGATGGATCTGTACACATGAATCAGTTACATTAAATAGTGTTTGGTAGTTAAATGTCTGTTTTGAAAGTGATGTTTTGGACCATGATTGTTGGAGTCAAATTAAGGATTCTCAAAACATAGATTCATTATGTTTGTTTGTGTCATTTCAGTGTGTCATCCCGAAATTTGTCTGTGAGTGCCATAAAGGAAGCTGCCTCGCCGAGAGGTTGGAATTCATATGATGCATTTTCGTGGATAATTTCTGAACAAGAATTCTTACAGAATGCTGAAATTGTGTCTCAGCGTCTTCGTGCTCATGGATATGAGGTATAAATACTGAAAGGAGCTATAGGATTAGTAGTGCTTTGGTTGTGTATATATTGATTTCTTTGTTTGTACCTTTTGTAGTATGTTGTGGTGGATTACCTCTGGTATAGGAGGTTTGTAAATGGTGCTAATAGTAATTCTCTTGGATTCGACGTCATTGATGAATGGGGAAGGATGGTTCCTGATCCCGGAAGGTGGCCTTCTTCCCATAATGGGAAGGGATTCTCTCAAATAGCTAAAAAAGTGCATGAATTAGGTTTGAAGTTTGGGATTCATATTATGAGAGGGATAAGCACACAAGCTGTGAATGCCAACACCCCTATCCTAGATCCAGCAACGGTATTGCCTTGCATTTCTTCTCTTAGCTTGATTGACCGTGTGTAAGGTGGGATAGTTTTGAAAGTTTTTATTGACCTTTGATGTCCTTCTCTTGTGATTTCCTAGGGTCGGGCCTATGAAGAATCCGGTCGAGTGTGGCATGCAAAAGACATAGCAATTCCAGAAAGGACGTGTGCATGGATGTCTAATGGTTTCATGAGTGTAAATACAGCGTTAGGAGCAGGAAGAGCTTTTTTGAAATCCCTTCACCTACAGTATGCTGATTGGGGTGTTGATCTTGGTACCGCCACTACTAACTTACTCTCAAAACATTTATAATGTCATTCATCTACAAAGTATTGATTGATTATACATTCATGCATTATTTTTTATGCCTTTCTTGCAGTGAAACATGATTGTGTGTTTGGTACCGACTTAGATATAAATGAGATCATCTATGTATCTGAGGTATTCTTCAGTTTCCTCTCTTACCTTCCTCCACTTTGACTTGTATAGAGATCCTAATATATATTTCCACTATGATCATCATATGACATGTCATGCCAGGTTATCAGCCAGCATAAGCGCCACATTACGTATTCTTTATCTCCCGGACCTGGCGCAACACCAGCCATGGCCAAGACAATCAATGGACTAGTCAACATGTATCGTGTAACAGGAGATGACTGGGATAAATGGTCGGATGTCGAGCCTCACTTTGATGTAGCAAGGTGATTAAGTTGTTTATAATTCATATCACTGTTTAAGAGACTTTTAACAGCCTTTCTAATATGTTGCAATAATGCTGCTTCTCTGTTAAAGTTCTGTTATCTTACCACATGATTATCATATTACATAACTTCGGTTCATTAAATCTGAATCAGGGACTTTTCTAATGCGAATTTGATAGGAGCAAATGGTTTAAAGGGAAATTCTTGGCCTGATTTGGACATGCTACCATTTGGATGGATAACCGATCCAGGTGAGACAGTGAAGCATTCTCTCGATTAAAAACTAGCTAAAATATGGATTTTTTAAACCTTTTTTTTTCTTCAATTTATAGGTGTGAATGAAGGTCCGCACAGGTATTGTAGGATGACTCTAAAAGAGCAAAAGTCGCAGGTACTGATAAATAGTATAACCGTGTTGCTTTCTTATATACTTCATGTAATGATGATAGATTCTGAAGTATATAAGAAAGCAACACATTATTTATGACTATCATCATTGCATCCATCGTAAATAAATACACTGTCAATATTGTGCGGAACCAAATAGTCATAAATATCATCTTGCATTATCCATCGTAAAATTAACTTAATGCATTATCATCTTGCAGATAACTTTATGGGCTATAGCAAAGTCTCCCCTTATGTATGGAGGAGATTTGCGGAAGATCGATCCTTTCACATTCAGAATGATCACGGACCCTACTCTGCTAGAGATTAATTCTTTCAGCTTAAACAATAGGGAGGCAAGTGATCCATTTAAATCTTTTTTTCTTTTTCCGATGAATAGTTTCCATTTGAAGGATAAACTTATAGAGAGCTGATATCATTTTTACTGCAATGACAGTATCCTTATGCCCGTGGCTTTGTGCGTTCGAAAAAAGAAGATCACAAAGTAAAGAAATTTACACATTCATTAGGCCTAACTAGCTGCGCTGAATCGAAGGCAACTGGTTGGACTGCAGAAAGTCTTGACCATGATCTTGAAAGAATCTGTTGGAAAGGGGGTTTAGAAAACAAGAATCAGAAACCTTTTTGCGTAAACAAGAGAGAACTTCAATACAAAGTGTAATAATTCTTTATCTTTATCTGTTCTATTTATATAACTCAGTTGATTACTCATGTTGTTCCCAACATAAATTGTTCTATTGATATTGTTACAGAAACGGAGCCAATACGTATCAAGAGAAATATCGCGGGAAAAATCATTTAGTTGCAACCAACGAAATGAGACTTTGCATGGATGGTTCTCCAAAACAAAAAGTTACCGCCAGTGAGTTCAAGATAGGCACGTTTTCTCCTTGTACATTGGATTCAAATCAGGTAAGTTTCAGTCCATATTTGAGCTACAAAGTGAGTGATGCACAAAAGTGTACAATTGATATTTGTGTCTTTAACAGATGTGGGAGCTAAACTCTAACGGAACCTTGGTAAATAGTTACTCTGGTCTTTGTGCAACAGTAAATTCCGTCGAAGGTAAACTTTAGTACATATAGTCAGTCGTAATGCTTCTGATATTAAGTATAAGCAAAATGTACACGTGTTTGGACCAAATGCAATTATATGTTTGCTTACATTTAAGATCAGAAGAACTATAATGTTTTTCTTCCTTGTCTCTATAACTCATACAGCAAATTGGGCAATCGTGCAGTTAATGCTAACTCAGGCGGGGTTCGTTCATGGATTGCAACAGGAAGAAAAGGTCTGTTGCAGAATCAATACATTGAAGTGTAGAACAGGCCTATATTGTAGTATATGCTTTGGTGCTTCTTTTCAATGTCCTAATAATAAACGCTAACGTTGTTGTATTGGTATTCAGGAGAATTCTATCTGGCTTTCTTCAATCTGAGTGATCAGGAGATGACGATAGAAACAACGACATCAGACTTGGACAGATTTTTGCCTGAGGCAGGCTTCAATACATGTCAAGGTACTGAAGTATGGACTGGACAGAAAGTTGTACCAAGGGAAACGCGAGGGATGATAGCAGCAGAAGTTGGAGTTCATGGAGTTGCAATATTTGCTTTTAATTGCTAACAGATTGGTTCCTATTATTCATTCATCATTCAACAGAAAAGCAGAAGATAAATTTATGAATAGCATCTCATTGTTGAGGTTTTTTATTCTCTTTTTCTGGTTTGAGATGTTAATGTGGTGAGTAATGGAATTGTTGTTTCATTTATTGAATAAAACTATGACTTAATTGGTACGCACCTTCCAAGTGTTGCTGCTGGTTTAAATTACAATCAATCATACATTGAAGTAAAACTAATACTTATACATCATTACAAAGTTTGAAAATCGAGAAATATTGTCTTGCTAAGTTTGCATTTTATATCATCAAAATAAGTGTAGAACAAAAAAAAACAAGAAGCAGTCCTAGTCATATTAAAGAGTCTCTAAAAAGTAATTTACCAAGTAATGATGTGAAAACAAAATCCCGGAACAAGATAAAGAAACAACAAGCATAAGTGATTTGTCGGAGTAAACATGAATAAAATAAATAATGAGCACACGCATTTACGTTAAACCAATCTATTATAGTCGCTGGACCGACCCGATAATATTTCAGAGATTCTGTTATAATTAAAAATATATTTTATTTTTTAATATATTAAAAAATTAATTTTTTTTTTAAAATAATAGATTAAGTCTTATATAACAATAAATCATATTTTATCATAAAAATATCATAACAATTGAGTTGAATATGAAATATTTCAAAATATATATAGTAATATCATTTGTTAAAGAGTAATTATTCAAAAAAAATTATAAAAAGCTAGATTAATATTAAAAGTATATGGACAAATATTTGTTGTCATATCCTTTATTAAAAATATTAAAAAAAATCATATGTGAAGTTTGACTAAAGCTAATTTATTATTAAAAATAGTTAGATTAAAATTAAAAATGTATAGACAAAAGATAAACACAAAATTACTTTTTAACCTCTATTAAAAATACACAGATATCATATCTGAAATTTGACTAAGACTTTATTTATTTAAATAAATTATATTTTAAAAACTGATTTTATGAGAATTTTTTTAAAAAAAATTTATAAGTACACTTTAATTATTATAGCATCACAGATTTTAAATTTTAAAAATTAATGCTAAATAACTTATAAGTTATGGCCAGTAGTTGTAGAATTAAAAAAATTAAACAGCGAAAAGCTTGCACACCAAAATTTTGTAATCGTAGAATTTAAAATATTTAAATAGCAAAAAGCTTGAACACCAAAGGGTGCGAATGATTTAATTATTAATTATTTAATTATTTAAAAATATAATTATATTTTATTACATTGAGTTTGAATATATTTTTCTCAATTATATTTAGTTATTAGAATTGTTTATTATAGATGCACTAAACAAAGCTCCCTTTTTTTAACTATATTTATTAATTTATCATCAGCATTTCCTATTTTAATTTCTTTTAAATAATGATTAAAATAACCACAAATTAAAATTAATTTTAAGATAAAATTATATAAGAGATTAATATTGGTAGCAGTTACTTTTTAAAAAAATACAAATTTTAGTATAAAAACTAAATATTTTAGTATTTTTCATATGTTTTTTAAAATTAATATTAAAATTTGGTGTTATTATAAAATAATGAGTAAATAAAATATAAGATAATATAAAAAAAAATATTAATAAAAAATATATTCATAAGATGATATAATTGTTATAAGTTATCACTATTCACTAATAAAATAATTCTTTTATGTTAATAAATTAAACATTAATGTTATAAGTTTCAAATATGAAATACACGTGTGATGAAGGATCTATTATTTAAAAAATCATATAAACTGATCAAGCGAAACAAATTAAATTAAACTAAATATTTTAGTTTGATTAATTTTTTACACATATTTTTTAAAAACACTTTTTTAACACATTTTAACAATTTTTTTTATATAAAATAACACTAAAACAACAAACCAAACTAAACCAAAGTATCATTTATTCGTAATTTTTTTCACTTTTAAATATTAATATTATAAGTTTTAAATTTGAAATACACGTGTATCACACGGATGAACGATATATTATTTAAAAAATTATATAAACCGATCAACCGAAATAAATCAAATTAAACTAAATTTTTTAGTTTAATATTTTTTTTACATATATTTTTTAAAAACACTTTTTTAACATATTTTGACAAATTTTTATATAAAATAAAACTAAAACAACAAACTAAACTAAATTAAATTTTTTTTTTGCAATAACCATGTTTTAAAAAAAACACGCAAATAACCATGTATTGAAATTAATTACCCAAATAATCATGTTTCAGGTTTAACATACAAGCAGGAGCCATCTCAGATGGCTCCTGCATTGATTTTTAACAAGCAGGAGCCAACCAAGATGGCGCCTCCATGTGTTTTTTTCCTAAAAGTCATCTCAGATGACGCTTATGTGTAAATCACATGGGAAAAGTCATCTGAGATAGCGCCTATGTGTATTAGGTTAAAAAAATCAATTTAAATTAAAGTGCATGACAATGTTGTGAAATAAAACTTGTATTATAAATTATCATTACAACAAATAGCAATTACATAAGTTTATTCCCGACGACCCGGGACGTGTAGACGACCACGGGTTCCACATGTGCGTCATCTCCTAACTCGTGTGATGCGAGGTTCTTGATCCGGCTGTTGTTGGGTCGATGGCACCTGATCATGAGTTGATGGTTGCTCGTAGTGAATGCGATTAGGATCCATGAATGCCTCAAGATATGCATTGCTTGTTGTACCGCTTTCGTATAAACGTGTTCCCATGTTCTCATAGCTTGGTCGTTGTGGTGGGGGGTTAGGTTCCATTTGGGGACGATAGCAGTCGTCATCCGTATATGTGGATTGTGAATTAGTGGGGTAAAAAGGAAATTGGGTGCTTGGAGACTCGTACCCATATGAATGGTGAGGGGTTTGGTACGGTGGTGGTTCGTGGTATGTTGGGTTGGTTGGAGAATATTCCTCGGGGAAGCCAGTGTCTGGGCTGAGGTGAGATGTTGATGAGCCCATATAGGGGGGTTGGACATATGCTCTTTGTTCGGTGTATTGTACTTGGGTGTGTGGCATATGTGAGTATTGGAATTGTGGGTCGGACATTTGGTTAGGTTGGTAATCAGGTTGAGGTTGGGGTTGGGGTTGGGATTGAATGTTGGTGGTTCTGTATCGTCGGGTTGGTTGGCGGGAGGTTGTGGATGTTGGTATTGTTGTTGGTATTGTTAGTGTGTTTGTTGGTATTGTTGGTGTGGTTGTTGATGGTGGTGGTGGTGTTGAGGTTGTTGTTGGTATTGTTGTTGAGGTTGCTGTTGGTGGTAGTGTTGTCGCGGTTGTTGTTGTGGCTCTGAAGGTTGCCCCCACTAGGTGCGAGGGTCGACCAAATAGCGGGGCTGAGAAATATGCATTTCTGGATTTGTCACTGACCGGTACCAAGCAATGTATTGACGAGAGAGTGTTGCATAATCTCGTCATCTTCGTAAACGGTAAATTGTAAGATATGGTCTGCTCAGTTTTTCCACATCCTACAATACTCCCTGGAAAAAATTCTCCAATTATCATATCCCCATTGAGCATCGACCCTTCTAAGATGCCAAGGATCCAAACATATCGGATCGCGTGGTATGTCTTGGAACATACCGAACTGCATCTTCACACCGTCGTTGTGGTGCATTTCCACAATGTTAAACCGTATGATTGCAGTCTTCGCAGTCCAAACCTCTGCATCATCATCATTGGGTCCAAACCTAAGTACGGTCTCCATGTAAACTGTTGATAAAAAAATGCAGATTAATGATAAATTTTACATAATATACGTTAAAGTTAAAATTAGTTGGAGTTAATCGAAATTACGTACATCAGTTGCGCCAAGGTGGTCTATTAGATTACGATAGAGGACAACATTGTGTCTCAGATTCTTTCCGTAATCCATGCCCGTTACGCTATACCTAAATGAATTAACATTTAATATATTAGGATTTTATATATATGAAAGATATAAATATTTTAATAATTAAACAATGTACTTACTTTGTTGCGTATGGAAAACTGAACGGTAGGTCGTTGACGGGATTAAGTGATTGCATTCTCCACCAACCCCATGTTTGAAGTAAGAAAGCGCATCCATTAAAAGTTTATGTGTCTTTCTTATCCACGTCCCCAAGTAAACTCAAGTACATAAAATTTATACTATTTCCTGTACTCTCGGGGAATAATAAACTCCCAAACATTAACATAATATAGTTTCTTGTTTTTATTATTTTTTCTTCCTCGGTGGAATTTTCGTCCAAACCAAGGGAATAATAATGCGCTCTAAGTGTGGATAAAAATACACCTTGGCCTCTTGCACTAGGACCTTCCACCATATTTCTACCCAACATCTCCTCGCATAGAGTGTTTGCTTGTTGGACCGGACCATTAACTGTCTTACCATTGATCGGAAGACCCATCAACATGTAAACGTCCTCTAGTGTGACGGTACATTCACCTACAGGCAGATGAAAGGTATGTGTCTCGGGTCTCCACCTTTCGCACAATGCAAGAATAAACTTTGAATCGATTGTGCAGTTGGAGATTTTAATAACATCTCCAAAACCGACACGTACAAGGTATGGAACGATTAATGGATCGGGAACAACATAGTGATGTGAGCGACATCTAAATTTTTTCGTGTCCTAAATATAATGTGAAAATAAATTGTGTAAGAAAGTGTAAACAATATTAAAAACATAATAAAAAAGAATGTAAGAAAAAATAAGAATATAACGAACAAAACTTACATAGGTTGCAATGTTTGCCCTTGTTCCTCGGTGAGATTCTCCTAACGTCAAAAGAGTCATGATTGAAGTTTCTACTGATGATATGAGAATGAGAGAATTGTATTAGAGGTAGAGGTATAGTGAAGAGTGGTGATGGAAAAAACACAAATGAGGAGCCATATTTATAGGCAATTCAAGGAACAGAGAAATAAATGAGGTGGTTGGGACCTTGCATGCATGCAGACCACTTGTCATGGAGGAGCCAAGTGGGATGGCGCCTCCTCCCTATATATACACTAAGGCGCCATTCAAGATGGCTTGTGACAGGCTAGGTGGCAGCTAGGGTCAGCTAGGTGGCAGGTTGCATGCATGCAGACTAGGGTGACAGCTATGTGGTAGGCCTAATTATAACTAGGCCTGTAAAAAGCCAAATGGGATGGCACCTCCCTTTAAAAATACACCTAGGCGCCATTCAACATGGCTTTTACATGTCATTTCGAAATTTGAATTTTGTCCTATATATTCTCATATAATCATTTGCACCATCTATAAATATCCTACACAATCAAACGTTTTCAGACACACAAACATCTCAAACATTCAAATTTCAAACACTTAAACCCAAAAAAAATGTCATCTGTACCACAACATATTATCACTGTACATTTCAATGGTGAGACGTACAATAATTAGGTAGTCGGTTTTTTATTCAGAAACACCGAAAATATCCAATTTTGTCTAAATAGCAATGCAAATTTTTTGTATTTCAAAAAAAGACTTGAGACCAAACTTCGGCGAGGTCCGCCAAACTTCGGCGAGGTCCGCCGTCACACATTTTCTACCAACATCCTGTTTTTACTGGTGAGAACCAAGTAACATTTTACCAGGTAGTTGTTGAAGACGATGAAGATCTGCAAAACATGTTTTGTAATCATGAATATTTTGGGTACGACTCGATTGAGTTGTACACTGTGTTCCAGGACACAGGGAGGGTTGATCCTACCGAGGAGGAACAAGCTGAGGTGGATGTTGTTGACGAAGAAGAGGAAGCTGACGAGATGCAGTTCAACATCATGGTAAACAAGGAATCAGAGGCCGATGAAGAACGCCAACTGCCTCCACATGAGATCTACACACCACCTCAGTACATGACCACCCTCAACATGTGCACAGATGACCCTTCATCTGATATATTATACAACCCTGAAGTGCAATTAGATGTAAATTTAAAAGTCAAAGACAAATTTCGTTTAAAAGAAGATTGCGTGCGAGCAATAAAAAAGTTCCACATGATAAACAACTATGACTTTCATGTGGATCGAACAAATGTAGAGAGATATAGAATCATCTGTACCCACCCTGAGTGTAACTTCCATCTAACTGCATCGTATAGATTGCGGAGTGATTATTGGGTGATAGGTTCTATGACGGAACACACCTGTGTTAATTCAACACAATCACAGGATCACCGCAAATTGAGTTATGATCTCATTTGTCAAGAAATCTTACCTCTTGTTAGTTGTGATCCTTCATTAAAGGTGAAAACAATAATATTCCACTTCACTACAACATACAACTATACCCCCTCGTATAGAAAGGCATGGTTAGCAAAAAACAAGGTTATTGAGCAAATCTACAGAAACTGGGAGGGTTCGTACAAAGAGTTACCTCGCTACATGAATGCACTACGAACGTATGCTCCTGGAACATGTTGTGTTTTGGAGACGACGTCGGCGTATGCCCAAGACGGTACCTGTGTCTGCGGACATGGTATATTCAATAGACTTTTCTGGGCTTTTCTACCTTACATCACTGGGTTTGCACACTGCAAACCTATCATACAGATAGACGGAACATGGTTGTGCGGGAAATACAAGGGCACCCTATTAATGGCCGTCGCACGGGATGGCAACAATAACGTGTCGCAATCGCCTATGCTTTTGTCGAGGCATAGACTGGAGCATCTTGGAGTTTCTTCCTAAAGAATCTTCGAACACACGTAGCTCCACAACATGATCTTTGTCTGATTTCTGACAGATATGCCTCAATTGATAGTGCATACAACAATCCCGCTAACGGTTGGCACGACCCACCGTCTACACATGTTTATTGCGCAAGACATATCGTTCAAAATTTCATGCGCGAGATCAAAGATAAGCGTCTTCAGAAAATAGTTATGAATGCAGCGTACGCACTAACACAACCAGGTTTTACATATTATCGCAGCTAGATCAGAATGGAAAACCCAAATGCAGGTGTGTGGGTTGATAATCTGCAAATGGAAAAGTGGACACGGTTATACGATAATGGAGTGCGTTGGGGCCACATAACAACAAATCTAGTCGAATCAATGAACGACGTCTTCAAAGGCATAAGAGCACTCCCAATAACTGCTTTGGTGAGTACAATATATTTTAGGATGACCTCCTTGTTTGCAGAGAGAGAGGTGAAAAGTGGAAAAGTGGAACGCAGTGGCACAATCTGGACAAGTGTGGAGTGAAAGCTGCTTGAAATTTATTAAGGCCGAAAGTGCCAAAGCTAGCACTCATCTTGTTACAAGATTCGACCGACATAACCATAACTTCATTGTCAAAGAGACAATCGATCACAATGAGAGTTTGCCTAGACAAGAGCACAGGGTTAAACTACCATCTCGAATGCCCTGCTCTTATGTCATTGTGGCGTGTGCACATGTTCATCAAGATGCACTAGTACTTCTTTCTCCAATTTACAAGTCTGAGACCTTGCTTAACGTATACAACAATGCCTTCGAACCAATAGCAAAACTAGATTATTGGCCTGCGTACGAAGGGGAAGTAGTTTGGCATAACAGTCAAATGCGGAGAAATAAAAAGGGTCGTCCCAAGAGCAAACATATAACAACTGAAATGGACGACGTTGATAAACTAGAAAGAAAGTGTGGTCTATGTCGTCAACCCGGACACAATCGAAAAAATTGTCCCCAACGTCCTACAAGCTCAACATCCTAAAATTTGTATTTAATTTATGTGCACTTTTTAATATTGTAACAAATCTTCTTCTTTCCATTAATAGCATTTCTTACAAATACCAATACGCATACAACAAAATAAAAAACTACACGATTAAAACAACAACATGAAAATGACGCATCAACAACACAAAAAATTATTTAAGACACTACAACCGTCAAAACAATTTCATCAGAACCATACATCATCGCAATAACGTCGACGTTTGTTTTGACTTCCTCCAACCAAATTCGAGGTTGACCAGTTGTGAAGTTCATGGTTGTTCTCTTCCTCTGGATCCTTCTAATTTCTTCACCAACTTCTATTTCTCTCTCTAACCAACGCATCAACTCTTTTTTCAGTTTGGCTATGGTAAATATGTGCAAAAATTTCATTTTCATTGGAGGTTTTGAGACCGAGAAAACAACGTATCCATCTCTGGTATGGATGTATGTAGATGTCATGATAGAAAAATAAGAGAGAATAACAGAGAATAACAGAGAATATGAGAGAATATGAGATGAGAAGTTGAAATAATGTGAAAAATGAATGAGACATTAGTGTTTATTTATAAAAAACACAAATACACGTAGGAGCCATCTGAAATGACTCCTACATGGAAACAACAACAAGGAGACGCCATCTGGAATGACTTTTTCATGAGGAGGAGCCACAAGGGTGGCGCCTATGTGCATTCCTTTAATGCATAAGCCATCTCAGATGACTCCTATATGTTATTTAGTCCTGAAAGTTGGTTATTTGCGTAAAATTTTTTAAAAGTTGATTATTTGCGTATGTTTTTTTAATAATTAATTATTGAAAAAAAAATTCACTAAACCAAAATTATCATTTATTCTTATTTTTTTCACTCTTAAATATTAATTCTATAAAGCTTTTATGACAACGTAAATTAAAAAAAAAAAAGAAAAAAGAAAAAAGAAAAAAGAAAAAAGAAGCTATAGTTAGTGTAAATGTATAATATTATGATGGACAAAATGGACATTTCCCTTTAACACCGTGCTAGGGTTTCACAATCTTATACATAAACCATTCCTTCCTCTCATATTGCCGTCACCACTCTCTGCGCGACTTCAATTTCCAGAACAAAAGAGCAGCCATGGGAGTTTTTACTTTCGTCCTCAAGAAAACTGGCGCTGAATGGAGCGCAAAGCAACACTCCGGTGACATTGAAGCCTCCGCTGCCACTACCTTCGAGATCCAACGGCATCTTGTTAAGGCTGCTCTCGCAGTTGATTCATCCGGAGGCGTTCAGTCCTCTTACTCTCCCATCTCTCCCTCATCTGCCGTCTTCACTGTATGGATTTTGATCTGAGATGAAAATTTAATGTTTATTTAGTCTCTATTTTCTATGAAATTTCAGTTATTATTTATTATTTTTGTTATGTTATATAGTTTGTGTGATGTTAGAATTTGTATGTAGTGCTTTTTATTTGGTTTAGGGTTTTGTTAAGTTTCTGAATCTGAGAAATTACCAATTTGCTTTGTTATCAATTGTTGATAATCGATACATCTCTGAATCGAATAACCTATTATTGGATTTGTAATTTACCCGTTTTCTTGGTGATGCGGATCAACAATTAGATGGATTGCTGTTCTAGTTATTAAATTTTCTTTTTTGGTTATTTTCTGTAGGTGATTGTTGGTGGTGCTGTATTTGTTGGAGGTGGTGGTGCTGCAGCTGCTCCCGCAGGAGGTGCTGCTCCAGCTGCTGATGCTGCCCCAGCTGCCTCAAAGAAAGAAGAGAAGGTTGAGGAAGAGGAGGAAGATGACGATATGGGTTTCTCCCTCTTTGATTAGAGTTTTCTAGTTTTTGTTCAATTTTTTATGCAAAAGAGATTTAGTTTTGGATTATATCAATTCTATCTGTGTAATGTTTTGCACTTGTTTATGGTATTATTGATCAGATAGAGTTTTGTGCTCTACTATATTCTGTTTTTACTAATGCACTTTTTTTAATTATAAAAACTGTCTTAACAGTTGCTCAATTCAATTATGTTATGTTTGTGCCCAGCCCTTCATCTGCAGTATTTGGAACGCTTGGAACAAGGCCAAACATAGGGTCTTGGTTCCTTCATTTCGTTTGCATAATAATAATACATGAGTGGTTTTGTGCAAGTTTTAGAATGTGTGCGAACCATGGGATGGAATCTAATTTGTATTTTTTCCCTTTATAATCATTTGACAGAGATGCATTTCTAGCAATTGACAAGTTCATTTTTGTTGAAAAATTTTCATTTTGACAGATGCATTTCTAGTCATATTCCACTTGATCAGAATTTCTTGGGCTCTCCAATGAGAATTTTTTTTCATTGGATGGTGTTTAGTCATATTTATAAGTACTATTTTTTGGTAAGTTATCTTTTTAAAGCACCTTTTTGTTATAGATGTATTTTCTTAAGTGGTAACATTTTGACATTTCTATAAACTGGATTTTTTTGTTGGTATTTTTTCAAAATCATTTCTCATCCAAAAGCTATTCTTTTAAAAGTTACAATTTCTTTGTTATGATTTGTTTCTATAAATTGGATTTTTTTGCTTGAATATTTTTTCAAAATCAATTCTCCTCATCCAAAAATATTTCTTTTAAAAGTTATAATTTTTAACTTTTGAGTTTAGTAGAATTACGTCCTAACCTGTGAACCTAGGGCCACACGATAGGAGGGATTTGTGAAACATGTCAGTGATGGGAAATCATTTAAGGGATTTGTGAAACATGTCAGTGATGAGAAATCATTTAATGTGCTTGTTCTCCGTTATTTTTGTAACTACTTAAAGACTGACCACAAATTTAAAACTTTCCCGTTGGTAAATGTTTGCAAGCCTTTGGGACAACTTTTATGCGTCGGCCAAAGGTCAAATCATGCATGAGTCCAATCAAGATTATCCAATGATATTGTGTTGATATTGTCAGCACACGTGAGATTCAAAATATATTTTTATAATCTCTACTTTTTATTCATCTTAGACCCTGTAATTGATTTAAACATTGAAGTGTTAATCTTGAAGGTTCATTCCACATCAATGTATTAGAGATCAACATTTCTGATAGTAGAGTTCTACATTATCAATCAACACAATTATGTTTCTAATATGAAACAATTACATAAATTTTATTGAATAGAAAATAACTTAATAACAATATATAAATAATAGACCTATAAGTTATTAATTAAAAATCTCTTTTTATGTTGTTTTTCATTTATTAGCTAATAAAATTGTTATTTTATCAAACAATTCAATTATTTTACTAACAAATTATCAATTATCAATTAACTTTTATCAAATAGAATGGTTGTGTGAGGGTGGTTTGTTAATCAAGTCTTTTATTTGGTGATCGTGATTGTTGAATACGGAGGTCAGGACATTAGTACGGGGGATAAAGATATTTAACTACTTACATTTTTATGAGTGTTGTTTAACTACTGACTGTCAATTAAATCTCTACATTTTAATCATGTATTATCATATACCAACATAATTTAAGGTGTATTTAGATTGACTTTTGATATAATTAATTTTGAGAAAATTGAGTTTGGTATAATTGATTTTAACACAATTAAGTTTAATAGAATTGATTTATATTTGGATACAATAATGTATAATTGATTTTTTATAAGCACAATATATAAGTATTTGTTATCAATTAATGTTGTTTTGATAGTTTTATCAAAATTAATTTTGAATGTATAAATTAAAATGGTAATAACCCTTGAACCGGACTACACCGATGGTGAAATAACATATATATATATATATATATATATATATATATATATATATATATATATATATATATTCAAAACTTTCTCAAAGTTTTTTAGTCAAACATTGTTAGTGGAATAAATATATTAAAATTTTTAAGAATAGCTTCTGAAACTAGATATATTAAAATCATATCACTTTCTCCATCTTTGTTAGAAATAAAAAAATATTTATAAAAGTCAGAAGAAAAATTAACACCGCATTTCTTAAGAATCAATCAAATGACAAAGAATACGGAATATGAACATTGAATAACAATTTTATTCGTTAGAGTGAAGGGAGTACACACAAGGAAGAATAATAAAAACAACAAACATCCAAACAAACACTTAACAAATAACAACCACTCATCCAACTAAACTTGAAAGACTTTACATCTTTCTTCCACAAGGACATTATCCGGTCCAAACCTCAGAGCAAATCCAACGATCTCAGTCTTATAGAAAAGTTCATACAAAACTCTTCCAAAATGAATGAAGGATTTGTGTTGACTTCTGGTGATTTCAACTGAGTCCTTAAGATAGTTGAATATTGTTATGGGCAAACTCACCTTGAAATGATTAACTAGGAAGTAAACAAAAAGTCTATCGTCATAGGACATATTGTTCTTACTTATTTCTCATGGGCAGAAGTTGGATAACATAAGTTGAAACCAGAGTTTAGAAAGAGGGAAAAGATTCTCCAAATTTGTGGGTTCATATTCGCATAAGGTAGTGTCGTGGAAGGTGGTAAGATTTTCCACAAAGGTGTATTTAAAGTGAAATTGATCCACAATGATGCCAAGTTTAACATATCTGATACGCTTAGCAATAGAGGACGAAGAGATGAGAATGGGAGCCCCAAAGGCACCGGAGAAAAAAAATTATTATTGCTCGCATAAGCATATTTTCACAACTCCTTAACAGGGTTTGGATAGATGGGTTGCACCCCAAAATTTACCCTTTTGATTTAGGCTTATGTTTTATCATAGACAACATGTTGCATTGCATTCATACATTGTGATAGGATCAAAATTCTTTGGTTCTCAAGCCTTCCACAAGCTATGGAGGTTGATTGTGTGAATATTTTATTCTAAGGGAGTCTCAGGTTCTCATGTCTTTGGATTTTTCAAGTCACAAGGGTGTGTTATGGCTCAAGACGTCTCATTTGTCACATTGTTTCCTCACGAGTTGAATTTTTGCAAAGAATTGAGAAGGAATTCATCTAAATCCTTCATCTAATAAAATTAGGGTTTTGGTTCATTGTGAAGTTTGAAGCTTGGCTAAGTCAATTTCTTGAAGTATTATCCTCATATTATCATTTGAGCTATCATGGTTCAAATAATTTCTCAATACGTTCAGAAGATTTGAGGTTTTGAAGCTTGATTGGCCATCTCCTAACACAAGGTGCAAATTTAGGGTTTGGATATAATCAGGAATTCTTCAAATTTATCACTCAAACTTGATTTCATGTGTCTCTATATGTTGTTTTGCATCCATGGTTGAAATATTGAGGTTCAATTTTGGTTGGAAGCAAGTAAATTGGTCACAAGGGGCAAAATGGTCATTTTGGTCAAAATTAGTCAAAGTCAGGAGTTGACCAAGTGGACTTTTGGTCAACCATCAATTCAAATACCCTCTTTTAATATTTCATGATCAAATCCACTATTGAATCAAGAAAATTGAAGGAATTGAAGTTAACTTGTTCTTGAAGTTATTTGAAGTTTGAAAATTTTCCAAGTGTCCACTCTATAGAACTATGACATGTCATAACTTGCTCATTTTTTATCCAATGGTTGTATACTATACATTTTTGTAAAGCCTTGGAAAAATGCTACAAGTTTGTCAATTTGTAAAATTTCTCAAAATTGTATCATTTGAAAGATATTTGAGTTTGAAGCTTTGTGCACAAAGTATGCCAAGTGCTGGTCATGACTTGCCTTCCACGCGCGCGTTTCATCGAACAGGTTTTAGGCAAGAAGTGAGAACATATTTCTTTCAATTAAAAAGAAGTTTCAAAAAAGTGCTTCATGCTTTTTAGAGTTAACATGAAGAGCTTTCTAACAAGTTTTGAATCACTCCAAATGGCTAATTGTGGAGCAGGTTATGGTCATTACAAATTCAAGCCAAAACCGGATCACATGCATGCTCATGCGCGCGCAGGCCTTGTCTTGTCATGACTTGTTTTTCCTTAACTTTTAAAGATGATATATCATTCAATACTTGATCATTTTCAATGGTTCAAATCTCAGATTGTAGACCATGAGGAGATCTATCCATGGCCTAAGTTGCAAGGGAAACACACAAGCCAATTTTCCATGGCCCAAGCTCAAAGTGGGATGTTGAGAATTATGTATTGTCTTGGTCAGTTTTTAGGTTTTGCACATTTTTTGATTTGTTTGGTTTCAGGTCTTGTTTCTTGCTTGCCTTGTACGATTCCAGTGCCTCATCCATTGCCAAAAGAAGTCAAGTATATGCATTATGGTGCATTGTACTACATTCCTCAAATATTGTCATTTAAGGAAACTTTGCGAATTTTGCAAAATCACCAATATTTTACTATCAAGTCAGCTCACCATTTCGTCTTCCTCTCACTGATTTCCACTCACCCTTAGCTCATCAAAACGCACATAAACTGAAGGGTAATAAGAGCAAAATGCATGGCATACACAACACACTCATTTTCTGATTTTTTTTGCAAATACATTCAAAAAAGAATTTTGGGCCATTAAGACCACAATGCCCTCACTCTTGGAGCTCTATATAAGCTCACAAGCTCATTGAAGCAAACTCTACACGCCTCATTCCACCACAAATCAGATCTGAAAATTTTTCTTCCTCTTTTAAGTTTTACTTCGAATCTTCTTTTTCCTCCACTCAAGGGCTTGTTTCTTCTTCTTTTATTCTTCCTTGAAGCTCAGAGATCAAGAGGGTGAGATTTATTCTTGTGTTCAGAGGCATTAGTTAAGTTTATTTCTCAACTCAATAGGTAAGTTTTTGAACTTGGATCTTCATTTTCAATTGAATTTTGATGAAATGAATCATGTATGCGTGTGTATAGTTGGCCAAGCATTAGGTTTGATGTATATCTTTGCTTGTTTGTGAAGTATTTTGCATAATATGAAGTTCTGAAATTTTGGTTTTGGATGATTTTCGCATTTTTCGTGGCCTGATTTCTTGATGCGTGGTTGATCTTTTTGAAATCTATGAGTTGCTTGTTGTTCCTTGCCATGTGATCTTCATTATGTGCTTTGAATCGTGAAAAATGGTTAAGAAATGAGTAAGATACGAAGTCCAGAAGATAGGTGTATGGTCTGGGTGTAACGCGTGTTAGGGCTTTGTCTAGAGGTTGAAGATGATGAGGTGTCAGCGTGCAATTAACTGTGTTCTTGTTTAAATGATTTTTGTTTTAATTGATTTTCTGATTTTATTTTCTTGACTAAAACTTAATAAAAAATTCTAACAAAATTATGGTAATCTTAGAATATTATTTCTGACTTTTTGTATTTTTTCATAATTTTTAAAAATTATTTGATTGGTGAAAAAAAATCAGAGTTTAATTAATTGATTTTTGTGTAATATTATTATTTATTTTTGTTAAAATTATTTTCAAACTACAAAAATTACACAAAAATTATTTCAGGCCATTTGATTGGTTTATTTTTTATCCCTGATTTTAATTTCACAATTTCCCAATTTTTGCATAGTTAATTAATTTCTTACATTATATTGCATTTCATGCATTTTTATTATCATCAAAAATATTTTCATCCATACAAAAAATGCATAAAAAATATTTTCAACTATTTTATTAATGCACATTGAATTTCTGAATTTTATTTCATATTTTTTTCATTTTTTTACATGATTAAATAATTTTTTGCATTAAACATTGAATTTGCATTGCATATTTCATATTTTATTATTTTCACCATTTTTCCTAAAACATAAAAATCCATAAAATACTTTTTGGGGTCCTCATGGTCTCAGTTTGATGTTAGAATTTTGTTTATTATTTATATCATTGTTTTTTTTTTAAATTTTTAATTTTGAGTTTGTTATTGCTCCATTTAGGGTTTTTGTTGCTTAAATCATAAGTTTTGATTTAATGGATGATCATTTGAACCTTGTAAATGTCAATTAATTTTTGGTTTAGATTCTTGAATGTCTTTAGTTTATAAAAATCCTTTTTTTTTGAATTTATCAATTGTATTTCCATTTTTTCCAAAATGATTTGCCTAAGATGTCTAGTTTGAGCTTTACCTCAACTAGTCTTGAAAATTAATTTTATTTTCAATCTTCTTCAATTATTCAAGGATATAAGTTGATTTTTTATGACTTTTACAAGTCTTAAGTGATCTAAAATAATTTTATTTGGTTTTTATAGGTCCCTCTTTTACTTTTGATTGATTTTATCCAAATTTAGTCAACCTTGTGACTTAGGGTAGAAGCTACAATTATTTGACTAATTTGCCTTAACTTTTGAGCCATTTCTGTTTAGAACATGTTAATATAGTGCCTTAGGGCCTTAGAATTGGTTGTTATATTTTTTAGGATTAGGTTTGATATTTTCCCCTCTTAGGTCAAATTAGGGTTTCTAATTGTTGATTTCCTAGGTTAGACTAACTTGTTTAATTTTATTTCAATATAAAATATGTTAATCTTTGCCCAATGCTTTTGTTGATGACCTTTTTATGTTCTAATATGCTTATACTATTTTTGTTTCAATTTTATGACTCATGCTTCTACTTATTTGTCCAAGCTTTCTCTTATGCATGCATTGGTGTTTTGTGTAATTTATGAATATGAGAAATGCACTTGTGTAATCTATGAGGAATATGTATTTTCTTTTCTTCATCCTAATGGACTATTTTATACTTGAGTTCATCCTTGAACCATTCAAGCTCTCACAATTTTCCCATCTATTGTCCTTATTATGTAGTAGTTTGCTCATGATCATGGCTTAGGAGGTAACTTTCATGTACCACCTTTAGTACCTTATGTGAGGCAACTTGATACCTAATTCACTATGATTATGATCTTGTATGTTTTATTTGTCATAATTTGATGCTTCTATGAACCCATGGATGACCATTCATTGTCATTCCATTTTGGTCTCTTTTTGAAGCTAAATTGGTCATCATTGTAAGCTTAGACTTTCTTTCTCTTTAAGATTTCAATGATGCTTCTTATCATCTTTATCCCATTGTGGTACCTTGATGTTGGAACCTTAATTCTTGATGTCATTTGATAACTTTTGTTTTGTGCATAAGAGACTAAATTTGCACATTGTCATGACACTCTAACATGTTAGATTAGTAGCATTACTTGGAGCTATTGTAAGTTCATAATAATAGATATTTATAATAGGGATGTATCACTGCCCTAGGACCTATAAGTATAAATTTTTTTTCCACACTTGATTTATATTATCCATCATTGATTTTAGATAAGTGTTTTCCATCTATCATGATGTTGACTATTAATTAGGTGATTTGTTTTGTATATTGAAACTTTGTGTTCTACATTTGTTGCTCACAAAATTAATCTTGAGTTAACTTATTACATAAGTCACACATGCCTTAATTATCCAATTAAGACCATTTTGTTTGATCCTTGTTATATGCTTTGAATTTAACATGTTTTGTTGTTTTCAAACCCTAATTTTGTGTGCCCTTGAGTGCAAGTTTTTTTCTTTGGATGGGATGCCTTTGTTTATATTTGGATTAGCTCTTAAGCTACTGAATTTTCATGTGCTAACCTATCCTGGCCTTAACCTCTATCCATAGGTGCTTGATTTATGATTGTTTTGCCTTTAGAGGCTTGTTTGTGCTTGCATATACTAGTTTTGTTCTAACTTGTTGAATGTTTTGTGTATGACCTTTGAAGGTAGCTTGTTTTCATATCTTGATTAGGTTGTTTAAGCTACTGACCCTATATGTCTTATCACCTTCTCATCTTATCTCTTGACCTTGTCTTACTTGTTGACTTGTATGTTTGCTTAAGTTCACTTTAGGGTTGAATTTTGACTTATTCCTTTCTAGCTTTTGTTTTATTTGTAGTGGTGATATTTGATATTTGATTTTTGCTATGTATGAGTGTTACCTAAATGTTTTTAGCTTCTTACTTTACGCTTATATGACACCTTGAAAGCATGTTCACACAAGTGTACATTTGCACACACTCCACCACACACTTTGATGCATGTCTATGTTTTTTCATAATAATTTGCTTGTGAATCATCATGATGATTGTGTATATGATGTGAATGTGTTCTTACCATTCTATCTACTGACTTTCATGCCTTGTTATCTTCCAAAGCTCACTTCACTTCATATACGCACCATCACACATTATTTGACCTTTTAGATGCATTCTAGGTTAACTTTTTGACTAGCTTTTGTACTAAGTGTTGCATATGTGCTATTTTCAGTTTCTTATAACTTGATTTTATTTAACATGAGTCTTACCTTATTATATGTTTATTCTGATCTCACTCTTATGTGACACTTAACACAAGTATGCTCAAGCACACACATTCACGCACCTTTGCACACACTTGCATGGATTGATTTTGTTCTCCTTAAGTGACTTGTTTGGGAACCCTTCTTATGCATGTTTGTATGTTTTTATGGATGCATTTGCTACTGTATTTTATGTATTTTAACCTTACATTATTCATTTCCTTTCATCTATGTCTTTCTTTGGCTTCTTTCGACTTGTAAACACTTTCTAGGTCAAAGTTTTGACTAGTTTCTTTGTACTAGTGTTGTAATTGCATCCTTGTGATATTTCCTTTGTGAGTTGATTGTGAATTATTTTATATGATGTTTATTCTATAATCACTTCATCTTGACACTCTCTTTGTATGTTATTTATGTAACCACTTGTATTCACTTCACCACGCACAATCATTGCATGTTTGAGCACTCTTGTAGAATTTTATTCGTGAAACATTTGTGATTTTGTAGGTATGATGTAAATAAGATGTTAACATGTTTATTTACTGACTTTTGTATCATTTTATTTTCTAATTCCTCCTTCATCTCATCAATGCTTAAAATCTCATGCAATGTACTTTCCGTATGCTTATAGGACTAGTTTCTATCTATTTTGTGTACTAACTTTGCATGTATGTCTTTGAAGCAACTCGATTTTCAAAAATCTTTAAATTCTCGAAAACTAGTGAAATCGCCACCTAATTTTATTCGTTCTAAAAAGAACGGGAAAATATAGATAAAACCCTCAAACAAACGGATAAGGCGGTCTACGAGACCAAAAAGTGGGATCGGGAGTCGGTTATGTAAGGGGAAGGTATTAGCACCCCTTACATCCATCGTACTCGATGGGACCCATTTAATTCTACGCTTTTGTGTGTGTTTATTGCTAAGTTATGAATACCAAAAGAAAAGAAATGTTTATTTATTATTTTGAGTTTGGCACGGTTTCGGAACCGTGTGCCTACATATTCCCTTGTGCAATGGGAAAGTCAAAACTCTGTAGTTCCTCTTAAAAAGGTTTTAATTTGTTGTTTTGATTTTATAAGAAAGATCGTGCACTTGGTCATTTCAAATACTTTGAACTAGGACTTGTTTTGTTTGTTTGAAAAGCTTAAGTCCTCGTTCGTATTTAAAACGACTATTACACCCTCTTTATCCGAAAAGAGTTTTTTTTTTTTTTTACGATCGCATATGAGCGATAAAAGAATTTGAATGAGTTGAATTGTTTTTTATGCGGGTGAAAAGTACCGAACCATAAGTCTAGCATCCTATGATTCAAATACTAGAAACAAGATGAACTCAATGCCCATCGAGTCGTCTATCATCCCAAAAGTTTTTCTTTTATGAAAGAGTGAAGTGAAACAAGGTTCACGTTATTAAGAATCTTTAAGTAGTTAGTCTAGCATCCAACGACTTAAAGATTAGAAGTTCATTTTTTGCAAGTGTTTAAACAACTAGTCTAGCATCCAATGGCTTAAACACTTGAGTTTTCTTTATGAAAGGATTTAGAAAATGCACTCGACATTGGATCGAGGTTTGTAATTTAATTACGAAAGTGTTTTTTGGAAATGCGGGTTATAATTACTTAAGCCTATGGTCCTAAAATGTGATAATGGAAAAGAACAATTAATTACATACAAGCATTCAATAAAGCGGTAAATAAATTAAAAGCCCATACAAGGTGGCTGGCATAAATAAACGACTTATCTCGTGTAGGTGCATGCGCGAAATAAATTTAATCGACTAATTAAACCAAATTTAATCAAGTAATTAGTTTAATAAAATTAATTAGGTAAACTAATTAATTTTAAATAACCTAATTAGATAATTAAATAATGTTTAACTAATTAATTAAGGTTTCATTGTAAGCCCAAGAGTAAGCGTGGTGTGTGCAAAAGGTGCGTTGGGACGCTCAAAGCTTTGTCCACTGTGGTAAAAATGGCTCATTTAGTATTAGTTTGAAAATATGTTTGGTTGTGCTTTGTGAATAATAAATAAATAATGCAATAAAAATTACCTACTAATTATTACAACAAATTGGGGATGGGGTACAAATTTACAAATGGGGATAAAATAAAACACTAAAAAAAAATTCCTAATAATAAGAAAAATATTTAACTAATACTACTATTATTATTTTTGTGATTTGGAGTATACTAAAAAGAAGATATGATAGTACTAACTAAAGAAAAATAATAGTAATAATAATAAGCATAGTTAGGATAATATAAACAGTAAATATAATGATGTATTAGTTATAATAATAATAATTATTAAATAGTAATAACAAAAATGAGTAATAAAAATTAAGTAAGTAATAATAATAGTTACTCATAATGTTTTAATAAGTAATAAAAATAATTATTAATGAAAAAGAAAATAGTAATGATAATAAAGAAAACAAATGATATAATAATAATTAGTATGTTATAAAAATAATAGTAAATAATGATAATGACAATTGTTACAGTTTAAAAATAATAGTAGTAATAACATAGTAATAATGGTAAAAATAAAGATTAAAAATATTAGTAATAATGGTGAGTGTTAGTAGTAATATAATATAACAGTAAAAATAATATAACAATAATAAGAATAATAGTAGTGTTAGTATTAGTAGATAAAAAGAAACGAATGTTATTTAACTAATCCTAAATTTTTTTTAAAAAAAAACAAAATAGAAAAAACCAGAACGTTCCTTCACGATCTCTCTATTCTCATCGTGTTCCTCAAACCCTCGCCCTCGTCTCTCGCTCTCATGGCCGTGACTCGCCGGCGATCGTCTCTCTCTCACTCAGTGTAAACCGCGATTGCGGTCTCTCTCTCTCTCGAACGGCCGCGGTTGCTGGGTCGCTCATCTCTTCATCGCGATTCCGCGATCTGTGTTCTCTCTTCTCTCTCTCGATCGGTTTGCATGTGTAACCTGTGATGCTTGTGTTGATTTTCGATTCTGACAACTACCTGTTTTCTGATTTGTGTTGCTTCAGGTTGGATGGAAAAGGGAAGAAGGAAACCCTACCTTCCAGACGTGATTCCGGCAAGTGTCCTTGAGACGCCAATGGAGGCTAGCTTTCTCGCTCCAGTGAAATCGCTTGTACTTTTCTTCTTCTTCTTTCTCGAATTCAGGACTTAGGTTTCTGAAAATATTAATTCTGAAGGGTTGTGTTGATGGAAGATGATGAGTACAAGTTTAGGTTTTGTGTATACTTTGCTTTGTGTTTGAACGATGGCTGGATTTTGGTCTTTTTGTGTATTTTACGGACTGGTTTTTTTTTTCAATGGTTGAGAACAGATAATGTATTTGATCTTTCTCCCTTTTTCTGCTGTGGTCTCTATGTCGTGTTATAAGAAGATCCTATTAGTCTTGGTCTTTGGTCACCGGTATTTCGTGAAACATCCTTCCTCTTGCCTTAATTGGCTTTTTATCATTTATGTACAAGTTATAGCTGTCCCTCTCGCATCTATGTGTATTCAAATTCCCTCTTTCGGCTATACTTCCACTGTTATTTGAAAATTGGCATCTTTCCTTTTCTATGTATGCTATCCGCTCTTTGGGTGAGAAAGAGTTGTGGGGTGAAAAAACTATTTTTTGTCTGCTGATGCATAACTCATTATTTTTCCTGGGCTGACTTGATTTCTTTTGGAACTGTTGGGCTTTTTCTTTGGGAAAATGATGTTCCATGATTTCCTTCTCTATACCTCCTTTGTGAACCAACAACGAAAGTTGTTGTGATTTGCAAAGGAAGTAGCGGTAATGGCCGATGAAGGAACTTGGGTTCTGAGGCTTTTGAAACAATTAACCTTTGGCTGATTCCTCAACACAACCCTCATGATGAGTCTCGAAAAATCTGATTCTTTTGTTTTTGTATGCAACTTGCTCTATTGCTATTAATTACACTTCTTCTTCTATTTTAGATGACAAGCGGACAGCACTGTGTGGAAGTGAAGAAGAATGCCCGGATGGAGAGAAATTCAAAAGAAACCAGGAGCTTACGGCGTTAGGATAGAATTAATACACTTGTACTTGTAAAACAAAAAATTAGAATATTATGTAATAACGGACAAAGTTCCGAAATTAATAAATTCCAATTACTCTTGTAAACAAAAATGTATTCCTTAAATATTTTTATCATATCAATTCGATATAAGAAAAGTATTCACATTCGAACCATAATTCCAATTTCTCTTGCGAAAATTGTATTCTAAACTTGAATATTTTGTAATATCAACTTGATAAAAAAATGCTCAAATTTGGATTACAATTCCAATCTTCTCTTGTTGTGAACGAATTCTTCGTAATGCTTCCCCGCCATAAACAAAACCAAATTCCACAGAACACAGTACTCTTCTTCTTTTTTTGTATGTTTGTAACTTCACAAACTGACATTGCAACCGAATTTCGAAGAAACAATTCTTTTTTCCTTTTTTCACACTGTAACCGGAAATTCCACTTCTTTGCATCCTTCTTGAAACATCCATTAATCACCTTTGGCTAGCAAGTTTATACAGCGAAAACGGTGTCTCCATTCACCGAATAATAATAATAAAAAAAGTGTGATTTCTTTTAGAATTTAAATTCTCAATAATTATTTTCTGAATTCAAGTTCTAAAACAAACAATCTCTTTTTTTTTCGGTGGACCAAATCCAAACGACCCTTTTGTACAAAAAAATTCGAAATCGTTCAAAACCTCCTGAATTTGAATTGAAGCGGTCAAAACTTTTCCACCATTTTTCCATGAAAAATCCTCAGTAAGAAATTCTCTGAAATTGTAATAAACAAACACATTTTATGAAAATGATGGGATGAAACGGAGGGGAAATTTTGGGGTGCGACAGTTGCCCCTATTCAATCATCTTAAACCTGATAAGTGAGAAAAAGCGACAGCTTTCGAACATTCAAGGTGGAAGAGGATTGAATACCAGAGAACCCCTAAAATTTGCCCGACGCGGGAAATCGATGCCACAACAAAAGAACAGATAACAAATCTTGGTTACGGAGCCAAGAAAAACGCTTGAAGAGAAAACTTACCAAGCATTAACGGAATGCTTTAACACAAAAGCTAGGAGATGTTAACAACACTGGGGATAACTGCGTAACCGAAATGACTTTGACAATAATTTTAATGAAAATGCTATGAGAAGAGGAACGAACTTCTCAAGCGACAAGAGAAACAATCAAAAATTGAAAAATTTGACATGACTGAGAACTTAACAAAGAGTTCTCTGATTGACAAGACTGAGAACTTAACAAAGAGTTCTCTGAACTTAAGGACTACCTGGAGACCTTAAACAAAATTAAAAATGACAATGATTAAGAACTTAACAAAGAGTTCTCTGATTGACAAGACTGAGAACTTAACAAAGAGTTCTCTGATTGACAAGACTGAGAACTTAACAAAGAGTTCTCTGATTGACTAAGGAATACCTGGAAACCTTAGACAGAATTGAAATGACATGATTGAGAACTTAACAAAGAGTTCTCTGAATGAAATGGCTTAGAACAATATCGGAATTGTTGGTGTACGAGAGTACGGGGAGCCATGGCATGCTGAATGTCTTTGACCGTGTAACCTCTGAGTTACCCGCAGAACCAAATCAGTAGCGCACCCAAGAATACAATTCTCTGGGGATAAACAACGCAATATCCAACACACTGGTGCGATATAGATGTTTTATGAAGTCGGTAAATCTTGTTTCCGACGTTTCTGCTGATGAGAGATCTTACTGAACATGTACGGACATGTTGAACAACTTCTGAGTTGACAAGATCTTCAATTTGTATGCAGATAGCTTTACCGTTGATAGAAGAATCGATTCAAAGACCGTGAAAAAACTTCTAGGGTAATGAGCTTCAATTTGCTGACATTGTATGGACAATGCGTTGCAGCAAGTGGATATGTAGATCAACGTCTGAGTCGGAGAAATATCTTGGGATTGAATAAACAGCCCGCCGGGTGGATATTTATTGTTGAGTAGTTGATGACTTACTGGGGAAATAAACATACCAGAAGTTTGGTGTAATTTTCTGAGAACCACTCAGAGAATGAAATGCGGAATTCGCTGCCAATAGAAAATGTTGGGGAGATTCTTGTCTGAAAGAAGTCTTGAAAATACCAAAAATACTGTTGTAATGATCCTTTCTGAAGGAGACTCACTTGGGGAGTAAATTAAGCTTCATTAGGGAAACTTCGTAAGAAAACCGTGTGGAAAATTCACTGGGATTCCCGGTTGAATAATTTTGCTGACATTAGAGTCTATCTAAAGAGACAACTGTTTCGCTGGGGAAGAAATATCGATTGGAGAAACCATCAGCGGTTGAGATTCATACAAACATATAACTTGTGCTTGTAGAAAAAGAGGATAACTTGTCGTATGAGAACTAATCCTTCAATTTTGATCCTTACGAGGATAATTACAGTTTCAGTTGAAAAACCTGCAAAACAAATAGCCGAGGCTAATGCATGAGTATGATATGCATGATGTGATTTTTTCCTAATGCAAATGATGCATGATTTCCTGATACTGTTGAGAGAAGGGAGATGTCACTGGGGAATCCAACTAACCGATCTGGCTGTCATAAGAGTTCACTGGGGATGAACAATCGATTCTCTGGGGAAGAGGCTTCATTGGAGAGTTGACATTATTGTCAAATGTCTGTTACCCAAGCACTCACCCGGCACTGGGGAGAAAAAGATAAATATGTCGTCTGAGAACTTTCACCTCCACCTCTAAAATTTCTGAACAGATTCCAAACTCTGGCATGGGTTTATGCATGACTGTACCGTGATATGTCATGGATGAATGAATGAATGCATGCGTGAGTATACTGGTTGATGTATTGGTTTATCAACTGAATTCCCGACACCGTTGAAAATCAAACGAACAGCACTGGCCATAATCCAAGTTATGGATGCTAATGCAAAGACTTCCTCACAGGGAAAACATCTTATGATTACTCGTAATCATCAAGAAGGATGCAGAGGTACTCCAATTCCGAGGAAAAGCGTAATACTTAGAGAGTCAGTCACTTACCATCATTCCGTAAGTCAAAGCAATTTTAAGTTTCAAAATTTCACTGTTTCACCATTTTGAATGATTTGAATTTTATCTAACAAACAGCAGCATTAAGTTAATCATGCGGAAAAGATAAAAGTAGGATAAGAAATGAAGTTCAACTGAACAATTTTATTTAAAATATGAGAGAAATAACTCATAAGTAGGGATTTTTGTACATAAAGATGCACATTCCTTTAGGAGGAACATACGAAAAAAGCGAATCTATTACATATTTCTTAAAACAACAACGAAATTGAAACTGAACTCCATTGAACCGAAACATGCTATTCCCCCTCCTGACTGCTATTCTTCATCACTTTGCTTCTGAATATAGTGATTGAACTAATCCTTTCCATCTGAGCTTCTGTTGTGGCATGGAGATGCGTACTGCAGCATTATGTCCTTACACATTCCCTAACTTTTGCGTGAACCATTTCAGAAGATTTTGGTTCACCGGATATCTACCCTTTTTTGCCGCCTTCCGGGTTTTCGGCTTAATTTTTTTCTCTTTTTTTAGACATAATACTTCTTGATCTGCTCGAGTTGATAGCGTGCCAAGTCTTTCCATCCATGTTGGTGAGAACAAGGCTCCTCCCGAGAAAACTTTCTTTACCACGTATGGTCCTTCATAGTTTGGCACCCACTTTCCACGAGGATCTCTGTGTGGTGAGATTATCCTTTTTAGCACCAATTCGCCCACTTTGAACTCACGGGACGCACTTTCTTGTCAAAAGCCCTCTTGATTCTTTTCTCGTAAAGTTGGCCATGACGATTGTCACAACCTCTTTCTTCGATCGATTGAGTTGGTCGTATCTATTACGGACCCCGCCTCTTCCAACTCGCTTCCATTAGAACTCGAGAGAAGGAATCTCAACCTCTATAGGAAGCCTCCATACCATAAACAAGTGAGTCGCTCCGGCCGACTAATGACGCTGCATCTGCAAAGCGGGGCAACATCTCGTGCCAATCCTTGTACGTCTTCACCATTTTCCAAGGATCTTCTTGATATTCTTGCGCCTCAAAGCACCATTCATTTTTGGTCCAGGGAGATGAGTGTGATGATCGATCTTGAATGTGTCACATAACTCCTTCATCATCTTGTTGTTGATTTGTCCCATTGTCTTATAATCTTGCTAGAGTACCGTGGCGCATTATGTTATTCTTGATAAACCGGGTAACCACTTGTCGTGTCACATTCGTGACATGAAGCGACCTCGACCCACTTAGTGAAATAGTCTATGGCGACTAGTATGAAACGATGCCCATTGGAAGCTTTCGGCTCAATCATTCCGATCATATCAATCCCCCACATAGAGAATGGCCATGGAGAGGTCAAAACATTCAGAGGTGAGGGTGGCACATGCATCTTATCAGCGTGAATCTGACACTTGTGACATTTCATCGCATAAACAACACAGTCTGCTTCCATGGTCATCCAATAGTAACCACCGAGAATCTTCTTTGCCATGTGTCCATTTGCGTGAACACCAAAAGACCCTTCATGAATTTCTTTGATAAGTTGATCTGCTTCGTGTCTATCCACGCATCTGAGCAAGACCAAATCAAAATTCCTCTTATACAACACTCCACTACTCAAGAAAAAGTTGGCAGACAACTTCCTCAAAGTCTTCTTATCCGTAATAGATGCCCTTCGGGTACTCCTGCTTCTATGTATTGCTTGATATCATAGAACCAAGGTTTACCGCCGCTTCATCAACCATCATACAATAGCCAGGTTCATCTAGACGCTCGATAGTGATGGAAGGCGCTTCGTTAGCCCACTTGACCTTGAACATTGAAGACAAAGTGGCTAAAGCATCTGCTAGCTGGTTTTCCTCTCTAGGAATATGATGGAAAGTAATCTCATCAAAGTATGGTATCAGCTTCAAGACATGATCTCTGTACGGAATCAACTTTTCATTACGAGTTTCCCACTCTCCTTTGACCTGGCAAACAACGAGTGCTGAATCTCCATAAACTTCAAGAATTTTGATTCTCAAATCAATGGCTGCTTCTATCCCGAAAATACAAGCTTCGTATTCCGCCATGTTGTTGGTACAATCAAAACAGATCCGGCGGAAAGGAATATGAAAACCGTTGGGAAGTTATGATTGCCCTATGCCGTGTCCTACGCATTGAAGCTCCATCAAACACAAGTGTCCACCGATCTGGTTCGGTCCTTCCCCCGTCCGGAATGTTGCATTCTCGATAAACATGACATCTTCATCGGGAAGTCAAACCTCATTGGTTGATAGTCCTCCATAGGTGGGCGAGATATTCGATACCACACCTTGATAGCTTTTCGAGTTACGTATTGAATGTCGATTCGGATAGTAACATCTGCCAACGTGCAATCCTTCCAACCAAAGCTGGCTTTTCGAAGATATATTTGATGGGATCCATCTTGGATATCAACATTGTAGTGTGACACACCATGTATTGTCTCAGGCGACGGGCAGCCCACGCTAAGGCACAACAAGTTTTTTCTAACAGAGAGTACCGACTTTCGCACTCGGTGAACTTCTTACTCAGATAGTAGATTGCATGTTCCTTTCTTCCGGTTTCATCATGTTGCCCCAGAACACAACCCATGGATCCTTCGAGTACAGTGAGGTACATTATGAGAGGCCTTCCGGGCACAGGTGGTATTAAGATAGGTGGTTCTTGTAAGTACTCCTTGATCTTATCAAATGCTCGCTGACAATTATCATTCCATACAATGGCTTGATCTTTCTTCAACAATTTGAACAAAGGTTCACACGTGGCTGTCAAATGCGATATAAATCGGGAGATGTAATTTAAGCGTCCCAAGAAACCTCGAATTTCCTTCTCTGTTCTTGGTGCTGGCATTTCTTGAATAGCTTTCACTTTATCAGGATCTACCTCGATACCTCGCTGGCTTACTATGAACCCAAGTAACTTCCCGGACCGGACTCCGAAAGTACACTTGTTGGGATTCAACCGAAGTTTGTACTTTCTCAACCTTTCAAACAGCTTTCTGAGATGGACAATGTGCTCTTCTTCAGTCTGAGACTTGGCAATCATATCGTCCACATAGACCTCAATTTCTTTATGCATCATATCATGGAAAAGAGCTACCATGGCTCTTTGATAAGTTGCCCCCGCATTCTTCAATCCGAACGGCATGACTTTGTAACAGAAAGTGCCCCACGGGGTGGTGAATGTTGTCTTCATCATGTCTGCAGGATCCATCTTAATCTGATTGTATCCGGAGAAACCATCCATGAAAGAGAAAACTGATGACTGAGCGGTGCTATCGACCAAAACATCAATGTGAGGTAAGGGAAAGTCATCCTTCGGGCTGGCTCGATTCAAATCTCTGTAGTCTACACACATCCGAACCTTTCCATCCTTCTTGGGGACAGGTACAATGTTAGCAATCCAATCTGGATATACCGACACGGCTAGGAAACCGGCGTCGAACTGCTTCTTCACTTCATCTCTGATCTTCTTAGCCATCTCGGGGTGCGTCCTCCTCGGTCTTTGTTTCACGGGAGAGCATTCGGGCTTTAGCGGCAACTTGTGCACAACGATATCCGTATCGAGTCCAGGCATATCCTGATACGACCAGGCAAACACATCTGCAAACTCTCGCAGTAGGCCGACCAACTCATCTTTTATCTCTTGCCCCAAGGCGGTTCCAACTTTGACTTCTTTGAGATCCTCTTCAGTACCCAGATTGATCACATCCACTGGTTCCTGATGAGGTTGAATCATCTTCTCCTCGTGCTCAATCAGACGCGCTAACTCTTCTGGGAGTTCATAGTCTTCTTCACCTTCATCTTCGGCTTGGTTGATCGGGAAATCGAAGTCAAAAGGAGTTATAGCATGGCTATGTTCAATAAGCTCAGTTTCAGGTAATCTGCATAAACGATTGATTTTATCTTTTAGATATGCATGTTTATTTTAGCAGGAAAAGCAGTGAAAGTGTTGTTGTTTTTATTATTTAAGATGCACTGGAAAACAAAAACAATAAAAGGGATCTCAAACTGAATAACAAAACATCGCTTATGAAGATAAAAGTTCAAGCCTCAAGTAATCCTTTGTGCCTTGGGTAGAAACGGATTTTTAATTAAAAACAAGAAATTACTTTGAACATGAAATGATAGGGTAACATCCTTAACGCTCCAATTCTTGAGAGCCACACCAGAGGAGTACAACACCATTTGAGAGAGCTCCACCGACGCTCATCATCTTCAAGGGCATTGATAGTCTTCTCGGAGCGGAGACCTTTGGCCACAAAAGTATCCTCTAGACGAGGAATTCTTCCTTTTCCCATTTCTACACTTCCACTGACTCCGGAGGATGGTTGATAGCCGAGCCCATTCTTGTCCTTCTTCTCCGCTACGTTTATCACCGTACCCCAACCTTCAGGATTTCCGGCCTCAATAAGAGCCTTGACATCTTGCCAACGGGTTATATTACCTCTAGGTTTCTCGGCAGTCTTGACTTCTTTTTGAACATTCCCCACAATCTCCAAGGCCTGAAATAGGGTCTCATGTACTTCATCCCCGACATCCACATATTTGAATTCTGACAAATGGCTAACCAAATAATCTTCTTCTCCACTGACCTCCACCACCTGGTTGTTTAGCAGGAACTTCAATTTCTGGTGTAGAGTTGAGGTGACAGCCTTTGCACCATGTATCCAAGGTCTTCCCAACAAACAGCTGTCAGCTGTATGCCGGGAAGATATCCATTACTTGAAAGGTAATGTTGAACAGTTGGGGTCCAATAAGCACTGGAAGATCGATCTCCCCTACCGCCATCCTGCGCGATCCGTCAAAAGCCTTCACAATTAAAGAGCTAGGTTTCATAACCACCCCTTCCACTTGCAGCTGGGCCAACGTCGTCTTTGGGATTACATTCAGAGCTGAGCCCGTATCAACTAGAACTCTGGCAAGGGTTGTTCCACCACATGTAACAGAAATGTGAAGAGCCATATTATGACTTCCTCCATTCTGAGGGAGATCGGCATCGGTGAATGACAAACAGCTGCCATCATTTAAACTCGAGATTGCAACATCTAGTTGATTGATTGTAATGTCCTCGGCCACGTATGAACTGTCAAGAAACTTCAACAGAGCCATCTTGTGGGCCTCTGAACTCTTCAAAAGGGACAAGATTGATATTTTTGCTGGAGTCTGACTAAGTTGGTCAACTACCTTATAGTCACTCCTCTTAATGATCTTTAACGTCTCATCACTCGGCTTGAAAATATCCCTTAACTCTTCCGCATTCAAATCCATACCCCTATCTTTTCTCGGGGGAATATCTGATACTTTCTCTGCAGCCCGGTTCTTCATTGGATCTTGGTGATAGATTCGACCGCTCCGGGTCATGCCACTCGTACCGGTTATATTCTCCACAGTAGATTCCTCTAAAACCAACGACTTACCTCCAACGACGACTTCCGGTTCGTAATTCCAAGGTACCGCTTTTGTGCTTTTATAAGGGATCTGGATGGCCGGGTAGACCATCATTGGTTCCACCGCCGTGACAGGCTCTTCTTCTTGGATTGGAGACACATGAAGTCTCCTATTATTAATCAGGGGGACCACCACATCCACTTCCGCCTCAGCGGGAACTCTGCTAAACTGGATCAAATGTCGATACATCAACCCTTGCAAATACTTTTCAAACTTTTCACAACGTTCTGGGTTGTCCTGGCAAATCAAACAGTCCTCGTGACCTTCTTCCACTAAATCGGCAATCTTCAATTCTTCCCACACCTTCTTCAAAGATACATTCAACTGCCCCACCTCCATAACCAAACCACCTTCTTCAATCAAAGCATTTGCTGATGATGACCCATGCCTCGGTAACGGATTATTAGCAATATTAGGGACATCAGCGAAAGTTAACAACTTTCGGTCAATTAACTCTTGTACTTTGCATTTGAAAGCAAAACAGTCTTCTGTGGTATGCCCAGGAGAATTAGCGTGGAAAGCACATCTGGCATTTTCATTGAACCATGGCTTAGGAGGCCCGGGGACAGGCTTCAATTCTCGCGGCACTACCCTTCCATCTTGGATTAAGTATGGCAGTAGACTGGGTGTAGGTCATTGGGATAGGCTGGATCTCTTCTTTGGTATACTTGTGGTAGTGCGGGCTTCTCTGTTGAATCGCACCCTTGTTTTGATTCCTGATTGGTTGTTGTTGTTGTTGTTGTTGAACTTGATTCTGAGGAATTTGATTTGAATATGGCATCGGCATCTGCATTGGTTGCTGATACTGCATGCCAGGAAATTGCATTGCGGCCACATATGGGTATGACATGTATGGGACCTGGACAGGAGTAGACCTAACTGGTGGTCTTCCCCTTCCTCTACCTCTGGCTCCAAACACAGCATTGGTTTCAGCCTCCTTCCTCTTAAACCCATTAAACGTCTTCTTCACCACAGACGGTCCTACATTTCCTCCGGAGATCTTTCCGGTCTTCAGTCCTTCTTCAATCCTTTCGCCCACCATCACCAGATTGGAGAAATCCGAGAAAGTACTTCCAATCAACCTTTCGTAGTATTGCACGGGCAATGTTCCCATGAACAGATCATTTAATTCCCTTTCGGCCAAGGCCGGTTGAACCCTGGAAGCCACTTCTCTCCATCTCTGGGCGTACTCCTTAAATGATTCCCTATCCTTCTGAGACATGTTTTGAAGCTGTACCCGATTAGGGGCCATAGTTGTATTGAAGTGATATTGTTTGAAGAAAGCATTGGACAAGTCGTCCCAAGAGCGGATGTTTGCTTTTTC
Source organism: Vicia sativa (assembly GCA_021764765.1). Taxonomy (NCBI): domain Eukaryota; kingdom Viridiplantae; phylum Streptophyta; class Magnoliopsida; order Fabales; family Fabaceae; genus Vicia; species Vicia sativa. The sequence continues at coordinate 37,776,493 of CM038795.1, read as the reverse complement.
CAATTGCATATACCAATCCAAAGATGCCCCTGAAAGGCTATCTTGGAAACAGTGGACCATCAGCTTGCTGTTATTAACATGTGCCGCCATCTTGCGGCAATACATTCTCAGATGGGTATCCGACACTTACCCCTTGTACTTCTCGAATCCAAGACTTTGAATTTTGGCGGAATGACCACATCGTGCAGACATATATCCGCGGCGCAGCCAATAACATTCTTCCCTTTCAGCTCCCTTACTTGATCGGCGAGTTCCTTACACATCCTCTGGGCGGCCACGTCCTGGAAAGGAGTTGGTTACCCAGTGCTGCTCGATAGAATTGCCTCATATACTCATCTTGCGCCTTCCTCACCTTGAGGAGTTGTTGACCATAGATGCTCTTGTCCATCCTCTTCTTGCCTTTGCTCATCACTTCCCACTCGGTTAGCGACACGAGCAGAAGATTTCCTTGATTCTCCGCTCCGCTGAGGAAATCAACCGGCATTCCATAGAATGGAGGATTAAGTGATCGCACTCTTGAAATGGAGTATCCTCAAGAGTTCTCATGTTCTCGGTGATGATGGAGGGATGATTGCATTGTTAGAGTTGTTAGCCGTGTTGTTAGTCAGGTGTTAGTCACACGGCGGAACCGAGGCGGCGGCGGCAGGCCTTTCTTCCTCCCTTACGTACGAAATGAGAGCATTTCCATTAATCGATCCATTTTCGCCAACGATCAATATCGTCTTGCATAGCCGTTTGGTTCATCGCATATTGATCCATTGCTCTTCTCACGTTAGTCCCGGTTTCAGACGGCTTCGGATGTTCACTTGAACTCGGGTGAAATGACACGTAATGAGCTCGGTGTCCTCTTTTAATAAAGAAAATGCATGATTATGTATGATTAATGCAAAATGCTTATGACTGTTTCCATTTCCGGATCCTTATCGGACTCATTCATTGATAAATTAGCACACACATGGATAACCGCCCTTCATTCAAGCATAATAGTCAAAATACAACATTAGTCTTTGTAGAGAAATTAAAAGAGCAAGACTCAGTCCGCTTTAGTTCAACAAGTACAATGGAGTGAATAAAACATAAAACAAAGAAAGATCAAGTGTTGTCCTCTTCGGGCCTGAAATCTCTTATCTCTTGTTGGAATCGCCCACCATATCTCGAAAGATCGATGAAATACTCCGCCGAGGGCACTTGGTTTCTTCTAAATCTTGACGGTGATTGTAGTCTCCATGGGACCTCCACCATCAATTGTCTGCAATTCAACCGACCGAGTAGTTGTTATACAAGCTTTTGCTCGCTCTTCCAAAGTAAAATGGTTTCCTGCTTACCCAAAGCTCGCTCGACGCCTCTTCTTGCCAACCCTCACATTGGACCTCCAACTCTACATATGATGCCTCCCACCGAGCCACAAGATCTCTTGCAGTATCCAACTCTTGGATTTTCTGAGCTAATTCCTCGGAGTCCATATTACGCGCCAAGCGGGCTTCTTCTTTGAGACGCTGCGCTGTGGATTCAATGTCCTTTAATGCGGCTTTCAACTCTTGGATTTTAGTGGTAAGAGTTGTTTTTAAATCCGACTTCGCTTGGATAGCCCTTTCTTCATCTGCATAAGCTTTCCCTCTTTGTTGTTCGGCCCGGGCTAGCTTACGGTTGAACTCCCTTAACTCAAAGTTGGCGGCATCTAGATTGTCCTTCACACGAAACTTTGCCTTCTTTTCCTTCTCTACCAGCTCTTGACTCCTTAGCAATTCATCATCCCTTTCTCTGAGACTTTGCGCCAAGTCATCCCTCTCTCGAGTAACACGAGTAAGGGCGGCTTGTTGTCGACCCTCTTCAGCTTGCATTTCAGTAATGGTTAGCTTGAGTCTATTGAACTCTTCAATATGGGTGACTTGTGTTCTGCGTCAAAGGAACCTCCACATGAACGGTAATTTTACCTCCATTACCCTCCTAAGTATCCGGATTCATAAGGTTCACCATCCCCATTTCCTCTTTTTCTAAGCTCTGCACCTTTCTTGTGAACTTGAGTCCATGCTCAGACTTGCTTCAACAAACTGGATCATCTCTTCCAAAATCCAATAATATAAACTCCCTCAAAATTCCTCCTTGGTGCGGTTTCCATGGGACATCCCAATTGCTTGAGGACCAACTGGGTTATAGTTAATGCAACCTCGAGATCCAATTAGCGGAACATTAGGAAATGCCCACAATGAGTGATAACCTCCCATGTGTACCAACTGAGAATACTAAAACTCCGCTAGCAAGAGAAGCCAACTTCGAGACCAAATCAAGTTCTCCAAAATCCTAACCCAAGGTCCTCGTTGAGGAATATGGGATCTCAACCAAGAATAAAGGCGGAACAACACATCACTACTCCTTTTCGATCGAGTATGAATGTTGATGAGCATATCTGCTAGTAAAGCTGGTACAGGATTCTCTGAAAGGAACACATTGATTGCAGGTTGACTCACATACTCATCATCATGACTTGGAAACAAAACTACCCCAAAGATCAACAAAGCTAGAATGGCACTGAACGACCTCCAATTTTCTTCCCCCACTGACAACTCTTCGGCTCTTTTCTCTAAGAAACTCCTAGAAATTCCTCTTTCCACCAACATCGGCCCTATCTCTCGGATCGGAAGACCCAAAGCAGCTGCTATATCTCTGGCATCCACATTCTCCCCCAACTTGGTAAAAGGAACATTATCTTTTAGAGGCCAATTCAACAATCTTTCGAATTCTTCAATTGTTGGAACCATTTGGAAATCTTGGAATGTAAAACACCTCAAGGAAGGATCAAAGAACTTTACCAAAGCCTTCAAAGCATTATGATCAGTGTCAATATCCAAAAGCTCCAAGATCCACCCATATCTGGCATGGAAGTTGTTCAATTGCATGCTTCACCTTTCCCTAAGTCTCAACAAGATCTCGAGTGTTTGGAATTTTGAAGTTGATGTGAGGATTGTTTTTCTCACGGATCCATTGCACCGTCTGATTACTTTCAAGAATGAGTCCTTTAAAGATACCTGAAAATGTCAACAAATGTGATGAACATGAATGATTAATGTAAACATGCAATGCAAATGAGTTAAACTGGAACCAATAACAGTGTAGATCACATGATAAGTCACTGGTTGGTCGGACATGGTTTCGACACCTACCCAACAATTCCCCAAACAAGGTTGGATTCTGATGTTTTTTGTTAAATGTTTCTCGGAGTCTCAGATCCCCTTTTAAAAATATTATTGTCGAGACAATAGTATTTTCAAAAGTATACTCCAAGAAACGGCTCTTAAAGGGATACTCAAAAACCTTTGAGCGGTTGGTTTAAATTTTGGACATCCTAATACTTAGAGTTGTAGGCCATTTGTCTAGAAATTGCTACCCCGCACTAGCATACGAGCAACAATCCTTAAAACGACCAACTCTAAGTTGTGGTCTTCACGTCGATCCAAGGAACACGGATGTCCAATGGACCTAAGCTACTCAACCACTCTAAACTTATGTTTCCTAGAAGCCTGGGTATTGGGCTTATCTATGAATCATAACCGAAACGCCCAAAAATCAAAATACATCACAGGATAGTATAATGCAATAATAATAAACATCAAAGCAATAAATAAACACACAAGCGAATAATTAAATTAGGGTTAACTCGCTTAAAAATTCATCCCCAGTGAAGTCGCCAACTGAAGCAACTCGATTTTCAAAAATCTTTAAATTCTCGAAAACTAGTGAAATCGCCACCTAATTTTATTCGTTCTAAAAAGAACGGGAAAATATAGATAAAACCCTCAAACAAACGGATAAGGCGGTCTACGAGACCAAAAAGTGGGATCGGGAGTCGGTTATGTAAGGGGAAGGTATTAGCACCCCTTACATCCATCGTACTCGATGGGACCCATTTAATTCTACGCTTTTGTGTGTGTTTATTGCTAAGTTATGAATACCAAAAGAAAAGAAATGTTTATTTATTATTTTGAGTTTGGCACGGTTTCGGAACCGTGTGCCTACATATTCCCTTGTGCAATGGGAAAGTCAAAACTCTGTAGTTCCTCTTAAAAAGGTTTTAATTTGTTGTTTTGATTTTATAAGAAAGATCGTGCACTTGGTCATTTCAAATACTTTGAACTAGGACTTGTTTTGTTTGTTTGAAAAGCTTAAGTCCTCGTTCGTATTTAAACGACTATTACACCCTCTTTATCCGAAAAGAGTTTTTTTTTTTTTTTACGATCGCATATGAGCGATAAAAGAATTTGAATGAGTTGAATTGTTTTTTATGCGGGTGAAAAGTACCGAACCATAAGTCTAGCATCCTATGATTCAAATACTAGAAACAAGATGAACTCAATGCCCATCGAGTCTATCATCCCAAAAGTTTTCTTTTATGAAAGAGTGAAGTGAAACAAGGTTCACGTTATTAAGAATCTTTAAGTAGTTAGTCTAGCATCCAACGACTTAAAGATTAGAAGTTCATTTTTTGCAAGTGTTTAAACAACTAGTCTAGCATCCAATGGCTTAAACACTTGAGTTTTCTTTATGAAAGGATTTAGAAAATGCACTCGACATTGGATCGAGGTTTGTAATTTAATTACGAAAGTGTTTTTTGGAAATGCGGGTTATAATTACTTAAGCCTATGGTCCTAAAATGTGATAATGGAAAAGAACAATTAATTACATACAAGCATTCAATAAAGCGGTAAATAAATTAAAAGCCCATACAAGGTGGCTGGCATAAATAAACGACTTATCTCGTAGGTGCATGCGAAATAAATTTAATCGACTAATTAAACCAAATTTAATCAAGTAATTAGTTTAATAAAATTAATTAGGTAAACTAATTAATTTTAAATAACCTAATTAGATAATTAAATAATGTTTAACTAATTAATTAAGGTTTCATTGTAAGCCCAAGAGTAAGCGTGGTGTGTGCAAAAAGGTGTGGCCGTTGGGACGCTTCAAAGCTTTGTCCACTCAGGGTAAAAAATGGCTCGCACGAGTATTAGTTTGAAAATATGTTTGGTTGTGCTTTGTGAATAATAAATAAATAATGCAATAAAAATTACCTACTAATTATTACAACAAATTGGGGATGGGGTACAAATTTACAAATGGGGATAAAATAAAACACTAAAAAAAAATTCCTAATAATAAGAAAAATATTTAACTAATACTACTATTATTATTTTTGTGATTTGGAGTATACTAAAAAGAAGATATGATAGTACTAACTAAAGAAAAATAATAGTAATAATAATAAGCATAGTTAGGATAATATAAACAGTAAATATAATGATGTATTAGTTATAATAATAATAATTATTAAATAGTAATAACAAAAATGAGTAATAAAAATTAAGTAAGTAATAATAATAGTTACTCATAATGTTTTAATAAGTAATAAAAATAATTATTAATGAAAAAGAAAATAGTAATGATAATAAAGAAAACAAATGATATAATAATAATTAGTATGTTATAAAAATAATAGTAAATAATGATAATGACAATTGTTACAGTTTAAAAATAATAGTAGTAATAACATAGTAATAATGGTAAAAATAAAGATTAAAAATATTAGTAATAATGGTGAGTGTTAGTAGTAATATAATATAACAGTAAAAATAATATAACAATAATAAGAATAATAGTAGTGTTAGTATTAGTAGATAAAAAGAAACGAATGTTATTTAACTAATCCTAAATTTTTTTTAAAAAAAAACAAAATAGAAAAAACCAGAACGTTCCTTCACGATCTCTCTATTCTCATCGTGTTCCTCAAACCCTCGCCCTCGTCTCTCGCTCTCATGGCCGTGACTCGCCGGCGATCGTCTCTCTCTCTCACTGTAAACCGCGATTGCGGTCTCTCTCTCTCTCGAACGGCCGCGGTTGCTGGGTCGCTCATCTCTTCATCGCGATTCCGCGATCTGTGTTCTCTCTTCTCTCTCTCGATCGGTTTGCATGTGTAACCTGTGATGCTTGTGTTGATTTTCGATTCTGACAACTACCTGTTTTCTGATTTGTGTTGCTTCAGGTTGGATGGAAAAGGGAAGAAGGAAACCCTACCTTCCAGACGTGATTCCGGCAAGTGTCCTTGGAGACGCGTCAATGGCGGAGGCTAGCCTTCTCTCGTTCCAGGTGAAATCGCTCTTGTACCTTTTCTTCTTCTTCTTTCTCGAATTCAGGACTTAGGTTTCTGAAAATATTAATTCTGAAGGGTTGTGTTGATGGAAGATGATGAGTACAAGTTTAGGTTTTGTGTATACTTTGCTTTGTGTTTGAACGATGGCTGGATTTTGGTCTTTTTGTGTATTTTACGAACTGGTTTTTTTTTTCAATGGTTGAGAACAGATAATGTATTTGATCTTTCTCCCTTTTTCTGCTGTGGTCTCTATGCTGTGTTATAAGAACAGATCCTATTAGTCTTGGTCTTTGGTCACTGGTATTTCTGTGAAACATCCTGCTTTTTCCCTCTTGCCCAGAATTGGCTTTTTTATCATTTATGTGCAAGTTATAGCTGTCCCTCTGCTGCAGTCTATGCTGTGTATTCAAATTCCCTCTTTCGGCTATACTTCCAGCTCTGTTATTTGAAAAATTGGCATCTTTCCTTTTCTATGTATGCTATCTGCTGCCTCTGTTGGGTGAGAAAGAGTTACTGTGGGGTGAAAAAACTATTTTTTGTCTGCTGATGCATAACTCATTATTTTTCCTGGGCTGACTTGATTTCTTTTGGAACTGTTGGGCTTTTTCTTTGGGAAAATGATGTTCCATGATTTCCTTCTCTATACCTCCTTTGTGAACCAACAACGAAAGTTGTTGTGATTTGCAAAGGAAGTAGCGGTAATGGCCGATGAAGGAACTTCGGTTCTGAGGCTTTTGAAACAATTAACCTTTGACTGATTCCTCAACACAACCCTCATGATGAGTCTCGAAAAATCTGATTCTTTTGTTTTTGTATGCAACTTGCTCTATTGCTATTAATTACACTTCTTCTTCTATTTTAGATGACAAGCGGACAGCACTGTGTGGAAGTGAAGAAGAATGCCCGGATGGAGAGAAATTCAAAAGAAACCAGGAGCTTACGGCGTTAGGATAGAATTAATACACTTGTACTTGTAAAACAAAAAATTAGAATATTATGTAATAACGGACAAAGTTCCGAAATTAATAAATTCCAATTACTCTTGTAAACAAAAATGTATTCCTTAAATATTTTTATCATATCAATTCGATATAAGAAAAGTATTCACATTCGAACCATAATTCCAATTTCTCTTGCGAAAATTGTATTCTAAACTTGAATATTTTGTAATATCAACTTGATAAAAAAATGCTCAAATTTGGATTACAATTCCAATCTTCTCTTGTTGTGAACGAATTCTTCGTAATGCTTCCCCGCCATAAACAAAACCAAATTCCACGAACACAGTACTCTTCTTCTTTTTTTGTATGTTTGTAACTTCACAAACTGACATTGCAACCGAATTTCGAAGAAACAATTCTTTTTTCCTTTTTTCACACTGTAACCGGAAATTCCACTTCTTTGCATCCTTCTTGAAACATCCATTAATCACCTTTGGCTAGCAAGTTTATACAGCGAAAACGGTGTCTCCATTCACCGAATAATAATAATAAAAAAAGTGTGATTTCTTTTAGAATTTAAATTCTCAATAATTATTTTCTGAATTCAAGTTCTAAAACAAACAATCTCTTTTTTTTTCGGTGGACCAAATCCAAACGACCCTTTTGTACAAAAAAATTCGAAATCGTTCAAAACCTCCTGAATTTGAATTGAAGCGGTCAAAACTTTTCCACCATTTTTCCATGAAAAATCCTCAGTAAGAAATTCTCTGAAATTGTAATAAACAAACACATTTTATGAAAATGATGGGATGAAACGGAGGGGAAATTTTGGGGTGCGACAGTCTTCATAATGATGTTTGATGTTTGTTTATGGTTTGTATAAGCCTTGTATATGTATTTTGTGTCTACTGACCTCACATCACATGATGCCGTGCATGATTGTTCACTTATTGGTTTCACTTCATCTTCTTTTCTTCTTTCCCCGCCTTTTGTTGGTGTTTTGTTTGTGCGCTTTTGCCTAAGTATTTTGTTTGCCTTTTCCCCTTTTCTCATTTGTTTTTATTTAACCAAGATGATTGATCTTATAGTCTACCCTTAGGATCACTCGATTAGGTTAGTTATCGAGCTTAGACATTAGGTTAAGTATCCATGCATGTCAATATTAGGTAGATAATCTAAGTAGTTTCCACTGTTTATATCCATAACCTAGGAACAACTTTGTATGATAATAATCAGGATTAGAAGTAAATTAGTCCCCCTTGGCCATTTTACCTTTATCATTTTCATCTTAAAAAATTTAAAACTTTGTTTTGTCAAGTGCATTAAGACATCTTAATAATATTGAAACTTTTTTTAAAGTAAAAGATACAAACTAAATCCTGTAGTGTCTTAGGTCATTCCGTCATCCCTTCTGTTGCTGACGTTCCATCGTCTCCTCTGTTGTTGATGCTTCATCGTCCCCTGCTGTTGCTGACGTCCCGTCGTCCCCTCTATTGCTGACGTTCCGTCGTCCCCGTCTGCTGACGTTATGTCGTTCTGTCTATAGCTGATGCTTCGTCATCATGGACGTGTTTCGTCATCATTATTTTTTGTCTCGTCTTCTAAACTAAAAAACACAAACCAACTAAAATAAGTGAGCCAAACTACGGCGCTCTGACTTTCCCATTGTACGAGGGAATACGTAGGCATCTTGTCACGGGGCTTGATCGAGCAACCTTTGTAAATATTTTCTTCTTTTCCCCGTGTTTTCTTTTATTCCTTTCTTTTATTTCTTTATTCTTTATCTCCTTTTGCATGCATTATACCTCATATACAGATATAATTATATTTTTTACACCCATTAGATAGAAAGTAAAAACGGATACCGTAGAGTACTACGGACGTGTGGGGTGCTAATACCTTCCCCTCACGTAACAGACTTCCTTACCCGATCTCTCAAGACCGTGATTTCTCCGTTTCAGATTTACTCGATGTTTACCTTTCCCTTTTGGCAGGATAAAAAACGTTCGATGGCGACTTCATTAATTTTTTATTTTCTTTGATTTTCGGCCGGTTCTTTCACTATGCAGCATTGCATAGTACCCAGACTAACCATGTATCTGCATGCTTATGATTATGTTCAAATCAGCAGCCCTAAAATAAGGAAAGTTATGACACTCTTCATTTATGACCTCCAGAGGTTCTTCATTATCGCAAAAGGTTTTTGAAGACATGATGAGTTAGGATATAGACGAATGGAGAAAAGGTTTTGAAATAGTAGAATACTTGGTTCGACCCAGTATGAGCTTCGTGACCATTTAGCATTGTGTTCTTTTACTTGGGTCATTTACACAACATATGAAGCCTAACTCTAATATTTAGTTATTTTTTTTATTAATGTTTTGATTTACTCTCATGGAAAAAAAAGAGATTATCCTTTTACAAATTAAAAGAAGTTTAGAGTTTTTCTTTTTATGAAGGAAAATCTCAAAAAAAAGTGTTTATTATTATATTTTATTTCTTCAAGATAGTTTCAAAACATCAAAAGATGTTTCTCTTAATCATTTTTAAAAATATCAAAAATATGCTTTTAGATGTATGATTAAAGACTTTTTTATCAAAAATATTTCAAAATGTCCAAAAAGATTTTGTTTTCTTTAACTTTTAGAGTTAGTCTTGTTTGAGTCATTGCATGCTTATTTGCCATTTTTATGCATATTATTGTGTATTTGTTAATGGGTTTATTTGAATTATTTTATTGTCACCCTCGTTCTATCAAGTTGTACCCCTATTCCCATGATGATGTAATACTTTCTATCACCTTCCTTTTATTATGTTTTACTTTATTGGTATCCCTATTCGATCAAGTTTATCCCTACTCCCATAGTGATGTAATAATTTTACCGCTTTCATTTTGATTATGCTTTATTGCTTTATATCAATTATCCATCATCATCATGCAACAAACTTTTTAAATAACTAATTCTCGGTGCCAAGCCATTTTCTACCATAAGTCGATCCTTTTAAGTATCACAAGACACAATCAACTTCACATGACTAACTCTTAATCTTCTCAACAATTAAACACATGCACATATTCATAGCTTGATTTTGGTCTTTCTTACAGTGAGCGTATTCAATCGATTATTTCTAATTGGTCGTCTAGAAGACTATCCCACTTTGCTAGTACACTTAGAGATTATGATTCATCTTTATCTTCTTTATTATTTCTACTTGTGTGAGCCACATTGTATTGGTTTTCTTTACCACTTTGTTTATATTTTTCCTTTATTTTTATTGTCATTGCATACTAATAAATCAAACTCCAACACTCTCGGTCCATATATCGAATCACAACCAATTTGATAAGTCGAGTTTGCTTTTGTAATCACAATCAACTAACATATGCATGCTTGGTCCATACACCAAGCCCATAACCAATTTGATAAGTCGAGTTTGCTTTTGCAATCACAATCAACCAACATATGCATGCTTGGTCCATACACCAAGCCCATAACCAATTTGATAAGTCGAGTTTGCTTTAGAAATCATAATCGACCTTCTCACGTTCTATATCACTGCTTTCATAATAATATTTTAAACCTCGATCCAATGTCGAGTTTATTTTCAAAAATCTTTTCTTAATCAACAATATGATTGAATGGACGAGGGAGGTCCCTACCTCCTCTTTTCCTATATTCACATTAGACATGTTCCCTTACGTGTCTTTGTTTAATTACGATTTGACCAAAACACTTTAAATAAAACAAGTTTGAACAACTTGTCTCACTCTTTAAAAAAGGACTAAATGGATAAGATAGTGACCTACCTAATCTTTTGCTAAGTGTGCGGGTGCCAAATACCTACTTTGGTTGTTCAAATATTTGTGTCATATAAAAACAATTTCAACTCATTCAAATTATTTTTCCACTGGGCTTTTCAATTCAAAACCTTTTCAAAATAGTCATATTTCTTTCATTCATGTGACGATGAAAAATATTCCTTACACATATGAATGTTGAACCCTTTCCACTCGAATGCGATAACGTCCAAAATTTGTGCATATCTAGATTCAATTATCCATTCTTGAAGTGATGCAAACGTTCCATTATCCATGTTTTGGGTAATAATGTTTTCGTTCGAATATGATCGAGTATCTCTCACTAAAAAGAACTAACAAAGAAACATTTTCTACCCAATTTAAGGAGCTATGATTTCCTTATTACATTATGGGGATACGTAGGTACGAGGTTGAGAAGTCTTGGCGAGCTCAATAATAAAAACTCCAAAAATATTTCTCCTCTATCACATAGTAATTATAAGAACGCAAGCTTTCAACTAACACTCGAATGTAAAAAATAACTAAATGGGTACCATCGAGTATGATAGATGTGAGAGGTGATAATATCTTCCCCTTACATAACCGACCCCCAAATCCGCTCTTAGTTGCGATGACCAATTTCTTTTCTCTTATGGAATTTATTCGATATTTTCCATTTCCTCTTCGAGTAAATAAATCTAGGTGAGGACTTCATTATTTTATATTTTTTCCAGCCGCTACAGCAGAAAATGAGTTATCTCTCTTGACGAATAATTCAGACCCAGGAAGGTCCGTTTAGGAGATCCCTCTCCTAGGTGGGAATATTGTTATACATCTCAACCCTTCTTTGTTGAAAATAGGGACGATGATGTTTCCCTTACAATCAACAGATTAACATCATTGACGAGCTATTTGACCATGGGGGCAGTGGTACTAGTTTCAACGGTTGAGAGAAGAGTAACGATAGAAGTATGATTCGTGGTCTAAGAAGGGGCCTCGGTGGCTTGGCTAGCAAGACTAACCTTTATACCTTGTGCACTCGCGAGGCCGAAGAACATTTGCAACTTATCAATGTTATTTGCAAAACACAATCACACAATTACAAAAAACTATATGAATCCTTCATCATTCCTTTAGACTCAGCTATTCGCACTCAAGATGGTGTAAATGTCAATCATTTTCTTCCCACCTCGAAAGAAGGTACTTCGCTCGGCCCAAATCCTTCTTCATAACCAAGTCCTTGAAAAACAAGAATGCAAGTGTTCCTTCATTGCTATCTTGTTAGGGGAAATGAAACCTATTTTGGCACAATAGAAAAGGACATCCTGCGGAAATGAGACAAAGACCGATATTTCAAAAACGCACCCTTGCAAAAGTGGGAAGATTCATCAGGGGAGTGTCGGGAGGTAAGATGGGCCTCTAACGTAAGGGGGTTCACCAACAAGAAGCGCCCTAAAAAATCGTCTCAATCATAGGTAAAGTGGTCGAACCAATGGTTGTCTGTGTGGAAGCTAATAAGTCCTTGGTTGTGGTAGTTATTCAAAGATGTGCTAACAAGGTAAATTAAGTTGAAAAAAATGGAGTGAAGGCTTATAAGACTTATGCTCGACACACAACTATAATAGGGGGACACATTCGAAGTCAGAAAAAGGAAATCACAACCCTTTCATTGTGGACATGCACTCATAAAGGGGGACCATGTAACACCCCATCTAAATACCCCGAATATATTAATTAAATTAATATCTAAATCATCTTTAATCAAAGTTTAACACGGTATAATAAGGGATGTCACAATTAATAATTAAACAAACTTCATTCAAACAGTAGCCATGCTACACTGAGGATCAACATCGACAATTCAATCGTTATAAGACCATGTCTTACACAGCGGAAATACCAAAATCAAAATTTTAAATAAACATCATAGTTCTTAAGGAATTCAAATCCAAAACTATTAAACAGTAATGATTCTCTTAACTAAGTTTACAATCTAATCGAGCATGACACTGACACACGGACTAAAAGATAAGCTCTAGAGCCATCCTCACCGACTCCTCATCTGCTAATTTAATCTGAAATGGTAAAGTAAGGGTGAGACTTCTCATAATTAAAGCATATTATAAATCTTTCAATCAACAATATAATACAAGCATATTATTCCACCACTTAATACCAATCGTACACAAACATAGTCATACAATTCATCATACATCATCAATCAACAATAAAGGCATTGGAAGACATCCTAGCATGTTACAATCCTATGCAAACACTAATGCACTCAATGCATGCGGTACCGACTTTAAGTCACCCAACCCCGATCCATCATCATTCGGATATAGTTCCATCGATTCGTCCATAACCACTCGGACACGAATCCACTAACCACCCATCCTCACTGTATCGGTTATCGGCAATCCAAGTCAAATTCCGCACAATGGAATTAACTTCACAAAATAATGCATATGCACATCAATAGCATGCAACATTAATCGCCTATGTATACATTCATTTAACATAATCGAATCACCAAAATCAACATGATACATCAACAATCATGCATACATCTAACATCATAAACATGCAAAACAATCAATCAAGATATCCAAACCAATCATGCATACATCAAACAATAGCATAACCATGCTATTTCACCTACACATTATCGATCACTATCATCACACATACATCGTCATTATGTATTAGCTAATAATCATCATCTTTAGAAATTATACCCTTTCCCAAAATAATTTCAAAATTTCTAAAATATTTTCATTTCATAAGGTAGAGCATTAAATTTAGAAAATAACGTAAAACGCTCAAAACGGACTTACGGTTTGAAAGTTATGAATTTTTGAAGTTTTGGAAAATTGGAAAAATGCACCTGGAACCCGGTTCCTACCCAGAACGGAACCGGTTCCTGAAAGTTGAAATTACCCCGCCCCTGATTTTTGAATGGGGAACCGGTTCCGTCATATACAGGAACCAGTTCCTGAGTTTATTTTTCAGGTTTTTGCCAATTTTTCAACGTGGAACCGGTTCCTACCAGAACCGGTTCCTACGTACTAAAAAGTGATTTTTCGCATTTTGACAAAGATTCATCCATTTTTACTCAAACCCATTTTTACCCATACGACTTCCATCATTGGAAACACCGAATTACATCCTTTTGCATCATCTAACACATCAAACAACATATTTCCATCTTCTATGTTCATCTACTGACACTCTAATCATATCCATACATATTCTGACACAATTAGACTCAAACTGACACCATTAGGGACACATTCATGGAACCCTAAAATTTCAAATTTCAAATTCCTACATGCTATAACTTATATTATGAATATCAAAACCTATAATAAGCCCTAATCAGTCGAAATCACCCCTTACCTGGTGGTTTCTTCGAGATTCTGACGCTCCTAGGTCTTTTCCTTCTTTCCTTCTCTTCTCACTTCTACGTAGCCTTGTTTTCTCCAAATGAATCTATTTTCCTTCTTTTCCTTATTTTATTCCTTTTATTCCTCTTATTCCTTTTATTCCTCTTATTCCTTTTTAATCATAATTAAATAAAATAAATATTAATCCTTCTCTCCAATTAATTCCATCATTAACTTAATAATCCAATAAACTAAATAAATTATGACCTCAATTAATTTAATTAATTAAAATCATAAACATTTAATTATTGAATTATTTTGGGGTGTCACAGACCACACAACCATTAAAAGAGTTGCATATCCTTTTCTCCGGGACCACAAAAAGAACCAACCAATCCAGAGGGTCGCCGACCACGATGCCAACAACATGTATTACTACTTCAGTATTCAGGAAAAATAAGGTGCTTACCACCTCGGTCTCAACCCAATCGTACTTCATCACACTGGTCGACTCCACTAACGTCACACCTTTTTGGTCCAAGTGGTCGATTTTAGAATATCTGTCAAGCATGATCCAAGACATAACATTTTCCTTACCCCAAAGATTCAAGTGGAGCTTCACCTTAGTGTCTTTAGGTACATGGTTATTGATTTTCAGGAAGAGCTGAAAGAAATCATCGACGTGTTCCCTCATCTGCTTAATAACTTGTACTTCCTCTTTAGTATAAACAAGAGGGCTAATGGGGACTTCAATATGATTCCTCTTTTTACTATCATATAATAAGAGGCTTTAGTATGAGTCGAATGAAGAAACTCATTTCTTAAGGGAGTTCCCAAATTCCCTTTTTGGATCAGAATCATCATATAAGGGTATAACTTTTGGTTCCATGCGATGATGCGATCGTTGAGGGAGATAAGAATCACGGGATATCCCCATTGTTGTAGCAGAAGAATAATCACTCTCATAATACTCTATAAGTTAACCGTGTTATCACCCATCTTGAATTTTAAACTAACTTAAATATTGAAGTGCTAACCTTAAAGATCCACCTCACACCAACATATTTAAAATCAACACCACCGATTCAAGATCATCAATTTTCCAAATACATCCGATTCTAATTCTAGAACGAAAGACTTTCTAATTAAAATAAAATCAAACATTTTTAATAATCTAAATATTACAACTAATTTACAGTATAAAAAATACACATGAAATTCAAATCTAAATTTACAAGACAAACACTCATTGGCAAAAAGTACTGTCCTATCTTTTCAAGAATAATTACACAATTAACGAAAACTAAACAAGAGTGAAAACCAAGGTGGTTAACTAGATTAAGCATTAATTAGTAATAAAATGTTTTAATTAGTTTTTTGGTACTTTCCCACATGCAAGGAAGGAAACTGTGTCGCGCGTGAACAAAACGAAAAAAACCTCTCTTTATTCATTTTCCTTTCATCTCCTCTCCATTCGCATTCCCTTTCTCCCCAACGCATTCTAATCTCTCCCCTTTCCTCTTTCTTTTTTTGCATGTTCTCGGAGCTCCGGCTCCATTAACGGAGCCCCGGCTCAAATACCAACTTTCGTTAACCATTCTCTTCGTTTCATCGAGATCTCAAAATGTCCAAACCCTGGGGGAACATCGGAGCTTGGGCCGCCGATTCCGAGCGCGCCGAAGCCGAGGAACGCGAAGCGGCTGCTGAGGCTGCCACCGCCGGGTCGGCTAACTTCCCGAGTCTCCGGGAAGCCGTGACTGCTAAGCCGAAGAAGAATAAGAAGATGTCGCTTTCTGAGTTCACCGGAGGCGGTTACGCTTCCGGTGGTAGTGCTGCTTATCCGCGTTTGACGCAGGATGAGATGCTTCATCTTCCGACCGGGCCTAAGGAACGTTCCGCTGAGGAAATGCAGTTTAACCGTCTCGGTGGTGGTTTCTCCTCTTTTGATCGTTCGGGACGTGGTCGGGATCGTGAGGGAGGCTCTGGAGATGCTTCGTGGGGTGCTGGGAGAAGATCTTATGGTGGATTTGATGATGAACGCAGGGCACCCAATTCTAGGGTTTCGGAAATGGATCAACATTCCAGGGCTGATGAGGTGGATAATTGGGCTTCCGTGAAAAAGTCACTTCCCTCATTTGATTCAGGCCGGCAGAATCGATACGGTGGTGGCAGTGGTGGTGGTGGTGGTGGTGGAGGTGGTTTTGGTGGTGAATCTAAGGCTGATGGAGTGGACAATTGGGCGGTTGGTAAAAAGCCTATTCCTGTTAGGTCTTCTGATTATCGTGATTCTGGGATGAATACAGATCGCTGGTCCAGGGGTTCTGCTGTGGAACCCGATCGTTGGTCCAGGGGAGCACCGCGTGATGTGGAGCAGCAGCGGCCAAGGTTGGTGTTGGATCCTAGGAAAGGTGATGGCTCTGTGAATGAGGCTCCAGCAAAGACAAATAAGCCGAATCCATTTGGGGCGGCAAGGCCTAGGGAAGAAGTGTTGGCTGAGAAAGGATATGATTGGAAGAAGCTTGATTCTGAGATAGAGGCAAAGAAGACAAGTAGGCCTTCGAGTTCACATTCCAGCAGGCCTTCAAGTGCTCAGTCAAATCGCTCTGAAGGTCCAGACGCAGCGCTGAAGCCTAGGCCAAAGGTTAATCCCTTTGGAGATGCCAAACCCAGGGAGGTTTTGCTTAGTGAGCGTGGCAAGGATTGGCGGAAGATTGATCTTGAATTGGAGCATCGTGCTGTTGATAGGTTTCTTCTGATCTTATGCTTTTTTTCCCGTATTCTTTGTGCCGTTATTTGAATCAGAACTGTGTAAGTTCCTTTTGTGGCAAATTGTTGCGGTGTGTTCTATTAATTAGAGTCATGGTAGCATTAATAGGGTAGGCGAATCAGATGGGCAAAACTGATTGCATTGTAGTTGGTTTGCTAATGTGGTAAGTTTATAATGGGAATAATTGATGAGCTTGCATTTATCATTATTTGTGATGGTTTCATATTTTGTCAGGGACATGTAGATTGGACGTGGTTTTATTATTAGTTAAGTAAATGGTTCCTGTGTGTATCCAATATTAATTGTGGATGTGACATTGTGTTTAGAAGAAAAAAGGAAACTTTTGGTGTAATTGATTGCTATAATTAAGAATTTTCCACCTTTTTGCCATGAAACGTTGCATCTCTTTTTGCAACCCGCATAGTATGTTGATATACATTGGATATGGAAGTCAGATGCTTTTTTCATTCATGTTGGAGATAGGTTGACTGGGTACTTATCCAATTATTTTGTAGTCTTTTTTACTTTAGCATCTGAGAAATTTTGACTGTGATGTTAAAGGCGGTGGGAAAAGTAATGGCTCATCATGAACAAAATTGGTCATATTAGGATAATTTAGTTGAAGATAGGGAAAATAAAATCAAATATACAAACATCTTTGGGTTGAATAAGCAAGAGAATGAAAGCAAGGGTTAACAATGCATGCCTAGGGTGTTTTAAAATATATTTATTGATTTGCTTTAAGGTAATTTCATGGCATTCATGATGGAGTTGAAGTCAAGTTAGTATGTTATGAGGCTTGGCGGGAGTCCTAGATTACTTATTTGTTGTCAAATTCTATTCTAAATTAAAAAGGGTTTCTATGCATAGAGTGATACTACATTCAATTTTCATCGGAACAAGTATATTTGTTCAATTTAAATTTCTTTCATCAACTGAATCATTAAGCTAGTTGGTCAAAAAGCATGTGCAGTAGCTCCTTATTGCTCTATACTAGTAGAACAGCTTGTTAAGGTAGACCAGACCTATTTTCATAGAGTGGAATAGTTCTAAAGCAACATGAAAATATGAGGGTAAGTTTTCATTTCAAATAGAGCAGAGTAATTATATTATGGTGATTTATGGAGCTATCTATTGTTGTTCTGGTCAGATTTTATGAGAGAAAAAGTCTTATAATAGGTATGTAGATGGTTTTATGAGTCTTCTAGAAGACTTGTGTTCTAGTAAAGTGTTATTATGGGTCAACATATACCGTTAGTGTTCCAATATCTTAGTGTACAGGTTTATCTCACCTTTATTTCCTTTCTTTCTGCTAAATTCTAGGGGTTTCTCCTAGAGAATATGTTAGGTAACCCAAATGAAGTGGGCTCTGTTAGGAAGAATTCTAACAGAATTTGGTAGATATGGTACATAAAGTGCTCGGAGAGGAGACTTGTGGTATTCTGTTTGGTTGACAATGGGTCTTGGAGGGAGTGTTCTCAGTAAAACTTCTATTCTTTCTTCCTTTTTGTGACCTGGATTTATTTTTGTCCGGTTCTAAGGATTACCTCATCTATAAGATCCTATATTTTCTTTATTTCTGTAATTGCCGGACCAGTATCTATCATATTCCTCGATCATCAACTACATTGATAGTCCTTGGCTTTGCATTTTTATCTTACATCAGTTAGGGATTCTTTGATGATGGATGTAGTTGAAAGGGAAGACCTATTGTTATTTCCTGGAAGAGTCAACATGACAAAAAAATTGGTGTTTATGATTCAGTTCCTTTCATTTTCTCTATTCAGTTTTCACCATGTTTTGGCTGTGGTTGTTAAACTTTGGCTCAATTTGTTTTGCTCTGTTATTATATGGTATTTGAGGCTTTGGTAGTTGGGAGATTTGAGTTTGCTATGTTTAGCTGTTAAGGGTTTGAGATTAGAGATTTAGCATAGTGGGCGGTAAGGGGACTAATTCAAAGCTTAGAAGTCAGTTAATTGGCGGTAAGGGGACTCCAAAGGAGAAAATTCAATTGCTTCTAGCAGCTATCTAAATAGAACTGGATGTATGTTTTGAATTTTGATATATAGAGGAAGTAATAGTAGCCTTAAATACTTTGGTTGAGGTGGGTTATTTGTAATCCATAGCAGATGCAGCAGCCAAATAGAGGTCAATTACTTTGTAGTCTATAGCAATTGATATGTTGGCATAGCATAGCATAATGTCCTGTTTGTGCTACATGAAATTCCCACTGTGTTGCGTTTTTGAGCACCAAACAAATAGTAGCTGCTACAGTAAGGATCCTGTAAAAAGAACTGATATACCCCCAATCTTACTGTCAGTCCCTCGGTTATTATTATTTGGTCATTTCACTATTACACTAATATGCTTCATATTGTGTTTGAATGTTGGTACAATGAACTTTGATTATTAGTTATGAATGTCTTTAATTTTGTGTATGGTTTTATTTTTAAGCTTTTATGTGTGTGATGCTATGATATAAATTTCTAGTATTGTTTCCCTAAACATCAATGTAGGCATGTAACGGCCATACTGCCGCCTGTTAAAGCGTTGTGGGGAATAGTTCACACACATAAATTTGAACATATCTAATAAAGTGCTCGGAGAGGAGACTTGTGGTATTCTGTTTGGTTGACAATGGGTTTTGATGTTTGTGGCTACATATCCAGCAGTGACTACATAGATTTGTTTGATGTTTGTGGGGTTTTCTATTTGTAACTAGCTTAAGTCTGAATGGAAAAACTACATCATTAGGGCTTTAATGTTAGTTGCCTTGGGCTTGTTTTAGCAGTACTTACTTTTTACCAAGTTTTTAGTATAAAAAATAGGAGCACTAGATGATTCTTCAGTTTATCTCATTCAATTTTAGTGTATCATCAGTGATTAGTCTTCCTTTTAAATTTCCCAGCAGATGGATTGCTAATAGTTTTATTCAAGTGTTTTGAAAATATAGTTTTGTTCAAGGTTCTATATCATTTACCCCTGGTAGTCTGGCTCTGATCAAACTCTTGCTATATAAATGTAAACTTGTTGTTGTTTATGTTGTTCATTTTACTTGGTTGTGCACAACATTGAACCATAATTTGGTTTAATCACTTCGGTTTTACTTGATTTTTAAGTTGATCTTTCAAATATACACGTTACCTTGTTGACTTCTGAATTTAACATTTCAGGCTTGAGACTGGTGAGGAAAAATTATTAAAAGAAGAAATTGATAATTTGAAGAAGGAAATTGAGAAGGAGTCTTCAATAAGTTCAAATAAGGAAGTGGATGCTGCTTCTGGAGGCCAAACTGGTACACAGGCAATGCTACTAGAGAAAGAAAAGGAGCTGGAACTACTTATCCGTGATTTGGATGATAAAGTTCGTTTTGGGCAGAAAGCTGTGGAAAGGCCAGGTTCATCATCAGGAAAGTCTGCTGGTTTTCCTGACCGGCCACCATCTCGTTCTGGCTCATTTGAGGATTCTAGAAGTGTTGATTTTTCGGACCGACCCCGTTCCCGTGGCACAGGAGATATGTCGATGCGTCCTACCGATGACAGAAGACAATTTCAGGGTAGCAAGGACAGGGGGTGGTTTTCAAACAGCAGTGACTTGAATAGGTGAGAATTTACTTTTACACTGTTGCCTCTTTTTTCTGTGTATTTTTCTTCTTGACTTGTCGTTTATGGTAAAACTCTCCATATATGGCTTTGATCTGAAAATGCTTGTATTTGCTGTTTTGCAGGCCAAGGTCCGGAGAGAGATGGTGAACATGAGTTTTTTTGTGGATTAAGAGTTATCTTCAACCTTTGATGACCAGAACCTAATTCTATTTTATTACTAGCATTTTCTAATCGTTTTGTTCAATTTACTCCAGGAATTGGAGCAACAATCATTGAGTACTGGCAGTAAAACTTTTGCCTACTATTATTGCATCTCAAAACATTGTAAATTTGTTTTTTCCTTTCTGGTAATTTTTTGGGTGTCTGGATGAAGGCAGAAAGCCTGTAATTTTATTAGGATAAAAATTTATTGGGACAAAATTTTTATTGAAGATTATTGAACTTGGTAGTTAGTGTTATATTGTTTTAATATTGTCCCCCTGTTTTGCATCTGCGCCAATTGACCTTAAACATCTATAACACTTGAACATTCATTCCAGTATATCATGTCTTCTCCCTCTCATCCTCTTAAAATAAAAGTCATTGCCTCCTTTTCTTCTACATCTTGCTACAATTACTTTGTGAGATTAGTCTCAGCCTGCAATAATATTTTGGTTTGCCAAAAAATATGGTAAGGGAAAAGTGTTTATGCGTTTTTCAGTTACGGGATATGAATGAAGGAAAAATATGTAAGATGTTTTATTTTTCTGACAATATGTTTGGAAGATTATTAAGGTAAGAGTCTTGTTAATGAAGGCGTTAGTTAAGAGACACACTTTCTTCATTTTCTCATGCAATGCACTTTGAGTACTCCAGAGTCTATCTTCGAGTTATTTTTCCTCATATGTGGGTCAACACATTGTGTATTAGTATCACATTTTCCACCAGTTTTATTTAATTGGACAAACGTCTCTTGATGCAATATAATTAAGTGTTTTATTATCATGCATCATCAATCTTTAACAAAAGCTTTGACAAAACACGTGGTTGCTTCTCATAAAAAAAGTTATTCAATGAAAACAACATTTCACCAAGACCAAATTTCCACAAACGACATTTATGTAAATGCATGTCTTACATATGGTTGTTTTTTTACTATTCTCCCACCAAGACCAAATTTCCACAAACGACATTTATGTAAATGCATGTCCTACATATGGTTGTTTTTTTTTACTATAGTCCTACAAATGGTTGCTATAGATGACAAGTAGTTGAATCGATTTTAGCTAAATGCGTGAAGATGACAAGAAGTTGAATCAAATTAGTTAATGTTCAAATAATCGAATGAAGGTTAGTTGAACTGAAAACAACTAAATACAAATTAGACCATTGAAAATTTATGAGAGTTTCATAATCACTCAAAAACGCTCGAACCTTGATAAACCTTGATATTCATTCAATTATGAGATTTTCGTTTCAATTTTTTTTTTTATGAACTGAAATGACTATTTTTTCAGAGCATGGTTAGATGTAGGGATTAGATGTAGGATTGCATGCGGGGATAATCAAACACAAATACCAACAAATAAAAAAAAATTCAAGGCAAATATAAGACATGACATGCACACAAATACTAACAAATAAGAAAAATTCAAAACAAATATGACACATTACATGTGCGCAGAAGGGCTAGATTTTGTAGTCCACAATATTGGTTTTTGCATATAAGTAATTATTGTATATTTCATTGTTGATATACCACCACTTAAACTTTTATTTTTTTTCATAATTTATCATTTAAGTTTTTGGTCCCTATAAATATCTCAAATTTCGTTTTTAGTCCCTCTAAAATTTTTCTTTAAAGAATGCTTCTCCTAAAAATTTAGATTTTAACTTTTGGTCTCTCCTGCAATTTAGCGACGATTTTTACAATTTAGCGACAGTTTTTTATTTAGCGACGGAATTAGAGACCATTTTAGCTACGATTTTGCCATGAGGGACTAAAAATTAAAATTAAAATTTTTAGGAGGATCATTATTTAAAAAAAAAATTTGGAGGGACTAAAAACAAAATTTGAGATATTTATACGGACCAAAAATTTATTTAACACTTTGTTGAAAAAATGCAATCACAATTGAGAGCCAGCTATTAGCATAGAATCATTTGCTATATTGGTGGGATTTGAGAATTGAGGAATAATATTATTACTTTTAATAATAATAAATGTATAGTTTCGGATCTCATGAAATATTAAATTGAAGGTGTGGAAGTGATCGTTCTAGGAGAAATTTTTATTTCAAGTACAATTTTTATGAATTTTAAAAAAATTTATTGTATTTTCTTAATTAGTTTTCAGTTTGATAGGAATTTTTTCTTATTTATGAGATTTTCTTTTAGCTTTTTGTAAGTGGGAATTGAGTACGTCTAGTATTTTCTATCAATTATGTTATTTATAAAAAAACGAGTACTTTCACCCTGTACGATGCACGTGTTTAAACGGAATTTTATATTAAATTTGACGCCTAAACGTATATTCTATATTAAAGATCGCTGAATTACTAACTTTTACAATTTGGAATATGATAGACAATACTAGATGGTTTAGTTTTCCTGATCATAGTTACTATTGCTGTATGCACTTACGTTATGGAAAACGTCTAGGCTATATAGAAAATTATCATCTTTGTCATATACAATACTAGACACTCAGACACCCATTGATCTACCACAACTTTGAAAATTACAACTTTTAATTTGGAAGTACTCGTATACATATAGATAAAAGGTTGTCTGAAATTAAACACCATACTATAATAATGATGGCTTTTGGCTGAGAAGCAAACCTTCTGGGGTTGTTCTACGCAGTAACAACGGGATTATTACCCACATGTTCCGACTAATCCGGTATTCTGTCTTGTGGAGGCAAAACCTCATGGACTACTATTGGTTGTCCAATTAGTGCATGTACGAAGATAGATACATGATAAAATATAAAATATGATAAATATATGATATGTTATTGATCAGATAGAACTGTCAAAATAGGTCAGATTTATCGAGTCGGTCCATAAATCCTATAATTTAGTACGAGTTGGACCGTAAAATATCTTTAAAAAATGTGACCCTATCTTTTTGACTCAATCAATCGGGTATATGCTTTTCATGGTCCGGATCAAGCGGACTTCGGGCTGGTCCATTAAAAAAAGATTTACGTAAATTTTGGAGAAAAAATTGAGATAAGATATGATTGCATAATTGTGTTTTCAAGTGATAAAGAAAAGTTAAAGAAAATAAAGATATATTTTCAAGATGATGTGATCAAGGGAATGGTTGTGAGGTGGAGAGAAAATTTGATAAGTATTAGTGATAATATTAAGTTATTATACTTTCATATAGATGTTTTTGTGTCTATGATATATATATGGATGTTAATTTGATGAATATTTTAAACATGATTTAATTAAGTTTATAATGACTCTCTACTTATATTATATAGCTTTTATCTATTACATTTTTTTTTACAAAATTAAAACTATAATATTGAAATACGAGTTAGATTGACCCATCGGACTGCACAAACCTTTGTAAAATGAGTCGGGTTCAAATTCTATAGTCCATTAAACAATCGGATCGGATTGGATTGGGTCATGTCATTTAAACACGTTGGGCCATCAGACCGAAGCGGACTAGACTGGACCGGCCCATTTGACAGCTCTAAGACCATATAAGACTTATCTTATCATGTATTTGATTCACACTATATCAAATATAATACATTATATATATATATATATAGTACATAAAATCTCAGCCGAGCTATAAAGTCGGAAGGGACAGGAAAGGAGCCGAGAATGATACCCGGATGGAGAGTATGGAGGCAGGAACCGAGAATGGTGTCTGGATGGAGGGTATGGAGGCCGAGATATGGACCGGGTATACATCCCAACCATATGAGCTAGGAACCAACCCGACTGGTAAAAACGAGCGTTACGGACGAGCTGGAGGTAATTGCTGCATTGATCTTGGCGGCGCACGTTACACTATGAAGCTATCATTGCTAGAAACGGCTGACGTTACGTATCTCTAATTCAGTTAAGGAGCTGGAAGCCGTTATTGGCACGAAGGAATGAAAGTCACGCAGTCATGGTATATATATAGGGCTCCCGCCAGCGGGATAAGCAAGATAATTATAAGCTTGGAGTTCAAGATATCTAACTTGAGCCTCCAAATCCCTAAATACAGATATACAAGTTTTTCCTGGAAGAACATTTGGCGCCCACCGTGGGGCCTCGGTGAAATCAATCACAGGCCACCGCACAGTATACAATAACACGATGTTAGCAACTTTACCAACCGATCCTCCGGATCTGGCACAATTGTTGGTCATGATCGATGATTTACGTCAACACAATGACACTTTACAAGATAGTGTTCAGGCTCTTCAACAGAGGAGTTTGTATGAAACAGAAGACCAGGAAGTAGAACTCTTGGAGCCACAACCCTTATCTCAGGCCATTTAGGAGGATGTCGTTCCTGAGAATTTCAAGCCTCCTGTCCTTGCGACATACGACGGGAAGAGTGACCCTCAGGAGCACATCATTTCGGTCAACAATATGATGGCGTTAATTGGAGCAACAGATTCTCTGAAGTGCAAATTAATGGCTGACACTTTCAGGGAATCCACGTTACATTGGTACATGGGGCTACCACGGCTTTCCCTGGTTAGTTACCCGGATTTCAACAAGAAGATTATCCAGCAATTTTCCGCAAACCGTCACCGGAAGGTGGCCACTACTTCTCTCTTCATATTAGGCAACGTCCAACAGAGTCATTGCGAGATTTCATGGATAGGTTTAATGAAGAGACCATAAAGGTTTCTCACCCCAAACAGGAGATCTTTGTGGCGGCGTTTCAGCACGGACTCAAGGACGGTTAGTTCAACGAGTCTCTAGCTCAGAAGCCGGCCAAGAGTATGGACAAAATCATTACCCAGGCTGAGTGTTATGTGAAAGGTGAAGAAAGCAACATGGAGAAGAGAGCCCTAGATTCTAAAGAAAAGGGCAAAAGGCGAGATGATAGAGCGGGTCAAAGGTTGCCTATCCGCCATTGAGTTGAGTGGGTGTCAAGTCATCGAAGATGATGTCATCAAAGTACCAATTATTGTTATGGCTCCTTTACAATAATACTACTAAGCATATTGATATGCTATCATCTTGAACACCATAAATATCATGTGGCAGATATTAAATGCTATAGATTTTGAAAAAGCCCATCATGCCTCGACAAGGAAAAAGAAGAATTCCAATGATCAAGATTTACAAGAAAAATTATGATGGATAAAATATCCACTAAAAACCTTAGAGTACAAAGATTGATTGACTAAAAACAATAACAACCTAGGTTATAAGTCACACCCGGTTATGTCAGGCCAGGCTTGAGGGACTATTTTTCTCGCCTAAGCCAACAAGTATATATAATGATCTGATAGAAGTGTTGGCTCATAATGGAGAAAGTCCAACTTTCTCCCCAAAGGTCAGCGGATCAAGAAAAGCTCTTAAATCACATAATACATGATATTCTTACAACTGTCGCTTTAGGAAACAATTATGCACATAAGGTTATATGTCTCCAAAATGCTAGAATCTGACTATAAAAAAGAAGAGAATGTCAAATTAAGGTTCCCCATTTTCTTAAACATAAAATGCAACTCATTTTCCGAACAAGGTTCCCCATTTCTGAAATAATGTGATGTTTTGGACATGTGAATTATTTGGTACAATTTTTAGAGAGAGAAGCTCCCCTTTATCTAAAATTAGGGTTTCACGAGCGTCGTCTCTCCTCCGTCTTTGGAGATTCTCTCCTCCAACACGGAGGCTCCCTCCTCCTCCCTAGTGGAGGTTTCTCTCCCTTTGTGGGTCTTTCTTCTATCATCTCCATCCCTTTGAACCAACCACATCTTTTGAGTTCTTACCATAACCTACCTTCAACCTCCATCGTAGTTTCTCTACTCTCCGCCAACAACCATGAGGTATTTGCAGTCGCATATCAAAATCCATCCTCATCAACCAATAGGTTAACGTTTTGGAACAACCAACATGGAAAAATACTGCCACCAAAAGTTTTGAAACAAATGCGATTTTGTGTTTGGGTAGTTGCTATTGCTTTTCTGGTTTTTGCTTTTCTATTTTTTTTCTTTTATGGTTTTATGTTTGGGTCAGATTCTTTTGGTTAGTTTTTTATAAGTGTGTTTTCAAGGTGTTTGATGAAAGGCTCCAAAGAGGTTTGGATAAAGGTAATGTGTTCTTGAGTAAAAATCTCAGTGTGAGTTTTGTAAATCAGACTCTCTCTTCCTTTCAACAATTGCTCCTTCCAGAGATGGTGAATTTTATCAATCTTGCAAATCCGTAAGATCGAACTGTGTGTGATAAGGCCAAAGAAATGATCTGTAACTGGATAGATTTAAAGATTGTGGTTCCTATACTCATTTATCTTTTGTGGAAGATGTTTGTTTGGTTGATTGGATTAAGGAATTGGTTTGTTAATACTCTCTTGGAATCTATTTCCTCAAAGCTTATTGTTGTTCAAATCTTAGTAGACTTAGCTATTAATGTTGATTTTAGCTTGTGGATGGGAAATTCCCTTACACATTGCTTATATCTTTGCTTTGTTTCTTCTTTTAAATGTTAATGTTTACTGTAAAAAAAACTAAAATACAACGAATGTAAATTTTATTTTAGGAGTGAACACTTTATATCTGCATCAAATTATTTAATACATGAAATTTAGTTTTTTTTTCCTGGGATGGAGTCCAATTTAATTCTTTTAATTTTTATTGCATAGAGTGTTATAAATTTTGAAATAGATTTTACAATAAAAAAATAAAACTCACTTCTCAAATTGTTAAATTGTTGAATATATGTTTTATGTTTGAATTTTTAATTTTTAATATTAGATTGTTATGCATTTGTACATAGGTCCACGTAATGGTTCATTGAAGTATCTCAGAATTTGTGTGCCATATTTTACTATTTACATTGTTTTTATAAATAAATTATACTACTTAAATTAACCGTGAAACATAATATCATATAGATCATATTTATAAAATTTGAGATAATCTATAATGATTTATTATATTATTAAGATATCAAAAAATTAACGTTAAAATAGACCTTCATATAATGATTATTTTGATGTATTTTATGACATAGTAAATCATTATAGAATAATCAAAAAAATTTATATATATGATTTATATGATGATATTTTCAATCTAACAGTTGAAACGAGTGTAACTCATAATATAACATATGTAATTTGATTCTCTCTCTCTCTATATATATATATATATATATATATATATATATATATATATATATATATAATTTTATTGACTAAATCACAAGATCTACAAAAATTGTTACTCTTTCCGTCTCAAAATAAAAATCGTTTAAGATTGTTATACACAAATTAAGAAAAATAATGATTGAGTTAGTAAAAATAGTATTTTTACAAAATTACCGTTAACTACTATTGATTGTTATATATAGTCATATCTTGAAAATAATATAGATAAGAGATAAAGTTGGTAAAAGTTGCATTGACAAAGTAAATAGACTTATTATTTTGAGATAAAATTTTATGGTTAAAAAGACATTTATTTTGAAAGGGAGAGAATATCAATATTAAATTTGATTTATGATTGATATTTTATTACCATTTTTTACTCATTTTTAAGAGTGATCATTAAATTATGTTTAATTATAGTTTTATTACAAGTGGATAGTTTTTAAAAATATAATTATGACTATATGTGCCATGAAATCCTAAAACACTATTTAAAGTTTGACAAAAAACGTTATCATAAAAGGAGTTGGAAATTTTTCAAAAGAACCGTATATATTATATTAGTATAATTTATATTTCTATATTTCAACCATTGACTACACCATCTTTTTTTGATGACATCTTTGATATCCCAAATTCAAGGCTCTTCTTAATTCTATCCTCCATTTACTTTTGCAATGGTCAAAGGTTTGTTGTTTAAACTAGAACTTAGATCTGAATGGTTTTGAATCAAAAGAAAGAGTTATGCAGTTACAGGGAGAGACTTGGAGATCAATTATGTCACATGTTATAATTTCAACATTGATAGTTATATTTATGGTGCCAAGTCATGTCACTGAAGCCAGGAAGTGTAGTTTCCCAGCCATATTCAATTTCGGAGATTCAAATTCGGACACAGGCGGTCTAACTGCAGCTTTCGGACAAGCTCCTCCGCCTAACGGTATCACTTTTTTTCACACCCCTGCCGGTCGCTTCTCCGATGGTCGGCTCATCATTGATTTTATTGGTAGGTTCAAGATATTATCATAATGTTATTATTCATTCCTTTTTGAACAAGTGCCCCCCTTATCTATTGTGCCTGTGTTCAAATAGCTCTGAACCACACAAAATTTGAGAGGCTGTGCAACACGGACTACTTGACATGATAACAAAATAATATATTTATTTGATTTAAAATTTTGATAGTAAAATTTAATCTTAACAGCACAAAACTTGGGGTTACCTTATTTGAGTGCCTACTTGGACTCAATTGGTTCAAATTTCAGCAGTGGAGCCAATTTTGCAACAGCAGGATCAACCATCAGACCTCAAAATACAACCAGATCACAAAGTGGATACAGTCCCATTTCACTCGATGTTCAACTTGCAGAATACTCTGAATTCAAAACAAGATCCATAAAAATCCGCAAAAAAGGTACAAATTCACATAATATCCTCTAGAAAATTTGTACACATAATAACTATTTATAATTTAATTTGTTATACAGAAGGATTGTTTAAGAAATTATTGCCCAAGGAAGAGTATTTTTCTGAGGCTTTATACACTTTTGATATTGGCCAAAATGATATCACTGCTGGTTTCAAACTCAACATGACTACAGAACAAGTTAAAGCCTATATACCTGATGTACTAAACCAGTTCTCTAGTGTCATAAGGGTAATTAACTCATTTGATTTAATTATTAAACCTTACGCATTTCAGAATTTTTCTCAATTTTTGAAAATTTTACTTAATATTAGTGTTGTGATTTAGTAGAGTGTGTATAAGGAAGGTGGAAGATCTTTTTGGGTACACAACACAGGCCCATTGGGCTGTCTTCCATACATGCTGGTTCGATCTCCGATGAGCTCGGCCCAAATGGATAATTTCGGGTGTTCCAAACTGTTGAACGAGATAGCTCAATATTATAACCAAAAATTGAAAGAAGCTGTTGTGAAATTGAGGGAAGAGCTTCAAGAGGCTACAATAGTGTATGTTGATGTGTACACAGTGAAGTACAAGCTGATTAGCCATGCCCAAAAATACGGTGAGCAATAAAATTGAATGACTAGTAATTTGAAATGTGTAATGATGTAATGATGTATAAAAAATGTTTGGAATTGAAAGGTTTTGAGAAGGGTGTGATTGCATGCTGTGGAAAAGGTGGGAAGTACAATTTCAATAATGTAGTAAGATGTGGAGCTACAAAGGTTGTGAATGGGAAAAAGATATTGATAGCTGGATCTTGCAAAGATCCAAGTGTGAGGATTATTTGGGATGGGATTCATTACACTGAAGCTGCTAATAACTGGATATTCCAACAGATAGCTAGTGGAAACTTTTCAGATCCACCTATCTCTTTCAAAATGGCTTGCCATGACCAATTATGAATCCATTTTCAAATTCACTTGTGTACTAGAGAATTTTGATAAATGGTTTTCTGAATTGTGCTCAAAACTTTTTTCACTAGAGTTTAAATTAATTCCTGTGATAACAATAAAACTTTGTGCTAGCCAGCCAGCCATGACTTTTGTATTACCAACGCAACCACACTCTTCATCATCACATGTTTTTTCAATCTTTGTTAGTAATTGAAATTTATATGAATTTCATCATAGTATTTATTTAGGCTCACGCCACGGTGAGAGATCGGTACGTGTGAGATTTCGTGAGAGATTTTTTTTTTTTTAAAAAAAAAATCCCAAATCAATGTTAACCATTAGATTACGTAAGATTATGATGAACCATCACAGACAATATCACACTCCCATTAGTAATAATGTATATGTTTTAATTTTTTATATATTTAAAATGTATATGTTTTAATTATTTTGATTTTTTTATGTAAGTTTTTAAAGATTACCAAAATGTGATTTTTTTTTTAAAGTTAATAATTTTATTAAAATGTGTGTTATTTTTTTAAAATTATAAAATGTGATTTTTTTTAAAGGTATACGTTTTAATTATTATTTTTTTATTATTGTAACGTTTTTAAAGATTAAAAAATGTGAAATTTTATTAAACATGTGTGTTTTGTATTTTTTAATTAAAAAAAAGTGTTGTCGTTTTAAAAAAAATTATATTTTGTTAACTTTTACAATTTAATCATTTAATCCTAATTTTTAAAATAAATCAGTTCAATAAAATTGCTATTATTGCTAACAATCACTCAGCCTATTCCATTAAATTGAATTTTTCGGCCATACATTTGGAAACTGAAAACCCCAACAGGGTTGTAGATATAATAAAAGGGAATTTTTTCTACAGAAATATCCTACGAATTTTCTGAAATATTTTTGAAAATCGAAAAATATATTTTCAATGCACATTTTTTTTGTTAAATTTTGTTTAGAAATCGGAAATACATTTGTAAAGTGAACAAGAAATATATTTATAGTTTCTATATAGACAGTACCAAAAACACTTATGCTGGCAGTGATTCTTTTTGCGCGTTGTTTTATATTGAATACAAAGATATATACCATAAAACATACTACAAAGACACGTAGAACAAATACATATATAAATAGATATCATTAAACAATACAAAAGATGCCCGTAGTTAATATAGGGGTAACCCAAAATATTATCCAAATACAATAAAAAAGCGATAACCAAAATACATATACAACATCAAAGACTTCTAGATATGGCGGACTCAAAGTCGTCTTGTCACCGCTGACTCCTATAAAGTAGAGCCCTTTGAGCCCTTTGTCATGGTAGCATCCATAACAACTCTAACATCAAAATCATCGGGAAATAAATCATCATTAATACCCACATGCACAATTTCCATGATACGGCGACACCTAGGCAACACATCACTAGCATGATCAGCCCGGTACGACATGCAATTTTAGATGAAAAAAGGTCATTGATCATAAAAATGTGACTTCCAACACATTTTTAATAATTCCTAATATGGAAAAAACAAAACAAAATCACAATTTCTAACCTAAATCACTAATTCGAGTAGAAATTACTAAAACTCTAAAAAACTCAAAAACAACTTACACTTGATGAATTTTCTTGATTGGATGTTATCGAACAATTGAGTTAGCTAATGCTTGACGAATTCTGACGAGCTTTTTGCGAAGTAGTTTGATTTTGTAATAATGGAGTTTGAGAGGAATGAGAGTTTTTATGTGTTTTGTTTTTATTTTTTTTTTAAAATAAGTTTCTGTAAAGGGAGGGAAAAAGGTAGCGCACCTTTATGTCTCAACACAAACAAAAAATATATGTCTGGTTTCAACCGAAAATTTAATATCGTTTGCACCCAATTTACTTATACACTTTATGTTCGGCAAGTTGCATATCAGAAATATATTTTCGGTTTTAAGGGGTATTTTTATAATTTTGTGTGGCGCGCAAGAAAGCTATAGGGTGGAAAAAGAAATTCCCTAATAAAATATTTGATATAATATTATATATAATCCAAGTAGTGTAAATCCAAGCCCAAGTTCAATTAGGATTTGTTAGCCTACTTAAAGTACAAGGTACTTGTATATAAATAGACTATCTTGTATCATTATTTGTAACAATTCAAGTGAAAATAAAATCTTTATTTTATTTATTCTCTCTTTCTCTCCTCACTAAAAGTGTTTCACACACTAATAAATTGGTATCAGAGCTTCCAGTTATTGTTCTTCATCGTGTTTTCAAGAACTTCACGTTAGAGATCGTGTTTCTAGGGAAAGTGAATCAACAACTACGAAGATGACTAGTGATAAGGGAATTATGAATTCTCTTCCAATGTTTGAGGGAAAAATTGGATCTGATGGAAAAAACAGATGCAATTCTTGTTTGGCTTCCAAGATATCCTATAAGGGTTACTGACGACGTTCTTGTGCTGGCTGCAGATGCAACCGAAGCACAGATAACTGCCCGCAACAAAGTCAAGAAGAAGGATTACAAGGTTGCTTATTGCATTCGGATGGCGGTCGATACTGCGAATTTCGACATAATCTTTCATGTTGAAATGACGAAGGAGACATAGGATATTCTATTCAACTATTATGAATGAGGTGAGAAAGTCAAGGTTGTCAAGTTGTAGACCTTGCGTCAATAATAAGAATTATTGTCGATGGAAGGACGAAAAAGTTGCAGAATGTGTGTCGAGGGTTCAAAAACTCGTCCATCTCATGAAGGGTTGTAGTGAAACCATAATTGATAAGATGATATTTAATAAGGTAATGCGAATATTGACCTCTCACTTTGATTACGTTATTGTAGCTATTCAATAATCTAATCAACTTAAAACCCTAAAACTGGAAGATTTGGTTGGTTCGTTGGAAGCATAAGAGATTAGTATTGTTGAAAGAAAATAAGTTAAAGACTCGATACAAGCTCTGCAAGTTTAGTCATGGAAAATGAATGGTGATTCCAACAAATTCAAAGGAAAAGTCGACAAGACTCAGGGAAAGAAGTATTGGTTGAACCCTCACAGGCATCAGGTTGAAGATAGAGCTTATGAATCCTCAAAAAATGAGGAGGAAACTATTGAAAGTAGATAAAAAGGTGTGTAGTGCTATAAATTTGAAAGTTGGGTCACTTCGCCAAGAATTGTTGGTACAAAAAAGACAAAGGATCAATGGGTAAGGAGGAAGAAGTGAACCTTGCACGCCAAGATTCAAATTATTTTAAAGATGGTATGGTGGTTATGGCTTCAATCGCAGTTAACCATGTCAAATTCAATATTTGGTTCCTCGACTCAGGTTGCTGAATCACATGACTGGTCAAAAGATGTGGTTGGTAGATTTCGATGAGTCGAAGAAGAGCAAGGTAAAACTTACTGATAATAGTTCGTTGCAAGCAAAATGTACTTGCAACATAGTTTTTTAAATGAGTAATAGAGGGAAATCTATGGTAAAAGATGTACTTTATGTACCTGGAATAAAGTGCAACCTGTTCAGTGTTGGACAACTAGTCAAAAAAGGGTTCTCAGTTGTCATGAAATATAGAGTTTTAAAATTGTTCGACACCTAGAACAATTTGTTCTTGAATCTCCTCTTTTGAAGAACAAGATATTTAAGAATATGATCAGTTTGACAGAAGTTCAATGTTTGAAAATAGCTGTCGACCATAAGGATAATCTGTTGTGGCATTTGAGGTTTGGACTTTTGAATTTTTGATCACTCAATCAACTGAATACTCAAGATATGGTTATTGGTATTCCAAGACTCAAGATGACTGAAAAACTCTGTGAAGGTTGTTTAGTCGAAAATCAATCTAGAAATTCCATCATTTAGACTATGCCAATGAGATAATCCTGCATACTTGAATTGGTACATTCAGAAGTATGTGGTCCATTCGAAGAGCAAACCATTGGTGGAAACAAATATTTTGTTTTGTTTGTCGATGAGTTTAGTTGAAAGTCATGGATCTATATGATCAAGAGAAAAGATAAAGTATTTGAAATCTTTAAGATATTTAAGATATTTGTCGAAAACTAGAGTGAGTCAACATTCTGTGAACAAATAGAGGTGGCGAATACACATCTAAGATGTTTGGAAATTTCTCTGCAGAACGTGGTTTCGATCATGGGGTAATTGCTCCTTATACACCTCAACATAATGGAATTGCATAAAGAAGAAATAGAACCATATTGGATATGGAAAGATGCATGTTGAAGTAGAAGAATTTTCCAAAATCCTTATGGGGAGAAGTGGTTTCGACTGCAGTTTATATCTTGAATAGTTGCACTACCAAGATATTGA
Source organism: Vicia sativa (assembly GCA_021764765.1). Classification (NCBI taxonomy): domain Eukaryota; kingdom Viridiplantae; phylum Streptophyta; class Magnoliopsida; order Fabales; family Fabaceae; genus Vicia; species Vicia sativa. Next base: position 37,741,831 of record CM038795.1, on the reverse strand, counting down.
AGAACAAGGTCACTGAAGAAGTATGGAGTAGCAAAATACCATCAGTGATTCATATGAAGGTGTTTGGCTCTATATGTTACAAGCATGTTCTTGATGCAAGAAGAAGGAAGCTTGATGACAAGAGTGAGCCTATGATTCTGGTAGGATATCACAAAACTGATGTATACAGGCTTTTCGATCCAATTAATGAGAATATTATGTTGAGTCGAGATATTGTGATTAATAAAAATTATGCATGGGATTATAATTATAATGATGCAATTAGCAAGCCATTGATGATCTATGAATTCAACGAAGAAATTGATGAAGTCGAAGTCGGAGAAATTGCAAATATTCCAATCGAAGTTGAAGCAGTTGCTAACATTCCTGACAATGTTGAAGTCAAAGAGGGTGTGGCTAGAACATGCCAAAGACCTCAACGAACTAGAGTTATTTCAGCAAGACTTCATGATTATTAAGTGGTTGGTGATGATGAAGTAACCCCAGATGGAGAATTAGTTTATTTTGCTTTACTTGCAGGTGCTGAATCAATTAACCACATCAAAACTTTGAAGACTAAATAGTGGAAGTTAGCTATGGTCGAAGAGTTACAGATAATAGAAAGAAACAACATGTAACGCCCGTTTTATTTAATATTATATTATATTAATATTTTCGAGTTACCATTTGACGATTGTTTTGGCGACGAGAATATTTATATTAATCGATATATCTATTAATATATTTGGCGATGTTTCGTTCGGTCCAGTTTTTATTCCGTTCGGTTCGGTAAAATATTATTCGGACCGATATTTAATTCCCCGGAATTATTTTAATTAATTGAGTTAATAATATTATTAGATATTATTAGTGTGTTAATTAATAAATTAAGATAGGGGTGTGAGGACAAATTTTGTAGGATTGGATTTACACCCTTAACCTTACTAGTAAGAAAATACCATAAAAATACTTTTCATTATTTTCTTTCCATTTCAAACACAAAGCCAACATAGAAGCATAGAGAGAGTTAGAGGGTTTGGAAGAAGAAGAGAAGAGCAAGAGCAAGAGCTTGAGGTTTGGAGTTGTTGAATCTTCAAGAATCATCCAAGCATTTGAGGTAAGGGGTTTGATTCTCCATCTCATATAGTTAGGGTTTGATAGTTATATTTTGGATTTGGGGAAAAATGGATAGTTGATTCATGGATTTTGGTTGGTTGATTGTTGAAATAGATTAGAAAGGTTGAGTTAGGAGTAGAGATTATGGGGTGTTTCATCGCTAGTAGTAGAAATTAGAAGTTATAAATGGAATGAAGAAATTATAAGAAAAACTGTAACTGTTAAAATAAGAAAAACCAGAAAATGCAAGTGCACAGGGAAGAAGAAAAGGTTTGAGGGTGGCGCAATGGGGGAGGCGCCCACCTCACCATGAGGGGCGGCCGTCCCCCTCCCTAGGGAGCACGCCTCCATTCTTTGGATGGCAAGGGACGTTCGTCCCTGTTGGCATGGAGGGATGAAACGGAAACGTGGTTTTTCTATTTTCTGTAACTATGTTTTTCTGTTTTTCTGCAACTGGTTTTTCTGCATAATTCTTGCTAAGCCTCTGTTTGTTTCAATTCCTCCCATTTCACCTAGTAATACTTTATATTAATAAAATATAATTAGGACATAAGTTAGCCGATTAAATTTAGAACCCGATTATGTTCCAATTTTCCGATTTCGGTAATTTCGGCGACGGAGCAAGTTGCTCCGAATTCAACGAAAATTGACGTGCTAGCTAAGTTCGACGTGTAGAACGTAGTGGTGAGGTTAGTCTTTCTAAATTACGAGTTTTTACGAAATGACCCGAAATAGGCCAAATTACGGTTAAATTGAATCGGATTGCGTTTTAGTCAATTTAAGACACGTATGGACAATCCGATTGTGATGTTGACGATTATGATTAATGCCTGTTATTAAGAATGGCTTTCGCGATGATTATTGATAATTTGATTATTTTTCCGTATTCGGAATTTGATGAATAAATTGATAATGATGTGGTGTGATTAAACATGATGTTTGTGACGGTGTATTTATTGATGAATACTTGATGATATGCGATGCGATGATATGTTTATCTTGATGTGGATAAATATGGCGATGGACTCTATGTCAATCTTTATGAGTGATGATGTGTTGTTGTGTTGTCTTTATTATCGAGTCACATACATTGCATTGACGACGAGGGCTTTTATGCCAAGCGACGATGGGCTTTATGCCAAGTGTTCCTAATTATGGACAAAGCAACGGGTACCACATGCATAACATAGTCGTGTCTCATGGAGTCGGTTATGTTTATGTTTGAGTTGTTTGGCGTTGGGTTTTAATTGATGAATGATGTTGAATTGCGATGATATATGACAATTTGTGTTGATGCGAGTATAATGATTATGTGACGACGTTAAAGTGTTAATTTATACACTAAATGCTAATTTAAAGTATGTAAGTTTTTAATATATGTTGACATACTCTATTTAACTTATATCATTTATAATTCCAAAACTATTTATATATTCTATCATGCTTGTAATTATATGTTTTGGAGTATCTCACCCTTTACTTGTTTCGCCGTTGCCTTTATATTAGTAATGTGCAGGTGATCCACGAGGATGATGAGGATTAGCTCGAGTCTCTTTATTTTGAGTCGCTCTGCTCTGTCGTAGTAACACTCGAGATTTGGGCGACGTTATTATTTTGATAGGATAGTTTATATATACTATCTTATGATGTTATAACTTTATGTATTGATGTTAACATGATGATATGTATATTTTGTGAACACATCCGCTGTGTTGTGAATAGTCATATGTGTATATGATGAATTATGATATGAATCGGTATATCCGACTTTTGATTTTGTGATGTGCATTATAATGCAAAGTGATGAAAATGCGAATATGTAATGCCTCAATTTTGTTGGATGAAATTTTGAAACTCTGATTTTATTATTAATTACGAGGGGTAGAATTGGGGTGTTACACAACACATATAAGTTAGTCAAATTGGAAGCACATATAAAAGTTGTCGAAGTAAAGTGGGTGTTCAAGTTGAAACACAATGTCGATGGGTCGATAGTAAGACATAAAGCAAGATTAGTAGCTCGAGGTTTTCTTCAAAGAGCTGGACCCGACTACTCTGAAGTATTTCTCCAATAGCAAGATTGGAGATTGTTCGACTAGTAGTAGCATTAGCATGCAACCAGGACTGATCAATATTTCATTTAGATGTGAAATTTGAATTTCTAAATGGTCCTTTAGCAGAGAGGTCTATCTCATACAACCTTCATGATTTGTGATTCAGAAGGAAGCGAGTAATGTATATAAGTTGCGCAAAGCGCTCTATGGCCTCAAGCAGGCACCTAGGGCATGGAACAATAAGATGGACTCATACTTAGTCAAATTCAGATTTGTAAAATGCAAGTCTGAGTATGGTGTCTATGTTCAGGTTGTAGCACAAGATATAAAAATTATTTGCTTATATGTTAATGACTTGCTGATAACTCGAAATAGCTTGGAGAACTTGTCGAAGTTCAAAGAGCTGATGATGGGAGAATTTGAAATGTTGGATATGGGAAAATTTTCTGATTTCCTGTGCATGAAATTACAAGTGTCGAAGTAAGGTATGATGCTACATCAAAGGAAGTATGTCAAAGAGATACTCAAGAGATTCATAATGGATGATTTGAATCCTTCATCGTCACCTGTCGAATCAAATGTGAAATTGAAGAAGAATGTAGAGGAAGACAAAGTCAATGTAACTTTGTTCAAGCAAATTGTGGTATCTCTGAGGTACGTGTGCAACAATCGACCTGATATAGATTTCGCAGTTGGATTACTGAACAAATACATGAGTGAATCAAGATGTCACATATGAAAGCTGCAAGAAAAATCATACGATACTTAAAAGATTAATTAGATAATTTCATTTATCAATATTTATTTGTTATTATTAATTAAAATTTTCTTATTTATCATTTTTTAAATTAATTATTGTATTAATTAACTTTTCTTCCACTAACTTTTAATAAATAATCACTATTTATATTTATTTTATTTTTCAGTAATCATTAACTAGCCAGTTTTTTAATTTTTTCAAAATTATTAATTGTCATTATTTATAACACTGTTTTTAATATTTTGAATTCAATATAATATCTTCTATTACAAAAGTATTATATTTGTAATGCGTGATACAAATTGATCCCCTTTTTATTTTTTTTACAAATATACACGATTATCTTTAATTATGAATTGTTTTCAATATTTTCTTCTTTAATAATGTGTGTTATAAATCGACCACATTTTTACTTCTTTAAAAGTATTCATGGAGAATTTGTTATGTAATTAAAGTATTGTATAATTACGTTGTTTTTATTTATTTAATTAATTAATTATATTATTGAATATTTTTCTTATTTTGTTTTAGAATTTTAATTAATTGAAATAATCGTTAATTATTTTAATAGTGATTAATGTTTGATTTGGTAGAGAAGACTATCGTTCTATCGTTCTATCTCCTGCGATTGAGAGCGGTGGTAAAAAACCAAAAAAAATGGAAAAATTGCATGTAAAATTAAAATATTATTCAGTACCATTGTTTATTTTTTATTTTATCAATTTATATTTTATTATTAAACATATAAACTTCCATAGCCCAGCCCAGCACCTTCACCTTCTGCCAAGTGCTTTTGAAATTATCACACTCAAAGAATAAGGGCTCAATTTTATCACAAAAGCAGCAATTACTATCTATATTAACCCCAAATTTCACTAGTCTATCCTTCATTAACACATCCATATGATAAACTTCGCACGAGGCCTCACACGATCACGCAACAGAATTTTATCCTAAGCCATCTGCAAACCCTCACCACACAACTCCTTATACATTAAATTTTACTTTAATATAAATATATCATCAATTAATTTTATTTTATATTTAATTATTTTTCTATAAAAAAAAAAGTTTTTTTTTTCTCTTTGTTCTCTATCATTAACTGTTTTCTTTTTATTTTTCGAATCAAGATTACTTGATTTGTAAAATGTGAATTAATGTATAATTTTCTATCCATACTAATACTTAAAAAGGACACTATTTCTTACACTCTATAAACTTTAGTATATTTTACTCCTTGAAAATTTTAATTATGTTAAGTATATATATTATTAGTTTTACATAAGATATGAACTATTAAATTGTTGTTATTTGTTAAAAATAACACAATCCATAGAAAAAAACATACAAACCTACAGTATATTATTTTTTAACTATATTGTTCATGAATAATAATTTAATAAAATTCCTTACTAAAATATAATAAAATAATTTAATAATGTTATATGTGCATCACACATATAGACATTTAGTATTTTTCAAATCTTTACTAGTAATTAAAATTATATAAATTTTATCATATCTATTCTTCAAGAGATTTTATCATGCCACTTTGACTTGACTCCTCCATATATTTTCATAATGACATAAATATTTTGTATTATTTATCTTTCAAAAAATTATATTTTGTTGAAAAATTTCTTTCTTGAAAACCAGTAAAATACTAAAAATTCAATAGTTATTATAAATATCAGGTATTAAAATTTTTGAAAACGTTAAAAAGTGTGAAATTTTACCAAAATTTTGGTATGAGTTTTTATCGACTTTTTTAAAAAGTCCGGTACTTTGTTGCATTTTTAACGAGTTCCTTTATAAAAATCTGGTATTTTGTTGAAGTTTTACTGATTTTTTTTTTAATTTGAAAATTTCTAGCAAATCATTTTTTATTGATCGATATTTAAATAATTTGATATATTGCTATATGATATTTTGAAATATCCATGAAGCAATGAAAAGTTTCAGACAGTAAAAAATCTGATAGTTTGGAATGTTTCATTTGTGCGGTCCAGATCTTAATGGTTCTTCTATAGAATTTACACAGTTGTTTACCACTTATGTTTTATGTTATAAATGATAGATATTTTCCACCCGAGTTGACGTGTTATCATGGACACAATCTGTTCGTAAATAACATGGTATTATTGTTGTTATTATTTATTCTGATACCACAAATGGGATTAAAGGGAGGAGAGATAAATTGATTAGGACATGTGAGAGAGTAGGAAATTACAAGAAGAAGAATTCTTCAAATGACATTTATAGTATGAAAGTAAAATGTCCATTTATGCTGAGATTTGTGCAAAGTGGTATCGGTTGGAAGGTTGCAGTTAGGTGTGGTTTTAACAATTATATACTAACCAATTACTTAGATGGTCATGACATATTAGATCATTTAAAAGTTTATGAAAGAAAGTTTATGAATGACATGACGAAATATAATATGACTCCTAGTTACACAATTGCTGCTTTGAAAGATAGAGATCCAAAAAATGTGACGAGTGTTACCAAGTGTATATGGCAAGATATACATACAAGACGAGCAAGAGAGGTTCGTTGACTAAAATGCAACATCTTTCAAGTCTTATTCATGAAGAGAAATACATGTACTTGACTAGAATAAGGGAGGATTCAAATGGTATTGTTGATATGTTCTAGACGCATCCAGATTCAGTGAAGTTGTTTAACATGTTTCAAATCAGAGTGCGGAAAGATAAACATACAAGGGATGTCACAATTTCTTCGCAAAACTACGTGCATTTAATCACAATTATACATATACATAACACTTAGATCATGGATGAACTTATAACAACATGTTTCTATTAGATCAATTAAACAGATAAACAACATGATTAAAATTCCTCAACAGTAACAACTTGTTCTTTTATTCAACGAGAAACAACTTCAAATTATTATTATTATTCACTTAATAAATATTCACATTATTCATAAACTCAACAACTTAAGCAACAACGATGATTAAATAAGAATGTTCATCCCCCGAGTATTACGTATCAGAGCAAGACATCAATTCGAACTAACAGCAACTAACAACTTCATAATGCTACTTCGAACTTCCACGTCTATCTTGAGTATCTGCCCATTTCTCATGGTAGGGAAAATATCAGCATAAGGGGTGAGATATCCAACAATATAAACAAGTGTATGATAAATAATATGCTAGGATTAAATCATACAAAATTATCACATCGCAATTACCACATCACAACAACTTCCCAATTAACAACAACACGAAACCACTTCACAGTTAGCCACAACATAATTCACTTCACAGTTAACAACAACATAATTCAAATGAGACACAACAATGCATATAACAACTATTAGGAACAACTTAATAGCAACAACAATGTGTCAAACACCAACTTATTTAACAACAACTTATCAAACAGTAACTCATTAAACATCAACTTATCAGACAACAACTTATCAAACAACAACTGCGATGTTATCAACCACAACGACAACTTAAACATCAACAACAACAACAATAACTTAAACAGACAAATAGAATGTGACTCAACTATGCAAATGCATGTGGTACCAGTGGAGTAAACTCCCAACTTAAACAATTGTCAGGTTATCGAGGCACAAGGCATAAGCCTTCAACGTGTTGCCATTAAGGCCAATGCATAAGCCTTCAACTTTCAACATGGTGCCATCAAGGCCAACTTAATCATGCAATGTATGTCATACGACATCAACTTCAACAACACACTCACAACAATGCAACAACAACAACTTAAAATATGTATCAATGACATCAACTTAGATCAACACTGGTCATACGACCTACAACTCAAGCATGTCCATAAATAGGGACGATTCAACTTAATCAACATTGACCTTAGGCCTACAACTTCATCAACATATCAATAACAAGTTAATAACAACAACGATTAAAGCAAACACTACGACAAATACTACACAACTTAATTGTTACGAATCTATGCTTAAAACGTCTTATTTAATGCTAACGTTACTTATTTATTAAACGTCTTCTACTAAAATAATTAATTAGTCGACTACTTGATTTTTCATTAATAAGATGTCCGATATATTCGACATACGGGACACCGTTCTAATCCTTCAACCAACCAATAATAACTACACGCATATACGAGTTTCTCCGACAACTTCTAACTAATTCCGGTTAATTCCTGACAACTAATTTTATCGTCTAATTTTACTAAATCGGTCAATCCGGTATTGTTTCGTTCACTGCCATTACTACCGATTATTATATACAACTTCTATTAATTTACTAAACTGCTACATTTAATTTCCTGCATCTGATTTCATGCTGTCATTAACATTCAACCTTATTGCTACTTATATCAATATTTGATAAAACCTGTTATTTACTACTATCATATGCCCCTGCCAAATGAGTACATACCAATTCTACAACTAATAGGTACATGTATTAGCACTGTATTTTAATTATTCTGATACTTACAAGTTACTACCATTACATACCCACTACTACTACTCTAACATTGATCCCTACTGTTACTGTCACCAAAATCAATTGGTTTTTTGCTACTAATAATATTATTCTTATTATTATTCAATTTGCTACTCCATACAGCAATGTTACTAAATTAACTACTAACATTTTAGTTACTTAACTAATGTATTATAATTTACCAACATAATTATCTTCATGCTAACCAAGGTAAACCAACGAAATTAACAAAATCCAACGATTAGAAGAACTACACGGACAAATATAACACACAAAATGGAGGGGTGTCCCACAGACCGCTCCACACCACACGTGCACAGGGACGCCCGCCCTGCCTGCTCATCTTTAAGGAGACGTCCGCCTTGCCCTTCACATTAACAAGAGGCGTCCATCTCGCCCTTCACATTAACAAGGGTGTCTGTCTCACCACTAGGGTGGCCGCCGCCTCAATTCAATCCTTCTTTGTCCTATACTCATTTTACGCTTCAATGATCAAATAAATTTTCAGTAGTATAATTGATCCACACTATTCCTTCATCACAATTTCTCAGAATAATCCAACGTAAGTTCACAACCAAACAACAATCAATTATTAACAACAAAATTACATGCACAATTAACCGTCACATAGCCGAATATACCATTGTACTAGCAACAATTCATGGCAAGGTTCATATAATCCAAACCCCACATAGCAATATATCATATTCATCGTTTTGCAACATAAATCACACACAATAAATCGAGATAATTCCATACAATTCCATCCCACATACGATTCATCATAAACCCGTTTAGAGAGTTAGAATTTCACCCTTACCTGAATTCAAAGCAGTTCAACTCTCCGATCGCATCCTAATTTCCGGTCGCATTTCGGTTCGCCTTTTCGGTCTGCAATCCTTTCCCGGCGGCTAATTCCCAAACCTCGTTCCTCTTCTTTTTCCCACGTACAACAACGTTCTTCTTTTTCTTTCTTCCCAACTCTAATTCCTTATATTTTCTTTTTAATTCAATAAATAAAATAATAATAATATAATTACTATTATTTTCTTAATGGGCCTAATATATATATTCACACCTCCACTTCGTTATTCGCCACTCACAATCCAAATTAATCTAATTAAATACAATTATTAAAAATAAATAAATAATACTATTCTTAATATTATTCCTCCAATTTAACCGATTAAATCCAACTTTAATTTTTAATAATTCAAACACGCTTCTTACAATAATACCGATAAATTCAATTACTTCGATAAATTCTCAAACTTCGTCTAATTCCAACAAATAATTCATTTAATAATTTAATTAAATAATTAATTAAATTCAGGGAATTACATTGACCACCACTATTTGAGAAATGTGCTCTCAAAGAAGCACAAGATGATGATAATGAGATCATTGATAATGAAACTAAATACAAGAATGATCTCGAAATTTCAATTAATTATGTTAATACATGAAATTTGTTGAACGAAAAAGGTATGAATATTTATGAGATATTTTCATTCTCGGTTGCACGCGAAGTTATGAATAAAAAAGATGATCCCAAATCCCGAACTATGACTGAATGTAAACATAGACATGATTGGAAAAATTGAAAGGATGTTATAAATACTGAGTTAAATTCTCTTAATAATCGAAAAAGTATTTGGCTCTATTGTGGCTATACTTAAAGGTGTGAAACCTGTTTGGTATAAGTGGATTTATGTGAGAAAATGAAATGAGAAAAACGAGATTGCCAAATACAAAGTTCGTCTTGTTGCACAAGGTTTTAGTTTATCAATATTTAATAATCTTGATATGTACTTTATGGATGTTGTTAGTGCTTATTTAGATAGATCACTTGATAGTGATATATACATGAAAATTCCAGAAGGATTCAAAAGGCCTGAGACATCAAAACCACAAGAAATCTATGCGATTAAGTTGTAAAAATCAATGTATGGGCTAAAACAATAAGGACACATGTGATATAATAGACTAGTGAATATTTGCTTAAAGAAGGCTATGATAATAATAATCCTATTTGCCCTTGTGTTTTTATAAGAAAAAAATATATCTGGATTTGTAATAATTAATGTTTATGTTGATGATTTAAACATCATTGGGAGTAATAAAGAAATCATAGTAGTGAGAAGTTATTAAAAGAAATATTTTGAAATGAAAGATCTAGGAAAAGTAGATTTTATCTTGGTTTACAGATTGAGTAAACTAAAAATTGTATATTGGTACATCAATCAAATTATACATAAAGGGTATTAAAAAGGTTTAACTTTGACAAGGCTAACCCTTTGACGTAGCCCAATAATGGGTAGAACACTTAGTATTGTAAATGACCCTTTTAGACCTAAGGAAAGTAAAGAAGAGAATCTTGGCCCAGAAGTGTCATACCTCAGTACCATTTAGGCACTCATGTTACTTGTCAACTATACAAGACCCGATATATCTTTTACAACGAATTTACTAGCAAGCTTTAGTACATGTCCTACAAAGAGACATTAGAAAGGAATAAAACAGATATTTCGATATCTCAAAGGTACATTTGTTGTTGGTTTGTTTTATTCTAACAATACAAAACTAGTTTTGCTTAGTTATGCAGATGCATGATATTTGTCAGATCCACATAATGCTAAATCACATACTGGATATGTGTTTACATATGGCGACACTACAATATTATGGAGATCTCTAAAGCAAACACTTGTAGCAACTTCTTCAAATCATGCTGAAGTAATTGTCATTCATGAAGCAAGTAAAGAGTGTAGATGGTTAAGATAAGTGGCTCAACATATCCAAGGAGCATCCGGTTTAACAACAGATAAAAACCCAACAATTTTATATGAAGACAATGATGTATGTGTTACCCAGATGAAAGAAGGTAACATCAAAACTGATAGAACCAAGCAAATCTCTCAAAAGTTCTTCTCATTCATCAAAGAACTCAAAAGAAACAAAGAAGTTGATATTCAATATATTTGTTCGAGTGATAATGTGGAGGAGTTTTTCACAAAGACACTTCCCACATCAGTTTCAGGAAGCACTTACAAAATATAGGAATGTGTCACCTTTGAGATCTTTGAAGAAGATTTTTTGATGGGGAGCATAATGTTGTACTTTTTCCCCCTTATTAAGGTTTTTATCCCAACGAATTTTTTCTAATAAGGTTTTTAACGAGACAGCAGATTTTCTCATAATTATCCTCAACAAGACTTCAACAAAGCACCATATCGTGCATTTCAAAAGGGAGAGTAATAAGCAACTATTATTATTATTATTATTATTTGAAATATTTATTGAATAGTAAATATATACTATATACGGAAAAAATTCAAACTTAGTACAGTTAGATGTATTATTACATGTAGTGAATAGTTATAATTCAAGTATTATAAATAACATATATTAGGTTCATGTAAGTATGCAACAATTCTCTTAGAGAAATAAATTACCCCCACACTCTCTTCTACATCTCTATTTTCATAGTTTAATTCAAATATTCGATTTTTCTAACAAAAACAAAGTATTTCCTTTATATATTTTTTTATAGATTATCTAAAAGTGTACAAGAATGTGGAAAATGAATAACTCTTAAGAGCTAATAATTGATAACTACTCAACTGATGAGACGCAATGGTATGTATAGTTACAGCTTACAAGTATTTGAAGATTCCAAGCATTAGGTTTGAAATCACTGTGCTGGAACATGAACTGCTTTCTGAAAGAATGGATGAATATTATTTAGTTCCTCAAACACAGTTCTTTCGAATGAACGGAGGCTTGAATGAGTTTAGTGCTTATGTAATAACTTGTGTCTCCTTGCAAGATAGACCTGTTTGCTTGTAGTTGTCAACAGGATGTTCAAAGTGTGCAGTCCCTCAGCCTATTTGCTCTATCTTTTTGGCAGTATTAACAAATTTTGCACCTTTATCAAATCCCTCCAACAAAATAATCCGCACGGCTTCTAATCCATGTTGTAGGGTAAAATTCAGCTGAAAATCATGGTTGTAATTATTAATACGCATGACTTCCTTTGTGCATAAAGTCCAGTTTGTCAATTCAAACTTCAAAACAAAAGGAAAGAAAAGAGAGGAAATACATACTTCTTCCTTTTCCTGTTTAGTGAATTGTCGAAGAACGAATGAGATGGGATCCATTTTCCCTGGAGGTCGTCCAATGCCTATTAAAATCAACAATAAATTGACAATACTATAAGTGACTGTAATATAGATAAACATTTCAATCCTAAGAACGACATAAACTTACCAATTCTTAAGCGAGGAAAACCAGAGCTCCTGTTTAAGTGATTAATAACACTTTTCATTCTGCAAGAAAAACAAACTCAATAGGATGTCAAACCAAACCCAAACAAATGCTGCAATGGAGCAAAAAGAAAGTGAAACTAAAGATGATTATAGTTATACCCATTGTGACCTCCATGTCCACCCTTTGGTAGAAGCCGCAGTTTAGCAAAAGGCAAGTCCATGTCGTCAAAGATCTGAAAAGAAAAATATCGATTGAAACGAACACTCAAGCAGATCATCCTTGAAATATTTCTTCATCACTTGTTGCAAATAAAAGAGCATAGTCATAGCATAGATATTATACCACAATTACTTGCTTCAATGGAATCTTGTAATATGAAACTATGGCCCCAACCTTCAAAATAGATTCCAACACCAGCAACCCAGCATCAAAATAAAAAGTATTCATTGTTATAGTAAGTTCCTAGAACTTGAAGCATGGATACAAGAAAAGAATATATGCAACAGCTTCGATACGGACAAAGGGACACAACAAACTTTTCAGATTATAAGACATGAATGACACAACTATACTACACCATATAAAATTAGCCGAAAATTAATATATAAACACAATTACACTAACACAAAAGTTAGTATAGAAGGGAAGGGAACAGCTGCAGATGTTAATTAGATAAATAAATAGGAGGATGTAACGGCAAAGGGATAATTCAAATTTGTCAGCAAGCATTGGGTGAACAGAACAGAACCATGGCTCAATTGTAAGAGGAAACCCATAGAGGGGAATTCTTTATTCTATTCTTACTCTTCAGTAAAAAATGTTCATCTCCTTTCATTAGAAGTATCCATGAAGTATATGCCACCAATGGTAAGTTTACTGGCTATTGATAACTACAAAGCACCTATCGTTCACTATTGTCTATGGTAAGAGGATTCTGCCATTCCCTTCTAATGTTGGGACAATCATTGACATTATAGAAATTAGTAGATTATTCAAACCAATTATTCAAATCTCAAATCTAATTATTTACTAAATAACAAAAAAAAAAAAAGATATGGATTCCTGTGTTTTCTTTTCAGCATGGTTTTCCTATCCAAATGTACCCTCCTAACTTGACCACAATTAATTTGTCCAGTTTTAAAAAAAATAGTATTTTGGTTGATTATGCTTTTTCACCAATAAGTCATATGGAAATTTGAGCAACAGTATTTTTTTCCTCAAATATAGAATCAAGTCATATGTCCAGGGGGAAAGAGTTTAGTTTGAAATTTCTGTCCTACTCCGTTATTAGTAAATCTGAATATTCTCTAGACATAATACTTACAGATTCACCGCTGGCATTCATAAAAGTCTGTGGTTTTGCAAGTAACAGTGGTAGATCACCTATAAAACCTGCAATAGGAAAATAGCTGATACGAAAGGGTACATGCAAACTAATTGAGAAAAATACGAAGTTATAGGATTTTCTTCATTTCTTTTCTAGTGGGATGTAATCCAAATCCAAAAATGAAGGTAGCAGCAGAAAATGAAATCATCTGTCAAGAGTCTTTTCTACAGTTTCAAACCAGACATTCATGTGGCAAACTATTACTAACTAAAAGACCAATCCAGATGCCATTATGAAAACAATATTTTTGGTAAAAGATGACCACACTGAATATTACAATGATTGACTCAGGACTGAAGCCAAATGTTGGTAACATGTATGGCAATATTGTTATCTATGAACAAGAAGAAACCATAGTTTTACCAACATTTCGAATTTCACATTAGCTGTTAATAATCAAATCAAATCAAACACACAAAAACTAAAAACATCAAAGTAACAAACTCTACAAAAAAAATTAAGAATTTTGATACCTTTTCGAAAAAGAGTTTTGAAGGAAACACTAGTCATAGAAATCCCTTGAGCTTCCAAATTGGAAACTGGAACCGTAGAATCGAACAACTTCCAATGTTCATCGTTCAGAAATGAAAACCCTAAATTTTGAGGAAAGGGAAGAACAAAAACCAATTAGGGTTCGCTTCGGAGGAACAAAAATCGAGTTGAATGAAATAAATAAAAAAATCGCCGTTGCCGGGGATCGAACCCGGGTCACCCGCGTGACAGGCGGGAATACTTACCACTATACTACAACGACTTGTTGATATACAGTGGTAATTAACGTAATAAATATAAAACACACTTACCAGTTTATTTTTGAGTCATAGCAAGAAATCTTTTAATCGAATTATTATATGCGTGAATATTAATATTATAATGGCAAAATAATGTCATATTTTTCAATTTTTATTTTTGTTAAAATTCTAATTCTGCTAGTTCTTAATGTCAAACATTATACTAATAAAAAAAATATTAAAATATTTATTCTTAATCTTAATATTTCGATTTTTTTTCTTTGAATTTCAGTAAATTCTTTTTTATCTGTTATTTTTTTCATTTTTTTTATTTTTGAATTTTGTATATTTCTTGTTTATCGCATTATCAAAGTAATTTTTTATCGTGGTTTTTCCTTTAAACTTTCAATTTTTTAAGAATCAGTTCTATCTCTTTCATTTATAGTTGTTGTATTGTCTACTTTATTTTAGTAATGGCTAATATAGGGTTGAATTAGAAAATATATAATTGTTATTTTGTCTAATTTATTTTAGTCATGGCTAATATAGGGTTGAATTATAAAATATCATTGAAATATCCATAGTAGTAATATAAGTGATGTTTCGTCTCACACTATGATAATAGACTCAGAAATATTGAATGTTAATTTTCTTGTAATTGCCCACCTCATTTCAAACCTTATTCTTCTTAGCGATGGTTCTGGGGCTAGTTCGGGTTCCACCGAAGATGGTAGCAAACCCTTAAGTCTTATCTTTGGTGGAAACATCAATGCTCTTGCAGAATGAGTCGAAAGGATGAGCCTGGATCATCCATTTGTAGGGGGCATGTGTTGGTCCCTCCTCATCCATGTTACCGATGATGGATCTTGAGTCTATTGAGCATATCACAATGACACAAGGGTTCATGCTTTCGTTTAATATTTCAGGTCTTTGAATGGTCAAGAACCCAGTGGCGTTGAGGTTTAAGACCATCTCAATTTTTAGGATTATTCCCGAATTCATAATGGACATTATCTACTTTTTTTTACACTGGGGTAGACATGGTTCAAAAGGATCAACAAGGTCCTTTGTTGCTCACTGATGTTGCTAAATATTTGTAGGTGGAGACCGAATTGGTGGGGATGGTATCCACCTCCAGGGACACTCAGAGTTTTTAGGATGCTTATGTGGGCGTAAGGTCATCTTCTAATTGGGTTTTCGACCCTGGAAAAAGGGTATGTAGTTATTTTGATGGATGTTTAGTGCTTTTTATGAATGTATGTTTTCCATGTTGAAGTTTAGACTACCTATTAAAAAATTTGAGGCACAATATTCAAATTATCAAAGGATTGCATTGTTGCAACTGCACATGGTAGCCTAGGCTTTTGTTAAGGTGTTTCAATACTAGTGTGAGTACTAGGAGGAATGCCAACCCTGAGATTAAAGAATAGACGCAGTCGTGTGCATATTTTGAAGGTAAGAGCAATAAATCCCATGACCGAACCATGTCTTCCACCAATGATACCATTAAAAAAGACCATAAAAAGGTTAGAATCTTGAGGGAAATCCTGCCAAAAAGTGCAAGTCCACCTAAGGAGAAATTACTCTAGGGGTAAACTAAGTTAATCCTTCCATGTACAAGCTTATCAAATTATTCATGACTAATGGGTCTCGTTCTTCTAAGGAAATGCATTAATTATTAAAAATTATTTGAAAAAAAAAATATTTTTATTTTAAATGAAAAATGCCAATCTATATATAATTATTAAGGCAGGCTACACTTTGTTAATGTGGTGTTGATCAATGGTATTTGTAGCGGAAAAAACTACGAGTGTAAGCCATTGAATTGACTCAACTCGAAAAAATAATAATGAAGTCGCCACCGCACTTTTATTTTATCCAAAGGACTAGGAAAAAGAGCGAATAAAATCCTAAAAAAGGGTAGAGATTCTGGATCCGGGGGTTAGTTATGCTAAGGGAAGGTGTTATGCATCCAAAGCATCTACGGTACTCCGTAGGAACCTTTTTGAAAAATTGTATATGTATGATAAAAAAAAGTATATGTACAAAATGGATGGTGGGGGTGAGAAAAGAAGTATTTTTTACAATTTTTCATTTGATGGATCTTCCAATGAGTTTCAGGCCTACATACCAACAATGTGCAATTTTGAAATTAAAACCCATATAGTTCGGGTAAAAAAGACTAAAAGTGTGTGTTGGTTGATTTTAAAAAAAGAATGGACATCATCGTCATATCCGAGTGGCAAACATGCATACTATCCACAAATGTGATAAATGAGCGTTTTGTTAGCTCAAAGCAGAGAATTTAAGCTCGGATTTTCATCAACAAGCATCCTCAATACCAAGTAAAAACGTCTCTCTCCACTATACACGGTATAAGTATAGCGGTCCATATCAACTCGAGGAATTGACAAGAGTCTTATCTTTCAAAAAGAAGTTTTTAAGGAAAATCCAGTTTGAATGAGGTTATGTGTTTTTTAGTCTTCTAAAAAATGGTCAAAGTATTATTAAACGGATTGGAAGTTTATTAAGAAAAGAAGTTTGAAAGTGCATGGACCTAAGTCCAAGTTTTTTATGAAAGTGGTTTGAGTTTAGAGAACAAGAATCCTTTGAAAAAGAGGGGGATTTTGAAAATTAAAGAATATGGGAGAAGATAAAGAGGTTAACCTATGTACAAAAAGTAAAAGGTAAGGGTACATACAGATCTAACCGGGTGAGAAAATTTAGTATTGTACATTAAAAAGATAATACCCTATTCCATCCTTTGGATTACCAAACAAGCAACAAATAATCGGACAAAAAACCAAGCTTCGGATAAATCAATGTCTCAGATGAATTCATGTCTCAAGAAAAACGGGCAGAGTAACGACTGTATTTGGATAAAATCCACTCGTGATCGAGTATAAACGGAATAAACTGCATACAAGATAATAAACCAAGCAAAACATAATAACACCAAGATCACAAATATCTTCAAGCTGAGGAAGAGGTCCTAATCCTAAGTCCAAAGTTCAAACTCCGAGTATAGGGATAGTAACCAAATCCGAGAACAAACAATTAAAAGTTTATTTATGTTTAAGTTGAATTATTAAGTATTTTGAAAAGGAAAATAAATTTTAAGTGAGCAAATTCAAAATAACAAGAAAATAAAAGGCTCAAGTGAGCAAAGAAAAAATGACATAAAAAATAAAATGCTCAAGTTAGCAAAGAAAAAAAAATAAATGGCATGGAATGTAAAAATGCTAAAAATAAAGTGCATAAAATAAGGAGCGGAAAATAAAGGGCGGAAAAATAAAGGCATAAATAAAAGCATAAAGTAAAGTCAAATGTTAGTAATTAGTTGTTAGCTAGGTGATCATCTTGAAGCTTGCGCATGAAGACTTGCCAGAAGCTTGATAGAACCATAGCAACCACACGACAAGTTTCAATTTCTTTTTGTCAAGTATATCACCTATTTTAGAACTTTTGAGATCTCAACACTTAATCAAAGATGATTGAGAATTTCAATTGGACAAAGTTGGTGAAAACTTGCCAGAAGCTTGATTAAAAAATCATAGCGACCACACAACAAGTATCACGAGTGTTAAACCAATATCAAAGCTCAAACAATCTTTTGGGGCTTTTGCAAAACTTTGAAGTTTATGCCACTAATTGATCACTTTTCCGATTCTGAACAAAAGAAAAAGAAATAAGATGGAGAAGAAAGAACTAGTCTCAAAGTCAACAATGCATCAGATGAACTTATTTGGTCTAACTTCGTCAAAATCAATCAACCATCTTGGTGGATTTGGTCTAGAGACCTATCAACACCCATGTTCCATTGATATTGAGGAAATCTATGACTCAAAATAAATCCAAAATCAGCAAAGTAAAAAAAGAAATAAAGTAATTAAAATGCTAATTAAAATAATTTAAAAATAGATTATTTAATTGGATTTTAATTGATGAAATACATAATGGTATCCATGCACCAAAATAAAATTCCAAGAAAATTATCCAAGGTCAAACAAAGGTCAACAAGTGTTGACAAATTTTTTCAGAATTTAAAAAAAATCAGAAACTATATCTAATTATTTTTTAAAATAAAAAAAATGGTAAAACAAACCATAAAATAGTCAAAAATAGTCAAATCAGAAATAAAAATAAAATGAAGTCACCAATATTTGTCAAATGACCATAGGATCCTTCCATAATTTTTCCAGACTTTTTTAAGGTCAAACAGTATTTTAAAATATTTAAATACATCAAATAAAGGAGAAAAATCATAAAATATATCAAATATGAAAATAAAATTATGAAAAAATAAAAATCAGAAAGAGAATATTTGAAAATACTTTTGTGAATTTTGTTCATAACTTTTGTGTCAAAAATGAATTTTCTTGATTTTTTGAAGTTTAAAACAATTAAAATATAAAATCTGAAAATAAAATAAAAGTAAAAAAAATGTAGGTCATTGGATCCCAGTCAAAACGCGTTAGTAAGCTAATCTAGTGGATCAGACGTGTTGTGCTTGATATTGACCTCCTTGGTTTTCAAACCGGATTAAGATTTAAAATTAAAATAAAACGAAAATGGATGGCGCGTTGGATCGAGTCTGACTCACTAAAGTAATCAGATCCAAGGGCTCCTATAACGCGCGCATGGTAAAATGTCATCGCCGTATCAATTTGAAAAAATTACATGGTTGTTTGTCATTGGTTGAAGACGGACACATAGGTCGTCTTCAACCTCCAGCCACTCCAAAATCACGCTTCCAAAATTTAGAAATAAATTCCTTAGACCGATGCCATTTGATTCGTCTCTTCAAGACTATTCTAATGGTACCATCGCGAAAAATTTATTTCACTTGTATAAAGAACAATTTGAGAAGAAAAAAAAGAAAAATAGTGAGCACTTGTTTTTGAAATTACACAGTCAACTCTCAATGAAAACACAAATGGTGAAGACCACAAGGATCAGGGAGATGAGGAGAACAAATTAGTGCTTGATTTGAGATGATTTGGTTACGACTCCTACCTGAACGAAGTTCACTTTCAGAGTTCTGAAAGTTGACTTGGATAGCATGATTCAGGGGATTTCAAGGCACGATTCTTGTTTTGTTAGCTTCAGTGAAGTTCAAGGAAGAAGAATGAAAGATCAATTTTAAACTGGAAGGGCTTTAAGAGCGAAAATGAAGTTGCAGAAATGGGAAGTGTAGCGTGAGTTTGGCAGAGAATTTTTGGCTCACAAAGCTTGAGAAAATGAATGAGTAATGGTTCTTTATTTATAGGGAAGTGAATGGTGATGAAAATTGAGATAATTAGTGAGACTTGGAGCGAAATCGTGCAAGGTGTGTGCACGAGAGAAGTGTGACCTCAAGTGCCTCAAAACTTATCCAAAACATGTGTTTCAAGGTGCTAATTAATTATGGGCAACTTCTAATCATGATTAGTCACAAAATCAAGGTTAATTTGGTTTTAAAAATGAATGGTAGCGCAAATGCACAAACTGGTGGCAATCTCGAAACAGATTTTGGCACAAACTTTGCACTGAGGCCAAATAAAATTCCCTCGTGCGTTTTCCAATCTTCCTTGAGTCAAATGAAATCTTCAAAGAGTAGAACACAATGAAAAAATAATTATATACAATGGATGCTTGAGCTGAGAGATATAGCCTTTAGGATTTGAGAAAAAATACTGAAAATTAGGCCAGACCTTGGGCAAGCATGCCATACTTTCTAAAAATAACCTATAATATTTTCTCTTCAAACATGGTCTTCCACTCAAAATTTACTCTTGGAAATCAAATATGATATGAAGTAGACCTCTTAAAGGTCATTTTGCAAAAAGAACCACTCAAAAGTTCCAAAAATTGAGAGAGTTATGGTCTTATGAAGTTGATGGAAAATTGTGAAATGACCTATAATCTTTTGACTTCTTCAAGCAACTTCCAAACATCTTCAAGCTTTGAAACCCAAATGGGGATAAATTTCACATATTCAATATTGTTATGAAAAAATAATGGCCTCGGGGTGATAAATGATGATCAAGATATGATCTCTTGAAGTTGATTGATTAAAAATTGAGAAATCCATCAATAGCTTGTAATCTTTTGACCTCTTAGGAAAATTTCCAAGAATTTTCTCTTCTTACCAATTGAACTAAGTTGTATTAGACATTCTTAAGTTCATTGTGAGAAAATAGTGAGCTCAAGGAGACAAAGGATGACCAATTTATGATCCTTTGAAGTTATACAAGAAAGATGAAGTATCAATCTAGAGAGTTTGCAATCAATGATCCTCAAAACAATCTTTTCGTTAATTAACATCTTTGAACCAAAGAATATACATGTTGGAAGTCCTTTTAAGAGTCCAATGGCTTTGGAATCATCCACAAACTTCACACAAACACCAAGATATGGTACTCAGAAGTCCAAAACCCTAATTTCATGAAAGATGGCCATGGCATGGAGAACTCTTCAACTTTGATGATCTTTATCACATATGGAGCACACACTCAAGATGATAGATCGTAGTAGATGGAAAGGGAGGACAATAATGAGAGCAAATATTTCAAAACATTGAGAGTTTGGGAGAGAAGGCATGAAAATAAACTCATGAACCTATAGACTTCTTGAATAAGTAATCTTTGCATCATCCACCTACATTACAATATATATAGATCAAATGATATACACATCATGATTAGCCAAATATAAATCATCATACACAAAATCATACACATTCAAGGTGCTTGGTGATCTCCCAAGATAAAACCTAAAGATGAGAGAGAGAGAGAGAGAGAGAGAGAGAGAGAGCAAATTTGTGAGCTTTGTGCAATGCAATGGCATGAGACACTAGAGAATCTTAGGGGGGGAAATTGAGGTACAAAAGAATTTACACATTAATTTATTTTTAATTGTAATTATTCTTTATTTTAATTGTTGAATATTTTATTTCATTTTACCGCATTTTATGCTTTGGTTGTGTCTCTTTAATATTTTTAGGTTCAAGTAAGCATTCAAGAAGAACCGGGAGCTGCAACACTGGTTGAGTCAGGAAACACGACTGTGTTGCTCTGACATCATAAATTTCCAAAATCTCATAAGTGCAACATGAACGCCCGTGTTGCGTAACACGGCCAATGTCGGCTTGTGACATTGTTTTATGTATTTTCTCTTATTTTGCTCAAGTTTTGGTCTAAAAGGGTGATTTGGGTATTTCTTACTTACCTAAGTGAATGTTTTCTATTCACATAAGTTTCACGATGAATTAGAGGACTTTCTAGACGAACGAAGAATTCAAGGGATTGGAGATTGAAGCCTATGCGATTCTTGGAGGACAAAAGATTTTTCATTAGCGGAAACGATTAAAAATCCAAAGTTCACCATCTATTGTAATGTTTAATTTTATCTTATCTCAAATTCTTTTGAATAATATTATGAGTAGCTAAACCCTCCAATGCTAGGGGGTGTCACTATTTTTCTGTGTAATGACTTGAATTCTTGATTTTTAATACAGTGTTTCCTTTCAATTTAATCGTTCAATATTTCTAATGCTTTCCTGAACGGGTAAATTAGGATTAATATTCGATTAACAATTAGGGTTGGACCCCCATTGTTAAGGCTTTTGATACGATTAAACTATATTATATGTCACCTAGGACTAAGGATACCATATAGTAACCGGTGAAATGGTGATAAATTAACAACTTGGTGTCATCATAATTCTCTAAGGACCTAGGTTTTAGGATGAATGACCAAAGGTTTTCCCACTAAGGACTTAGGGAAAAACACACTAGGGATCCAGTAAATGAGGGTTATGAACTTGTTGAAAAGATCAAGAGTCAAAGTTAGCACAATGCAAATCACACACTTACCCCTAGCATGTTACTCATACTAGTAAAAAGTCATAATTTACACTATGTTCCTTTAATAATTGTGAAGTTAATTCTAAACTAAACCAAACATATAGTTTTTGTTTAATTTAACCATGCATTAAACTCAGTACTTATACGTAGTCCTCGAGATCGATATCTGGGGAAATTCCTTATTATTATTGCAAGGCAAAATAGTACACTTGTTATTTTTTCTATCAAGTTTTTGGTGTTGTTGTCGGGGACTGCCAAATTATAGAGTTTAATTTGAGTTCAATTAAAATTTTTTTGCTCTGCGAATAAATTTTTTTCTAGTTATTTTTTATATTTTGTTTATTATTATTTATTTATTTCTAACTTTTGTAAGCGAGGAAAGCCCTCAGTTGAATTTCCTTTTGACGTAGAAAATAAAAGAACTTTTCACGCAAGGCGCATACAAGCTCAATTGGTTAGACTAGAATCAGATAGTTCATCGGATAATTAAAGTTCAGAGTATGAAAAGGAAGAAGAAATCATGGGTGAAAACCCACCACCACCAAAGAGACTGCTTGGGGACTGTGGAGGAGCAAATACTCTAACAGGTCGATTGACTATCGTGAATCATGGGTAACTGTTGTGAATTTTTAGCTACACCCTTCAACAATCTGACAGCTCGAGAATAGATCTTTCATCAGAAAGATAAATGAAGATGCAAATAAGCATTTGCAAAGGTTTCTCACTATGAGCACTACTTTGAAAATTGAGGGGCATTCTGAAGAAGCAAAAAATTTAGAATGTTTTCGTTCACACTTTCTGAAGATACTGAAGAGGTGTTTTACTCATTACATGCTAACAGTATTACCACTTGGGAACAGATGGAGTATACTTTTCTTGATGAGGAATTTCCTTCTTCTATTTACATTCGCAAGAGATATGATATTCTGAATTTTAAGCAGAAAGAAGGTGAGTCCCTTGGTGATGTTTATAAGAGGTTCAAGAGGTTATTGGTAGCTTGTCCCACTCACAATATGGATCAAACAGAGTATATATAGATGTTTCTGAATGACCTCATAATGAAGACAAAGCAACTTATTGATACAGCAGCTAGTGGCTCATCCAACTTTACAACAACCATTGGTGTGAGGAAGATTATTGAAGTCATTGCTGCAAATGAGCATATGAAGTTGTATGATAGGGTTGCAAGTAATATTGAGGGAGTGATTGATTTGAAGTAAGAAGTTAACAAGCATTTTAAGATTGAAGAAAAAATTATTGCAAAAGTGCAGAAAAAGCTAAAAGCAATGAACATTAGTGGTACTCAATAGATAGCTCAGGTTCAACAAGCACAAAATGTTGTTTGTGAAATTTGTGGTGGACCACACATTACTGTGCAATGTCTTGCAACTCCACAACAAATTGAGGAGATAAAATTCTTGAAGCAGAATAATCCATATTATAATACTTATAATCATGGGTGGAAGAATCATCCTAATTTCTCCGGCAAAGATCAGCAGCAATAAGTTCCTCAAAAGGCGGAATGAGGTAGCTATTGAAAACATGGTTGCCCACACCTCTCAATTTCAAGAAGATACAAGAAGTAATCACAGGAATACCACAACTACGATAAAAAAAATTAGAGTTCAGATGGGACAGATTGCACAACAATTATCCCTACAAGCATAGGGAAATCAGAAAAATCATGAGAATGTTAATGTTATCATCACAAGGAGCAATAAAGTTGTTAAATAAAAAGAAGATGGGGTAAAATTTGATGATCATATCATTGAAGTAGAGTTAGAAGTGAGAGAGAGATCAAGAAAAAGCAGGAAGATATGGTATTAAGTGTGAAACCAGCTGAAGAAAAGATTAAAATAGTGATTAAGTTTCAGTATCTCTCTGGAGTGGCAAAGAAGGACACGAAAGAGAAACACTTTGATAAATTTGTCAACTTGTTCAAAAAGTTAGAGATCAACATATCGTTCTTTGAAGAACTCGAGAAAATGCCCTTGTACCATAAATTTATGAAAAAGGTACTATCAAAAAAGGGACCAATAAAAGATGGACCGACACCTGGTGATGAGAAATTGTGTGCAATCACTCCTGAGAGAAGAATTTCTATCAAGAAGAAGGATTCGCGATCAGTAGCAATACCATGCACTATTAAAGACAAAAACTTCAAGAGGGTTCTGATTGGTTCTGGTTCTAGTGTGAGTTTAATGCCATTATCTATTTTCAAAAGCTTGGTATTAGAAAGATAAGCGGGAGTGGGAAAATTTGAAATTTGTTGATCATACAATCAAGAAGTCATATGGGACAGTTGAAGATGTGTTGGTGTAAATTGACAATTTTGTCTTTCCAGTTGATTTCCAGATCATGGATATTCCTAAAGATGAAGAGACTCTTATTATTCTTGGTCGACTATATATGCTGACTAGCCGGTGAATTTTTGATATTGAGACAGATAATCTGACAAAATATTTTGATGAGGAAATAACTTTGAAGGTGTTGGAAATCAAGAAGAAATTTGCAAGTGGAAAGAATAAATCTTCAGTCGACATGGTCAAAGTAGAAGGAGAAACCAAAATTTCAAAATCACTCCCAAAATAAGCCTCAGGCATAATCTCTCAGATGGCTTCAATAAAAATTCCCAAGTTCAGTCAAAGAGTCAAAAAGAGAAAGAAGAAGGAACACCCAGGTGAGAAGATGGAAGTAACCTGAAGCACAAAGTGGGTTGAAATTTTGATCTGAATGAGTCATGGGTTGCGGAAAGGACAAGCAACAAGGTGTGGAAGAGGAAGTATCCCCATAAGGGGATGACCCGTCGAGCCATGCGACTTTAAACGAAGCGCTTCGTGGGACGCAATCCATGTTTTTAATAACTTAGTTTTTCCTTTGTTTTGTTTTGTTTGCGGATAATAAAAAGGGAGCCACACTTGTGAAAGCTAAGATGTAACAATTGGTGTTGCATTATCCTCTATGAGTCATCTTTCTCGAGCTTGTTCTGAAACATTGGGGTCAATGTTTATTTCAAGTTGGGGGGTTATTGCTTTGTTTTCCGATTTAATTGTTTGTTTTAGGCTAAGTGCTTTGTAAAACCACATGTTTAAGTTCTTCCTAAATTGACTGATTTATTTTTGGAAATGATGAAAAGGTGGTAAAAGGCAACTGACTCGCTAAGTTGGATAACCCTCATCCATTTATTCAACCCAAAGGGTTTGATCCCTAAACGTCTTCCAAAAGGACAATATATAAACTGAAAAGTTTTGAAAATTTCATCTGAATAAAAAGTAGCAAAAGTTGCTTATTTTGTGCCTAAACAAAAAATTCTTGATTAGTCTTGTGCGTGTAATGATCATCAAAATTCTCATTGCCTTAATTTGATAGTTCGAATGAAGAAGGAGGAAAATTGGAAAAAGACTCAAGTACAAAGCATTGTTGGAGAGGTATGCTCAAGATTAAAATGTTCTTAAAGAAACTCTTCGCGTCAAATGAACATCGGACAAACTACCTTTTGATAAATATGAACTGAGGTCTCACGTATAAGTATCAGTATTCTGTGAATTTCATGAGCTCTTGTCGCTTGAGGTCAAGCAAACATTTAAGTTTGGGGAAGTTTGATCAGTGGTATTTACACAATTATCCTTTCTTTTAATTTTCGGGTGTTTTATTTCATTTGACTGCATTTTATGCTTTGGTTGTGTCTCTTTAATATTTTTAGGTTCAATTAATCATTCAAGAAGATAAGAGCAAAAACTAGGAAAAATTGCAAGAATTCAGAAAAGTCTTTTGCACTTTTCAAGAGGTGCAACACGGCCACCGTGTCATGCAACACTGGCCGTGTCAGGCAACACATCCACCTGAATCATACAACACGACCGTGTTTATCTAACAACGTGAATTTCCAATATCTTAGAAGTGAAACATGGGCGCCCGTGTTGCATAACACGGCCAATGTCAGCTTATGACGCTAATTTATGTACTTTCTCTTATTTTGCTCAAGTTTTGGTCTGAAAGCATGGTTTGGGTATTTCTGACCGAGCTAAGTGAATGTTTGCTATTTAGATAAGTTTTCAAGATGAATTAGAGGACTTTTTGACGAACGAAGAATTCAGAGGATTGGAGATTGAAGCCTATGCAGTTCTTGAAGGACTGAAGATTTTTCATTAGCGGGAGCGATTGAAAATCAGAAGTTCACCATCTATTGTAATGTTTAATTTTATCTTATCTGAATTTCTTTTGAAAAATATTATAAGTAGCTAAACCCCCTTATGCTAGGGGGTGTCCTTGTTTTGCGGTGTAATGACTTGAATTCTTGATTTTTAATACAATGTTTTCTTTCAATTTAATCCTTCAATATTTCTAATGCTTTCCTGATAGGACAAATTAGGATTGATCTTCGATTAACAATTAGGGATGACCCGCCATTGTTAAGGTTTTTGATACAATTAAACTATATTAGATATCACCTAGGACCAGGGAGACCGTACAGTAAACGGTGAAATTATGATAAATTAACAGCTTGGTGTCATCATAATTCTCTAAGGACCTAGATTTTAGGATGAATGACCAGAGGTTTTTCCACTAAGCACTTAGGGGAAAATACGCTAGGGATCTGATAATTGAAGGTTATGAACTTGTTGAAAAGATCAAGAGTCAAAGTTAGCACAAGGCAAATCACACACTTACCCTAGCATGTTACTCATACTAGTAAAAAGTCATAATTTCCATTTTATTCCTTTAATAATTGTGAATTTATTTCTAAACTAAACCAAACATATAGTTTTTGTTTAATTGAACCACACATTAAACTCGGTAATTATATGCAGTCCTCGAGATCGATATCTGGGGAAACTCCATATTATTACTGCAAGGCAAAATAGTACAACTGTTATTTTTTCTATTAGGTATTCTCATAAATTTCTCAATCTAATATGATGATGTGTCATAATCTCATAATTCTTTATTTTATTTTTAAAATATGCTTAATTACAATTTTGGTCCCTCTATCTTCATATTTTTTAGTTTTGACCCCTCGATTTTAAAATTCGGGCTTTCAATCCCTCATTTTAATTTTTTTTCTAGTATTTCAATCCTCTCCCATTTTGTATTTCAATTTTTCTTTCTTTGAGTACTAGTGAATTCCATTTTATATGTTGTTTTCCTTTTTTGGATTTTGTAAATTTTTTGTTCTTCACATTCTTAGAGTAGGGATGACAATGATCGGGTCGGATGCAGGTTTACACTACGCAAACCCACACCCGAAATCACCACCGAACCCAAAACCAAACCCAAAGGCAATTCGGGTGGCAAAATAACACTCACGCCCATACCCGTTGGGTTCAGGTTTTTCCATCCAAACCCGAACCCGCAGCAAAAATACAAAAAATACAACAACAACAACATTAAAATCCAAAACACAAAATTTCCATCAAGGTCTCTCAAAGAAATTAAAGAATTAAATTACAACTTTCTATCAAGTTTGGTAACATTACAATTAAAATTAAGGTCTTAAATTTTTACACTTATATATATATATATATATATATATATATATATATATATATATATATATATATATATATATATATATATATATATATATATATATATATATATTAGGGTACTTGTATAATTTAATATCTAAGAGGGTGTGGTTTCGGGTTTTAGGTGCGGGTTTGAATGAACCAAAACCCGCACCCAAAATATCGGGTGGCACCCAAACTCAAACAACTCGGGTTTTCACCTGTTGACTCGGGTTTGGATGCGGATGGGCCCCGTGGATTTGGATCTGCCTGCCTCCCTACATTTAGGGAACACAATAACAAACAAGTACATTGACGTGACTTTGAATATGGATACATTACTAATTATCAAATAATGTCATCCATTTTTTATCTATGTTTTTTAGGGTTTAGTCCATTCACTTGAGACTAAAAAACATGTTGACATCTAGTAGGTGAGATTTATGTAGAAGTTGGGATGATTTGAACACCATGTTGAAGTTGCAATTATGTTCAATTACAGTATTATTTCAAAAAGTACAGCCAACATTGAGCATCAGTATAGCACTCAATTTTACTCTAGATTGTAAGTCTTTGTTTCACAGTAGTATATATAACACGTTTGAAAGGAGTTAGAATTGGTAAAATTCGTTGGTTGTGACAAAGATTCATGTGGTGGCTTCATTAGAACAACACATGGGTTATCTTTTGCATGTGAACTTGCAGGTCTTCAAATTCAAGGTGACCCTATTCCGTTATAATCGATTAATGTGTTTTGGAGAAAATTATACATTGAAGAACACGAGGTCACTTAAGAAGAAAGTGGGACACATTAGATTTAGAAAAAGATTGTGAACAATTAAAGGGGTATTTCAATAAATTGGATATTGTAGGTCAGGAGGGGTGAGATTTTTTTTAGGAACTAGCACAACCCTCCACAACTTCCATGTGTCCACCAGTAGTGAAGTACAAGCCAAATAGATGAACTCCATAAGTGGAACAAGATCCACCTTTTAAAGAACCAACACCACCAGCTTCCATTAAATCAACCATTTACATAAAGACAAAGTTCACATTAAATGGCCTTTTGCCATGATTTTCCTTATTCCTCTTCGTTGGGGAAAACCTTTTACTCCTAAGTAGAGGTGGGAATACTGTAGATATGGGGATGAATTTGGTGATTTTTCTCTCACTGGCCCATTTCCTTTTCTTGGTCGTCTGAGCTTGGAAAACAGAGGGGTCACTCTAGTGAACCAGTTCCACGTTGCCCTGGAGAGCTTTAACTTTTGTCATCACCACTTTATTTTGTTGTAATGATACATGTTCATCCTCTCTGCAAAAAAAAAGGAAAGAAAAGATACAATTGAGAATCAATAAGAAAATAATGTACAAGGGGAGGATGTCAAGAAATCATCTTACGCAAAAAAATCACAAGTATTTGGAGATCTCTCTCATGTCTAAGCATGTATCACACCCACATAACGACAACCCTCTCCATTTCTCTAAGTTTGTTCAGGTCATATAACCCATGATAACATAGGTCTTGCTCCTCCAATACAAAGTTAATCTATGATTCCCGTCTTCTTCGTACATGACCTCAAGAGTTTGGGCACTGCCCCTAAATCAGACATAATGTTCCTTCTAGTGTTTATTGTTGAAAGTGTAAGGGAGATAAGTGCTCGCCTAGGGAAGAGACTCACGAAGACCCGTCTGACCCCAATAACCCTTTTGGTCTCGTAGAAAGAAAAAAAAAGGTCTGCCATATGAGTAATTTGAGACCCCAACATAGGATCTCGAAAACCTCAGATAAATGCCTAGTTGTTTGGATGTAGCTGGAAAGGGGAATATTAACAATCTTCACGATCTCAGGATGTAAGATGGTAAATGGGATGGCAACTCTGAAATCGTGGATCACCATGGTATAAAAATAAAAGTATTCACCTTCAACCCCTAGGCTGCCACACGCAGATCTCCCGCCTTGCAAACACAATTTCATTGTCACATCGACCTCATTCTCAGTGTTGGACAACTTCAGATATATCTTAAAGGATTAAATCCATTCATCTTCAAGATACGTCGAATAAATATTTATGGACCCTTTCACAAAAGGAGCCATGGTTAGAGATTGAGAGCGACATGGAAGATTTAGCCATACATGAGGATTAAGACATTAAGTAAATGTCACTATGACTAGATGATTCGATCCACGAACTATCACTAAATGAACTCTCATAGCTATCAAAGATCTCCATTTCCATGAATCACCAATCTACTATCCCATACCCCGTTTTAAGCTTTGCATGCATTTTGACCACAACCTATACATCTCTTCATATTTTCGAGACTTTATAACCCTCCTAAATGAATCATACTCTCAAATAAATACCATGAAATAAGAAAGAAAATACACTATAAAATAGGTATTGGAGATTCAAGATTCAGTGGGGGAACGATGCATAGGTACTTGCTCAAAATTTGTGAGGAACGGAGAGATGAGAAAAGTGAGAAATGATGGAGGCTATTTATAGGACTAAAGTCGATAGGGAAGATATTCAAAGTAACATAATGATTGGAAAAGTAGTTGCATACGTTGAACAATTTAAATGAATTACATTAAATTAGATGGATAAGATAAAGTTTGTCCTTATTTGTATGGTTATTTTTCCCTTTTCTTCCTTCCTCCTCAACCATTGGCTAATATAAATATTGATTTCATTTGCTTCTAGCCAAAACTAACTAACAAACTCAATTGAGTTAGTTTCTTGTATGAATGAAGTGTGTAGCCAAATGCAGTTACTCTCTACAATCAACACTTCTACTCTCCCACTCACCTTCAAATCTCACCCATTTCGTAACCCCTCTTGTTTCCTCCAAACCCTCAACGCAAACCCTAACTCCGCTTCTGCTTCCGACGATGACTCCCGTAACAACTCCTCCACGCTCACCCTCTCTTCCTCCTGCGCCCTCGCCTCCGCCATTCGTAAAGTCTCCATCTCACCCGTCGAGTTCACTCAGCGACTCGAGAAAGATCGCAAAAACGGACCTGTTCATCCTAGCCCTGATTTTCACAGACTCTGCCTTCAACAACTTCACCTCTTTCGCAGAATTGTCCCTGAATCCTTCCTCTCCGTTCGTACTTCACTTCCTACCTCATTATCCAATAAACTCTAGGTTCAAATTCACATTCAAATTTGAATTGATCAAATTGATTGGTAAACGTTGTAGTTTGTGTTGTGTTGTTCTTTGCAGGTGTATGTTAGACCGGCCGGTAGTTATGTGATGGATCAATTGGAGCTGCGGAGGGTTGCAATGTACCCCGGAGAAGATGCTGAGTCAGAGGAAGAAGGCATTGTCATTCTCGTTGGTCATTTTCATGCTCAGGCCGGCTTGCGAGCAGCCGAGACAGCTCTCTCTGAATTGCAAGTGTGTTTCTGTTTCTGATATCATTTCCATTATTGTTGTGAGTTAGCTATCAATTTATTCCTTCAAGTGTTGGTTTTATCATGTTTAGTTGCTAAAGTATATGAAAATAAGTAGTCCAAGTATTCCCTCAATTCCTAAATTTTAGTAGTTTGAGGTATATGTTCATAGATTAAGAAAATATTTAATTGATGAGTATTGTTGTACCAAAATAACTTTGTTTTAACTATTAACCTACTCAATATCTTGGGGGGTATAGGTTGAAGAAAAAGATCAAATTATATTTTGGGTTTCTTAAACACTTGCTATTTTTGAGATAAAACCAAAATACTCCCTCAGTTTCAAAATGACTGTCGTTTTAGCAAGTAAATTATGTTTCAAATTGACTGTCATTTTCACTTTCAATGTAGTAATGATTGTTAGTTTTCCAATTATGCCTTTTATTTTTTAATCTCTACACTACTTCCAATACATTAATAAGGTTAATTTTGTAAAAGTGTAATGTTTTATGACAAAATTATTGCATTCCTTAATATTT
Organism: Vicia sativa; assembly: GCA_021764765.1. Lineage (NCBI taxonomy): Eukaryota > Viridiplantae > Streptophyta > Magnoliopsida > Fabales > Fabaceae > Vicia > Vicia sativa. The sequence continues at coordinate 37,709,755 of CM038795.1, read as the reverse complement.
GTGCAAAAACCTTAAACGACAGTCATTTTGAAACCGAGAGAATAACAAACTACTAAAATTTAGGAACAGAGCAAAATGAACATATGTCATGTTTGTCTTTTGTATCTTGTCAACTTATAACACCAACAGTGTTTGTGTAAATAATTTTCATATAGTTTAGGGACTACAAGTAAATCGTTAAGGACTAATTATTTTCATATTCTTTGAGAACTGAGTAGGATAAAGAGTGATACTTTAAGTCTTAAATTGAGGATTTAGTCTGTTAGTTGTTTGTTAGGATAGATCTCAATGTTAGTGTGAATGTTAATTGTAGGTTAAGGTTGTCCCTGAATGTAAGGCTATAGTTCTTCCCATGGTTAAACACCCATTTGTTGTTGGTTTCTTGGTTGCTGAGCTTCCACTTGTGGAGCTCGAAACTTGCGAGAAGAAGGCTCAGAGTGATGGGTCAAATCACCATGTATCTAGGAAGGAAGTTTATTCACTTTCTCCTTTTTTGGATTTGGACAAAAAGTCATGGGAGACTCAAACCTCTCGGGTCAAGGATGAGCCGGTTTGTATGCGCAACTTCACTTCCGATCAAAGATCAAATGCTGTTGACATTTCACAGTCTCTGGCTATGGCGTATGTTATGGATCAGGTTTATATCTTCATCTGGCTTTTATAGATGATAATGACAGGAGCTCATCACTCTTTGAGTATGAAATGCTAGAAATGTATACTTGTTACAGTTCTCTTATATTTTGTGGAAGTTGCTTTCAAATTTGTATTTCTTAACATTTCCTTTTTGAACTGTGCTTTTAAAGTTATTTTATTCAAGTTTAAAATCATATCATGTATCACTTCTTTGAATTGGACTAACTGTTTTATTTAAGCATGCACTATAAGTTTCTTAAATTGATTTCTCTTTAACTGTTTGTCGTATGATTTCATGACAGTTATAGGGATAGTTTTTGATACTTGGTATGAACCTAATTTTTTTGGCTCTTGGATTCCTGTACACCTTTTGCAGAAAGCAATGTTATTTCAGCAATCAACATGGCAAAATAATGTCAGGATGAATAATTTGGTTGAACAAGTACGAGTAATTGCATTTCTTTTGTTTTTTCATTCCTAGTATTAGCCTGTTCTAATTTTTCTTTCTTCAAATCCAAACCAGATCCATGGTCCACTTTCAAGCATTCAATCCTTGAGTAAAATCCTGTCTACACAAACAAAGAAAAGCCAGGTTTTTATATTTTCTAAATAGATTAGTTTTGATATAGCAATGAAGACAATTCTTTTTCTGTATCTCCCACTTAAGTCACTCTTTTAAACCTGACTGAACTTTACTAAGCCAGTTCCATAACGAGTGGTTAATAATAATATGCCAGACCACCCAATGAGTTGACGAAGTTAGTTATACCTTATGTTATTGGATATCAACAACATATTAAAGTAGATACTTTTGCAGATTTCACATGACATTGTTGAGGATATCTTGGTGCTAGGTGATCGTTTGAGGGATGTTCTCCATCAACTCCAGGATGCTGTATATGTGACAAAGGTCTCTCTCTTACACTTATATGACACATACGTGCGGTGTGTGCATAGTTCTATATATCAATACCAATAATAAATTAATGTGCTTTGGGAGATTTTGTATCTTCATGTTACTGTCTCTTCCTCTATGTACTTATAAAACATTATATGCTTTCCTATTATACATCGTGTTCATTTTGTTAAATGGATTTTCCTCACCAGAAGACCCGAAGGCAGTGTTTAACATGTAAACATAATCTTTAGGCTGATTGATTTACAATTGTTTTTTTGAAGCATGGTGAAACCGCCATGATAACGCTAGTCCTTATACTCAGTAAGTAGTCATTTTCTGTGCTGAATTATAGCATACTTCGCTGTGTGGCCCTTTGTGTCAATCCAAGAAAGGAAGATACAGCAGTGGAGGTTATTTCATTATTGGGATAATCTTTTTATCATCACAGCTACGTTTTTGTGTACTTACTTTAGAAGCCTCCTTTGTATGAATATAAAATCTGCAATTTTTTTAACCCACTTTTTTATAGTCTCTTCTCATATCACTAGCTTGTTTTACTCCAATAATGTTATTGTAATTATTAATGATATTACATATTGGTGTTGATTATCCAAAAGATAAATATTTAGATACCTTTTGTATATGCCTATCAGTATCCTCATTCATTGTAATTTCTTAGCTTTGGCATTTGATATCCATCAAAGAAATTTTTTCCTTCAATTTAATCATTTTAGAAAATTATTTGGTGAAATGAAGTTTCTGCTGATCAGTTTTCCGTTGAGGTAGTATTTGTTAAGCATTTTAGAAATAATAAAATAATGCAGGAACATGGTTATAGTGCATCTCAACTACAATTTGTCTAATATGCAGGCTAATATTATGCGCCACAACGAAGAAGCAATCAAGAAAATGAATCACATACTTGCTGAGTCAAAAAAATCTCAACTGTTGGATAGTTCTCCAATGGACACCTCTGCAAATAAAATGAATAAAGCTGGTGAACCACCTTCTCTTAGTGCTGCCGCCAAGGATATTGAGATGCCCTTACCACCTTTGGCTCTCACTCCTCTACGACATGGAATCAGGTAGGTTTGATTGGTTGATTAGCAAAAATGCTTCTTTTGATGATGTCATGATTTCTTACGACCTATGCATATATATATATATATATATATATATATATATATATATTTATATATATATATATATGTTCTATTCTTTTGTGCTATATTCCAATGTTACATCAATATATTAATATTAAATATATTTAATTTCTTTCATAGTCTTTTGGGTATCTTCTTTTTGGCATTTAGTTTTAGATATGCTTCTCTTTTCTTTCAACATTCAGATGATTTCAGTATTTCTTATGTTTTTCTGTTGATGTCAGGAAGACCGTGCAATGTTTCTGAAGTATTGGTAGACATGGTTGATACAATCAGACCTCTTGCTCTGAATCAAAAACGTGTAATAGAACTAAGTCAGCTTTCATCACCTTTGCTAGCTGCTGTAGCAGAACCTGAATTGCGCCAGGCTTTCAGCAACCTTATTGAAGGTGCTTTACTGCGTACACATGTTGGAGGAAAGGTTGCAATTGTGTCTAATGCTACACCAGCTGGCGATACCCTCGTGTGTATTGATGATGATGGACCTGATATGCACTATATGGTAACTTCAGTTCACTCTCCTTCTCACCGTTGCATATGCACTGTCCTTTTTAACAAACTATGCATGCAAATTGTAAAACAGATAAAATAATAGTTGCTTATGAACTTGTCTGCAGACTCAGATGCACTCACTCACACCATACGGACAAGACCTCTTGGCTGAAGGTATGGTTGAAGACAATATGACATGGAACTTTGTTGCTGGGCTGACTATTGCCCGTGAGATACTGGAGAGTTATGGTTGTGTCGTGCGCATTATATCACCTCGGACCAAAGATGGTCCGCTTGGAGCTGGGGGAACTCGCGCAGAACTTTGGCTTCCTGCGCCAGTTATGAAATCTGATGTATAGCATGAGTTTGAAGTTAAGTGGCAGATAAATTGACTCATTCTCAAATAGTTCCGCCTCACGGCACCCGAGAGTTGAGAAACTGGGAAGAATAAGATTGTATGGTAAATAAATATTAATCATGCAAAAGATTTTGTATATAGCACTTAAAGTTTCATTTGTTGCATAGTCAATTTTATGGTTATGTTGAAAATATCATGTAATTTGTAAACTATGTATTACATCATATAGAAAGGTGTGCAGTTTATGAGAATCTGTCATTTGAAATCTTTTGCGCCTCTGTCCATTTTAAAGAAAGAAACTTGTTTTCAGTTTCTGAAGTGATTGGAGGGGAATTATTCATCTAAGAAGTTTCCACCTTTTAAAATTATAGTATTCTTATGTGGCAAAAAAAAAAAGGTGCTATTTTGTTGTATGACAATGTTAAATTGAATTAACAAAATTAGAGGATCATGAAGACCTCTCAATTCTTGTTTTTATAGATGTACAGTATAAAAGGTGATATGATGTCTATATCCGGGGATTGGTCGGATTATGATTAATTAATTATGAAACTTCTCATATCTTGTTTGTAGATGTAATTTTTATATTCAACACAGTTACTCGCGTAAAGTCAATATAAATATTTAATAAATATTATATAATTATAGTTTAAAAATATATATAAAAATATATATGACTTAAGAGAGGAAAAACTTTTTATTATGATTGTCACATAAACTTTAATTTAATCTATGAGTAAAGACCCGTTTTATTCCCTCACAACAATTAGAGAGTTCAAATTAGTCCTTAAAACAAAAAAGGTTTTTATTTAATCTTTTACAAAATTTAACTGAACTACGTTAGTCCCTTACAAAATTTAACCGAGCCATGTTAGTCCTTCTTCAAATTTTATTTTAATTTTGTTTAGTTATCAATAAAGGTAAAAAAAATAAAATTTTCCACCAAGCAAGAGTTGAACCAAACTCCTCTTTGTTAATGGTCAATCAACTCTATCAGTAGATCAATGTATTATATTTGCTTCAACATACAAATAACAATTATATCAATACATTTTTTAATATATTTTTAATTATTAGAAAAACTTTATACATTTTGATCTCTAACAAAAAACTTTTTTAATTCTTCACAAAATTTAATTGAGTCATGTTAGTCATATATGTTCAATCATACATTATAGTAACAACACATTGAAACCAGACAACAATAATTCTACATTTTTATCACATACGTTATAAATGTATTATCAAATTTAAAATAGTATAATACCATCAAATTTCAAAATAGAAAGTTTATGTGACAATCACAATAAAATGTTTTTCCTATGATGTCTCTAGCTTGGATTATGATCAATTAATTATGAAACTTCTCATTTCTTGTTTGTAGATGTAATTTTTATATTGAACACAATTCACATAAAATCGATATAAATATTAAATAAATATTATATAATTATGGTTTAAAAATATATACAAAATTTTATACGAATTAAGAGAGGAAAAAGTTTCTATTATAATTGTCACATAAATTTTAATTTAATTTATTAAGTTGTAATAGTTGTTATGATATACGGCAGTAATTCCATTCAATTATATTTTTTTATGAATTATATCAGCATATAAATTAATAGTGCGTGAGAGATTTATATAAATTATTAAATGATTTACTAATACTATATTTATACAAATTATTAGAACCTCATTCCTTTGAAAACTAATGCGAGAGAAAAAGAAATATTTATATAAGTTAATAGGTGGGAGTTTAATATAAATGTATCATTTTTGTTTATGAATTATATCAATATATAAATTAATATTGCGTGACAGAATTTATATAAATTATCAAAAAATTTACTAATAACATATTTATATAAAGGAGAATGCTACAATACACCCACTCATTTTTTATGAAGGTGCGTTTGTAATAACATACAATTTATGGTGCATTTAATGTATTTTAGTTATAATTTAATCACACATTTCTTCTAAAAATAAAATAGGTGTATTTTAGAAAATGTCTATAGGAGATGTTAATTTACACCCACTTAATTTGTATAAGGAGTATTTTAGTAGCATACACCTTAAAGTGCATTGCATCCCAAAATTTGTCATCCTATCTCGATTTTATTTTGTTTAGGCTTCACATTCACCTGCATATGCTTCTATTAGGCCATTGACATTAAACAATCATTTACACATCGTATTTGCATCGTTTGTCGTATTTAAGTTGACCAAAAGTCTGTTTAAATCGACATACGCATCATTTTATAGTTGTAAAATACCTGATATTCCACTTCATTCATTTTTATCTCCTTACATGCTTTTTGCATCATTTTAAGTTGTTTATATGTCAATGATATTGATATTTTAGTTTTATAAATAAACGGTTAAAAGCGATTCGATACTGTGCAGAAAATTAGCGGAAAAATATTTCAAGTTTTCGCTTTTAACTCACCGCTTTATGAGTTCACGTTTCGCGTAGATCATGAAAATGTGCTCTCTCTAATTTTTCGATACATTTTAAAGTCTCGTTCTTAACCGTACGTGTTTTAAAGCCGAATATTTATTTATTATCATTTTATTTCGATTGTAAACATTTTGATAATTTTTTTTAATCTTTGAGACCCGTAGTTTATTTTAATATGCTCATTTTTTTTTCCGGATAATTTTAATGTCAAATCTTTATCATTTTAAACAATTTTAAGTGTTTCATTTTTTATCTTCAAAAATTAAAACATAAGTATTTTTTAATACATTAATTTTTAATTTATTGGACGATTGGGTCCATTTAGTCGTAAGGGCAATTTTGAACATTGTGAAAAATTACATTAACCTAATTTTGTATATATAAGCTTTGTGTGAGGATACTGTTCACAGAGGAGAAAAATGTGAGGCAGAGGAGGAGCAAAAAATGTGAGGCAGAGGCGGAGAGAAAATGGCACAAATCGAAGCTCAACATCTCTCCGCACAGCAACTTCATCACTCTATCTCTGTTTGATCAGAATAATAAAATCGTTTCTTGAGGTTAGCTATAAGTGTTAACATTTGGCTTGCATTACTATGTCAATATTCATGATATTGTGTCACCTTGCTTGTGCTGAAAAATATGAGTCTCATTTTCAAGGAGTTTTGGTGACGTTTTGAGTACATTTTGCTTGAATTTGAAATGGTAAGATTAACTATGCTGACATTGTGAATTCGGTTCGTGCATTATTGAGTTGAAGTTGTTTGAACATTAAAGTGTGTTTTTGTGTTGCTGTCCAGTCTTCAAGTTAATCGTTTATGGCTTAATTTTAGAAAAAAACTTGGTTCATGCTTTGAAGTCTATTTGAATTGCAACATGAGTGTATGCCATTTGTTTTTTATTTCTATTTATATTGCAACATGAGTGTATGCCATTTGTTTTTTATTTCTATTGCAACATGAGTGTATGCCATTTGTTTTTTATTTCTAATGAATTGGAATGTGTCTTGAGTTTGTTTTAGACTTTAAATCCATACTTAGCTTGTGTTAAGTGAACCAAGATGTTATTATTCGATTCGGCTTATGGTATTAAAGTTGTCTGTTTGTTTCATGTAAGAATTGAATGAGAACTTGACGTCATTATATCGTTTGATTATGTCTAAATGGGATTGGACTTCTTGTTACCAATATTGCTCCTGATAGTAAATTAGTGTTAAGGTCTAGGTGATAAAATTGTGTTGAAAACATTTGCATTAATCTCATGCTTGAGTTGAGTTTAAATTGGTGTCATGCTTGTTTGAGTTCATTTGAAGGAGGTATTAATATGGTTTGGACATAATTCGATTGTGAATATTGGAAGATCAATTTGGTTGTGGAGTTTGCTTGTTATTTCTTAAATCATTGAGCATGATCAAAACAGATTTCTTTAAGCATCATTAAGTTTGCGTAACGGCTGCCCGGTTTAATAAGTGGTTGAAAACGCACAAGTTAGTCGGTGATCCATGTTTAATTGAATTTATCTTGATACTTATTTGCATTTGCCTTTGAGTTATGCGGTTTTTGATTGACCACTGTGAGTGTTTCTCGAGATAACAAAGTTGCTGCCCGGATTTTAATATTCGTCTTCCGATGATTGATTGGACTTAGTTCCTCCGCATATCATTATTATTGTTGAGATGTGATTCATTGCTTGAGTTTAATTCATGATATTTTTGTTAATTACTAACTTGTTTGTTTATTTGTGCAAGCTTATAAGAATTCTCAAGAACCTTTCTCCTCACAATTCCATTCTACTCCCGATTTTTATTTTCACTTAATCAATTAGTTCTATATTGTTTTAATTAGTTGGTGTTTGTTAATTAAAATGGATTAGTTTACTAATCTATTTTTCTTAACTTCTCTAATTAATCTAATCAATGTTTAACTAATTAATTTTCTTTCTTATTCTTTTCACTATGATCAATTAATTATATGATGATTTAGTTACTTGATTTAGTTAATTAAAATAGATTAGTTTACTAATCTATTTTTCTTAACTCAATTAATTAAGTTAATCAACTCTTAATTAATTGATCCATGATTTGTTTGTTTCATTATAGTTTTAATACAGGTTTCTAGAGCGCTCGTGTGTAATGAGATGTGAGGACTATTTCTTTGTTATCATGTTTGTCTATTTCTTTGGATTTTCATCTGATGCAGGGACTTCTATCTAATATTCATCTGACGCGCCAAATTTCATCTGACATCTTGAAGACTACTTGAAGCATTTTCTTGCACCACACGATTGAGTTATTTTTTAGTTATTTGAATTAATTCGATTTGGTTGTATTACTTGTTTATTTAGGTTTTTTATCGCACTTTTCATTTGATACATCCCCATTTGTAAACTTGTACCCCATCCCCATATGGTTTGTAATATCTTGGGATTTTATTTTCTTGTGTGTTTTAATTATTGCTTAATTACGCCTATATCATTCAATTAGAAAACTTAGCCTCCTTTTGGGCTCCTCAACAATGAGCAGCTATACATACACACTCGCACACATTCATAGTTTGGTTTTGGAATTTTCTACAACGACAACTATTCGATCAATTGTTCCAATCGGTCATTTAGAATACTAGTGTCACGCTAGTCCCACTTTTTAGGAGATACATCTAGTCTCTAATCGGATTCTCATATCCTCTTGGTCTACATACCAAGTCTTTCCAAAAGGGTTTCATAGTTGAGTTTGGGTAATGGTCATTCTCACGAGATTAATCAAGTTTCGATCTTGGTTAATCATAACCCGATTTCTTACCTTGGCCATATACCAAGTGTACCTTGGTCCATATACCAAGTGTTCTATGCAAAAGGGTTTCATGGTTGAGAGTAGGAGCACCTGTTCTCACGAGGTTAATCAAGTACGGCCCCTTGGTTAACCATGTCCCGGTCAAATTCTATCCACAAACCAACATCAAAAACACTTTCATAATCAAAGTTACAAACTTCAATCCAACATCGAGTGATTTTTTTCAAAAAATGTTTTTTGTAATAAACTTCGAGTATTTAAATTGTTGGTTGCTAGATCAATTGTTTAAATACTTGTGCAAAATGAACCCCGAGTATGTAAATAGTTGTCGTTAGACCAATTGTTTAAAGACTCGACCTTAATAATGTGAACCTCGTTTCACTTCACCTTTTTCATAAGAAAACTTTTTGGGATGGTAGACGACTCATTGAGCATCTGAGCTCCTCTGGTTTCTAGTATTTGAATCGTATGATGCTAGTCCTATTGTTTGGTACTTTTCACCCACTTAAAAACAATACCAACTTATTAAACTTATCTTTTCGCCCACGTGCGACATCGAAAAAAATTTCTTCAACATAAAATCAACCAACAAACTTTTAACATTTTCTAGAAGAACTACGAAGTTCTGACTTTCCCATTGCACGAGGGAATACGTAGGCACAAGGTTTTGAAACCGCCGCGAACTCAAAATACTCAAAATAAAAACCCTTTCTTTCTTCTCATTTCTTGATCTTTAGTTAGAAGATAGCATTATTATGATAACACACACCACACACATGAACTAAACGGTTTCCATCGAGTACAATGGATGTGGGGGATGCTAATACTTTTCCCTTACATAACCGACTCCTGAATCCATCTCTTTTGGTCTCGTAGACCGTCTTATCTCTTTGCTTAAGGGTTTTATGCGATATTTTCCCTTTTCATCTTTGAAATAAATAAAAATTCGATAACGACTCCATTGTAATCGAGTGTGATGATTTTTCGAGGCACTTCAAAATGCATTTAATCATTTATAAGTTAATAGTTGCTAAAACACACCTTCATAAATATACGTGAGATTATCCTTACAAAATCCTTATATAAATTATTAGGACCTCATTTCTTTGAAAACTAATGCGAGAGAAAAAAATATTTATATAAGTTAATAGGTGGGAGTTTAATATAAATGTATTAAAGCAACATTACTAACATTGATGTGTACCGTATATTTAAACTTATTTATTGTAATTTATTCACTAGAAAAACAAAATAATAGCAGTAGCAATAATAAACTATTCCCTCTTGTCCTAAAATAATTGTTGAACAAAATTTGTTTTAAAATAAATATCACAATTTTCAATGTAGTTCTAATATTTATCTTTCAATTATATTATATAATTAATGAGTTGTGATATATCTACACCAACATTGTAACACCGTATGAGTTACACAGTATTCATTAAACATTATTACATTTATGGCACAAATCTCGATGCACATAAATATAATAAAAAAGAAAAAAATAAATACTATAGTACAAATATACAGTGTATATGTCAGGTGTCATTATATCATTCTTCATAATTAATATTTCTAATTTATTATTTTTCTTATTTTACATTGATGATAATTTAAATACATTAATAATCAATTAAGATAATTTAATAAAAGTATTATTCTTTTTATTTATTTATTATATTTTATTAATCTATGTGAAAATGTCAAATATAATAAATATTTTATGAAAGAAGGAGTAAATGTATTGATATCATTAAATATTACTGAATATGATAAGTAAACCAAAATTAAATTTAGAAGGCCCACACATAGGGTCTGATAAAAGATTAGGCAAGACATTGAATATAAGTTATATTTATTGAGTTTGGAAGGGAGAGGAAGAGAGACTTACAATAAAATGATTTTCTTTTTAAATATAAAGAAACTGGATCACTAACCCGAGCTCGCACATGTATGTTAGAAATTTATATCAATTGTTTTTTATAGTAGGTTATATTTAATATTTTTATTGAATGATAAATTTTTGAATGCAAAAGACAATAAACTTGGAAAAAATATTACATTTGTCACTAATAATTTCAATCCTTTTCTTTTCTTGAAGTAACCCTTATACAACAATATATAGTTGTCCATAGGAGGTTGAAATATACTCAAATATATATATATATGAGTGATTGTCCTTGACTTTTATTGATAGCCATTACAAATGAAACAACAACAAAAAAATTGACGCCGTTGAAATTTGAAAGAAATTCTTTTATCAGAAGGTGTCAATGGTTGAAATTTGAAAGAAATTCTTTTATCAGAAGGTGTCAATGATAACCTCAGTATATAAATCTTTCTGATATGACCTTTGCCTCAAAGACGTTATTTCTTTTTCACTTATTATATTCAACATATAATCATTGATTGAGTCAACAATTATATTTTTAAGAGCTAATATAACTTTATTTTGAGCTAGTATCTGGCTCACATGTTCTTGCCAATACAGAATTAAAGAATAGTAATTTATAATTAGTTACAATCAAGTTATCATAAACTAGTTCCAATCAAGTTATCATAAACTATGAATATTTTATAAAAATTTAAAAATAATTACTTATGTAGATTCAATCAAATCTTCAGTAGTCATTTTTTTGTTTTGAAGCAAATCATCCACCAATGGAATTATAGTTAGTCCAGTCATTTGACTAAGACCTTGAGTCAATTCCACATTTTCCTCAGTCGTTTTGTTCAATTATACGGTCAAATTCTCTTTTATAAATCAATTAATTATAAATTATACGTTAATTGTAAAATACAATTACCTCAATTTATAGTCATTAATATCAAGTATGTCCGCATTGAATAGCAATTTTGTTCCAAAAAAGAATTAGACACACTCATTGTGCCTAAGTTAAAATATAAACAACAATTCCAATATTATTCTGTTATATGGATAATTTATACATAATTGTTGATAAATTAATTATAAAGTCTAACCATAATATTTCTTCAACTTGCAAAGTTGAAGTATGATAATGGCATTATGGGAGGACTCATGTTTTTTCAAATAGTGTTCCATCATTTCAGCATACTCACTCCATAAAGTGCAGTGAACTCTATTTTTTATGCGATATATATGAATAAAATTATATTAAAGTAATTAGTTATAATACATGATAATTAAAAAATTAAATAAGTTTTGTCAAAATAAAAAAAAAAATCACCCTAAATCTTCAAGGGTGATATCCATAACTTTGTTATTTTTACTCTTTTTTCTATTTCTTTGATACCATCTTTTTCAACCAGGTGATCAATAATATCTAATAAATAATTTTTAAAATAATTATTATTAATTATAATTCAAAAGTATAAATATACTATAATTTATATCTATAAAACAATTTTTTTTTAAAAACAATAATTATAAATATATTATATCATACTATATCATACAAATGATAATAAATCTCACCAAATAGCTTATCCTCTTTAGTAGATGAGAGAATATTGGCAAAAGACATAAATTCAAAATATTGAAGAGGTATATATATCAGGGGCATTCACTTTGAAAATATTTGTAGATCCCGTTAAATTGATCTTGTACTTATGGTTGGTTGTTCTGAATGAAACATCATTTAGAACAATAAATCCTTTTTCAAAAACATATGTCGAACCTTCTACAATTTTTTCTTAGACAGGAGTTATAATGGAATGGATACTTACAAACAACAAAGCAACAATAAAATATAAATTGGTTGTGAAAGATGTTTGAAGAATATAATAAAATTTAATAGTACTGTATTTACATACTCATATAAAATTTATATTTCGGTGTATGAAACAATTAGCCGTATTTGTTGAAAGGGAGACAGATTTGTTATTGAAAAAAATTCGTGCTCCTTATATGTATTTGTTGAGAGGGAGAGAGATTTATTGTTGAAAAAGATATGAAATATAAACATAATTGTTATTAATTTCATGTTTTGTAACTGAAATATAATACTAATTATAATAATAACTGATTTGTTGTTTTAGAGTCCAATTATTTATATTGATTTTTATTATGACTTCAAGTATGAAACGTCTCAATATTTAATAATGATGATTACAAATTAAATTCAATTTCATCATCAGCCAACTTTGTTTATCGTCAATTTATTTTTATCGTTTTTTAGTGAAGTAACATATGGGTGTCTTAAATGTGCACAGAAAATTGATTTAAGGTGTAAACTCCCGTATCTTGAATTTAGCAAATTAATGGTACATTCAAAAAATCAAATATGTGATTCATTGTATTTGATTCATATTCATTGTTAATTATAATAGTTTTAATGAGTTGCATATACAATTTTTTTCTTTTAAATGTAAAAGTGAGCTTTTGAGAGGTCATGAGTGTTATTGAAAATTTTTAGTCTATAATTATATTCTTTTATATTTTAAATATTACTATCTCTGTTCGACAATTCATTTTTTAAATTTATTAAATAATCAATGTATTTGGTCAATTTATAGATTAGGTACATTGATTATTCAATGAATCTAAAAATTGAATTGTCTCTTATATATATAGGAACGGAGGTAGTATATACTATTTATATTATTTATCTTATTATTAATAGTGATTGTTGAATATTATATTATTATTATATTTATTATTTATTATTGCTATCATATTATTATTATTATTATTATTTATTCTTAATTTAAAAAAATATTAAATTAATTTTATTGAACATATATTAATTCCATATATTATTTTAATTTTAAGCTATGATCCCATATATATATATATATATATATATATATATATATATATATATATATATATATATATATATATATATATATATATATATATATATATATAAATTGATTACCGTCACTGGATTAATATTTTTAAAATCAACGTTGGATTGAAACATATCATCATATAGATCATACCTATAAAGTTTGAGATTAATCTATAAAGTTTTACTATGTCATTGAACTACATCAAAATTAACGTTATATGAAAATCCATTTTGACGTTAATTTTTGGATATCTTGATCGTATAGTAAAACTTTATAGGTATGATCTATATGATGATATGTCTCAATCCAACGGTTGATTAAAAAATTAATCCAAGTAACGTTTTGAGCGAGTGTAACTCATGGTAACTTTTCGTGTGTCGATATATATATATATATATATATATATATATATATATATATATATATATATATATATATATATATATATATATATATATATATCATTTTCTTTAGTTATATACTTATAAAAAATTTTAATTAATTAATGTCTTAATGAAAATAATATTTTATTAACTTAATAGTTACAAATTTAATTTTACCGTTACAAATATTTTTAAATAATTAATTTACCTTTTCATCTTTTGATTTTTAAATTTAATATCAATTAATAATGTTAATTGATGAAAATTTATAATATTAATTAAAAATTAGTATTAATATAATAGATAAATGGATGGTGATAGATAGATATTATGTAAAATAATAGTCAAAAGATTGTTGATATAAATACATAAATATATGAAAAATGATATTTAGAAACATTTAATATTAAAATAATATAAAAAAGTTACAAAAATTGATATTTTAATTAATAATAAATAAATAGATAATTAATTATTAGACCAATCTAGACAACTTTTTATTTTCAATTAAAACAAATTTTTTAAATTAAAACATTTAAAATTTATAAACTCATAAAATAATTTGATTTTTCTTAACAAACTAATAAAATATAAACTCATCATTGTAGTGTATTAGTTAATATTTGATAGTTATTAAATTGAAATTTATTTTTTTACTTTTTATTTTTATATATTATCATCATTGTAGTGTGTTGGTTATAATGTTAGTGATAATAAAATAATTTTTTTTTAATAAAATATAAACTCATCATTGTAGTGTATTAGTTAATATTTGATAATTTTTAAATTGAAATTCATTTTTTTTTATTTTTTGTTTTTATATTTTATCATTATTGTAGTGTATTGGTTATAATGTTAGCTATTATTAAATTTTTTATTTACTTTTTTAATTAAAATAAAAAGTATGAAGTATTTTATGAGTTTTATTTTTTGATTTATAATTGTAATTGAAATAGGAATATAAATATGAAGAGTATTATATTATAATTTATAAATTATATCAACTTTAATATATTATAATTATATTAATTTTATTATTATTTTTTTATATTTGAAATAAGGTTGAATTTTTGTGAAATTGACACATAAGCTTAAACTGGTGTGACATCGACGCATAAGCTAGGATTTGTTAGGGTTGTTATCATCATTTTTTTACCTTTATATTAAGTAGATTTTTAATATTTTTTTTTAAAAAGATTTTATTTAAAATGATAAAATTATATTTATCATTAATGTATTTTTTATTTTTTAAAATACTATAATTACAAAAATTATATTTGAATAATTTGTCTAAATCCTTCAAAACCTTCCTCCAATATAAATTTTGAATTTCTTTAAATCAGAGGGTTTTGGATGTTATGAAAAAAAAAATCAAATTCTCCAAAATCTTTGAAACCAAAATTTTCATATTTTTTTTCTTCTAATTCTCCTACTTTTCAAAGTCCTCTTCTCCTCTCCCTTTCTCTTCAACATGATGTTAATGTCAAAGATTAGGCAATACATTGAATATAAGTTTTGCTTATATTGAAAATAGGGATAGCAAACTAACGGTAGAGTACTATGATACATGTATTTCTACCATCTGAGTATTTAACAACACTTTCTTTTAAATATTTTTTATGTGAGAAATATATTTTAAATAAGAAAATAAGCGTTTAAAAAAATGTTTAAAAGTGAATGTTCTTTAACATTTTTCATTTAAGTAATGGTATTTGTATATTTTATTTTAAGTAAAATACTTCAATAAATGATCAAATATCATATATTGTAATATATTTTAAGACAATTAAAATTTATTTATATTGAATTATAAAAACTATAAATTAAAGTATTAATTTATGCAAACTTATTAATATTTAAAATAGTATAAATGAAAATAATAATAATAATAATAATAATAATAATAATAATAAATAATAATGTCCAAATATAAATGCAAATGTATGCAAGCTTTTTGTAGTTATGTGAAATTTTTATTTAATTTTAGTTTTTTGTATGGTTGAGGTGATAGATTGGTACATCATGTACCAATTATCTACTCTCATTTCTTCAATTTAGTTTTTACCCTTTTTTATTTTTAATTTCTTAACCTATTCCATAGTTTTCTAATCTATTACGTGAAATTTCACTATTGTTTCTGAAAATCGAAAATAAATTTGCAGTTCGCACCCTATACCATGTAAATCAGGTTGAAAAGGGTTAGGTGCAAATCGGAAGTTTACTTATAGTTTAAAATCAGAAGAATATTTTCGATTTCTGGAAGCACTTAAAGGGCGCTAGAACCTTTCCCTTCTCCATAACAACAAAGTTTTTCAAAAACAAACTATCACACTCTCTCAAACTTTCTCTTTCAACCCTTCTCACCAAAATCAATTTTTTTCTCAAACAATCAACACAAATCATCAAGCATTGCTTAAATACAACAAGTAACGGAATCAAGCAAGCAACAACCATCTTCAATCAATCAAGTAAGTGATTGAACACAAATTTAGAGTTTATGTAATTTCTATTGAAATTAGTGAAATAGGATTTTAAATGTGTTGTTTTTTGCAATATTTATCATTAGGAGTCATTATATAAGTGTTTGTAAACTGTTTTTGACGATCAATTTGTGTTTTTTTGACACATTTGGGATGTTGGGGTGGGGTTGTACGATTTCTCAGAGGAAACTGGAAGTTTATTTCCGGTTTCATGGCATGAACAAAACCAAAGTTTTATTTTCGGTTTCTCTCTGCATTATTGTTTTCCATTTTTTCCTCTGTAACAAAACCGAAATTTTATTTCTGGTTTCTTTCTGCATTGTTTTTTCCCTTTATTTTTTCCTCTATAAGCCATATGCTAACGATTCGTTCTTACTTCTACAGGAGATATGACCGAGAGACCGTCACGTTTGAGGCATGGTCGGGTTTCACAGCATGCTTCTGTGCGCAAAAAGAGGAATGAGGCCGCACAGGCTGTTTCGACATCTTGACAGACTATGTTCGATGCACATTCTGTTAATTCTAATTCTACACCTTCTACTTCTTCCTCCCGTAGCATACGGGAGTCTCCGGTTCATCCTCCCTGCCTCCGTCCTTTCGTAGACGCACATCCTCACCATCCTCACCACTGCGGGTTTTTGAGACAAAATCATCATCTACTTCATATATGGGGCCATCTGAGGTGAGACCTGGTCCTACACCCTCAGTACTTGAGGTACCAGTACCATACGAGGTCCGGTGGCACCATAGGCACCAGCGACAATGGCGACACCACATGTCTTTGGAGGGGGGCCTTCTGACTTATCTGTGCTCGGTCTTTATCCCACCCATATGGCTAGACATTTATGGGATGGAGAGGTATGAAACTTACATATATATTACAATTATTAATTATGTTATGAATAATATTATGAATTTTAACAGTGAATTTTTTTCTTGCAGGATCGCGATACACTGAAGGTCATCAACCATGGGAGGAAGATCAACAAGCTAATTCCCCCTCTCGAGCCATGGTTTGATGATCTACTACTACGCATTATAGGATTGAGAGACTCGACCTTCCATGGATATAGCTTGGTCAACGGGGTGATGACTAACGTTTTTGTAGAGAGGTGGCACAAGGAGACGTCTTCGTTTCACCTACCACACGAAGAAATGACAATTACACTGGACGACGTCGCTTGTCTGCTTCACTTGCCGATCAGAGGGTGGTTTCTAAATCACCAGAAGTTGGAGAAAGAGGAGGCAATTGATTTGTTGGTTGAGAGGCTGGGAGTTACCGTGGACAAGATCCTGGAGGAGGTTGATACGACACGTGGTTGTCATGTGAGATATAGTTGGTTGAAGATTGTTTTTGATGATGAGGTTGCGCGTGCACGAGCGGCTGATAGTGATCTCGAGAAGGTTACCATTCACAGAGGGTATTCCATGAGAGCATACCTCTTGTATCTTGTTGGCACCCAAATCTTTGTGGACACCAATGTCACCTACACTGACATCATGTACCTTAGGTTCTTTGTTGATTTAGAGCAGGTTAGTGGGTGGAAGTGGGGGTTGCCTGCTTGGTTTACTTGTATACCAAGTTGACGGAGGCGATTAAGTGGAAGACGAAGCAGATAACCGGCAACATGTCTCTTATGATGGTCTAAAATATTTCTCTTAACTTCCTTTTTTAATTACTTTGATTATGAAACTAACTGGTTTAATTTTGATATTTCAGGGATGGATCCTACAACACTTCCCCCGCATCTCTGGATGGACATTTGTTGAGGGTTATACTGAGCAGATGCCTCGTGCATGTGCATACGAGCCGCTCAGAGGCAACCAGAAGACACTTTAACTGGATCGGATAGTGCATGAGGACATGCACTTCAGTGCCTACGCCGACTACCGTGAGACGATAGCTTTTGATAAGGTTTCTCTATTTACAGGCCGGTTGCCATGTAGTACTCAAAATACTACTGCTTATATGCCCGAGCGAATGATGTGTCCGTTCAGGTATACTCAGACCATTCATCGGCATCCTGCTGTATCTGCCCCTCCGACAATGAAGCAGAGGGAGATGAATGAGATTTTTGATGATTTTGAGAATCATCTTGTACCTGAGGAGGCCATGAGTAAAGTGGCTCCATACGACTAGAGTTATGTGTACGGTTACATGTTATGGTTCTTTAGGATTTCTCATCCATACATGATACGATAGGCTCCAAGGGACCCACCCAAGCCATCTCATCAGGAGATCCTAGAGGAGGAGCAGGCAAGGAGGGATCAGCCCAAGACGTGCTGCCTAGGTGTCGCCATATCATGGAGCTTGATAGAGATGTCATCGACAAAGGGTTGTTTCCTGAAGGATCCGATGTCAGAGGCGTTTTGGAGGCGATATGGCAGAGGCTCAGGGTGTCCTGGTCTACAAGAGACAGCGGAGGTACGCCTTGAGGGTGATAGGCCGCCTCCGTCATACGCAGTAGTTTATTTTGATTGTATTTTGACTTAGTTTTTTTATTTCGTATTGTACCAGATCTGTATTTTGAATACTATTATTATGAAATGTATTTTGGATAACATTTTTGGACTTTTATTTGATTTAAAAATTACAGGTCTATAATTTGAATTATAAATATAATACTTAAGAAATTGCTTATAGTTCTGTTTTTATGCTAATTGTCATGCCCAGAACCGGATGTATACTTCCGGTAAGGAACCGGAGATATATTTCCGATTTTCACTCAATATTTCAGAAAGTAGTGCGAACCGAAAATAAACTTTCGGTTTCGTAAAGGGCATTTTAAGGATTTCATCGGATGCGCCTAACTCCTATGGGGTGGATTAAGAAATTCACTTTTCCTTCTAAATTTTTTTTGTGTTATTATGTATTTTCTATTTTTGGTGGTGTGATGATTTTCTTCCCCCGCACCACTTTTTTTTATTATGGTGGAATTTTTCTTCATTTAGCCTATAGCATCATCACAAATACTTAAGGTGGTTCTCCGACTGATTGTTGTTTGTTGTTTTCTTTCGGTGGTTTTTTAGAGAAATGTTTTGATCTGCTTTAAAAATTGATGGTTTTATTTCAACCTCAAAAACCTTCAAGGGGTTGTTTTAAATTGTTGATTGGTAAGATGTGATTTGTCTCTGGTCTCAATTTTATTTTTCCGGATTGGTTGATAATTGTAGTTTTTAAGGTGTTTGGGTTGACGTCATCACAATACTAATTTTGTTCGGTTTCACGACTTTGTCGTTTCCTTGTTGGCTTATGATTTCTCAACTATGGTTCGTTGTAATTTACGTTTGTTTAGCTTAAATTTTTTTTTATGGTTGTTGTGATTTCTCGCATGAAGTTATTGGCATGTGAATCGATTCATTTGCCATTACATAAAATTATGAAGACTCACACAACACCTTTTCTTATTATTTGGTTTTGTCTTTGTACGCAGGTTCGTTGGATAGTGCATGTGTTATGTGTGGGTGCAAACCGAAAGTATATTTCCGGTTCCTGGAAGCACTTAAAGAGCTCCATAACCTTCCCCTCCCCATAACAATTTTTTTAAAAACAAACAAACTCAAACCCTCTCAATCACTCTCTTCTACCCTTTCTCTCAAAATCCAATTTTTTCTCAAATAATCAACACAAATTATCAACCATTGCTTAAATACAACAAGTAACAGAATCAAGCAAGCAACAACCATCTTTAATCAATCAAGTAAGTGATTTAACACCTTTTTAGAGTTTATATAATTTCTATTGAAATTAGTGAAATAGGATTTTAAATGTGTTATTTTTTGCAATATATATCATTAGGAGTCATTATATAAGTGTTTGTAAACTATTTTTAATGATCAATCAGTGTTTTTTGAAACATTTGGGATGTTAGGGTGGGGCTGTACGAAGCTCTGTTTCGCAGAGAAAACCGAAAGTTTATTTCCGATTTCATGGCATGGACAAAATCGAAATTTTATTTTCGGTTTCAGTCTGCATTATTTTTTTCATTTTTTCCTCTATAACAAGACCATAAGTTTATTTCCAGTTTTTTTTTTTTTTGGATTTTTCTCTCTCCATTTTTTCCTCTGTAAGCCATATGCTAACGTTTCGTTCTTACTTTTACAGGAGATATGTCTGAGAGACCGTCACGTTTGAGGCATGGTCGGGTTTCACAACATGCTTCTATGCGGAAAGAGAAGAGTGATGCCACACAGGCTGTTTCAACTTTCGAACAGGCTATGTCTGAGGCACATTCAGCTGATTCTGATTCCACACCTTCTACTTCCTCCTCCCATAGCAGACATGAGTCTCCATTCCATCCATCCCCGCCTCTGTCCTACCTCAGACGCACATCCTCACCATCCTCACCACCATAGGTTTTTGAGACGGGATCCTCATCTACTTTACAGGCGGAGCCATTTGAGGTGATACTCGATCCTACACCCCAGTACTTGAGGTACCAATGCCACCCTAGATACCGGTGGAACCAGAGGCACCACCAGAGGCAAAGACGGCAGAGGCGACACCGACGACACCACAGGTCCCTCAGGTCTTTGAAGGGGGACCTTCTGACTTATCCGTGCTTGCTATTTATCTCATCCATGTGGCTAGATATTTATAGGATTGAGAGGTATGGAATTTACATTTATATTATAATTATTAATTATGTTATGAAGAATATTATGAATTCTAATAGTGAATTTTTTCTTGCAGGATCGCGATATACTGAAGGTCATCAGCCATGAGAGGAAGATCAACAAGCTAACTCCCCCTCTCGAACCATGGTTTGATGATCTACTATGCATTACAGGGTTGAGAGACTTGACCTTCTATGGATATAGTGTGGTCAACTGGGGAATGACCAACACTTTTGTAGAGATATACTTCCAGTTTTCATTTAAATATTCTAAAAAATAATGCAAATCAGAAATAAACTTCTGATTTTATGAAAATCATTTTCGAATTTTCATAGCGTACGCCTCACCCTGTAAATTAAGAAATTCATATACAATTATCAATTGGAGTTGTAATTTTATTGTGGCACAATTTCCAAATAAAAAATGCCTTGGATGGAGGGATATCCAACTTCCATAAAGATTTGGTCCTATGATGGATTTAAAAGCCACAACATACTTTAAAGGTAAAGATTCTCTTTATTTTAAGTGTTTAATTTTTCTAATACGAACAAAGAGTAAAACATCTTAAAATTTAATTAAATTTTATCACTTATATACTGATTAAAATGATTAATTATTTGTATATACATTTTTTAATTTTATTTAAAAGTTAAAATTTATCTTTAATATTTCCTTTTATCACATTTAATTCAACTGTATTGTAAAATTATTAATTGTGAATGACATGTTTGATAAAATATCTTTAAATATAGTAAAAATAACTGATTTTTAAATACAAAATTAACAAAAAACAAAAAAAAAGAAGACAAATAACACATACTTAAAAAAAGAAATTGGTCGCATTTAAACTATGCAATTCTAATAGATATTTAGTCAACTGTATATTACCTTCTACAATTAATAACTTAAATATTATTTTTTAAAACTAAATTAATTTTTAAAATATAATAATTTAATAATAAAAATACATTTACATCTAATAAGTCAAATATATTTTTTTAAATCACAAAAATATTTTAAAAAATTAAATATATAACATACATTCTTCAATCACTATTATAAGCAACACATTTTTTTAATATTAATTAAATAATTAATTTATTTAATATTATAATAATAATCAAATACATCATTTATTTAATAAATTTAAATATTTTTTTTTTATAATAGTAACCTATTTTAAATCATCAATTGAGATTGAAAATTTTACATTGATTTTCTAATATAATGTCAACCAATACCAATACTTTATTTTGATAAATTAGATTACAATTTTTAAATTATTTAAATAATATACCACAATGATATATTTTTATTGGTGTCAATGCAACCTTATTAAATTTATGTGTAAGAGGAAAGAGATGATGCATTGACATAATTAGAGATTTAAAATAGTGCACTGTGGTGTAAATTTATTTAATATCATAATTCAATAAAATTATGGTATTTTATTATGTCATATAAATATTTTTAAAATTAAAATATGACTTGTTTGGATATATATATATATATATATATATATATATATATATATATATATATATATATATATATATTAGTTGACCATATAAAAATATTTTACACTGTTAGTACATATTTAATTTTCTTAATTTTAACTGTCAATCAATAACGATTAAATTCATCAAATCAAACTAAAATTTTTAAATTACTTAAATAATATGACATAATGATATATTCTCAATTGCAAAACTTTTCACACTTATTAGAGTGCATGTCCATCAAACATATATATATATATATATATATATAAATAAATAGATTAATTGCTATGCAACATCACAACCATTTAAAAAGAGTATTTTATAGATCATTAGAATAAAAATCAACGTTATTTAAAATCTAACGATCACGATTAACCAACAATGTAAAATTTCTTTATACTGTCAATACATTTCAATTAAATTCAAACATAAATAATATATATTTTTTCGTGTTTCATAACAAATAAATATTTATAATAGAGAAAAGATTTGATGCATTGATCAATAAAATAATTTTATAGTCACTTTTATTTTTAATTTTTTTGATGACACGATACATCATTAAATTTCTATTAATTGATTGTGTAAAAAAACTTTACTCTTCCATTATATAAAAATCATTCTCATTCTCTTTATAGTACACTTAATTTTTATATTTTATTTTATAAAGAAAGATATTTTTTTGTTCTAGTAATTACTGGACGAAAGGGTAGCCGTCCTTAGCGTGAGACAGTGAATTGAAAAGGCACCTAAATTCCTTCATCTATTTCACCTAAATTCCCTCTTTTACAATTATCTCATCAAATTTATCACGAAAACGACCTCATAACTCGTCTTAAATTCAATTCACATTCTTAATTCTATTTTAAACTTTAAATTTAAATTCCCCCTGCATTCTCATTCTCAACTTTATTTTCTTTTCCCCATTCCACACGTACAATCCAACTACACAAGAACCACATTGCTCCCAAAATCACCATATAACCGTCTTTCGCATTCCACAAGAATCTCCCACACAATAATCGCTTTTTCGTCATTTTCACGTTTCTTCCACTTCCAGTAAAAAAAATAAAAATCGATTATCACTCACACTGTTATCATCACTCACTTTAGATTTCTTTGCCAGATCTTGCGCCGTGGAATTAGGGCTATTTCAGGTATGGATAATATTTGAATCTTTGTGCGATGTTTCCTATGTGATTGGTTATGGAATGTATTGGGATATTAATATTGGTATTTCGAAGTTGAATATGCGTTTTTTTGCGGCGATTATTAGGGGAAATGCACATGGTTAATGTTTTTCTTGCTTATTGATTATGTGTCATTTTTATAATTGCAACTTGTTTTAAAAAATTGGGTATTCGGAATGTTTTCATTGTGACTTATTTGATTAAATAATGTTTGAAATTTCTGTAACTCTTGTTTAAAATGAGGAGAACGATGAATTTTAGCACGATTTTGTAAAATCGATTATGTTGTATTTCTTGGGTTTGACTTGGCACTTGTTTGCAACCGCGTTGAAATTGGAGTGAAATTATGGTGACTCGTTGAAAGGAATGCACTGTAAAAAACACTTTCTTAGATGGATAAAGGAGGGAAGCATTTAGCTTATTAATTGATACTACATTGATATGCTGACTACTAATTTATACTACCAAAGTAGGTCAAATACTATTGAAGAACAGTCAACACATACTTACTGAGATCCAAACATCTACAAATCAACTGAAAAACTCCATTGGAAGCATAGAATATTAAGGAAGACCAAAAATCTTGAAATACTAAATGCAGCTTGAAATTGTGTGCAGTTGGAAAATAATACAGCCTTAACAATGGCAGTTAGAGCCAAACAGAGAATATCATAGCCAATAGGAAAGAAACCACAACCAGTGTAGGAAAGGAACCAAACCATCGATGGACACAAAGCTGGAGCAGGGTAACTACAGGTGTGGTGTGTGGACTGGGATGTCGATCTACCAAACTAGTGTAAAATGGACAAGTAGTTTCCCTGTTTCAGCTTTGTATTTGTAGTTAATTTGGGATTATTTTGTAAGGATTTCATCCTATATTGGTTCGTTTTATTGTATAGAAATAGAATAGGACTGTCTTATTTAAGGGTCCTTGGTTATGGTGGGTTTATATCTATAGACGTACAACAGTTTTTCGCATAATTATATGATAATTGAGATTTGCTTTTTCTTCACTGAGTTCCTGAAACCCTATAGGAGTACTCTCCTCTAGTCTAATACTCTAGATTTGTTGTTCTACTTCTACATAAGTAAACTCAATGCATAACATACTTGCTGAACATATATATCTTCATTTAATGTGATGGAATCTGGCATGGAATTTTTCTACAAAGTAGTTTTCCTGTTTGCAAACTTAATGTCATCTTGATCTTGAGCTTGGACATAGCCAATTATTGGGAACTATCTCAGTATTCTGTAGTTAGCACTTAGCAGTAGCACAACGGTTTTTGAGTGATGATAGAAATAGTTAAAACTGAATTAACAAAGTTAAGATCAATCCAAACGATGATTGACAACAGATGATGAAGAGGCTACAGAGGAAATGAGACATCCTATACACGAGGGACTGGAGTGTAGTAATAAGGAAATCCAAAGCAGTGATATCTTGAGTTAGGCATTATGTTGAAAGATGGAAGCTCTTTGCAAAATTAGCTAATTAAGCATGTAGTACAACTGTAGAAGTAGTAGAAGCCTGACCCTGTGGGGTTACTAATAACACTTCTAATATCATGTCTTATGTTCTAATGGGAATATTTGGGAAGCACTATTCGAAAATCTAATATTTTTTTCACACTATGGTGTATTTTTCCCCTTTGTTATATAAAACCATTTTCTGGTTCCATTTTAACATGTTTAGTTCTTTGTATTTTTAATAGGGCTTGTTTTCTTGTAACAACCATCTTTTGTGTCTTGTATGGAGGATACATCCCACTTGCTAAATAGTGAAGAATAGCTCCTCTGTATAGTTTATGTTCACACAATC
Source organism: Vicia sativa (assembly GCA_021764765.1). Taxonomy (NCBI): domain Eukaryota; kingdom Viridiplantae; phylum Streptophyta; class Magnoliopsida; order Fabales; family Fabaceae; genus Vicia; species Vicia sativa. The sequence continues at coordinate 37,684,192 of CM038795.1, read as the reverse complement.
AGAAAAGTGTGGACATGATGGGGACCAGTACTCGCAGGTCTAATATTTACAACTAACTTTTTGTTGTTTGTTCCTTTAGAAATTTTTGTATGTGCCAATTAATATTTGGTACCTGTTTTTAAATGCAGTTTGTGTCTTGTTTGCTGCAGTTCTACCAATAGAAAACCAAATGAAAGTATGAGGCTTGTTCTGACCACTTTTGCTGGAGTACTTCTTGGCTTCTTTATAGGGATATCATATCCAACATTAACTACAAAGGTGCAGACTAGGAACGTTTTCTTTTTGGGCATACATGGTGTTTAAGTGAACTTAAAATGATTCTTTAATGTTGTTGTTGAACTTAATAATGGAACTCTAATGGTGCTTACCAATTTGCAGTTGAATGTCTCATCCAACCTGCTTCCCTCCATTGACGTGTCTTCCATTGAAGATGAATATGAAAGTGGCAATGCTCGGTCTTTTATGAAGAATAATAGCAGCGACTCATCAAAATATCAGTTGTTAAATGATACGTTGAAGGTGCACTTTTGATCCTGTCATGAGATAAAGCTAATATATAGCTATAATGAGAATCAGAAGACCTTTTGCTTCTTTTTGCTGATGATTTTTGATAGAGCAGAGAAGAGAATAAGAATATCATATGTAGGTTATATTAAAAATCAATAGAAAATCAAGAGACTAAGCTCTACAATGGATACCTTTTCTCTCCGCCTTACCTCTAAGATAGTAACAGAATTCTTGATATGTTTGTTTATTCTTCTCTCCTCCCCTATATTCCCCTAAATCTAGCTAACGGCCAGCTACGCAGCTACCCCATTCTCTCTCGTCTTCCCTTTCTTTTTCTTACGCTCATAGGCTCTCCAAATTACGGGCTTGTCATGCTTCATGACCACTAAAACGCCCCCTTCTGTCCCGGTCCAACTATTGAGCATCCTATCAACTTTTGAGTATGATTCTGTATTTTATAATACTGGGAATATGGTTTGTTAATGTCCAAATAATGATTGCTGCATGTTTTCATTTTGCCTGCAGATTTGGATTCCATCAAATCCAAGAGGTGCAGAAAGATTACCTCCTGCGATAATTGAAGCTGAGTCAGACTTTTATTTGCGTAGATTGTGGGGTGAGCCTAGTGAGGTAACTATCATAAAATGACTTATGTGCTCTGAAGACATATGAAACATATTGGATAGAAAAAATGCTGTTAAATACACAGATTAAAGCCTTGTTATGACAGTTACTAAAACTTGTAAAAAGAGTCTTCCCGATTTTTAAGCATATTCTTTGTTTTCTTTCCTTAAAATACTTGGCTTAAAACTGTAAATCCAATACTGAAACAAGTTGGGAAAGAAAGAATGCAGAAAACTTGTGTGGCTTGAGTTTATGCTCCTGGTATCAGGCTGATCTTATTCTTGCACTGGAGAGGCCTCAAATTTTATTTGATTGTAGTAGGTTATGTATATACTCAAACATTTGATTAAGTTACCATTCACAGGATTTAACTTCAAAGCCGAAATATCTCGTGACCTTCACTGTCGGTTATGATCAGAAACATAATATTGATGCAGCTGTGAAAAAGGTCATCTCTCAGTTTCTATCTCTCTCCCATTGCCTAAGCTTGTGTGCATGTCTTTAAACTATATCTGTTACATGGAGCAGTTTTCAGGGAATTTCACAATTCTTCTGTTTCATTATGATGGCCGAACAACTGAATGGGACGAGTTTGAATGGTCAAAGCAGGCTATTCATGTGAGTGTTCGCAAACAGACGAAATGGTACGAGTCCATTGCTTGAACATGAATATGTATGAAAAATTTCGCTGTGACTTCTACCATCAATTTTGTTTGCCTTAAAATCAAAAACATTTTGCCATTTCAAAATTTCAATTATGTCATGATATTAAAAATTTGATTGTTTTCCCTCCTAGGTGGTATGCTAAACGGTTTCTGCATCCTGACATTGTAGCACCATATGACTATATTTTTATGTGGGATGAAGATCTGGGCGTTGAGCATTTTAATGCAGAGGAGTGAGTATTTGATATGATACGATACCATAGAGCACATTCAGAATTTTGTTTTGATATTGTTGTTTCATATTCTAAACACTATCAACTGATTGTATATTAATTCTTTGTTTAACAATTTTAATTGCTGTCATGGTCGAACTTGTTAATATATGATTAGATGATAGTGTAGAAAACTTGTTTTATTTTTTAAAAGGCAAAATGAAAGTGTAAAGAATTGTTACATTGACAGGGAATCAAAATCAAATCCATGAATAGCTAAGGTTTCATTTCTGGTTTTACTCGAGAGGTTTGATATACTCCTCTAATTTCAATTGCAGATACCTAAGACTGGTGAGGAAGCATGGGTTGGAGATTTCACAGCCTGGTTTGGAACCTAATAGTGGGCTGACATGGCAAATGACAAAGAGAAGAGGTGATCGTGAAGTTCACAAGTAAGAATGACAAAAATTCAATCCCCGCGTTTTTCCAGTGCTTGTTATCTAAAAGAATGCATCAATTGTTTAATTTTATTTTTGTTTATTAGAGAAACAGAGGAGAAACCAGGATGGTGCAGTGATCCTCATCTGCCTCCTTGTGCAGCGTAAGTATCAGTTGACATTAGTGTTTTCCACCTATACCATGATGTATCTGATTGCGCTATGCATGCAGGTTTGTTGAGATTATGGCTCCAGTGTTTTCGCGTGATGCATGGCGCTGTGTGTGGCATATGATTCAGGTTTGAAGTCTACTCTTTTTTTTTTTAATCTACATTGTTTAGTTGTTTAATGTTTGTTTAAACATTCAATGGTGTCCTATAATTAATCCTGATTATAATCCTGTGGGTTCTTCAGAATGACTTGGTCCATGGGTGGGGTCTTGACTTTGCTCTTAGAAAATGTGTTGAGGTGAGTCGGTTTCTTAATTTATCTAATTTCTATTTGTTCTTAAAACATTAATTCAAGTACCTTTGCTCTGTTATGCAGCCGGCCCATGATAAGATAGGAGTTGTTGATTCTCAATGGATTATTCATCAAAGTATCCCCTCACTTGGGAATCAGGTAATTCGGTTTCCATGATGATTCTTGTTAGTCTTTATAATTTGTACTCATTGCAGAACTAAGATGCTTATTTGTTTTTTCGCGCATTGGTAGGGAGAATCAACTTCTGGGCAAGCGCCATGGCAGGGGGTATGTTATGCATGTTTCATACATTTCAGCTTAACATCTTAATCTCTCTGGATTCTTAATCAATTACATCTATCCGCTCGTGATAATTTGCTTGCTTCCACGCCTCTCTTCTTACATAATAGTTGTCTTAATTAACCAATAAACTTATAATGGTTTAAGTTATAAAAATATATGTGTTGATGGTTTCATGATGTTGATGCTAGGTGAGGGAGAGGTGTAGAAAGGAGTGGACAATGTTCCAGAGCCGGATGGCAAGTGCAGAAAACGCATATTACAAGGCAGTGGGAATTGATTTGTTTAATTCAACTAATCCTTAGGGGACGCGGCAAAGACGGAAGAGGACTTGTACACAACCACCACCGCACTGTCTACCAAATTTTACACATAAATATAAATGTTTTCTTACACTCCTCCATTCACAGAGAATTGTGTTTTGGTTAGTCATACTGTAGTAGCTAAGGACAAAACAATTCCATGTAGAATTTCAGTGAGAGTTAGAAAGTTAAATATAGGTAAACGTGTATCTGATTATGATGTTCTTTTAGAATCTTTTACGTAGTTGATTTGGAACGGTATATGGATATCGCCCAAACTTCGTCAAACCACTTAAAAAATAAAGTTAAAAATTTCGCAATTGGGTGGGTGGAATGGAATGGTTGGTTATGGTCACTAGTTATTCTTTCCAGAGTAAAGCAAGTAATGCTAATTAGAAAACACATTTAAAAAAAATAATTGTATCAAAAAAATCATTTTTCATTCAATTTCAGCGGTGCTCAAGGTTTGATGATATTTTAAATCAATATTACGTTGACTATGCTATGGAAAGTAAAGATATTGAATTTATTCTATGCAATGAACAATTTAAGGAACTGCTTTACCGGCTTCGAATGTAAGCAAGCACTCAATAAAAGTTTTCAAAAAAAAAGTCATCTGCACGCCATGAGACTTTTTGGTCAAACCTACATTTAATTTGACATAGTTTTAAAAATGATTAGTATCAATTTACGTCAATACTGGATAATTTAATAAACGTTATTTTCTCTTTTAAACTAGAATAATCAGTGTCTTAAAATGTGTTAAAAGAGGATTTACATCTAGCGTTTGTTAGATGAAAATTCGATTTTTTTTTACATGTTGATACAATATTTCTTGTATTACAAAAAAAGTAGTACTACATGATTACTAAATACTAGTGGATATTACGCGGTTGCATATTTAATTTAGTTTAATTTTATCAAACAGACCATATAAGTAACTTGCGGAATTGTTAGGGGGAAATCACGTTTATGTTTCAAACTCACATTTCACTTGTTTCAACTTTGGTTGCTTCTATTATACTCATAACCACTGCTTTTTCCCATGCTTTGATATTTCTTCTTGTTTTTTAATCATATTTATAAATTGTATTCATTCAACAAACATCAAGGTTTTCTTATATGGAAGATACAATCAGAAAATTTTGAAGTATATAATGGGGTATTTTTGTTATTCTGTATGATTCTAACAAGTTTTACATATGCTATAGTAACTCCTTTCAACTGAAAATTTTGCATATTCGTTGTTGCAGCTTTACCAAGAGAAAACCAAATGAAAGTATGAAGTTTATTGTGATATTTTTCTTTGGAGGATTTCTTGGCTTATTTATAGGACTATCACTTCCAACATTCTCCACAACAAAGGTACTGAAATTCAGTATTTTCTGATTTCATGTTATGATGTTATTTGATATTAGAATGGAATTTTAACTATGCTTAAATTTTTTTTAGTTGAATCTCCCATCTAGTTTGCTTCCTTCAATTGATTTGTCTTGCATTCGCGGGAGCAATGCGTGGTCTTTCATGAAGAATGATAACGATGACAGCGCCTCATCTGAAAATCAGGTACTAAAAAATCCATCTACATGATATTCAGAAAACTGCCACTTACTTTGATGATTCTGTGCAGATTTGGGTTCCAACAAATCCTAGAGGTGCGCAAAGATTACCTCCTGGGATTGTTAATGCTCAATCGGACTTCTTTTTGCGCCGATTGTGGGGTCTCCCTAATGAGGTGAGAATATGTTTGGATAAACAAATAAGTTACATGTTTATAGCTTCCGCCTTTATCATATAAGTGCTTATGTGCATGCCAAATAGATTATTCTATGTACAAAGAATTTGATTAAGTTGCTACTAACTTGTAGGATTTCACCTCTAAGCCAAAGTACCTAGTGACTTTCACTGTAGGTTATCAGCAGAAAAACAACATTGATGCAGCTGTTAAAAAGGTCCTTTTTCTATTTCTCCATATTTTGATATGTTTTTGTATATTTCTTTAAGCTAAATAATATAACTATGGCACTTGAACAGTTTTCAAAGGATTTCACAATCCTACTATTTCATTACGACGGCCGAACAACTGAATGGGATGAATTTGAGTGGTCGAAACGGGCTATTCATGTGAGTGTTCACAAACAAACCAAATGGTAAATTATATCCTCTTCTTGCTATTCAAATTTGGATTACAAATTTTCATTGTCACATTTTCCATAACTGTTGTTTACCAAACTCAAAGTTTTTATCTTCTTAGGTGGTATGCTAAGAGGTTTCTGCATCCAGATATTGTGGCATCATATGAGTATATTTTCATATGGGACGAAGATCTCGGGGTTGAGCATTTTAATGCACAAGAGTAAGTATCATTGTTATTAGTATTCGATTCTTGAAAATCTCGTCTTAGTTTTGTTGGCGAAGTTTCAAATGCATGTTGAATTCCATTTGCAGATACATAAGACTAGTGAAGAAGCATGACTTGGAGATTTCACAGCCAGCTTTAGAACCTCAAAAAGGGTTGATTTGGAATATGACAAAAAGAAGAAATGATACTGAAGTTCACAAGTACTAAACAGATAGTTTCATTTGAAAGAATGAGTTTATTGTTTATTGGCTGATTATTTGTTTGTTTTTTTTCTTCTTTTCTATTAGAGAAACACAAGAGAAACCAGGGAAGTGTAAATACCCTCTTCTTCCTCCTTGTGCAGCATTTGTTGAGATTATGGCACCAGTGTTTTCGCGAGACGCGTGGCGCTGTGTGTGGCATATGATTCAGGTTCCATGCTCACTCTTCTTTAGTTCAACTATTTCAAATGTAGTTAGTTGTTGATGATGGTTTCCGATAAATTGTGACAGTAACACATTTGTTTTTGCAGAATGAATTTGTACATGGATGGGGACTTGATTTTGCTTTTAGAAAATGTGTTGAGGTAGCAAAATTAAGGTTATTTCTCTTATTATATTATAATTTTGATATGCTATGGAATTTTAAATTAATACTATCTTTCATATGTTATAGCCTGCCCATGAGAAAATTGGAGTTGTTGATGCTCAATGGATTGTTCACCAAGGTATTCCATCATTAGGGGATCAGGTAAATTTTTTAGTTTTTATCTATAGACAAATTGTTAAAAAATCAATAGAAATTCACACAACCGAGAGATTCAGGGTATAACCCTGATGTTGGTTTCTAATCTAGCAATATCGACTTTTATTGAGCTATATATATGTTTGGTTTTAATTAGATAATCACTCAAATGAAGCTTTATAAATTTTGATACTTAACTTTTTTGTACTTGTGTTTGATAGGGAGAAGCACAAACTGGGAAGACGGCATGGCGGGCGGTATGATATGAGCCTTTCGTAATTTAAATGTTTTTTTTTTTTTATAATTATTTGACGATTACGATTAACTGGCAGTAATATCTACATTTTTTACATTGACAATGTATAATGTATATGAATTAAATGGATTTTGATTTTGTTATCAATATATTTGCATGGTATTGGTGACAGGTTAAAGAGAGGTGTGGAATGGAATGGAGAATGTTTCAAGGGAGATTGACAAATGCAGAAAAAGGATATTACAAGTCCAAGGGAATTGATTTTTCTGATTTGCTAGTTCATAACTAAGGGACAGTAGTTATTTTCAACTATAACTTGGATTTCTTGATAGAGGATTATGTATATGAATTTTTTTTTAAAAGCGTAGTTACATTGTAATTCATACTGAATAAATATATATATCCTATCATATACAAGTCAAAAACAGAGGAAGCAGCAGAATCCTATGTACATGTGTGGAAGATCTTTGATGGTTATTTATAGGTTGAACAACGCTTTTGGCATATTGGGATTGATTGATTAATTGATGTATTAAGAGAGAGGAGAAGAGATTGAATCAAATGTTTTAATGAATTTGAAGGGTCGATTTTTTGTAATTTTTTTTATAATCTCTTGTGAGACTCTTAAGTGATTTTGTGTGTTGGGTCTTTACTTCTATCTTGTTGTCTATAAGCATGCTTGGTAATTTAGTTTATCGTACAAGATGTTTGACAACTGGAGTTCTTTTTATGCAACCTGACATATTTCCTCAAACGTATATAAGTTTGTTGTCTATAATTTAGATGTTACACTATAATTGAACATGTGAAAAATTTCCCAAAGCATTGATAATTGCTGAAGGTTCTAAATTGCGTGTCTTTTGGATGGTCCCAATTTTATTGGGAATGCAATAATAGTTGATCAAAATATTTGAGATTAGGACATATTAGTAAAAGAGGTTTGTTTAAACTAGTTAAGCAATGTTTGATAGGTGGTAAAAAATTAAATAGACTAGAATTATGTGATCATTACATATTAGAAAAATGATATGGAATTATAAGGTTTGAGAGTGATATGAATAATTATAGTAGATTGTTTGAATATGTTCTCACAGACCTTTAATGGTGGCAAATTACGAGGGTGATTTCTATTTTTATTCTCCATGATTTATGATTTCTCTATAATAATATGGGTTCATGTTTTAAAACATAAAAGTGTTGCCTTTTGAAAAATTTAAGGAATGGCGTATAATTGTAGGAATCAATGGATCCTAAGTTGAAAGTTTTGGAAATTGTGGTACACAAATGTCAAATGTCGAACCAGATGCCACGATACTGATATCAAATCGGTCACAACAACAGAAACAATTATGCAAGTAAGGTAAACTCCTTAATGGAAATAACACAAATAATTATTAACCTAGTTCGGTGCAACATCACTTACATCTGAGGGTATCCAAGTCAGGGAGGAAATCCACTAAAATAGTATTAGTTTGAAGCCTAAGTAAACAACCTCTAGTTTACAATCTTCTCACCTAATCATTACACGTGCTATTTCTACCTAAAATACTCCTAAATATGAGACCCCTCTCACTTCCCTTCAATCACATAAACAATGACAAACAAACAATGATAATAGAAAGATATATACACTCTTTAAAGACACATAATCAGCTATACTTAAAAGCTTATGACTGATTAACAATGTAAAGCTCAAACTCAATACAACTCTAATATCAAGATGATAAGAGAGTGACACACATAAACAATGAACAAACAAAAAAACTCTAATACTCCTTTGATTCAGACGACTTCTCTAATAGCACCACTTTGAATGTCCTTTTAAAAATCTTTGGCAAGCATGGGCTTCCGGCTCTTCAACCAATTAGATGCAAATTCATAAATCGATTGCTGCATAACTTATGCAAAAATATCTCCTTAAAATAAGGAACAACATCACATGTTTCTTAAAATTTCTTAACATCCTATTTTATGAAACGAGTGCACAACTAGAATAAAAAACAATTGTTCCAAAAATAACCCTTCTTGAACTATGAAAATATGTGAGATAAAATAGCAGAAAATCTCACAATAAATAAATCAAATCTTCCAAGAAGTAAAACTGAGCCTGCTACAACGTCTCATCAAGATGTCATGACATTCTTGCTCAACATCTGGTTGTGATACCTCTTTTTAACAAAATTGTTGCCAATCATAAAATTACAGACTTAATAATTTTCTCCATTGCTAAATTTTGGCTAAAACAACCATTACATAATATATGTAGTTAGAGATAAGGAATAAAACAGCAACAAACAACCATAAAACTCAAGATACATCAATCACATGCATACTTGGTATATCAGCATATACAGATCAGAGACACACTCAGCAAAACACATAGAGAGAAATAAACCCTCACACTCTAGAATTCCTTCAAAGACTAGATGTTATGCCATTTTGTCTAACATCACATCAACAACATCACAACAACACATTACAACACACAAGAGAGAAATAAAATCTCAACACACCAACACCATGCTCCCCCTGTCACAAAACTCATCCTATCATACATGATCAAAAACTCTCCCTCAAAGAAATATCATTCACACATACAACATCATAATAGAACCAAACGAAATAGGATATCAAACAAGCACAGATCCAAACATCCAATCAAAACATATCCATGAGAACAAGATAAAACCATACCACAAACAATACCATTACTCCCACTTTTTAGAAAAAATTTAGACAACCTAAGTAGTAATTTTCCAAAAGTAGAAGAAGATGGATTAAACGTAGAACCCAACATCCGAAACAAAAGTGTTAGGAGTACAACCAAGACACACAAATATGCACAAATATTAAGAGCAGAGCCCACAAAATCAAACACGCAGAAAAACAAAAAAACAAGAGCAACGGGAAAACAACTTAGTTGTCTTCAGAGTCATTTTCCTCGTCATCAGTTTCAACATCATCTGTCTCTATCAGAAGCAGAACGTAATCATTCTCATCCTTCTCAAAATCTTCTTCCACATCACCAGTCACATTACCATTTGGTGCTTTCCTCAGTCAAGGCTTTGATAAGTCATTCCAATCAGTTCTTCTTTTCAGTACAAGACTTGATAGTTTCATCCAAGGCCTTGCAAGTATATATTTAAGTTCAAGAATAATTCCACTCTTTGAGGTCAAGCTGGCAGTCTCATTTCTAGATGTTGTGACAATTCCTAGGACATTTGTCCCTGTAAATAGCATGTAGTGAAAGGATAGAGGAAATTCCCTCTTGCTTGCTTCATCATAGCTTTTCAATATCCCAGGATGCTGACTCAAGATGATTCCACAGATGAGAGTTGGAAATGCAATAGGCATTTTCACAGCAAAGGTATTGGCATGCTTGATGGTTTGTTCAAGAACATAGGATCGAAAATCAAATGTTGTTTTGGTTCCAACGATATAGATGAATTTCCCCAGTCCCGTAGGTATTCTTGAAGTGTGATTTGTTGGGACCCAGTTGGCAGTTCCTATCTGTGAGATATTGGGTCGAACTCTATTGTGTCGAAGGATGCTAGAATTGTTAGCATCGAATTGGGCCTGTTTGTTATGTCCAATTGGTTAAGTTAGCTTGTACCCTAAGTTAGCTTGTAATGAGTATTTGTGATAAAAGCCCATTAGTTTAGTATGTTAGGTTTATTATAAATAGCATACTAGTCTCTCATCATTGTATACTGCAAATCCTAATTTAGGGTGAGAGGGTTATTTGTTATTCTTGTATACTTGTAATCTTGTTTTGAAGAGAAAGGAAAGAATAGCAGTTAATAACCAATCCTTGTGTTCATCGTGTTCTTCATTCTTTTCCTACAAGCTTATATATATTTGTTTCAAGGCATCCGATTCACAACAAATTGGTGCGGTGGCGTGGAGAAGATGCCTTCGACAAAGTATGAGATTGAAAAGTTCACCGGAGTGAACGATTTCGATCATGGCGTTTGAAGATGAAAGCCCTACTTGGTTCAGAGGTTGTTTGGAAGCGTTGAGGAGAGTCGACCATGAGCGAAGAGTTGGCGGTGAGAAGAATGATAGAGAAGGCCCACAATTTTGTTGAGCCTTTGAGAATATCAATACGCGGTAGGGTTATGGGTGAAACTTGAAAGTTTGTACATGACTAAATCGTTGGTGAATCGACTCTACACAAGCAAGCTTTGTATTCATTCAAGATGATTGAAGACAAAGTGTTGGTGATTGGATATGTTCAAAGCGATTCTTGATCTTGAAAATATTGATGTGAAGATTGATGATGAAGATTAAGCTGTTGTCGCGTTGCCGGATCACATGCCCACTTCAAAGAAACTCTCTTGTATGGAACTTTGAAGAGGTTCAATCGAACTTTAAAGGACTTGAAACGAAAGGAATAAACCGACGGTTGGTGAAGGTTTGGCCGTTAAAGGAAAATTCTTGCGAAAGGATAATAAGTTCGACAAGAAGAAAGGTAAAAGTCAGAAGTTTTACGGTGGTGAAGCCGGTATTCGATGCTATCATTGTGGTCACACAAGAAAAGTGTGCCACGCTGAAAGATCATGGAGGAAAGGATAATGGCAATGCGCTATTGTTCAAGATGATTTCGACTCATCGATGTTCTTGTGGTTTCAAGCGAAAAAAGGAATGGATTACGGTGCACTTGGCACATGACTCCAAACAAAGACTTGTTCGAGGAATTATGTGATCAAGATGGTGGATATTCGGAAACAACAAAGCTTGCAAGATTGCGGTATTGGATCCGTGAGATTCAAACTCCATGATGAGTCAATAAGGTTATTGTGAAGTCGGTATGTGATTTGAAGAGAAATTTGATTTCTCTTGGTGAATTCGACAAGAAAGGATATGTTTTCAAGGAGAGAAAAGTATCCTAAGAGTCATGAAGGGTCGAAGGAAGTCTTGAGGCGTGAAGAAACAAGGCTTGTATACCCTTGTGAAGTTGTAAGTGGTTCGACAAATGTTGCATCCACGAAACCTTTGTCGACATGAGAAGGCCATGTCGGCCAAAGGGTGCAGGGAAAACAAAATTTGCTTGGTGGAGACAAAGTCGAAAAGTTAAAGTTTTGTGAACCACTTGGAAAATCTTGCAGTGAAGTTCAACAAAGGCAAACAAAGAACACATGGATCCCTTGATTACATTGATTCCATCCATGTCTTTGGGGCAGCAAGGTAGTCCATGACTATTCGAAAGTTATGGGTATTCATTCCAAGACTAAGGATGAAACTTTTGAGAAAGTTTGGTATTCATTCGAAAACCAAACCGAAAGGTCAAGAGGTTGAGAACCGACAATGGTCTTGAATTTTGCAATGAGGCATTCGATAGCTTTTGCCTCGGTATTGCAAGACAGAATCTGCAGCACTCCACAACAAAATGGTTTGGTGAAAGGTTTAATCGAACCATCTTGGAGAGAGTTAGATGCATGTTGACTAGTCTTTGGATTAAAGAAGGTGTTTTGAGTGTTTCGATAAATAAATAGATGTCCTTCGACCGCGTTGGTAAAAACAAAAGAAGTTTCGGCACCTGCTCACATTAGGCAAGACAAGGTCGAACCTAGAGCTCTCAAATGCATGTTTGGGATACCCCGAGTCAAAGCTTATAGGCTATGGTGCCTAGTCGTCCGTCAGGATTATCACCGTCGAGATGTTGTTTTCAATGAAGTGAAATGGCTTTCAAAAACGGATGATGTTGGTCGAAAAAGTATCGACGAAGAAACAGAGATTCTGTTGAGGTGGAGCATGTTGATCTGGCATATCCGGATAAAGTCGAAGAAGATGATCTTGATGAAGTTGAATTGATGACTATCTATTGGCAAGAGATAGGAACGAAGAGTCATCAAACCACCTCAAAGGTTTGGGTATGCGATCTTATAGCTTATGCCTTAAGCAAGTGAGGTTACGGACGAAGAACCAAGAGACCATAAGGAAGCTATGATGAGTCGAAATAAGACCGAATGGTGAAGGCCATGGATGATGAGATGAAGTCTCTTCATGATAACAACACTGGAATTGATCAAGAAACGATGGAGCCGGGTTAGTCGTAAATGGATTTTCAAAGTTAAGGAAGGAATCAGTGGCGTCGAAAGATACAAGGCAAGGTTGGTTGCAAGGGTTTCACTCGAAAGAAGGTATAGATTTCAATGATGTGTTTTCTCTGTTGTGAAGCATAGGTCCATTCGAATGTTGCTTGCCATGGTGGCCATTCGATCTTGCGAGCAGATGGATGTGAACTGCGTTCTTGTATGGTGATCTAGATGAAACAATCCGATGAGGCAACTGAAGGGTATGTTGAAAAGGGAAAGGAAGATTATGTGTGCAAGTTGAATAGATCTTTATATGGGCTGAAACAATCTCTCGACAGTGGAATAGGAGATTCGACAAATTCATGACACGCATAAGTTTCGTTAAGTCGTTCGACCACGTGTTTACTTGATTTCCGGTAATTCATTTGTTATTTTGTTACTTTATGTTGATGATATTCTCATAGCAAGTAACAATGTCAGGTGAGAACTCAATAAGGAGTTCAAAATGAAGGATCTAGGAGCACTTCGATTCTTGGAATTGACATTCGATAGAAAGATCAAAATTATGCTTATCTCAAGAGGCATATTTACGAAAGATTCTCGAAAAGTTTGGTCGTCGAGCTGTTGTGACTCCAACAAACCCTCAATTCAAGTTGAGTATTGATCAATGTCCCGATCGAGGTCGAAAGGACTTATATGAATAGCATCCCATATGCTAATATAGTAGGTTCTTTGATGTATGTTATGGTTTGTACTAGACCGACATAGCATATGAAGTCTTGTAAGCGGTACATGGCGAATCTCGAAAGGCTCGGCAAGCATTGAAGTGGATTCTAAGGTACATAAATGGGTCTGAGCAGTCTTAATTTATGGTGGAGCCTTTGGTGAAGATAAGCAGAATCGAAGGATATGTCGACTACGATTATGCGGGTTGTATGGATTCTAGAAAATCTATATCGGATATGTTTTCACTATGTTTGGTACTATTAGTTGAAAGCAACACTTGAAGGTTGTTGCATTATCAACCAAGCGGAATATATTGCTTTAGGCGTGAAAGAAGCATTGTGTCTTGAAGGTTTTGCTAAGGAGAAAATTCAAGGGAAGTTATCAACATTAAATGTGATAGTCAAAGTGCAATACACATCGAAGAATTCACCTATCATGAGCGAACCAAGCACATTGATGTGAGGTCGCGTAATCGAGCGTGGAGAAGTCAATCTTTGAAGGTTTCGAGATCATAATCTGCGATATGATCACCAAGACATTGCCTAGTTGCAAGTTTTTCCACGTGTGCGATTGATAAAGCGCATGAAGAAAACTAATTCGTTAGTTGATAATAGAGTTTGTTCCAAGGTGGAGATTTGTGAGATATTGGGTCGAACTCTATTGTATCGAAGGATGCTAGAATTGTTAGCATCGAATTGGGCCTGTTTGTTATGTCCAATTGGTTAAGTTAGCTTGTACCCTAAGTTAGCTTGTAATGAGTATTTGTGATAAAAGCCCATTAGTTTAGTATGTTAGGTTTATTATAAATAGCATACTAGTCTCTCATCATTGTATACTGCAAATCCTAATTTAGGGTGAGAGGGTTATTTGTTATTCTTGTATACTTGTAATCTTGTTTTGAAGAGAAAGGAAAGAATAACAGTTAATAACCAATCCTTGTGTTCATCGTGTTCTTCATTCTTTTTCCCTACAAGCTTATATATATTTGTTTCAAGGCATCCGATTCACAACACTATCCTATGAAGAACAACATATTTCACACTCAATTTACTAACAAAGACCATTTTCTTGGCCATTGGGACATCTGTTTTGTAGTGACTTCCTAGAAAATCGTGTTATCTTGGCAATACTCTCAACTATTTTCTTTGCAAGAGTCTCATTATATGAATCCAATTCATCAACATTGACAACCTCAGTAGTTTTCTCTCCAATTCTAACCTCTTTGTTAGATACCCTATCATCATTTTCAACCATCATACCTTCTTTTTCAGAATTCTCTTCCTCATTATTAACTAAGTCATCTTTACCCACATATTGTTGGCCATTTTTCTCTTAGAAGAAGGAACTTTACTAACCTTAGGCTTCTTTGAAGATGGAGTTTTGGCTTTTCCATTCATTGAATCTTGAGGAGCAACAATGGATATTGGAACAACATTAGTGACAACATCATGAGAAAGCCTAGCCTCAGTTGTGATTCACTAGTTTGTTCATCCGAGTTCTTACTGGGAGTTGAGAAAGAATAATCAGACATCTTGGATTCAAGTGCGTGTTGAGAAGGATGTTTTGAGAGATATCATAGATGTGTGAGAGATGAATAGTTCTGATGAAGTAAAGAAAGAAATCGGAAAGGTAGGTGTAGGTTTTCTTCTTGCGTGTTTGAAAAAAATAGGTATGGTAAGGTTGTAATGATTTGCAAGGATTCTCGTGCATCATTAAATGGAGAGAAAATATTCGATTTCACGTTTATAGATAGGTAATTGCAATGATTTCTTAACAAGACCAATTCCCAGTTTCCCCTTAAATTTTCAAGTTTCGTTGCGCTAGGATGTTGCAACATCCGGTGGTATCACATCTTGACTCATCTTTGTTTACACAAGTGATAGAGGATTGGGGTGCCAAAATGAATGGATTGGATTGTTAATGAATGAATCAAAACAATCAATTAATAATTAAAACTTCATAAATATATCCGATCCATCCAAAAAAATATTTGTTTTTTTGATTATTTTTGGAATTTTTTTTTCAAAAAAGAAAATGATAAGAGAAACCTTGAGAACATTGTTTCAACTGTATCATCTTTTTCCATCTTGAATGCTTCGTACTTATGAATGAGTGCAAGGGCTTTTGTCTCTTTGACCTGTGTGTTGCCTTCATGTGTCATTCTCAAAGAGTCGAAGATGCTCTTAGAAGAATATCTGTTTGTGATCTTCTCATACTCAGTGTACAAGATGACACTTAAGAGAATTGTTCTGGCCTTGTGATGATTTTTGAATTCTTTCTCTCAATCATCAATTGGATGAGTGTAGCAATCAGTCACCATGTCTCAGAGATCAGCGTCATGAGCCAGAAATAACCTTTCGATTTTGTCTTTCTAGTAATCAAAATTTTCTCCATCAAACATTGGAGGTCTGCCATTGATTTTGTCTTTATCGTCATAATTGTCATTGTTGTTCTGAATTGATTCTACCATAGTGTTTTCTAGATGGATCTTTTTTCTGACACGGTTAAGTGTTAGCACCCAGAACCAGGCGCTCTGATGCTAATTGAAGGATGAAAAACACAAGAAAGGGAGTTCGAATTGGGGTTTTTGTATTTAAAAAGAATTTGACAAGATTATTTTTATTCTGGTTTGTTTGAACTCAAACTACTTCAGTCCACCCATCAAGGTGATTTCGCCTCTCTCAACGAGGTCTTAACTCACTAATCAAATCTTGATTACAAAAATCACAAAGACAATTGTCTTTGTCTTCTTGAGATTAACCACAACTTGGTTCTCAAGGAAATATACTAAAATTAAATAATATTGTGTGAGATTTTCTTCTAACAAGCTGTATCATAACTGTGATGTTTTTACACAAAACTTAAGCTTAAAAACTATTAAAGAGATATTTGGAAGAAAAAAACAAAGCTTTAAGATTTTTCTCTTTGAGATCTGCGCATGTAAGCAAGTGTTGTAACAATGGTTGTTCTTTGAGACTAATTTAAATAGCCAAGATAACTTAATTCGTTGGAGACATGAGAATTTGAATATGGAATATTTGATACATGAGTTAAATGAACTTTCCATAAATACAGATCCTGTCTTTGATCGGCTGTTACTCCTTTGATTTCCATATAAGTAAAAGTAACGCATCAGAACCAGTGAATCATCAGAAGGTGAAGAACAACCTAAAGATATCAGAGTTTATGACTTGCAGCTTGGTGATTTTAGAAGTTCAACAAGACATAACTTCTTATAAGAGCGTGAAAAGATGTTAAGTTATTGCTGCATTCAGATCACGTTATTCTATTATGAGATAAGAACTTCTTCAGATCTTCTTAAAGCGTCATTCATTTTATCAGAACTTCTTCTGCATATTTCATCAAAAATTAGAGAGTAAGAATGTTCTTTATAAATTACATTTATTTATTATCATCAAAACTTCTTATTGAGACGTAGAACCAAACTATGTTCTAACAAAAACAATCTCACCTCCACCTACAATAACTTATCCTATTCAACCTTGTCTCTAACATTTCACCTTTCCTTCTAACACAAATCATAACATCCTAACCATCACCTCTCAATCTGAACCAACAACTTATAAACAAGCATCACAACACGACTGTTGGAACCAATTAATGCTCACAGAATTACAAGCCTTACAAGCCAACAACACTTGGATTTCATCTCTTTCACCACAAACAAAAAGGGTCATAGGATACAAATGAGTTAACAAAATTAAAAGACATGCAGATGGCTCCATAGAAAGGTACAAAACACACTTAGTTTCTAAAGGATATACACAAATTGAAGGCACGAATTTCATGGATACCTTCACACCTGTTGCCAAAATTGCCACCATTCAACTCCTTTTGACCACAACTGCTTTAAAATAATGGAATCTCATTCAACTTGATATCCATAATGCCTTCCTCCATGGTCATCTTGATGAATAATTTTACATGACACCACCACCTGGATTAATTCCTCATGAAACTACTCATGTTTACGAGCTTAAAAAACTTCTTGTATGGCTTGAAACATGCCAGGAGACAATGATTCTCTAAGTTATCAACCTTTCTTCATTCCTTGAACTACAAACAATCTCCTTTTGACCACTCCATTTTCACCAAAATAACCAATACAGACCACATTATTTTACTCATCCATGTTGACTTGATAATTCCTGGCAATAATTTAGAAGAAATTCAAAGTTTAAAGTCCACCTTTGATACTCAGTGCAAAATCAAGGACCACGGTAATCTACAATTTTTTATAGGTATTGAGGTGGTTCGTTCTTCTCTTGACATCTCCATTTTCCAAATAAAATATGCTCTCTAATTGCTTCATAATGCAACCTTCTTGGTGCCAAGCCTACTTTTACACCCATGACTAAAATTCACAAATACACCATCTCAAAAGCTTCTTCTCCCAATGATCCTACTGCCTAAGAAGGCTCATAGGGCGGTTAATTAATATGTGTAATCCAAGACCTGACCTTAGTTTTTTGGTCCAACTACTAAGTTAATTCATGTTATCTCCTAAACCTCTTCATTTACAAGCTGCCCATCACGTGCTTTGGTACATTAAACAATCCTCATCCCAAGGATTGTTCTTTTCCTCTACTTATCCCCTTCAACTCAAGCATTCAGTGATTCTGATCGGGCCTCATGCATTGATACTCGTCGTTCTATCACATGCTTTTGCATCTTTCTCGGAGACTCTCTAGTCTCTTGGAAATCCAAAAAGCAACTAAAAGTTTCTCGCTTGTCCTCCGAAGTTGAGTATCGTGCGCTTGCCTTCACTGTTTGTGAAGTCTAATGGTTAACTTACTTGCTCATAGATATCAACATTCAGTTCACCTGTCATGCACTTCTATATTGTGATAACTAATCTGCAAGTCATATTGCCGTTAATGCAACATTTCATGAAAGAACAAAACACATAGAGATTGATCGCCACGTCGTGCGCGAAAAACTCACTGCTAAGCTGTTTCAACTTCTTCATGTTCCTAATCTGCACAGCTCGCATATATACTCACCAAACCCCTTGACCTACAAGCTTTCACTTTGCTTTTATCAAAGCTTGGCATGTCAAACAATTATGCTCCTAATTGAGGGAGGCTACTAAATTATATAAGCTAGTTTGTTAAGTTAGTTTTTCAGTTATTTCTTTTGTCCATATATATGGGATAGTTAGCTATTTTGTTACTTGAGATGTAAGTAACTACACCTTGTATATTAGGGGTGTTCAAAACTGAATCAGCCTAATTTAAAACCGCAAAATCAAATCAAACCAAATCGAAACCGCAAAAAACTGCATTTAATTCGGATGTGTTTGGGCCATTTTTAACAAACCTTTTCATAGTATGATTGGTTTGTCTTAGGTTTGTCGTATGTTGCACCATGAAGATTTTGATGATGATGATGATGCCGCGGATAGGATACTGGTTCCAAAATCTCATGAATGTGACTCCATCCATAGTTGTTGTTTTGGTATGCCATTTCGAAACTCTTAGGTTGCTCTGTTGGAAAATTGGTTGTTGTTGTGTTGATTTTGGTTTGTTTGATTTTCAGCATCTATACTTATAGTTTATTATTACACGTGTGGTTAATTAGTTATTCGATATAATGATTTGAACGAATCTAATTCCTCCATTGATTCAACCCATGCAACTTATATTCGTTCAAAAGAAACAAAATGTATATCAATTTTGAATTTCCTTTGTAACGATATATGATCAAGACTTTTTGTTGGAAGTTTTTCTTTTCAAATAACCACTTTTAGTATAGAAAATGTTAATCGTTGGCTGCTTATTTGTTTCAGTTTTGAGAACTTTCAAAATTTGAACATCCGTTGAAGAAAAGTAAGTAGAAATTTATTGTGTTTAGCCTTTTTATTAACCTTTTGAAAAAATATAGTGATTCGAATTTGAATTCTCTTCAACTAATCATCCTAAGTTTACTGTTTAGTGTCTTTAGAGTTTATGCTGAAGTTTTAATAGGATACGCAAGATTTTAAAAGAGTGGCGGTCGCATAAAATTTGTGATTTTTGTGGATATAAATATTACTAAGTTAGAATATAACCCAAGTTTTGTTTGGACAAGTATTTGAAAAGATAGAGAAATTATAACGTTAGAGTGCAGGTGGAGTATTAGCGATGGTAGTAATATCTCAGTGATGAATGAACCTTGGATTCAAGGGCGCCGAGAGGGGTGTTTCGGTGGACCTCAGAAACAAGGTGGTTGTTATAGTGTGAGGTCGGGATATAGGTTGTGGAGGAATGTTGTTAAAAGAGGTTGTGAGAGGGCCAATATGAGGAATTGGAATATAAAGCGCCATCTAGAGTTAAGCATTTTCTTTGGAGGATTTGTCACGACTGTCTTCCCTCTCGAGTGAGACTTCACAAGCATCATGTTCTGTGTCCGGTTGAATGTCCTTTTTGTAATAATAATTTGGAGGATGAGTGGCATATCTTCTTTTGTTGTGCAGAGACGAAACAAGGATGGCAGACAGCTGGTTTGAACAATATTATTGATAACCGCCTTCAATCTTTTGATGAGGTAAAGTTAATAATATTTGATATTTGTGCTAAGGAAGATAAAAATATAGCTGGTAAAGTTGCGGTTATATTAGAAGGGATGTGGAAGAATAGGAATGAAGTCATATGGAATAATGAGAGGGAGGAAGCATCAAAAGTTGGGTGGCTGGCTTATCATAGGTGGTAGGAGTGGTTCACGGATCAGAATAAACCAGATGGTTTTCATGATCCCTAACACGTTCAAAGATGGGAACCACCGTCTATTGGGTGGCTAAAATGCTATGTGGATGCGGGATTTAACAAGTACGACTTGGGATGTTGGGGAGTATACAGTTATAGAAGCAGAAGCTTTAGCTCTCAAGGAAGCCATTCAAGTAGCTATAACTATGCAACTAGACCAGATTAATTTCGAAAGTGATTCCCTTCGGGTGGTTCAAGTTTTAAGAAATAAAGTTATTGGTATTTCAGAATTCTATGCTAGTATTAAAGTCACTCAATCTTTGCTTTATATTTTTCCCAACTTTGAGGTAAAGTTTATCAAATGTCAAGCGATATGGTTGTCTATTATTTAGAAAAGGAGGTCAATTCTTGGGTTAGACTTAGTTTTATTCATATTACTCCTCCTTGTATTGATCTCTTGATTCGTAATGAAAGAAGTTAGTTTTGATTTGTTCAAAGAAATTTACTATGTTGATTAAGGTCGTTGTGGTGTTAAATAATAACAATGTATTCTTTATTATAAAATAGTAAATAATAGTGTAGTAGTTATTCTGGATTGGCCCAATGGCTAACCATGACCCAATTTATTCTTACTCCAAAACGGACCAAAGGCGTTGGCCCAATTAATTTACGGCCAACAGAAGGCATGTTAACCTTCTGCCTGACAATTTTGGTCACATGGTCGTATGACCCCATGAACGAAGAGATCACGCCTGCCTGTGATCACATCTTTGTTCGATACAATGGATAGTTTCGGGCACCTCTGTTCGTTACAACAACTAGTTGCGGGCATCCCTTTCTAGGATAACGAGCAGTAGCTGCCCATTCATGCTTTCACGTAGAAATCCCGGAAGTTACCTATTTTTGGGGCGTAATATCTAGACCTAGAAACAGGAACCAATGACCAAGTGCTAGAGACATTATATAAACCATCACACTTGTGAGGGTCAGATATTCAATATTCACTTATAAAATCCTACATTCTCTCTTGTATCTTTTTGCACCCTTACTTACTTGAGCATCAGATTGCCTTGTAGGTACACTCCCCTCCTCATTGATTCAAGCCAAATAGACATAGCTATCAGCCTATTACAGGTTCTGATCACCGGTAAGATCAGTAGTGGTACTTCTCAATACCGTTTTTTTGAAATCTTGAGTATAAGTGAATACAAATTCTTAATTTTGAGATATATTTAGAGAGAAAATAATAAAAGAGTTGTTAGAAGATGAAATTCATTATTTTAGTAGTAAAGTTGTATTCTACATAGTTGTAATCTACCTAGTCAAAGTAGTTATAGACAATATAGTCGATGTAAGCTAAGTAGGAATTTGTTGTAGAAAAATTCTATTCTGACACCATATTCCAACACCTATATTGCATTTCAGTGTTCACCAATGCGGTGAATAGTGAAATATTATAATAATTTTTTGGATTGGGCCAGTGATTGACCCATTGTCGAGCACGATCCAATCCATGTCTATGTTGGGGATGGCCCAAAATGTTGAACCAATCCATTGGGGGCTAGTGGAGATAATGTTCTCCACGTGCCCTCACCCGAGAACCTATGACCAACTAAACTCGTACATCTCGCACAAGTAGAGGAATCGTTCTGTCTTTCATAACTGAAAAGTTCATCCACTACCTATGGATTGCGGAACAATTGTCCCTAGACGATGAGCAAGATTCACATCCCTACTTTCATGCGGGAATCCTGGAAGTCATTCATTGTGGGCCTGAACTCTCAGCCCACAATGAAGATTGTTGGCCCAACGTTAGGGGATCACTATAAATACCCTCCTTTGCAAGAGGATCAAATTCTTTATTCTCCTACTTTTCACTTACCTTTTCACCCGAAATAAGTTAAGCATTGGAGTGCCTATAGGTACAAACATCCCCCTAGTTGATCATTTGAGACTACACCCGTGTCGTCGACCATAGGGCTCAATTAGTTGCAAAGGGATTTTTGCATAGAGAATGCATAGACTTTGAAGAGGTATTTGCACCGGTTTCTAGAATCGAAATCATAAGACTAGTTGTCAGTATTGTGAATAACAACAATTGGTTCACCTATCAAATGGAAGTCAAATATGCTTTCTTAAATGGACCGCTTGAAGAGAAAGTTTATGTAGAGAAACTCACACTACGCCTAAAAAGACCAAAGAAGGCACTTTTTTCGGCCTTTAACAACGCTTAAAAGCGCTGTCTAAAGTAGGTCTAAGGCAACGCTTTTTCCTAAAAAGCACTTTCTAAAGTAGGCCTTTAGCAGCGCTTTTTTCTGGAAAAGCGCTTTCTTAGGCCTACTTTAGAATGTCTTTTATGCTTTCTGTAGGCATCTTTAGGCAGCATTTTTTCAAGGAAAGCGACCTTAGGCCTACTTTAGGAAACACTTTTTGCAGCATTTTTTCAAGGAAAACGACCTTAGGCCTACTTTAGGAAACACTTTTTAAGAAAAAGCGCTACCTATGGTATACATAAGACAACGCTTTCAAAAGCGCTACGTTTTGTATACCTTTAGGCAACGCTTTTTCTTAAAAAAACGCTTTCAAAGATAGGCCTAAGGCAGCGATTTTAGTGGAAAAGCGCTTTCTTTGAGTTTTTTAATAAACCTATAATTTTTATAATTCATAAACCTGCATTTTTGGAAACATTATTTCATAAACCTGTAATTTACAATTGTAATCCCATAAACCTGTAATTTACAATTGTAATCCCATTATTTCGACAAAGAAGCGATTATATACAAAAAAGACATTATAATACCATTACATTATATACCATTGTAATCCAAAATATATATACACCATTATAATTCAATTCACATATTTCTAACACAACCAAAATCAGTCTTACAAAGTCATCCCTAACAATAACAAAATCAGCCCTAACAACAACTAAATCAACCATAATTAATAAAAACAGTTCAAAATCTCTAAAATCCGACGAGCGGACGGTCCTGGTCCTGCAAGGTATGAACAAAATAACATGGTCAATAATGTATTCACACAATAATGTATTCATAATACTTTCACACAATAATGTATTAATACCTTATATGATTCTTTTCTCAATCAAATACTCACACAATTCCTCCTTGATTTCTTCCAACTGATTTTTCGTGTAATATGCACACTTGTATTCAGAAAAGTACTACATAACAAAACATAATATGACTGATTTAGTTAAAGGTAATAAATTATATGAAATATACGATAAATATTTAAAAAAATCCTAAGTTATAAATCAATATCGTGATTGGAATCTCTATTCGATCCAAATGAATGATTTCTCTCATAAACCTCATAACAAAGTATCTGCAATCTATATTGTTTCGCTCTTGAGCACACTACATAGAAAAACAAATAAGATTATGTAGTTGTCTTGTTTTATCAAGTAGCATCACTATTATAAGCAAAATTGTGAAAATTAATATACCTCTACTTTGATCCATGTAATGTTGCTTGGTCTAGCCCGTGGTACTCAAGCGTCTCTTTGAGATCGGAATACTTGTATTGCTCTAACAAAATAAAAACATATATTTAGAACAATCTCACAAAAATAATTAATTATATAAATGCACACGAGCTTCCTTCCACAAAACATGTGCCGGAAGTGATGTTTCATCACTTTTCGTCTCGCATAACTACGCATTGGCACAAATAATAAGATCATCAATTATAACACATTGAGACAATTAATAAGATTGTAGCATTTATATTTACTTAATTTTTTTTTGCTGTAAGCGTGCATATCCCAATCGCCCTTTTTGTATGGATATATGGGTTTTGATGCTCTCTCGCGATTTGTGTCACTCATTTTCTTGAAATTTCCGTCTCTTCTTTGGCCTACAAAAGCAACCCGTTATTCAGGTGTAATGAAGTTCACATACTTCATTGGACGTTCTGCTTCAACAAAATTTCTTTCCTCCTTAAGAAACTTGTTTGTTAAAAAAGATCTCCATCCTCTGTGTCTTTTTCCGGCCAATTGAAGTATATACTTTTTTCAGTTATCTTCAATGTTAAAATACCTCTACGAAAAAACATACACATAGAGTGTGTTAGTATAAGTAATTTAAACACATTATCATCAACAAAAAGCAAATAACAATCATATATTGTACCTGTATCTTAGTCCAAATTTTCTCTTTTTACCAATTTCCAAATCTTCTCTTTTCCATCTAGAAGTGGTGATTGGAATGTGCATACGAACAAGTGTACCAATGTACCTTGCCAACTTTTCACCATTAGGCTCAATTAGTTGCTCCTCATCATTCCAATGTACATCATATTTTACTCCTCTATCTCTATCACGAATGATTCCCCGCATAATAGTCTCTATCTGAAATTTCATCTGGAGCATTTGCATCTTGTGAGTTTTCTTTATTACTAGCCATTTTACCTGTAATAAAGAAAAAAAATATAAATGCAATGACAAATATAAAAATCCATGATCCGTAATCCATATATTGAATATATATATAAAATGACACATTTAAATTTTATTGAATGATATAGGCTATAATTATACTATTACCTTTTTCACTAACATCTCTTTATTTTCTTGGTAGGAATATGTTCTACTCGTCTCTTAACAATGAGGACGGTTGGATTGATCCAAATACCCTCATTATGATCATTTCTAATACATGATTCATTCTCATTTTGATTATTTATGGTAAAAGATTCAATCTTAACATCAATATCAGCTTGATCTCCAATGTTTTCATCAATTACTTTGTTAGATAAAAGTACTATAGACCATTTCGTATTGGTCGGATCAGTGACATAGAATACTTGTTTAGCTTGAGAGGCTAGAATGGAAGGCTCATCTTTGTACCCCATCCTATTCAGATCCACTTGCAAAAATCCTGACTTATTCATTCGTATGCCATTATTGTTTTCAACCCACTTGCACCCAAATATAGGAATCTGAAACTTCTCATAATCAACACCCAAATGCACTCGATAACCCCAAAATATGACAAATTTACAAGTTTTGGGTTTAAGTCCTTCACACTTGATATGTGCATTGCTTCAGCTATCAAGGTGATGCCACTATTTTGCATAGTACTTTTATCATCCCGTTCTTTGGTATAAAATGTGTATCCATTAATTGCGTATGCGCTATAAGAAAACACAACCAAACTTGGACCATATGCTAAACATCTCAACCTTTCTTTTATTGAAGTGGGATCTGAATGATAATTTGAATAAATATGTTCCTTAAACCATGGTATGAAACTTCGATTGTGCTCTCGTACTATCCAATTCTCATTTTTATTCGGATTTAAACCTTGGAGAACACCCTTGTGCATTTCAACATACGACTCAACCTCAACCTCATTGTACAAAACATACAAATGCACTTGATCCCGTTCGACCCTTGATACTGTCACAACTTTGTTTCCAAATAGTTTTTTACCTTCTTGTTTATCAATAATATGAGATTTGGGGAGTCCAATTGATTGAACATTTGACAGATATTCAGTACAAAACTCAATCGCTTCTTCAACAATGTATCGTTCGACAATATAACCCTCTGGTCGACTTCGGTTTTTCACATACCCTTTTAATATTTTCATATAACGTTCAACAGGGTACATCCATCTCATATAAGTTGGTCCACACGATTGTGTCTCTTTCACAAGATGAACAACTAGATGAACCATTACGTCAAAAAACGAGGGAGAAAAATACATTTCAAGATCACACAAAGTAACAACTATTTCGTTTTGCAATGTTGGTAAGACCACAGGATCGATCACCTTACTGCAAATTGACTTGAAGAAAAAACACAGTTTAGTTATTGCGTTTCTTACTTTTTTTGGGCAGAATAGAACGTATACCTATTGGTAGAAAATGTTCCATTATAACATGGTAATCATGCGTCTTTAAACTCTTTAACTTGAGGTCTTTCATAGACACAAGTCTTCTACAATCTGATGAGTAGCCTTCTGGAACTTTAACTTCACTTAGGAACTTACACAATATTTTCTTCTTCTTTCTAGATAAAGTGTAAACAGCAGGTGGAAGATATGTTTGTATTCCTTTCTTCACGGGTCCCAATTCAGTTCTCATTCTCATGTTTACCATGTCATTACTTACTTTAAGGTCACCCTTAGACTTTCCTTGTATATTGAGTAACGTACCAATAACACTGTCAAATACATTTTTTTTAATATGCATAACATCGAGGACATGTCTTACATACAACGACTTCCAATAAGGCAGTTAAAAAAAGACCTCTTCTTCCACCCACTCTTGACAAGTGTATGTGCAAAAGGCTTTCCAAACTGAGTACTCACATCTTTCACCTTTTCAAAAATTTGATCACCTGTCAACATTGTTGGAGCTCTACCTTGTTCTGCCTTTCCATTGAATGCTTTTCTCCATCCACGGTAGTGATGATGAGAATTTAAGAATCTACGATGACCGAGAAAGACATTCTTGTGACAAAGGTTCAACTGCGTCGTATCGGTTCCATCTTCACAAATAGGACACACTTTTTGACCTTTAATATTGTACCCTGATAGATTTCCATATACTGGAAAATCGTTAATTGTTCCAAACAACATCGCCCTCAAATTGAAACTTTCTTTCCTATACCCATCATAAACCTCCATGCCGTTCTCCCACAAAAACTTTAAATTTTCGATTAAAGGTTTCAAGTATACGTCTATGTCATTCCCTGGTTGCTTAGGCCCAAAAATTAACATAGATAACATCATATACTTATGCTTCATACATAGTCATGGAGGTAGGTTATAAATCATAAGAATCACATGCCATGTGTTATGCGAGATACTTTGAATACCGTGTGGGTTCACTCGATCAGTAGAAAATGCCAAGCGAAGGTCTCTTGCTTCTTTTCCAAATTCAGGATAATGATTATCAATTTTCATCTCTATGGTGAATCTGCCGGATGTCGAAACTTTCCATCAATAATTCTTTCATCTGCATGCCAAGTCAAGTGTCTTGAATCGGTTTCACTATGATACATGCGTCTAAATCTCATAATTATAGGAAAATACCATAAGACTTTTATCGGAGACAAATTTTTCTTATATCAAGGGGCACCGCATTTAGGACACTCATTAAATGATGCGTACTCGTTTCGAAACAAAACACAATCTTTTGGTCAGGCATGTATCTTATCATAGCTCATGCCAATAGAGCACAACATCTTTTTGGCCTCATACGTTCGATTGGGATGAACATTATCCTCTGGTAGCATATCTTTCATAAGGGCTAATAATTATGTGAAACTTTTATCCGACCATCCATTGCCCGCCTTTAAGTTGTACAACTTTAATACCGTAGACAATCTTGTGAATTTTGTACAACCACTATACAACGATTTCTCTAAATCGCTTACCAACCTCTCGAACATTTTGGGACAATCCTTAAGATCTTCTTCAAGCGCTTCTGCAATCTCTTCGACTCGATCATAATCGTATGCATATGTGCAATTGTCGCTTGAAGCATAGGTCATATTATCCCGCGATTCAACATTCCTGTTACTTTTCTCACCATGCATATTCCAACATGTATAACTTCTATCAATTACATACCATATTAAATACGATACCAACTGAACCGCGTCAACCCAAGCAAGGACATGTCATTTGACTGAGGTCTTTGGCATGCATAACAGCAAACTTAACGAATTCCGATACCCCATTCTCGTACTCTTTCGATAATTGATTGGAATACATCCATGTCTTATCCATGGTTTTACTAATTAAGCTAAACAAAAACAACTAATTAGGGCACAAAACGGTATAATGAATTTTTGTCAAAACGCAAAGTATACACGGAATGGATCCGAAGCAAGACAACGCAATATATTCACGCAATTTCAGACAAATTCACCAGTACCAGTAATTTGAGGAAGAAACTTAACTCGAATTTACCGAACTCAAGGAAACGCAGAGAATGAGCGTTGTACGTCGAACTAGGCCGGGAAACGCTGCTAATTCAAAGGAAAGAAAACTTCTATTATAAAAAATTTCATACAATAAAAACCGACTCAACCACTAATTACAGTTCATTCACAAGTAGAGAAGTACGCAACTAATTTAAGTGGAAACGATCCATCATAGCAGTTCATTCAAAGCACAACTAATTACAGTGGCGAGAAAGTACAACTAATTACCTATAGAGAAATAAGTAACTTCTAGACCCACACAGTATCAGAATATTGTAAATGATCAGACTTTCACACTTCACAAGTAACCCTATACATAGCAAATTCAATACGTTAGTTTGGGAGAGACACTCTCCTAATCTCGTTGGCATGCACCCATACTTACTTACATTATTATGAAACTTGGATTTATTTTTCAACAACAAGTCAACAAGATCATGACATAATAAAGTTATCTCAAATTCTAAATCTATTTTCAAATAAACAAACAAAAAATTCACTCACTCATTCATTCAATCTAAACACAAGTAAACCAACACACACATAAACATAAAGCATAATTCCAAACCCTACACCATTACAAAACCCAATCAAAATTCAAATAAAGAAACAAACAACTGAAGATTATACCATATATTACTACATAACTTGAGGAATATAAGTGTTGTTGTTACTATATTACTTTATAAATATATGTATTATTGTTACTATATTAAAGTAAAACCAAGAGGCACAAAGCATCATAGAATAGTCCAGATTCTCTATACATCTGAGAGAAAAAGAACGGGTAATCCTATGAAGAATTAAGTTCAATCAATAAGCAATTATAAACTTATACTTAGTGGTTAGTCAACTATCAATATAACCATCAACACCACTTCAATACCCCTAATCTCTATTACATTATATTTTATGGAGAACCAGAAACAAGGCTAGAGAAGAGTTAACAAATTCCATTAACAGTAACAAAACTCATATTCAAAAGTAACAATTAAGCCTAAACTTAAAACAAATTTGATATATTCCAGTTAGAATGTTCCCTCACTATTCAACATTTTCAAGATAAACAATAAAAAGTTCTCCTCATTCAAATCAAATAATCAAGACAAGTTTCAATATGATAATCAAAACATGCAGATAAAAAAAACTTAGCAACACATGACATTATCATACGGTTTCTTCTACTGGTAACATTACTATTATATTTCACATAGGAGAAAAAAGAAATTAAAAACTAAATAGCCATGGAAGACCATTCTTCTGGAAACGAAACAGAGAGATTTTTGGAAACGAAACAGAGAAATAGAGAAATTTCTAGAAACGAAAATCACAACCATGGCAGAAGAATCACAAATTCTGAAACGAAAATCTGGAAACTTACCAAGGAAGACGATGATGTCAGATGAAGCAGACTGAGGGCGGAAGACGATGAACGACGGCGAGTGCGGAAGAACAACAACACAGATGAAGATTGAACGGCGGCGAGTGCGGAAGAAATGACGATGAACGGCGGCGAGTTTGATGGAAATGAGAACTGATTATGGTGAGGAGAACTGAGAAAGGAGAAAGGTCGCGTGAGAATGGGTTGTGCGAAAACTGAGAAATCGTGGTTTGTTAGTTTAGAGTTTAAGGAATTTAAATATAAAATTAGCAAAGACAGCGCTTTTGAAAACCGCCTTCTAAATGTCAGATTTAGCAGCGCTTTTTCCTTAGAAAACGCTTTCATTTCATATGCCTATAGCAACACTTTTTAAAGCGCTTTCTAAGGTAAACGTTTAGCAGCGTTTTTCAAAAGCGCTTTCTAAGTTTAACCTTTAGCAGCTCTTTTACGTAAGCGCTTTCTAAGGTGGGGTATTTGTAAGGCCTTTAGCGGCGCTTTTATAAAGCGTTTTCTAAAGGTAGCCTTAGAAAGCGCTTTTTTAGCAAAAAATGTCTGCAACTTAGCAACGCTTTTGTCAAAAAGCGTTGTCTTTGTAGTGCTGCCAAAAACGTTTTTTGGCGTAGTGTCACTAGTTTTATTGTGAAAAACCAAGAGTCAAACTTCTAAAAGTTGAAAAATCATTGTACGGTTTGAAACAAGTTCCAAAGTCTTGGAACAAGATGATAAATTGTTTATTAAAAGAGATTGACTTCAAGAAATGTGTATCTGAACACGAAATGTACGTGAAGGCTAATACAAGTGAAGGGGTAATCATCTTTTGTCTAGACATAGACGATTTGTTGATCATATGCAGCGACAAAAAGTATGTTTTTAAGTTCAAGAGTGAACTTATGAAAGAATTTGAGATGACTGACCTTGGTCTCATAACGTACTTCCTTGGTATCGAGTTCCATAAATCCAAAAAGGGACTGCTCATGTACCAAGAAGATATGCTCTGGAGATATTGAAGAAGTTTGAAATGGAGCATTGCAATGTAGTCATTCCTCCGAATGAAAAAGGCTACTTTTTATTAAGAATGAGGAGGAGTAAGAGGTGAATTTAACTCAGTATAGGAGGCTGATTGGATCCTTGCATTGCTTGTGCAATATGCGATCGAATTTGGTGTTTAGTGTTGGTATTGTGAACAAATTCATGGATAGATAGAGGGTGTTTCACTTGGCAGCAATCAAGAGGATCCTAAGATACGTCAAAGGATCTATTGGCTACATAATTCTCTTTCCCGCAATAGACACGAGCAAAAAATTAAATTTACTCAATTTTACCATTCTAATTGGTGCGGAGATAGATATGATCGAAAGTGTACAGCTGAATACATCTTTATGTTCGGTGGAACACCAATCTCACGATGTTCGAAGAAGAAACTGGTAGTAGCACTCTAATCTTATGAGGCTGAGTATTTGACCTCTTCATTGTGTGCATGCCAAGCCGCATGGTTGATGAATCTATTGAATGAGTTGGGCAGTAATGAGGGTGGCGTTGTAATTAATTCTCATAGTTGATAACATTTCTGCTATAAAATTTGCTAAGATCTAAATTGCACATGGGATGAGCAAGCATATTGAGACGGTGTTTCAATACTTGAGAGATCTTGTTAGTGAAGGAAGGTTGATATTGGGATAGTGTCGAAGCAAAAAATAAGTTGTTGATTTGTTGACCAAGGAGGTTACAATTGAAGTGTTTAAAATGTTGAAGATGAACCTGAGCGTGGAAGACTTGGGGCAATTGAATTAAAGTGGTGTGTTAAAAGTTTTTTTTAGTAATTCAAGTGTTGTAACCGACTATCACAAATGTGTAATCAATTACAGACATGTCAAAAGGTCAGATAAGTTGAAGAAAAGTGATTTCAGCGTTGGTGTAATTGGATACACATTCACATCAACTAGTTACCACTATTAGTGTTTTCCAAAACTTTAGTAGCCATAACCAATTACATATTTTGTGTAATCGATATGTTTTTCCATTATTTGGTTTATGTAAATCTATTAGTTAAAATGACAATCTATATTACCACCCTTAATTATATTCTCTCTCTAATTCTCTTTCTCCCTCCACATTCAAACTTACATTTTCACTAATCAATCAAATGATTCTAAGTTCTAACAGATATCCCATTATTTTTTACTTTTGTAGGATATTTAGTTGTTCTATCCAACTTTATGAAGTTTACTACCATCTTATATATTAAAACATGTATTTTGAAAATTCTCGTTGAATGAATTATATTATTATGATTCTCAAGTTTTTTATATTGTTTGACATTCTTGCTCAGCCAAACTTTATCAGATGTAATCATTTGGATGTTTTAAATTTTTTTGTTGCGGATTCTGAAGTTAATATACAGTACTACTGTATCTAGTGATAACACACTAATATTATTATAGATAATCATTCGAGGAGGTTACATATACAAAGATATACATAAAGGTACAATTTGAAACTAACAATTTTTCGGACATACATTTAATTCAAATGACAAGAAAAACAATTACAATACATGCCCGAGTACTTGGGATGGTAGATTATTGTATTTGAAACTATAAATTAAAATAGAGCTAAAATAAATAAGACACAAGTTGAAGGGACACAATCATGCAACAACTTAAATCCACCTCAAATGAACACAGATTTCCTACAGCAACTGTATGGTGAGACACACATGAAGGAAAAGGCTGAATTAAGAACTCTTCATTGATGACATAAGTTTGGCTAATGCCATTCTCCTATGTTCATGTTGAATAAAAGCCTCAGCTTCTTGATCAACACTTTCGTAAGTACGACTATTCCGGTGAATAAACCTCGAATCTTGTCGATCGGCCTCATTCTCACGACAAACCTTTTCATAGTATGATTGGTTTGCCTTAGGTTTCTCGTATGTTGCACCATGAAGGTTTTGATGACGATGATGCTGTGGATAGGATACAGGTTCCAAAATCTCATGAATGTGACTCCATCCATAGTTGTTGTTTTGGTATGCCATTTCGAAGCTCTTAGGTTGCTCTGTCGGAAAATTGGTTGTGTTGATTTTGGATTGTTTTAGTTTCAGGATCTATATTTATAGTTTATTATTACACGTGTGGTTAATTAGTTATTCGATAATGATTTGAATGAATCTGATGCTCCATTGATTCAACCCATGCAACTTATATTCGTTCAAAAGGAATAAAGTGTATGTCAATTTTGATTTTCCTTTGAAACGATATATGATCAAGACTTTTTGTTGGAAGTTTTTCTTTTTATTAACACTTTTAGTATAGATAATGTTAATCTTTGGCTGCTTATTGTTTAAGTTTTGAGAACATTCAAAATTTGAACATCTCTGTTGAAGAAAAGCACATAGAAATTCATTGTGTTTACTGTTTAGCCATTTTTTTAAAACTTTTTGAAAAAAATAAAATGGTTCGAATTTGAATTCTCTTAAACTTGTTTACTGATTTGTGTCTCTAGAGTTTATGCTGAAGATTTTAATTTACGAACGCAATCGTGTGGCAGTCGCGAAAAATTTGTGATTTTTGTCTATATAAATATTACTATATGTATGTTTGATTTTGATACTATGGCAGAAAAAAAACACCGTGAGCAACAGTCTTGACTTTTTAGAGGTCCTAGATAAATAATAAAAATTAAATCGCAATAAAAATTTAAATAATTAATCTTGAATTTATTCTTAGGATTTTATTTTTTTCATTTGTTTTCGAGGGAGGAAAAGGTTACGATGTCGGACTTAAAGGGAAATATATATGGTAGTTATGGTTGTCATATGAGGTGGCAGCGACACAGTGCGGTGGTAGTGCAGTGGTTGTTGTGTGGTAGACAAAGATTGGACGTTGAAGAACTTAAAGGAAGATAAATACGAAAATGTGAAAGTGTATTTAAGAATAAGATGTGAATTGTATATTGGTATCGACGCAATAAAATCAAATCAATGTATTAAACAAAAGAATGTTATAAAAAAACAGTTTATTGACTACCACATATGATAATAAATTATATTTAATCATAAAACTTTGATAATAAATCAGATTCTATAGTGAATTTTTAAATATTTAATTATAAAACTTTGATAAGAAAGCAGATTGTTTGATGAATTTTTAAATATTTAATTATAAAATTTATTTAAAAATTAAAATAAAATTTAAAAAACCTTAAAAACTAAAAAAATGGCTTTAAATATTTTGATAGTCTCAAAACTTTAAGACATAATCTTAGAAGTTTTAATACTTTATTAGAATTGATATATCAATAAAAAGGAAAGGTAAACTAGTTTAATTTTTTTTATAAATACTACATTAAATTAAATTAATTCTAATCAAATTGTTAAAAAAGTAATAATTTTAATAATTTAATTTATTCTGTATTTAATTGTGTTGACTTATTAAAAAATAATATTGAATGTTTTACATTTTAATTTATTATTATAAAATAAAATTTAATAATATACTTTTTTATAAAATAAAATTAATAGAAATAGCATAAATAATAATATATTATATTTTATCATATAAATTTAATAATAAATTAAATATAAAATTTATATTATTGAAAATTTACTTTTATTAAATTGTAAAGATATGTGTGGGATGCATATTTTTCTTAAGTATAAAAGTTATGAAATTGTAGCAATTTTTTTTAAGGTATATTAATACATAGATTATTTTTAGTAGAAAAAACAATGAAATTGTAAAAGCTCCCTAGTTGCCTTTGTAGTAGCGAAATTGTAAAACAGTAAACAGTAAAAGCTATGCAGTTGAAAAAACTTAAAAATAGTGAAAGATGCATTAAGAAATCGAACCCACAACACTAAGTTGCAAAACTGAAGAGAATAACGCTACGCTATTAACTCAAAGAGATACATCCTTAGCAAAACCAGTATTTATTATTATTGTGTATTAGTTTTTTAACTTCTTTTTTTATAATTTTGAGGCCCCGATTTTTTAAGGCTCTGAACCGTGTATAAGAAGATTTTATGTTTTGGATCTTGATATTATGATTTTTACGGTGTTCTAATTTCTATAATAAACAGTAAAGACGTATCCGACTCCATATCGATGATTCTTGTCTGATTCTTAATTCTTATCTTCAATTGTTCTTGTAACACGGTGAACTGACTTTGTAGGATTTTTGTATCCAAATGTGCGGATAGCAAGAGTCGCCACCGACTTTTATTTTTATCCAATTAAGGGAAGGTAAAAGTACAGAAAAAGACCTTCGTTAGATTACGAGTTCGGAGAATGGTTATGAAAAGGAAGGTATTAGCACCCTTTCCATCCATGATTTATTCTACGGGCTCTTAGTTGCTCTTAGATCACTTTTTAAAATTGCTTTATGTGTGTTTGACAAAAATGTTTTGAAAAAGGCATTTCGCTTTGACTTTGTAATAACTCACGTAGGAGTGTATACAAAGTGTTCGGAAATGTTTCGTTTTTGAAAAAATTTGAACTTTGAAAAAAAAGTGTGTGGTGTGAAAAGCATTTGATGGGCGAGCAACTAAAGACTTATTACCCAAAATTGGTCGTTTGTTGTACTTCTACATTCCTTTAGAATAGCGCTAGCCATACCATTAGTTAGTAGGTAGCTCCATTCGTTGGATGTAAGCGGGACATTTGAAGGGACATCGGATGGTCATAGAAGGCAACTTGTAGGAAGTATCCTAGCACTTTCGAAGGACTATCATCATTTTCGTAGGCGACAATCGAGGTCAAGATCATGTATTCGGAGGCGACATCGTGGGTCTATGATCTTTGTATCGAAGGGACTATGATGATTTATTTGTAAGCAGCGGTGCTAGCATACCTCTACGTTCGAGGACATGTGTTTTGAATTCGCAAGGCAAGAGCGAATTACCCTAAAGAATGCGTGTGTGATAGAAGTGTGTTGTTTTGATTATTTTATCTTGAAAGTTAGTGGGTGTGTTCAATTTTATCTTGCCATACGCTAATTACTAGCAATTGATAGGGTGCGGAAAGTAAAATCACGGAATGTAAGCGGAAATGTAAAGGTGCGGAAAGTAAAACCTACGCTATTACATGGCTTTGGGGCAGATACATAATTAAAAATGCGGAAAATAAAATCCTAATTAAAACTATTACAAACCATATGCAATTACATTATTAAAAAAAATAAAATAAAAGCAGAAAAACGTCCGAATCGGATGAACACATGAAACAAGCGAAATCGGAAAATATGACGAAAACGAAATAAGAGAAAATGTTAGAAAAAATGCCAATTTTTATATGATAAAATTAATATATGCTGGAAATAAGGCAAATATACTACAATATTTTTTTGGGATTTTTTAGATGCATTTTGGTAAGTTAAAATGATTTTACAATGATTTAAATGCTAAATTACAAATAAAAATAAATATGCATGCAAAAAATATATTTTTTAATTTATTAAATTAAATAAACATTTTCGAAAACAAATGCAAAAGAAAATTAATTTTGATGATTTTTAATGCGAAATAAAATATGAAAGAAATTAAAATATAATGCAAAAATATTAGAAATTAGAAAATATGAAAATATGGTTTGTGAAAAAAACAAAACCAGCTCGATAGGAATCGAACTCGTGACCCTTGAGGGTATCGGCAGAGGAATGACTTAACCACCACGGCTTGCACATCGTGTTGGAAAAGACAAAACCAAGCTTTTGGTGATGACACGTCGGGGTGAGTTTGAAACTCGATCGACTACGCGTGGGGTCCATGTTGGTTGGGAAGCGAATCGAAGCGTGCCATCGCCCGCAAGCCACGCCGGGGTCTTCGCTCACCGGAGCTAGGGCTCGGTCGTCTTCTCCGGTAGCCACGATTTTCAAACAAAACACGAAATTTCAAAGCAAAAAAGGGTCCATCCACCTATTTCGATTCCGGATTCAATGGAAGCATCGGTTTTGAATTGGCGCCGGTTCGAAGCTTCTCAAGTTTCTAACCCTAACAATGACTATACATGATTTTGTTCAAACTTATGAGCGATTGCCCAGATCCACTACATAGAACCTCATGAACACGTTAGAAGCATTAGAATTGATTAAAATACGCAGGTTAGGAAAATGCAAAATCAAGAAAATTTGGAATATGTATGCATGTACAGGGCTCGATTCAACTTGCTTTGATCAATACCAATGATGTATTCTTACTCATACTTACCCCCTGAGTACATTTGGATGGCTGGAAGTGGCTGAGAATGGCTGCAATTTGAAATTCGAATTTCTTGGATTCTTGAAAATTTTTGCAAGAGTTTGGGTTTGTTCTTTGGCTAGGGTTTCGTCCTTAGGGTTTGTACACAATGCTGGCTATTTATAGGAGAGATTGGAAGAGAAAAAACAAGGAAAAAAGATTGGAAATTGAATGTGCAAATATTTTCCAATAAATAAAATCAATTTTCTTTAAAATCTTGATTTTTCCTTTCCATATGCATGAGTCACAAATTTGGCAATTGGTGTGGGCTTTCTTGGACATTAAGAAAGATATAAATCCAACTTATTTGAAAAAAATAACCTTATTTTCATATTTTATGTAATTTAATTTGGAATTAAATGATTAATAATCCAAAATAAAATTAATAAAATAGAAAATTGCCATATAACATTTATGGGTCAAGAATATTGTCATGAACAAGTTTGGATCAAAAGATTATAGGCCCATTTGGAAAATTTTGCATTTTGACCAAAATGTCCTTTTGTGCAATTGTACAAAATTGTCCAACTTCTGAATAATGTATCTTGCTCAATTTTCCACATTTTTGAGTGTTCTTGGACTTTTTGGAAATCTCTAAGAGTACTCTAAACAATGTCTTTGGTCTCATCTCAATTGGATTTATCATGCTCAATATATCTTCAAAACAAAAAGTTGACTTTTTGTTGACTTTGAAAATGACCTGTAATGTTTTGAGCTATACCTCTCAAATGAAGCATTTTTTGGACATTCTTGTGAGACATGAAGTTGTAGAGAATTGAATTTCCTTCAAAATGGGCTTTGGTGGGAAAATTTCTGAGAAAGTATGAGAAAGTTATGATCAGTCAAAGTTCAGTTGACTTTTCACCTAGAAACCCTAATTTAGAAAGTTTGACTTTTGAGCAAATC
Source organism: Vicia sativa (assembly GCA_021764765.1). Taxonomy (NCBI): domain Eukaryota; kingdom Viridiplantae; phylum Streptophyta; class Magnoliopsida; order Fabales; family Fabaceae; genus Vicia; species Vicia sativa. The sequence goes on along the minus strand of CM038795.1, from coordinate 37,646,390 downwards.
TTGAGTTTTCTTGATGAATCATGATCAACCCTTGATCAAATGATGAATGTAACTTCAAATAGTATGTAGACCAAAAATCGAAGTTTTGGTGTATGTTGACCACGATTGACTTTTGTCAATACACGATTTTCAACCATCGAGCAATTGCACGAGGAAATTTGACTTGTGAAGTTTGAAACTTGACATGGAGAATCTTTGAAGCATATGAGGAGGCATGAGGATCGTTGGAGATGTTGGAAATCCATCTTGACTTGAGAGATACCAAACCTAGTTTGGGTTGATTGTCTAGGAGAGAGTTTGTCGATCAACTCTTGAGGAATCCTTGGGTAGGGTGTATGAAATCTCTTGAATAGATGGAGGGCAAATTTTGGGGTATGACACTGCCCTGTTCAATCGTCTTGTCTGGAAGGTTAGATTGACATGCTTGTCTTCGTGACACGAAGGTAGAAGATGATTGAACACTCAATACACAAAATTTGCACTCGCGGTTGGCGATGATGCGGGGCGGGCTTCGGATGCCGTTTGGAGAAGTGGCGAATGAGTCGTCGCTAGACTCGAGATTATTGATAAGAGAACTGACAGGGATGGGCTTAAGATGCCATCGGAAAGGTCAATCTTTGGGGAATGAGCCGTACCAGGCTCGGGATTATTGATAGGAGGAGTGCTGGAAAGTGAGCCGTACGCTAGGCTCTGTAGATGTTTCTGGAAAGAGTATGGAGATGGGCTTAAGATGCCATCCGAAGGGAGTCGTACGTTAGACTTCGTGTTCACTCTGAATGAAGTTATTGGTCTGCATTGATTTTTAACCATATATGCGGCGAAGCGAAGTTGACAAGTAGTCGGAGATGGGCTTAAGATGCCATCGAGGCAAAGTCGTCGCTAGACTACTGTGATTCTTTGTTGATAATAAGGAATCAGAGTAACTCTTCGTGCTGATTACTCTGAGGGAGGTTGTAGTTGGCAAAATGGGGATATCTTCCCTGTTGTGCATCGGGTGTTGATCCACTGCTTGTTATCGGAGGATAACCAGAGGCGGTCTTTCGGATAGTTTTCCGTCGACTCGGGGCTTAATCACGGACGATCGTCGGAGGACAACCAAGGCGGTCTTTCGATAGTTTTCCGTCGATTCGGGGCTTAATCTGGACTGTTTGCGTCGAAGTAGTATTACTGTTTTGGAGAAAACAAGAGAAACTTTGATAGAACATTTGTTAGTTTTATGCAAAGTATGATGCATGACAGTGTGTATGAATGACATATGCATGAATTATGACTTTATGAGTAATGTATGAATGATAGATGTTGTGGTATTTCAAAACATATCCATCTTGAAGAATATGCGGATGTTCTGTTTGAGGATTTCTGGCTCCTGCTTGGGGAATTGAGTAGGTGAGATCCCTGTTGTTGAAGGAGAAGAAAGATACCCTGGATTCCTTCGATGCACTATCTGACCAAGTCTTGGGCTTAGATATTGTTGAGGAAGGTAGAGATTGAGAAGCTCGTTGTTGGAGATCTCATATATAGACCCTGCTGAGGAGAATCTGGGAGGCGATCCGTTGGGGACCTTGTATGTAGATCCTGCTGAGGAAATTTAGGAGGCGCTCTACTGGGGACCTGAGTGTAGATCCCGCTGGAGAGCATTTGATGGTTGCTGAGAGACCGGGCTAGAAGAGTCTGGAGCCCGTTGTAATCTCTGGCTGGGGAATGAAGATGTAGGTTCCTCCGATGCACTATCTGACCAAGTTTCGGTCTGATCTTGTTGGGGAAAATGGAGCAGATGAGAGATACCATGGGGATAAATACCTTATTGGGGTGAGGTGTTCTTGCTTGGATACCGATGTAACATTACTTAGTCGAGTGGAATTGCGCTCGTGGATTCCCTTTTTGCTCTTTGGGAAGTTATCTTGTGGTGACACCTTTAAGGGTCATGCTCTGTGGGGAATGCTTTGGTGACTTTCGTCGTCGTCCCAATTCACAGACTGTAGTAAGTACTTTTGTATGTTCACTTTTCATATGTTTGTGATTAGATTCTTATTGTCAAATCGTATAGTCATTCAAAGCAAACGTTGGACTTATTGCAAATAACAATGAGAAATTGTAAAGAAAAAGCTTGCATTTATTTGAAAGGTGGCGTATGGCCAAGTAGTTTGTACATAAGAAAGGTAAAAGCTATGCGGGAACAATCTCGTTAAGTTCCAACTATGCTAGTACTCATATATTTCGACTATCTCATCTCCTTCATCGTAGAAAGTGAGTGATCTTCGCCATTTGAATCTTGAATGCGATAGTGCAGGCGGTGATCTGGAAGAGACATAGTCGTACGCTTAAATCCTAACTTTTGCCTAGACCGCCCTTTCGGGTTTTCTACGGGATACCCTTTTTGCCAAGCCGCCTTTTCGGGTTTCGACTTGGTGTACATGTTTTGTATATATCCTTAATTTTTGCCGAAATACCGCCTAGGATCCCTAGCGGGTCTCTCGTAGTATATTTTTGACTATATCTGCGTTCACGGTGTGGGAAGTCTTCACCATCCATGGTGCTAAGTATCATAGCTCCGCCGGAAAATACTGTCTTGACTACAAACGGTCCCTCATAAGTGGGAGTCCATTTGCCCTTGGGATCACCTTGTGGGAGAATGATGCGCTTGACTACTAGATCACCGACTTGGTAGACTCGGTGCTTGACCTTCTTGTTGAATGCTCTGATCATTCGTTTCTGATAAATCTGTCCATGGCAAATGGATGCGAGTCGTTTCTCATCAATCAAGTTAATTTGGTCAAGATCATCTGCCATCTTGCTATTCTTCCGGAGAGAGCTGGTTTCTCAAATATGTATTTTATTGGATCCATCTTGGAAATCAACAAAGTAGTGTGAGTCAACATATCTTGTCTTAGTCGTCAGCCAAAAGCGTTGCAAGTTTTCTCAAGCTGCGAGTATCTTGTTTCACGATCGGTAAACTTTTGCTAAGGTAGTATATTGCATGCTCTTTTCGACCGGACTCGTCATGTTGCCCCACACACCCATTGAATTCTCTAACGTCACATAAGAATTCCCCGGTGGTGGCGTCGGGATAGGAGGATTTTGTAGGTACTCCTTGATTTTGTCAAAAGTGATCGCAATCGTCATTCCATTCCACTACTTGATCTTTCTTTAATAACTTGAAGATTGGCTCACAAGTAGCGTTAAGTGTGCAATGAATGTAGTTAGTTCAATCAAGAAACCTCGACCTCCTTCTACTGCGGGGGGCATCTCTTGAATAGCTTTAACCCGGGTCAACATCAATACCTCTTCCAGACATTTTCCGGATCGTTTTCCGGAGGTGCACTTATTAGGGTAAGTCTTATACTTCTTCAACCTATCAAGCAGTTTACGTAGATGATCAAGATGTTCTTCTTGATCGTGATCGAGCTATCATGTAAATCGCGTAGACCTCTATCTCGTGATGAATCATGTCATGAAACAATGTCACCATAACGCTGATAAGTGGCGCTGCGTTCTTCGATCGAGCGGCATAACCTTAAAGAAAATGCCCCATTGTGTAACAAAAGTAGTGTTTTCCATGTCTTGAGCCATTTTGATCCGAGAAACCATCCATGAAGGAGAAAACCTTGTGGCGGTGTTGTCAACGAACATCAATATGAGGAAGTGGAAATCATCTTTCGGACTTGCTTTGTTCGGATCTCGTAATCCACACACATTCGTACTTTACCATCCTTCTTAGGTACGGGTACCACATTTGCAACCCACTATAAGAAGTGACTAAGAAACCATTCGCTTCATAACCGGCTTTGATTTTCTCGACATCTCGGGATGCGCAACCACATTTCACCGAGAAAACCTTCTTTTGTCGGCAATGTGTACCACAATATCAATGTCTAAACCGCATGTCTTTATGACCCTAATATAATATAACCAACCTTTGACACTCCTCTTGATCTCTTTATCTTCGTCGGTTCCCAAATTCACAACCTTAACTCTTCTTCATGTGGTATAACTCGCTCTTCTTGCCGTAATCGGCAAGTTCTCCGGCACTTCACAATCTTCCTCACTTTCGACTTGACTTGGTAGATCGGATTATCGAAGTCATATTTAGCACTAGCATAAGCGAGATTACGAGAGTGATCACGTGTATGTGTGTAAGAAACACATAGCTTTTGAAGGGTGATAAAGTAAAAGAAAACAAACAATGGAATGCAAAAGTCCAACGATTTATTGAATGAAAATAAACGACGATAATAACCCCATGAAGCGAGCCATGATGCCCGCAGGCTTTCAAAGTTTATTGTTCGAAACATAAAGAAATACGAAAAGCAAAACAAAACAAGAGCAATTACTCCTGGCTAAAGGAGATTGGTATGACGTCTTCAGTCTTCCAATTGCCGAGTCCATTGTCTGGAGTTGGGAAGATCCACTTGCTGATGTCGAAGTCATTGTCGTTGTCTTCTATAACATGGATTCCACTCTGGCTGATGCGGAAAGGAAGTTGGCCGGCGCGTTCGCGGCGTATCATCTTCTGACCCTTGATGGTGAAGCCTAAACCAGTCTTGTCAAATTTGAAAGGAAGATCAGGGAGCTGTCCCCAAATAGTACTACCTTCTTCAACAGCAGCTTGAGCCTCTTTCAGCGAGGCCATCCTAGGCGGAGCTTGTGTCGCTTCAGGAGTGGTGGGAGAGTCAGCAGGCATGACTCTGGGTATTGTTTCAAAAGCTTGACAGGGCGTTTCAAAGAATTCACCCTCCATCTCGAGGTATCGGAATGACTGGAGATGACTGACCATATACTCTTCTTCACCACATACTGTGACAACCTTCCCTTTACGGGTATTTTTCGATGTAAGGTAGAGGTAAACCGCCCCATGTATCCAAGGGCGTCCAAGTAGGCAAGAGTAAGGACGAATGTCCATGACAAAAAAGTAGAGTCAAAAGTCGGAACCGACTTTGAGATGAGCTCTCCAAGCACTGTTCGCTTAGAACCATCAAAAGCTCTCACGATAATGTCACTGGGTCTCAGAACCAACCCTTCGACATCAAGTCGATCAAAAGCAGTCTTCGGAAGGATATTCAAAGCAGAACCGGTATCCACCAAGACATGAGACAGGGTAACGCCCTTGCATTCGACAGAGATGTGCAAGGCTTTGTTGTGTTTCTTTCCGGAAGGAGTCAAATCAGCATCAGAGAAGCCTAGGCCGTTGTTGGCAGCCAGGCTAGCAATACAAACCTCGAATTGATCAGTGGTAATGTCTTGCGGTACATGAGCATTCTTCAAAAACTTCACCAAGGCATTAGCATGAGCCTCGGAGCACAAGAGCAAAGCGAGCATGGATATCTTGGACGGAGTCTGTCCCAATTGTTCCACAACATTGTAATCACTTTTCTTGATTATCTTCAGAATTTCCTCCATTTCTCGTTTGGAGGTGTCCTCAGTAACTTCCTTTGGTACTTCTGGTTGAGCAGGATGGGCCTTGGTTCTTTCCCTCTAGGCGGGATATTGGTGGAGTAAATGGAATGCAGTTGAGTCATGATGTCTTTTGGAGGAGAGATCTGAGAGAATACCCCGGTTGGTCACCTTGCTTGATCCGGTGATGTTGTCAATGTCGGAATAGAAGCTCCAATTGTAAGATCTTCAATGGTCGAGGGTCTTGCTTGCCATGATAGTAAACATCACTCCATAGTTCAAGGGATAGCCTTGTCGAGGAATATGGAACTGGTCTTGGAGAAGTGATAATGAGAGGTGCCACTCTAATCACAGAGGAAATCCTTATTGTGTTAACATCGCATAGTTTTGGGAAATCGTCACCCCATCCGGTCGCATTAACATCTTCAATAGGAATCTTGTAACTATCTGTACTTCACCATGTAATCATATTTTCCACTTGGCTGCCCCAAGGTATCCCACAGATGCAGTTTCGTTCGCATTGTCAATCTTCAACTTAGACATATCTTCACACACGCACGGTGGCTTGAAATAGTATCTCACGGTTATCCATCATGCACGAACACGTCTTCTCAACCAAGCACATCCATCAGTGCGGATGGGCACCCAACATTCTCTGGACATCCTTGACACCGGCTTGCAACAAATTCTTCTTAATCATCGGAGGAATGGTCAAGTCATCTATGTTGAAAACATAAGTATCGTCACCAACATTGGAACTCTTGTCATGGTTAGGCATAGGCGCATTGATCACATTCGAGTCTCGGGAGGATCAAACTCAATCTGCTTCAATCATATCTTGAATCTTGTTCTTGAGCCCAACAATTGTCGTCGTGTCGTACTGGGCTGTTGGAATGATAAGCACACTTAGCATTAGGATTGTACCGGAGAGGAAGTGTTGACATTCGAGGAGGATCCTCAGGGTTACTCCGCTCAACATGTGTTGTAAGGCTTGCGACAATGGCATGTTGATCTTCGTAAGCCTTCGTGGCGCGTTACGCTCTCGCGTTGTCTCGCCGATGTAGGATTGGAGATCACAATGCCCCCACAGTTGAGCACGGTCGGTCCTTTTCGACCATATCTGACATTAGCTTCTTTCTTACCACCAAAGATCTTTTCGCAGATTTGAAGATGACTACATGGATCTTCCCTCTTGATACCAGCTTCAATCGCTCGCTGTCAATATCAACTCGGTGAATCCGGATGAAGAATTTCCAATTAGATGATTGAAGAATGGGCCTGCCATAAACATATCAACATATCCCTATTGGACAAGGGTGGTTGAACTGCGCTAGATCTCTCCATTTCGAGCATACTCCTTGAACTTCGTCACGACCCATAGACATGCTTTGTAGTTGCATGCGAGTAGGTGTCAATTCAGATTTACTCCATGCGTAAAAGCATCCGCTAAGTTACTCCAAGTACGGATACGGTCATTCTCTAGTGATAATACCACTCAACGACTCTCGGAAATAGTGCATCCACAACATCATCGGTGGGGTTGATCTTCTGAACATAGGACTTCAAATGCGCTTAGGGCAAGACATGCCATCATACTTAGCAAAAGTAGGAACTTTGAACTTGGGAGGAATCACAACACGAACAAGATTGATTATCAAAATTCAACCATCAGTTTTCCACAGCATTGAGACGGTCTTCAAGTTGCTTGTACTTGTCATCTTCATCGAGTATTGGCCATCATCATAGTTCTTCTCAGACTCATCTTGCTGCCTTCGTCATCACCCTTGTTACTTTGCTCATCCTCCTTCTTGAAACTTCCGAGAGCTCAATTCGGTGACCCTCTTAGGACCACCCTTGTAAGCCCGCCCAGAGACCAACAACCTTCTTTTTGTTGATGAGCTTCGATCTTCTTGGCCTTGGACCAAGTGGTGAACATCTCTTTGAGCATTACCTTGGAGATCCTTGACATTCCGCCAAAATAAATAGCGAGCAAATGAGAAAACCAATCTCAATGTACCGTGATGCAATGTTATGCTATGCTACGATGTTTATGCGAATGCAATGCAATGTTTTCAAGGACCTTAGAGACTTAAATTTGTTTAAACAAGCAATGAACAAACATTTATTAGTACTCTTTATTATCCTTTTTTCTTTTTAAGTACAAGAGCATTCAAAACAATAACAAAGAAAAGCATAAAATCCTAAAGCTCTAAGTCTCCCATGGCTTTGCTTCGCTCCCATGAAGTAGCTTTCTTCTCACTCTCACTTGCAAAATGATCCTCTCTCTTCTTTTAGTTGAATCCGAATCTCTTCAAGTCTTCAAAATCGGTAGGCATGTCGGGATGATAGGATCGTCACCTATAGCAACAGTTCCATAATACTGGTAAAGTGAATGGCATCATGAGGTTTTGAGCTCGAGCTCGCACCCATTTGAGGTAAGGTTCCCAAAATTTTGGTTCCCCAAAGTCTTGGTATCGATCTTCTTTACCATGCCCCAGCGTATAAACCCGTAATTACGGAGATCGTGATTGTAATCAAACACAATATCTTGGAGAAGCATATCATGTGGACCATCTTTTCAAGCAAAACAAACTGACGTAGAGCTAGAGAAGGGTTGTAAGTAATACCTCCCTTATACCAAGTAGTGGTACGTTAGGAATTCTCCACAACGCTCAATGAATGTGAAGTCCTTTTTGAGAAAAGACTCCAATATATGAATGAGAGAGTGACATTAATCTTTGAGACCATTTCAACCTTTGTTCATTCTTCATGGAGGAAGGTGCGAAATAAACCACCTTGAAAGGTATACAACACATGAGAGTTCCTTGTCGCTTAGTAGTGTGGAGAGAATGTAGCATATCTCCAAGTAAAGTAGTATTTGGATTACGGGTAAGGAACAACTTGATGGCGTTGATATCGATGAACTGATCGAGTTAGGAAATAGAACCAAGCCATAAATTAGCAAGGCCACAATGTTTTCAAATGCATGAAACTCATAACTTTGAGGAATTCTCGGGCTTTCTTGATTAAGAACTTGGAAAGTAAACCCTTAACTCCATACGGTTTCCCAATTGGCTTCAATGTCCGGCTTGTGCGGATGCAATGTCTTCATACTTAGGAACCTTTTCTAAACCGGTGAATGGCATTTGATCAAGAATAGGTATCCCAAGTAGCTTAGAGAACTCTTCCAAGGTAGGAACCAAGCGATAATGGGAATGTAAAGCAATGGTGTTTCGGATCAAAGAACTGGAATAGGACATGCATCATATCTTCTTCAAAACCGGAGATAACCAAGTCAAGCAGATAACCATGTCTTTTGATGAATTGAGCATGGTCGGGAATTTCTGAAACCAATTCTTTGAGTTGAGAAGGGATACCCATGAAGTTGATTCGGATAGTCTTTCTAGAAGCCATGATCCCTACAAAACAGAGCAAAGATAAATCCCTAGGTCCTTGAAATAGTTAGAAATGACAAGCAATGCGGATGATGTCATGATGTCATGTTTAGCACACACAAACAATTCACACAATGAGCCTAGGTTTAAGGCTTGCATGAGGTATAGGTGATTACCCTACCAAAAGTTTGAGATGGTTCATCCTGTCCTATAATAGTAACCGGGTTCTAGGAATCTCATATCATAGATTTTTCTCGCGCTTATTTCAAGTGGTCGATCGAAAATGTCCAAAAGTCTAATCTCAATGAGCGTAGCATCGAGTATCAACCAACCTTAGTCTGCAAAGCCGCCATCTCACTACCTTCTAATGGCCAAGATGGGTCAATTAAGGTTCTAAAAGTTTAGTTAGCGCTTGATGACACCACGCGAAGCCAAATACTATCTTCAACTTGGGAATGAAGAGTATCGGACAACCAAAGTGTCACGCTAACGTAGCCATCATGTTGACCGTTTAGTTATCGTCTAGCGGTCGCGATGATCTAATGCTACTTACCTAAAGGAAACCGGATCCGGTGTAGGATCCCCAACAATATAATACCCAAGCAACCCTTAAAGATAAAGCATACAAGTCAAACAAAAAGCAATAAAAGTTATCTAGAAATCCCTAAGGCAATTCTCTCTTTAGGGATTTTCCCCAGCAGAGTCGCCAGTTCTGTAACACGGTGAACTGACTTTGTAGGATTTTGTATCCAAATGTGCGGATAGCAAGAGTCGCCACCGACTTTTATTTTTATCCAATTAAGGGAAGGTAAAAGTACAGAAAAAGACCTTCGTTAGATTCTGAGTTCGGGAGAATGGTTATGAAAAGGGAAGGTATTAGCACCCCTTTCCATCCACAGTTTATTCTACGGGCTCTTAGTTGCTCTTAGATCACTTTTTAAAATTGCTTTATGTGTGTTTGACAAAAATATTTTGAAAAAAGCATTTCGCTTTGACTTTGTAATAACTCACGTAGGAGTGTATACAAAGTGTTCGGAAATGTTTCGTTTTTTGAAAAGAATTTGAACTTTGAAAAAAAAAGTGTGTGGTGTGAAAAGCATTTGATGGAGCGAGCAACTAAAAGACTTATTACCCACTCAGAATTGGTCATTTTGTTGTACTTCTACATTCCTTTAGAATAGCGCTAGCCATACCATTAGTTAGTAGGTAGCTCCATTCGTTGGATGTAAGCGGGACATTTGAAGGGACATCGGATGGTCATAGAAGGCAACTTGTAGGAAGTATCCTAGCACTTTCGAAGGGACTATCATCATTTTTCGTAGGCGACAATCGAGGGTCAAGATCATGTATTCGGAGGCGACATCGTGGGTCTATGATCTTTGTATCGAAGGGACTATGATGATTTATTTGTAGGCAACGGTGCTAGCATACCTCTACGTTCGAGGGACATGACCGTTTTTGAATTCGCAAGGCAACGAGAGCGAATTACCCTAAGGGGTGCGTGTGTGATAGAAGTGTGTTGTTTTCAGTTATTTTATCTTGAAAGTTAGTGGGCTGTGTTCAATTTTATCTTGCCATACACGCCTAATTACTAGCAATTGATAGGGTGCGGAAAGTAAAATGCGGAATGTAAAAGCGGAAATGTAAAGGTGCGGAAAGTAAAACCTACGCTATTACATGGCTTTGGGGCAGATACATAATTAAAAATGCGGAAAATAAAATCCTAATTAAAACTATTACAAACCATATGCAATTACATTATTAAAAAAAAAAAAAAACGGAAGAAACGTCCGAATCGGATGAACCTGTGAAACAAACGAGAAACGGAAATAAAAAATAAAAAAAATAAGAGAAAATGTTAGAAAAAATGCCAATTTTTATATGAGAAAATTAATATATGCTGGAAATAAGGCAAATATACTACAATATTTTTTTGGGATTTTTTAGATGCATTTTGGTAAGTTAAAATGATTTTACAATGATTTAAATGCTAAATTACAAATAAAAATAAATATGCATGCAAAAAATATATTTTTTAATTTATTAAATTAAATAAACATTTTCAGAAAACAAATGCAAAAAGAAAATTAATTTTTGATGATTTTTTAATGCAGAAATAAAATATGAAAGGAAATTAAAATATAATGCAAAAATATTAGAAATTAGAAAATATGAAAATATGCAGTTTGTGAAAAAAGAAAACAAAACCAGCTCTGATAGGAATCGAACTCGTGACCCTTGAGGGTATCTGGCAACAGGGAACGACTTAACCACCACGCCAGCTTGCACATCGTGTTGGAAAAGACAAAACCCAAAGCTTTTGAGTGATGACGCGTCAGGGGTGAGTTTGAAACACAATCAGCTACGCGTGGGGTCCATGTTGACTGGGAGAGCGAATCAGAACGTGCCATCGCGCCACGCAAGCCACGCCGGGGTCTTCGCCTGAGTCAGCGCCGGAGCTAGGGCTCCGGTCGTCTTCTCCGGTAGCCACGATTTTCAAACCTGCAAAACACGAAATTTCAAAGCAAAAGAAGGGTCCTGTCCACCTATTTCGACCATTCCGGATTTAATGGAAGCATCGGTTTAGACTGAATCGGCTGTATAAGCGGTTGAAGCTTCTCAAGTTTCTAACCCTAACAATGGCTATACATGATTCTGACGTTCAAACTTATGAACGATTGCCCAGATCCACTACATAGAACCTCATGAACACGTTAGAAGCATTAGAATTGATTAAAATACGCAGGTTAGGAAAATGCAAAATCAAGAAAATTTGGAATATGTATGCATGTACAGGGCTCGATTCAACTTGCTTTGATCAATACCAATGATGTATTCTTACTCATACTTACCCCCTGAGTACATTTGGATGGCTGGAAGTGGCTGAGAATGGCTGCAATTTGAAATTCGAATTTCTTGGATTCTTGAAAAAATTTGCAAGAGTTTGGGTTTGTTCTTTGGCTAGGGTTTCGTCCTTAGGGTTTGTACACAATGCTGGCTATTTATAGGAGAGATTGGAAGAGAAAAAACAAGGAAAAAAGATTGGAAATTGAATGTGCAAATATTTTCCAATAAATAAAATCAATTTTCTTTAAAATCTTGATTTTTCCTTTCCATATGCATGAGTCACAAATTTGGCAATTGGTGTGGGCTTTCTTGGACATTAAGAAAGATATAAATCCAACTTATTTGAAAAAAATAACCTTATTTTCATATTTTATGTAATTTAATTTGGAATTAAATGATTAATAATCCAAAATAAAATTAATAAAATAGAAAATTGCCATGGCCAAGCATTTATGGGTCAAGAATATTGTCATGAACAAGTTTGGATCAAAAGATTATAGGCCCATTTGGAAAATTTTGCATTTTGACCAAAATGTCCTTTTGTGCAATTGTACAAAATTGTCCAACTTCTGAATAATGTATCTTGCTCAATTTTCCACATTTTTGAGTGTTCTTGGACTTTTTGGAAAGCTCTAAGAGTCCTCTAAACAATGTCATTGGTCTCATCTCAATTGGACTTATCATGCTCAATATATCTTCAAAACAAAAAGTTGACTTTTTGTTGACTTTGAAAATGACCTGTAATGTTTTGAGCTATACCTCTCAAATGAAGCATTTTTTGGACATTCTTGTGAGACATGAAGTTGTAGAGAATTGAATTTCCTTCAAAATGGGCTTTGGTGGGAAAATTTCTGAGAAAGTATGAGAAAGTTATGATCAGTCAAAGTTCAGTTGACTTTTCACCTAGAAACCCTAATTTAGAAAGTTTGACTTTTGAGCAAATCTTGAGTTTTCTTGATGAATCATGATCAACCCTTGATCAAATGATGAATGTAACTTCCAAATGAGGATGTTGACCAAAAATCAGAAGTTTTGACTGTATGTTGACCACAGTTGACTTTTTGTCCAATACACCCGATTTTCAACCATCTGAGCAATTGCCTGAGGAAATTTGACTTGTGAAGTTTGAAACTTGACATGGAGAATCTTTGAAGCATATGAGGAGGCATGAGGATTGTTGGAGATGTTGGAATCCATCTTGACTTGAGAGATATCAAACCCTAGTTTGGGTTGATTGTCTAGGAGAGAGTTTGTCTGATCAACTCTTGAGGAATCCTTGGGTAGGGGTGTATGAAATCTCTTGAATAGATGGAGGGCAAATTTTGGGGTATGACAGTTCTCTCCTCTCTTCCTTCTGCCTTATGTGTACCTTTGATAATGAAGATACTTTTGTGTTTGTGAGAAAATGAGAAGGAAAAAGAAAAGTTGGTGTTGATTGTCTGAAGATGTCCTTTTATAAACACTTTATTCCAACAATCACATTCTATCCCAAGAGTTGTGTCCCAATAGTTATGAAGAGAGAGAATAAGGATTTGAATTTTGAAATTCAAAATTAAACCCCATTGACTTAATTATCCATCTACCAAAATAATCATCACATTTAGGTGTCTTTTATTTAAGTCAAATATTATTTACATGAGTCACACCAAATTAATTAATAATTAATCCAACAATCTCCCACTTGACTCATGTGACACCTTGATGTTTCAATCTTATACCATAATTGCGCACCATTCATAGAAAGCACCAAGTTATTATCCTTAATAAATTGAGACGATTGGATTATGGCGGTCACAAATCATCAATCAACTTGATTCCTTCCATGTATCACGAATACTCAATTCAAAGGAACCCTAGTCATCACATATTAACAATAACATCTATAACATAATATGAATAACAAACTCAGCAGAAACATAACTTTAATTGAATTCACAAGTGTCATTGTTCACAGTGATTTCTGGTGAAACAACCGCTAGTCCTCCAAACTATCAAACAAGCGTTATGATTGTTGTTCAATTCCTTTGGTAACTTGCAGGATCGACTAGATTGGTCCTATGGGGTTATTGGTCGTTGGCATAAACTTAAAACGTTGGCTAACGTCCAAGGCTTATTTTTAGATATGTCTCAAGTGTATTCTGATTATGATATTTAATGAATTGACAATGTAATAAAACGAAGCAATATAAAGATGATTTGAACATACAAGACATAAAGACTTCGAATTGCAGAAAGTATGTAAGTGCAGGAATGCTTAAAGGATTTCTTGAATGTAAAAAACTTTCAAAATAAAGCATGAAGTGTAATAGACAGGGATTTAAAGGCAAGTATGTAAAAGCTTTCTGGAAAATAAGAACATTAAAGTAACAGTTTCAGAAAAGTAAAGAGTTTCGAAATGAAAGAAAAGCGTGTAAATGCAAAGAAAGTTAAATGACTTTGAACGTAAAAGATTTTAAATGACATTGATGTAAGATAAAGGTAAACTGGAAAGATAAAGATACATTATTGAAAGATAAAGGTGGTGCAATCATACGTACATCATTCGTGCATTCGTTTCCCTATCCATGTGGTATTTTGAATGTTACTGAATTTTAGTACAATAGATATGACACACTAAATCCTAACACTAAGACTTCTATTTATACTATTTCGACCATAACGGTCTGACTTATGAAATCTTGCCACGTTTCAGCCATGCAAAACGCTATGTTTATCTAGCTTCCACGTCTTCGAACCGTTTCCAGCGCGCGTTTTCTAACTTCCATTTATCCCGCTCACGTTTGAATTTCAAATATCTGAACTTCCTTTCGATTCGAACTCACTGCTCAACTCCACGCTACTATCACTTCAAGCTTCTACATATATCACCATATTCGCTCGAAACTCCTAGTTTCAATATATTTGTTCGAAGAGCTGATTCTTTCATTTCAAATCATGGCATTTGCCTCATTCCAATGAATACTAACATCATTTCATTTCGAGCTCGGTGACTCTATTCGAATCATAGATATCAAAATCTTGACCAACAAAATGCCCTTTAAAATATGTATTTGAATCTCTTTCGAGAAATACTTATTTTAAATATATCCACAAGATTTTGATGTGACCCTGAGTAATTATGACACTGTGTATGATTTCCATTACATCAGTCACGACGGCTCTTGGGTTTCCGAACCGCTTCAAAACAGTTACCACGGTATGGTGCGGTTATTAAAGACAATGATTATCTTTAAACATGCTTAATTCCAATGCTTACTTTACGCCACCTCTCACCGTATCCAACCCACGCTCTCCACGTCCCGACCTTAGTTGACGATCGTTTCAAATTCCTTACTATAAAACCCAACAGACTTAGTCTTTCTATTCTTTTTCCACACTCTGAACCTTTCTTCTTCTCTCTTTGTTGAAAAACCCTAAAATCTTAACAGCTTTCAACAATGTCTTCAACAACAACATCTCAGAAAAAGATTTCTAAGAAAAAGACCAAGAACACTGGAGCGATTCTGGAAAGCAAGGTTGACACTCACCAAGGCCAATCGGTACTCATTCCTCAAGGCATCTCGAAAGAACAAGAACTCCTGTACGCTTCCCAGGTATTAATCCCAACCAATGCCTCTGGAAAGAGATTTGCCCTAATGGGCCCTCTCATAGTTTTTGAGATCCTGAAGGATACTAGAACCATATTTCCTGTCTGTTATGATTATAAACCTTTGTTCAACACAATGGAAAACCCTAGATTAGACACCGATAATGTGAATAAACCCTCAAAAGACATAGAGACCCCCATGGCTCCCCCAAAGGACCCTTTCATTTTGGACTATGTGAAAAGCAATTTTAAACCATTTTGATCCTGTCCTACTGTTGATGTAGCGTACCAGAACTGGTTTGCTAAAGTAGAGGTTAAGAAAGCTCATCAGTGGGAGGAATTAGGTATTTACAACCTTATCAAATTATCGAAACTAGGCTTTACCTACAGCCATCCTCTACTATTTGCATCCCAGCTTACGGATAGTACCTACAACACTTTTCATCTTCGTGAGGAATGATCACCCTACATTTTTTGATATAGCTGCTATTACTGGATTATCACCACTAGGAGAAACATACATTCCTGATTCTGAGGAGCATTCGAGCATAATTGACTTCGACATCAAGTTAGCTAGCTTTTCCAAGTTTATCAGCCATTATCACACTGAAGGTGGTAGTGTTTCTGATGTTGAACACATTGCTTTCCTCACCCTCTGGCTATCAAGATCGTCTTCAGATCGCTCAAGTGGCTAGCAGGTTCATCCCTCTAGCAAGGGATTTACATGAAAATAGGAGGATTAACTTAAGTGAACTCCTATTAGTTGACCTATATGAAAGTTTGAGGTCAGTTGTTTCGAGCTTAAAATCCCATACTCCTAAGAATATCTTGCTAGCCGGTCCTTTCTGGTTGCTTCAGCTATGGCTTAATGCCATGTTCGAATCTTCACTTTCTACTGCTGACACCATTATTGAGCAAGACCCAGAAGTGATGGATCGAAATATTGAGGGCACGAGGTTAAGGAAACTAACTCCAAGTGATGACAAGGCTGATTTCCAGATTCTATTCTCTCAATACATTATGCTCTTTTCTAAGAAGCATAAGTTCGAAGAAACTATGGCGCCTTTCGCTTCGAGGAATTATGGACCATCATGGTTTACTATGCCTTTTTCGGAAGCTGCCAAGACTAAAGAAATCCAAGACATATGGAAAGCCTTTTTGCTCCCAAGACTAATTTCTTCAAGAATCACTCCAACCAAGAATCAAATCCTTCTATTCGCCTACCAACCCAACTTTGTCTCGAGACAATTTGGTTTATGCCAACTGATTCCTGAACCACTCTTTCAGACTCATGACTCCATTACCTCTGGTCGAACTTTCAAGGCTAGAGAAGCCAAACTTCAGCAAGAACAATATCAGGATTTTGCCCAATTTAAATTGATCTCTTTCGAACCATCTTATTTTGCATCCAAAGGTTTTCTGGATTGGTGGAGTAGATTCTACCAGTCTTGTATGTTTGACACTCTTATTATCGAAGAGAAACTAACTGCTGCATTCGATGTGCAGGTACATAAAAAGAAAGGTATATTCACTCACGCTCAAGAAATCAAAGCTTTTCAAACTTACTTCGAAACAACTTATGATCCTACACGCTTGGAGTCCACAGTATATCGAGCATCCCAAACCTTGAAGGAAAAGTTTACAGAAAAAATCTCTAAGTTTAGACTTCCTTCAGGACTGTCACCTGAGGATAGGTATAGGTTGGCATTCGAAATGCATCCACCTAAGTTTCCCAGCCTACCTACCTCAGAACTGGCTCTGGCTTGGTTTCCTCCATACCCTTGGTGGTTGACTTGCAAAGAGATGTTCAAATACAAATCTCAAAGGAAACTAAAGCCATCTGAGACTGTGACATGGGCTCGACACTGGCTCCATAATTTCCCAGGGCATCTTCGCTATGACCTTTCTGCCATGTCGATTCTTTCGAATGAAGGCGCAGTCGAATGCTTGGGAAATCCCAAATAAGTCTTTCTTACTTTATTTTAACATTACATCTTATGTGTTTCATTTTTCATTATCGAATAAAGACTGTTGCATCAAAGACCAAGGAAGGAAGTAGTTCTCGACAACTATCAAGCTAATGCCAATGTGCCCAAAGCAACTCCAACAATCACTCTGCAACAACAACAACAAACACTATTTGACTCCAACTCCAACCATTTCTTCAATTCCAACAACTACTCCGTCTCAAACAATCGCTCCAGAAGGTAAACAATTTATTCGGTATTTGAAATAGGCTTCGCTCATGCTCGAGATCTAACTTATGTTCGCACCATTTCGACTAATAAACTCCCACCAACTACTCCAAAGAAAGAAAACCTAGTACTAGTGGAAAGACTCTCAAGGTCGGGGAAAGTTCACCACAGTTTGAGAAAGAAACAAAAGAAAGATACTCAAAAGAGACTAACGCCTCGGACTTGATTCGTGGATGTTGCTCCCTCACCAAAATCAAAAATCCACCTACGACCTCCAACGTAATGTTGGAACACATAGACAAAGAACATATCCGCAGATAATCCACGGTGAATTCACTTGAATTTTGACAATGATTATTCGTACCTTAGTTATAAGTTTCTAATCTTTCTTTATTTGTGTAGGATGATTCAACTCCGATCCCAACTACTTGACTCCTCCCCCACAAACAATTGTTCGATCCATTCTTCTCCTCGTGGAGATTCAAGTCTAATGCGAGAATAAAGGCTCTTCTAATATGGCAATTCCAACCGAGCTTCAGCCGGATGACCAAGGTACTTCGCCTCCTCTCAAGGAGACCAAGCGATGCTTGAAGATGCTACGAAGTGCCTCAGAGACTTCTCACCGAATCTCCTCTCAAAGTCCCTCAGAGAGCGAAGGGCAATTCATCTGAAGAAGAAAACCAATACCTCCGTGAGAGCGAAGATTCAAGTGAGGAAGGATCCGAGGATGAAGAAGGAGAAGATGCTCAAGAAGGTTCGGCGAAGGGACGGAATCGATCTGTCAAGGTAAAGCAGGATAACATCGAGGTAGTGGACTTGATCGATGATGAAGAGGATGATGAAGCGACAAATAATGAAGGCGGTGATGTTCCCACTAATGAGCCAATGGAAGTTGAAATGGATGTCACTCCATTGCGTATGGAGCTTCGAGAATCTTCCAAATGCAGACGGTGAAGAGGTTAGCCCTCTTGAAACGAATCGACCCTATTGGGTATGAAAGCTAAACTAGCTCGAGAAACACTCCTCTCCTAAGGCTAATCTTTGGTTCGACCTCGACTCGGTGCCTTCGATGATAGGGTTGTACTTCTTCACAAGATTCAAAACAATCCTTGATGTGGATTTATTCAAGTGCTCAAAAGATAGTACAACCCGCTTTATGATGAAGGGCCTTCTCAATCAAGTCAATCTCACCCGCTCTCCGGAAGTTAGCACCATTTTGTTTGAACTTCAATCCTTGATCGATAACGTAATCGGATGTCTCCTTCAAAAGCGAATCCGGCAACAAAGTCCAAGAGAAGCGGTGCAATGGGCCTTATGAACATGCCTCAAAACTTGCTAAAGAAGTCAAGATCATGCCATGCATATCAAGCAAGCCAAAGTTGATTATGATCTTCGAGCTCAATCCATTCTTCAATGGGAGGAGCGATTCGTGCACTTCAACATAAAATTAAGGAAGCCCGGAAGAACAACTTGCATATGAGTCCAATACTTTTGGCAATCGATTCAAGAGCTTCTAAACAAAGGGCTTGCAGGCAGGCGGTGGCGGTGAAGAGGCTAAGTTGCTATGTTGGAAGGAGCCATTTACTCAAGACAAGCTTGAGTCTTTTAAGAATATCTTCGATCGATTAAGGAACAATACCCATTTCTGAAGCTTATTTATTTAAAGCTACCTTGTATTTTAGTTGAATGTTTATTTGTAACACTTGACAATGCCATTTTGGCAATTAATCTCACCATTCACCATTTTGGCATCTAGTTATATGTTTATAATTATGTTGCTAATATTCGAATCTCCTGCAGGCGTGGTTTATATTTCTTTAAATACTTCTCATTAACCTTTAGGATTCGTTTGTCATCTGCCAACTCTTCGATTTCATATGCATTGTTTGAAAATGTTTTCACTATTCGAAAAGGTCCTTCCCAATGAGGTGACCATTTACCTAATGCTTTATTTTTCTTGTCTATGGGCAATATAACTTTCCAAACTAAGTCATTAATACTGAATGTTTTACCTTTCACCCTTTTGTTATATGCCCTGGCCACTCTTTCCTTTTGCCTCATCAGGATTTCCAATGCGTGCAATCTAACCTCATCCAACTCAATTAATTCATTCATCATCATTTCCCAATATAATGAAGATGGGATTTCACTTTGTCTCGAATTGACCGATGTAGATGAATTTCTCTTGGTAAACCGCATCATGACCAAATGTTAATTGGAAAGGTGTAGTATTAGTAGCTTCTTTAGGGATGTTCTACAAGCCCATAATATTTGATCTAAAGTCTTATGCCAATTTCTTGGTTTTTACCAACATGCTTTTGATTAAACCTATTATTACTTTGTTGGTCGCTTGACCGATCATTTGCTTGAGCATAATATGGTGTCGATGTTAGCAACAAATCCTTCTCGGGCAAATGCTTGCATCTTTTACCGATAAACATGCATCCTTGGTCCGTGGTTATGCTCTCGCAATCAAACCTAGATGATATGTTTCGTATGAATTCGATGATAGCCTCTTGGTCTGCGACTACTAATGGTATTGCTTGATCCATTTGGTGAAATAGTCTATTCCTACCGGGATATATTTCGACCCTTAGATGAAGCAGAATTGATTTCTCCTATTAAATCTAAGGCCCATCCTCTAAAGGGCCATGGTTTAATGATTGAATGCAACTCACTTGCAGGAGCATGTTGAATTCCTGCATGTTTCTGGCATTCTTCACATCCTTTGGCAAAATCTATACAATCTTTGAGCATCTTGGGCGGTACATACCATATCGAAATAGCAGCCACTTCATTTTATGGCCTGCTTGATGTGCCCCACATGCCCCATTGTGGACTTCTGATAGTGCTAGATATGCCTCACTTTCTCCCAAGCATGTTAGTAACACGCCTTCTTGGGTCTTCTTGAACAATTCATTTCCCATAAGAACATATGACAATGCTCTATATTTTATTTTTCTATCCACATTCAATGTTGGATTTTCTAAATACCTTATTAATGGATTTCGCCAGTCTGTATCTGCCAAAGTGTTTATGGCTAATACTTCGAACCTATCTTTATCACCATAACTTAATTTAATGTTTTCCAGATCTGATGGTGTAAGCCTAGTAGCCATGACTCTTCCTCTTATTTCGATCAAGTCCTCAAAGTTTTTGGCAGAAACTTTATATCCTGAAGCCAATTGTGCTAGGTCATTTGCTTCTTGATTTTCTATTCTTGGTATGTGCTGAATATCCATGTATTCGAATTTTTTGAGTAGCCTATTAACTATGACAAAGTATGTCATCAGATTCTCTTTTATGCATTTATATTCCTTCCTTATCTGCTTGACCACTAACTCTGAATCACCTTTGATTTCGACTCTAGTTGCCCCCAATTCCAACAAAGCTTCAAGTCCAACAATGAGCGCTTCGTATTGACCGTTGTTCGAACAACGAGACCGTCTAATTTATACTTGAATTTTGTTGGAATTCTCAGAGAAATTATGAGAACTCCAACACCACTGCCCTTTCTATGGGTCGAACCATCAAAGTATAGCTTCCAAGGTTTCATTTCGACATAACCCATGACGGTCGATCGACCGATGAATGGTCCACAATAAAATCGAAACTACTTGGCCTTTCACGACTCTTAAAGGCATGAAAGTCAAAGCATATTCTGTCAAAGCCAACGCCCATTTACCAATTCGCTATGCATTATTGGCTTGGAAAGCATGTGTAATAACATCGAAATGAGATGAAACATAAACATCAACGGGTTTTATATAATACTTGAGTTTCATACAAGAAAAGTATAAACAAAGACACAACTTTTCTATATTACTATATCTAGTTTACGCATCATTCAACACCTACTTAAATAATATATGGCTCTTCGATGCCATTCGTCTTCTGTACTAACATACTACCTATAGTAAGTTAGACCGATATGTACAATCTCATGGGTTTTCCCCATGAAGGTGGAGACAAGATCGGAGGTTGAGATAGATATCTTTTAATCTTATCGAAGGCCTCTGTGCTCGCTCCATTGAAGGCTTGGCCTTGCTTTAAGAAGTAGTGGAGAAAACTTGAGTTTTTCCACTTAGATTCGAGATGAATCTTCTCGGAAATTAATCTTCCCAGGATTGTAACTCCTTTTTCGATGTGGGGCTTTAGTCTCCATGATGGCTTTGGTCTTGTTACGGTTAATCTCAATTCCTTTTTATGAACCACAAAGCCGGAAATCTCACTGCACAAAAATGCACACTTAAGGGATTCATTTTAAGCCATGTTTTCTCATCCTTGCGAATGATTGGCTCAAATGATCACGAGATGATTTTCTGCGGATATAGATTTGATGACTATATCATCAATGTACACTGCATAAATGTCTCAATGAAATCATGAAATATGGAGTTCATTGCTCTTTGTAAGTTGTGACATTTTTTAAACCAAAAGGCATCACTACCCATTCATAGGTGCCTAAGGCTCTGGGCAGCGAAATCTCTTAGCAACATCTTCTTCAATAAAAATTTGATTATAACGAGTATCCATCTAGCATACTTAGGTATTCGAATCTGCCAGAATCTATTAACATTTCCACGGGCATAGAGTATTGATCTTTGAGGTTGCGTGTTTAGATCCCTAAAGTCATGATTCTTAATGAACCATTTTTCTTAATAACGGTACTATATTTGCTAACCATTCGACATACCTTGTGGTTACGATGAATTTGCAGAAGCAACCTCTCGACCTCTACTTTGATCTTCGTGAGCTTCTTTGCGCGAACCTCACAGGAGTCTGCTTGATGGGCTTCTTGCCATCCTTAATTGGAAGTCTATGCTCACTAACTCTCTTTTTAAACCGGGCATTTCGTCATAGTCCATGCAAAGCAATCTTTGTTACATTTGAGGACTTGATCACCTTTGTTTGAGGTTTGGGGTGAGTTTGGCGCTTATGTAGGTGATCCTTTTTGTGTTGAAATCCCCCAAATCCACTTCTTCAAGTGGGTCCTGTGCCATCATCTTAGCACTTGAGTTTGTTGGATCCTTCTCGAAGCCCAAGGGTTCTGTATCATAAATGGCATCAAGCCTTTGATCTATTCTATTCTCGTCACAGGGTGAATCTTTTGGTCCATTCCCTTCGAGTTCGTTTACTTTAAGCATATGTTCTATTGCGACCTCAAGCCGCTTTCTCTTCATTCTCAGCCATATAGGCCGAAATCCTTTCGAAGAAAGAAGATTCAGTCATGGGCAGGGTCTTCGAACTCCCAGCCTGGTGGCCGTCTTTGCGAAGTGCCTGCGCCTTCTTCATCACCCTTAATGATTTTCCTATCCCAATACATGCCATCATGGCGGGTCATATAGTAATGTACATCCCTTGTTTCATTCGAGTTCATCACTTGGGGTGCGAGGGAGCTATTACGGCGGATACTTGTCATAATTCCTCTTGTTAACTAGATTGTTGTTGTCATAAAGTAGCTCGTCGCTCGATGTTCTTTACTATCCCATCCTCTCTCCACAGGACTAACCTTTGGTGCATCGGCGAAGGGGCGCCCTACGCCATGAATCCATTTCTTCCCAATAGCAAGTTATAATTTGCCTTGGCCCGATCACCATGAACATGGTGGGTGCTGACTTGATCCGACAGATTAACTCCACTTTTTACTCCCAGCGTTTGTCCTACCTTCCTTCATAGTTAGATAAAACCATGTTGTGAGGTCTAACATCACCGTCTTGAATGCCTAACTTTTGCATGAATTTAGGCATCGATTGATTATGCGCCCGTCTACTAAGACCTTGTTCACCCGTAGGCTCACGCCTTTGCTCGAATGAGCAGTGGCTTTAAATGATTCTTCATTGTGGGATGCGGGTGTTCGAAGAATGCGTTACGCTCTTATTGCGCCATTATCCATTACGTAATAATGGTGATGCATGTTTCATCGAATCAATGGTGTCTTCTTCTTCTGTTCTTGATTTGGTCTCACAGCCAAATCGGATGGTAATCTGATACCACATTGCAATTTAGATTTAATGAGGATTCTCCTTCGATTCGAGTTATCGTCGATATCCTCGTCTTCTTACGGACTCGGTGTATTCTTTTGATTCATCGGTTTTGTTTCAAAAAAGCCTCGCTAGCGGAGGTTTGTCTTGAGTTGCTTATTTGTTGTTGGTTGATTGGTGCTTGGCGCCTCTTTTTGTTAGTCGGCGCTCCTTTATGCGCTAAACCTTCCTCTCGACCTTTCGATTCCGTTCTTTGCTTCGCCATTGGGATCTTGACATGGGGTTTTACCTTTATAATTTCGACCTCATTTCCTCCCTCTTTCGTGTTGAATTGTCTCGGTATACCATGGCATGGCGTGCATTTCGTTCATTGCCTCCCCGACTATCTTTTCCTTTGTTGGTTTTGACTTGCATCCATCTATTGTGGTACTGCGAGGATTTTAAATGTCACCCTTGAGCACCCTTTGGATATGGGCTATCGGGCTTTCGTTGTTGTGACTACCATCGAAGCGACTCATTTGACCAATTTCCTTATGATTCGGCATGGGGCGAAAGGAATCGTTTTGAATGCTCGACCATGTTACGGTCATATCTTCTGAACATCTTGGGCAAATCAAGCACTTTGTTGCCTTTGTGACGAACTAAAACTCCAACAAACTCTCACCGACTCTAGGATAACATTTGAACAATTGGTTATCTTGGCGTAATTTACTCGATTCGAGCCCTTTGCTTCGTTCGAACTCCATGGCAATCCTCTCATTGCATATGATCTTGCATCTTGGACAAAGCATCATTTCGTTTTCCTTGTGTACGGCATGAGATATTGTTTTAGGCTAGTATCTGCTGATAACCATCTTCCATTTGTATTTCTCTTTTCAAGGTATCTTTCAACTTCCTGCATCTCGAGCGGGGTCTCCATGTCCACCATATTGGCGTCTACATCTTCCTTTTCTCGACCTCATCTCCCCATCCCGATGGTTTAATTTCTTCAATTCGAATCTTTGCACTATCGGGGCGAGTATTTCACGGATAATCAAATTTTCCTTTGGGTTCCCTAAAGTGTCCCATTTTCTCCTTATGAAGCCCCCATTTCTATCTTCCCTATTGTATCATCATCTCCCCATCAGTGGGCAGCGTCTTCGATTTGGATTTTCGAACTCTGCGGGCGTAATACTTTACGGATAGTCGAACTTCCTGGGTTCACCCAAGGTATCCCAAATCTCTTTTGGGGAAAGCATTACATGTCGAACCTTTTCGGTTTGAGCCTCGGGCCTTGATGCTTTGTGTCAATCTCATTTGGTTTTCACGACCCTCGTGCTTTGGATTCCTTTTGAAACGACTGGGCGGTTTGATCGAAGGCTCCGGTGGTTTGTGGACTTCTTGATAACTCCATTGTTGACTTGACCAAAACCCACTTTCACTCTCGGTGCTTTCTTCTTTCAATGTAGTGGCCCTTGGTGCTTCCACCATATTGATTTCCCAGGCTCGAAGGCTCGGAGTAGTTGGTGTCTGCAATATCCAGAGGGTCCTCATCCACCTTCATTTTTGGTTTATCAGCAAACCTTAATCTGCCCTCTTTAATTGCATTTTGAATCAAGTCCCTGAAAAGAAAACACTGTGAGGTTTTGTGGCCTAGGAAACTATGATATTTACAAAATCCTCTCTTCTTTCTTTGATCTAAAGGAGGTATTTTGACATTTGGTGGCACAATTAACTGGCCATCTTTCACTAGTAAATCGAACATTTCGTCACACTTTGTTATATCGAAGGTATACACCTTATTTGGAAACTTGTCATTTTTCTCATTTTCAACAATTTCTTTCCCTTTCGTGGGGACTAGGAGTTTACAAGAGTAAGGTGGAGCCTGTTTCAATTTAGTGAGATCTATTTCGACCTCTTCGAATTCGGGGTAGTCTTCACCTTCCTCCGTTTCGACATAGGAGACTCTTTCCTTCTTATTACTTTTAAAAGCCCTGGCCTTTTCGGCCTTTAGTCTTTCGACTTGTCGAACCCTATCTGCTAACTGAGCCATATCCCTCAGGTATTGTGTGTCTAATTTCTTTCGAATAGAATAGTCCAGGCCACCAGCGGCCATTTCGACTAACTCATGTTCAGGGACTACTGTGAAACATCTAGATTTCAAGAGTCTGAACCTATTTAAGTATTCATCTATAGGTTCAGTAAACTTCCTCTTAACACTTGCTAATTCCTTTAGACTTATCTTGGATTGTCCCATATAGGCATTCATGAAACAACCTTTCTAAGAGGGTCCGGTATCTATGGATCCGGGGTAAAGTAGTGAACCATGTGAAAGCATTTTTGTAAGGGAACTTGGGAAATATTTAATCCTAAGGTTCTCGTTATTTGCTAAGTCTCGCCTCGATTAAATACCTAGCTATGTGTTCGACCGTTGATTCATTGGTATCTCCAAACTTTGTAAATTTAGGGATCTTGTATCCTCTAGGCAAATCGATTATGGATTACATGATGCGCTATGGGGCGTAATTTGGTCTTCTAATTCTGTATTAACACGTTTTGGGCCATGATCCTTTCTATCATGGTGGTTAGGTTATTTCGTCGGGATGTTGTCATTCGAATTCCATGGACAACCGCATGGCATCTTGGTTTCGACCTACCATGACAACTCTTACGGGTTGTTCCTCACGCTTGGGACTTCTAGTCTTTCGACCCTTGCCCGGTTCCATGATTCCTCTTTGTGGTTCTTCTCGAATCTTTGGGGCCTCAAATCTTTCAATCCTTCTGGTGGTTCTATCAATCCCTTTGTGGTTCTTCTCGAATCACGGGATATCTACCCTTTGTGCTCTTGCCCCGGGTTAACTCCTCTCGGCTGGCCTATAAGGTGGGTCATCAACAACTTTGTTCTATGATAGGTGCGTTCGCTCGAACCAATGCAGTTACGCCTCGCCTTTCGGTGGGCGAAGAAATCTACTATTCGACTCGTATTGTCGGCGTTCTCTCGGTTTATCACGATCCGTTTTGAACTATTGGGGCAAAGATTTCTGCATAGTTTGTGCTAATATTCCTATCATGTTATGGTTACTATCATCCATTAAGCGCCTAAAAGCCATTTGATTTTACGTGGTTAAGATGGGCGCGTACCATAACCTCGACCTTAGTTGTTGTCATAAATTGATTAGCCCGAACGACCCTAAGTGTGGTGATGCGTTCGGCGTCGAAGTTTGCAACTGCCATAAAGGATGTTGGCATTCCATCTTACGGGTCTAATCTTGTCGGCCCAGAATGGTCTAGTTGGTGGTGGGGTAGCAAAATGGGTTTGTGCTCGATGGTGGAATGAATCCCCGGGATACCCGGTGGTTCTGTACCACCTAGGATCGAATTGTTTGTTAGCGAGCCACTCGTTCCATTCGTGGCCATATTATTTGTGGAAGGCGCATCATTGTGCGTTCAAAGGGATCGCTGGGCGTCCCTATCGAAGCAGATGCATTAGTGCTGTTCCATGTGGGGCATTTGTTCCCTTGTGGGTTATTTGGATCGACATCCTATTACTTGATTTCTTCTAGGTAAGGGTTGGTTACTATTAGTTATTCTACCACTCTAAGGTTCATATACTAATGAACTTTGTTTACGAGAAAGAACCTTTTAACATTAAATTAAGTATGTTAACTTTAATTAGCAACAACCAATCTCTGTCCCACTGGGCGTGCCAATTTGTTCACAGTGATTTCTGGTGAAACAACCGCTAGTCCTCCAAACTATCAAACAAGCGTTATGATTGTTGTTCAATTCCTTTGGTAACTTGCGGGATCGACTAGATTGATCCTATGGGGTTATTGTCGTTGGCATAAACTTAAAGCGTTGGCTAACGTCCAAGGCTTATTTTAGATATGTCTCAAGTGTATTACGATTATGATATTTAATGAATTGACAATGTAATAAAGCGAAGCAATATAAAGATGATTTGAACATACAAGACATAAAGACTTGAATTGAGAAAGTATGTAAGTGCGGGAATGCTTAAAGGATTTCTTGAATGTAAAAACTTTCAAAATAAAGCATGAAGTGTAATAGACGAGGATTTAAAGGCAAGTATGTAAAAGCTTTCGGAAAATAAGAACATTAAAGTATGATTTCGAGAAAAGTAAAGAGTTTGAAATGAAAGAAAAGCGTGTAAATGCAAAGAAAGTTAAATGACTTTGAGCGTAAAAGATTTTAAATGACATTGATGTAAGATAAAGGTAAAGCGGAAAGATAAAGATACATTATTGAAAGATAAAGGTGGTGCAATCATCGTACATCATTCGTGCATTCGTTTCCTATCCATGTGGTATTTTGAATATTCTTGAATTTTAGTACAATAGATATGACACACGAAATCCTAACACTAAGACTTCTATTTATACTATTTAGACCATAGCAGTCGACTTATGAAATCTTGCCACGTTTGACCATGCAAAAGCGCTATGTTTATCTAGCTTCCGTCTTGAACCGTTTCGGTAGCGCGTTTTCTAACTTCCATTTATCCGCTCACGTTTGAATTTCAAATATCGAGCGCCTTCGATTCGAACTCTTGCTCGACTCCACGCTACTATCACTTGAAGCTCCTTCTACATATATCATCATATTCGCTACTCGAAACTCCTAGTTTCAATATATTTGTTCGAAGAGCTGATTCTTTCATTTCAAATCATGGCATTTGCCTCATTCCAATGAATACTAACATCATTTCATTTCGAGCTCAGTGACTCCTATTCGAATCATAGATATCAAAATCTTCAGCCAACAGTCATACAATTCGAACATTAAACTATTCATGTATATATACCACTCATATTATTATTATAATGTTAACAAGGACTTTTACATAATGCCCATCCTTTCTACATGGACAACAAATGTCTTGGGCGGTAAACCTTTAGTTAACGGATCCTCTATCATTAAATTTGTACCAATATGTTCAAATGGCACCTTTTGTTTATGCACTTCTTCTTTCACTGATAAGTATTTCAATTCCATGTGTTTAGCACCTTTGGAATATTTATCATTCTTAGAGAACAAGACGGCTGCAGAATTATCACAGTAAACCCTTAGCGGCCTAGCTATACTGTCGACAATGCCAAGCCCTAAGGTGAGGTTCCGCAACCACAATGATTGAATTGTGGCCTCAAAGCATGCCACAAATTCTGCCTCCATAGTAGAAGTGGCAATGATGGACTGCTTTCCACTCTTCCATGATATTGCTCCTCCATCCAGAAGAAAAATGTATCCAAATATGGATTTTCTAGAGTCCACACATCCTGCAAAGTCTGAATCTGAGTAGCCAACCACTTCAAGGTGATCTGATCTTCTATAAGTGAGCATAAAATCTTTGGTTCCTTGTAAGTACCTAAGAACTTTCTTTGCAGCTCTCCAATGATCCATTCCAGGATTACTTTGATATCGACCCAACATGCCAACGACAAAACTAATTTCCGGTCGGGTACAGGTTTGGGCATACATCAAGCTTCCAACCACTAACGTTTAGGGAATCGACTCCATTTCTTTTCGTTCTAATTCATTTTTGGGACATTGAATTTGACTAAACTTGTCCCCTTTCTGAATATGAACTATTCCTGCAGAGCATTTATCCGTTCTAAATCTCTCTAATATTTTATTTATATAACCATTTTGAGACAATCTCAATAGTCCTTGTGATCTGTTACAAAATATTTCTACTCCTATCACATATGATGTCTCACCCATGTCCTTCATTTCAAATTTATTGGAGAGAAACTTCTTTACATCATGTAACAAGGCAAAATCATTGGCAGTAAGTAATATATCATCGACATATAAGACCAAAATGATGAATTTGCTCTCACTGACCTTCATATAGATACACTGATCTACGGTGTTCTCTACAAAACCATATGACAAAATATTATTGTTAAACTTAAGATGCCATTGTCGGGAATCTTGCTTTAGTCCATATATTGACTTCTTCCTCTAAGTCACCATTTAGAAAGGCGGTCTTCAAATCCATTTGGTGAAGCTCTAAGTCATAATGAGCCACCAAATCCAAAATAATTCTCAAAGAGTCCTTCTTTGGAACAGGACAAAAGGTTTCTTTGTAGTCAATACCATCCTTTTGAGTGAAACCTTTGGCGACAAGTCTAGCTTTATACCTTTCAATGTTGCCTTTCGAGTCTCGTTTGGTCTTAAAGACCCACTTACAACCAACTCTTTTTGAACCTTTAGCCAACTCAACTAGATCCTATACATTATTGTCACCCATTGATTTTAACTCTTCTTTCATAGCATTGATCCAATCTTCATAATTGTCACTTTCCATGGCTTATTTTAATGAAACTGGATCCTCATCAATGCTCAAGTCACATTCATGTTCAAGTGAATAAATGACATAATCTTTTGAAATAGTTGGTATTCTTTTCCTTTCAAACCTTCTTACTGCTATTTCTTGTGTTTCTTCAATCACTTGTTCTTGCTCATTTGTGACTTGTACATTGTCAACTGGTTCGTCAACTATATGTTTATTTTGTGGATCTTGAATATTAGTTTATTGTCTATGTAGGTTATATGGAGGTACCACAACCAAAGGGACAACAACCTGAGAAGATTCTTTAGGTGAAGAAGATTTTCCACGAGTCTCCATAATATCCACTTTACATGATTTCTCACTCCCACTAAACTGACCATTTTCAATTAACCGAGCATTACCAAACTCAATTACTCTCGTACTATGATCAGGACAATAAAATCTATACCCCTTTGATTTTTCAGGATACCCAATGAAAAAGCCACTAATCATTATTGCATCAAGTTTCTTTTCATATGGATTATACACCCTTACTTCAGCTTAGTATCCCCAAACATGAAGATGCCTTAAACTAGGTTTTCTTCCTGTCCATAGAGGAGTCTTAGGAACTACCTTACTAGGAATCCTATTAATCAAATACGCAGCGATCCTTAATGCGTAGGTCCACAATGATAATGGTACATTACTATAATTTAACATTGACCTAACCATGTTCATGGGAGTACGATTCCGCTTCTCAGCCACACCATTTTGTTGTGGTGTGTCTGGCATAGTATATTGTGCACATATGCCACGACTTTCGAGAAACTTTGCAAATGGACCTGGACATTGTCCCTTCTCATTATATTTTCCATAATATTCACCACCTCTATCAGACCTCACTATCTTTACTTTTCTATCTAATTGCCTTTCCACCTCATCAATGAATACCTTTAGCATGTCAACTGATTGAGATTTTTCATGCAATAAATATAAGTAGCAATAACGTGGAGAAGTCGTCAATAAAAGTGATAAAATACTTTTCTCCTCCCCAAGAAGGGACCACAAATATTAGTGTGTCAATTCAAGGAGTTCACTGCTTCTTGTAGATGAATTCTTAGATATTTGTTTGGAGTGTTTTCCTTTAATGCAATACAAACATATATTCTAGTCACCAAAATCTAATTGAGGTAATATTTCACCTTTCATTAACCTCATTACCCTTTCTTTAGATATGTGACCTAACCTTTGATGCCACAAATAAGCAGAACTCTCATTATTTGTACTTCGCTTACTACCAACAACATGTTCAATATTAAACAAGGATTTTTTAAAATTAACATCAAGATTAAAACGATATAAACCATCAACTAAAATACCAGAACCGTAATTGTATGAATCTTTGAACAAAGTAAATACACTATTTCCAATCTTATAATTAAAATTCAACCCATCCAACTTTGCAACAGAAACTAAATTCCTAGCACATCCATGTACATAAATACAACTTTTCAGATCTATATGATATCCAGTATCCAAGACCAATCTATACGTACCAATTCCCTCTATTTGTGCCTTCAATCTGTTTCCCATGTAAAAAAACTGTTCACTTCCTTTTATGGTTTGGATCGAAAGGAATCCCTGCATAATATGTGACACATGAGTAGTCGCACCTGAATCAAGACACCAAGTATTATTTGGTACTTCAATAAGATTTGATTCGAAATTTATGGAAACATAAAACATATCTTTCTTTTCGAACCACATCTTCCTTTTAGGACAATCCTTTTTGAAGTGTCTGTTCTCTTTGCATAAATAGCACTTCTTTTCTTTTTGGACTCCTCCCTCATTAACCTTTAAAAGAGCTTTGCCCTTCTTTTTGTCCTTCTTGTCGGGCTTGACCTTACTGCAACTGGCTCCATCATGAGTCGTTAGATGAACAAAATGATCTTTCATCTTCTTTAGCCCCCCTTATTCTTTAACTAACATGACCTTAATTTCTTGAAAGTTCCATTTTTCTTTGATGGTGTTGTAATTCACCTGGAACTGTCCAAACTCAAGAGAAAGCGAGTTAATTATAAACTGTACAAGAAAAGATTCATTCACATCCATACCTAAGGACTTCAACTTTGCCGCCAAATTTCCCATTTGAGTAACATGATCATGAATGGGTTAAGACCATTCAAACTTTTTAGTCGTCAACTCACTCATCAATTCCCCACAACATATTTGTCAGTGATTTCATAATTTGAATACTCTTTAACATTTTTCATAAATTCCCTTGCATTTTCAGTGTTGGGTATAAATGGCTTAACATTTTCAACCATCGTCATTCTCATTAAGTTCAAAGACAACCTGTTGGACCTTTCCCAAGCCTCGAAAAGAGACTTATCATCTTCTGTACTGTCCTCCGCAACGGCTGCGGCTTTTCCTCCATTATCAATGTCTTGTCCAAGTCCATAACACCCAGTTGGAACCGAATCTTTTTAGACCAATCAGCATAGTTTAGCCCATTGAACTTTGTCATTGCATTGCCCAAAGCAAACATATTAGTATCAACTGCAAATATTTAAAACACGCTCATTCGTTAATGCTTTGAATAAATTTCATAGATTCAAACTAATTATTTTTAAACATGTATCTAAATTCACCTTTGGATGACACATAAATACATTTCAATAAAATAACATGCATGTCTATCTTTGGATATACAAACAACAAATATGTTAATAAACATTTTAATTTCATTAATTATAAGTCATGATCCATCTTTAGATGATCTATTTATATCTTATAATATTACCTTTATTGCATCCAAATTAAAATTCTATTTACATAGGTTTAAAATTGTAAACTTTAATGAATTTGACCACTTTGGTGAATAACAAATTCTTAATATAATATTTCCAGAACAATAAATACTTCTCAATATGATAAATTATATACTGTATAAAACAGTAGCATTTAAACAAAAATTAACAGAGCAATTCAGCAAGTTAATTAAATTAAAATATGCATATTGAAAAAGTAACACAACCATTAAGAAATTATATGTTATGTGCAAAGCTCATCTACATACCCACATACAAATATATCAATTATATTTAATATTTAATTGAACTACAACAACTAACATATTCATAATAATTGTATTGATGTGAGGGTGCAACGTTTTGATTAAAAATAAGGAACATTCATTACGTTCAACAATGCATATAAACAAAATTCAATTTTAAAGAAAACATATTTTACCCATATGCCATTGTTACGTAATACATATACGTTATACATATAAATGATATTTCATAAAACATGTTCTCATACAGTAAATAATGATATAAATCAACACCGGAAATTAGTGTTCATATCAATCAGTCAACACCGGAAAATTATAATACCGATAACTACGCTCTGATATTAACTATAAGAAGATTTTATATTTTGGATCTTGATATTATGATTTTCACGGTGTTTTAATTTCTATAATAAACAGTAAAAACATATCCGGGTCCATATCGATGATTCTTGTTTTTAATTGTTCTCTCCTCTCTTCCTTCTTCCTTATGTGTACCTTTGATGATGAAGATACTTTTGTATTTGTGAGAAAATGAGAAGGAAAAAGAAAAGTTGGTGTTGATTGTCTGAAGATATCCTTTTATAGACACTTTATTCCAACAATCATATTCTATCCTCAGAGTCGTGTCCCAACAATTATGAAGAGAAAGAAGAGGGATTTGAATTTTGAAATTCAAAATTAAACCCCATTGACTTAATTATCCATCTACCAAAATAATCATCGCATTTAAGTGTTTTTTATTTAAACCAAATATTATTTACATGAGTCACACCAAATTAATTATTAATTAATCCAACACCGTGGTCCTAGTTACCATGACCCAAGGTTGATCTTGAGCACTAGGGATGACAATAAAATCTATTTAAGAGAAATTCATCTAATTCATGCATTAAATTATTCATCCAATTCATCCATCATAAAAAAGGAGTAGTTAATAAATTGAATTCAATGCATCTATTTAAAGTTATGGATGCATGAATTCAATCCGTTCAACAAAATCTAAAAATCCATTGGATTGTCTAATTTTTTCTTTTAAAACTAATAGATAGTATATATAACCTCTCTGATTTAAACAATAACAAACATATTCACTATTTTTTTTTTGTTTAATTCTCTATAAGAAGATGAATGAGGAACAAAATCATATCTTATTTTAAAAAGAAATGAGTATTATGATACCCTGGTGGTTCAGTATTTTGATATAATAATATTATAATTTATTTTTGAAAAAGATCATAGTTTGTATATAATTACCGTAGATATGTTGGCTTTTGTGATTTTTATAAAATATCACTGATCTAAGTCAGTTTATCATGATATTTTACAAAATATAAAATCTGAACATATCAAATACCAAGTATGTATTCTGTTTTTTTCTAATTTCATAAAATAGAGTTTTAAGTTTAAAAAATTCTAATCAATATGAAAACACGTACGTAATTACGTTAAAAATTAGACCTCGCGTAAACTAACGACTAACAAATATTATTAAGTTTCTTGATAGCAAATCTCTTTTATTTACAAACAAAATAAAAATACATTTAATAAAAAACAAAATGTTTAAGGTATTTTAATTTAATCAATACAGTACATTTAAAGTTTGACTATTAAATATGCACGAGACCTGATTCAATATAGACTGTGGACAGTGGGGGCTAAAAATAAGGATTTTATCAATCCATTTTTCATATTGCCAAATAAATATACGTTTTGAAAACTTACAATATGTTTTAGAGATTAAAGAAAGGTGTGTATTCAAAGATTAATTAAAAAATTCGCAGTTAAGAAAAAATGTTTTAGAGAATTAAAAAATTCTAAAATTTATAAAATATTTAAATTAGTTTAATGGACGGATTCATTAAAAAGATATTAATGGATAGATTTGATGGATTTTATCTTTCATGGGTGGATTGGATTGAATTTTTTTAAATTTTTTTTAATGGATCGTTAATGAATTATTTTGATTCATCCATTAACAATTCAATTCATATCTATCTAATCCATCCATTTTGTTACCCCTACTGAATACGGTAGAAAATATATGGTCTACTATGTGCTTGTGTGATAGCCAAGAAGCTGAGTGGGAATGTCCAGATAGGTATGGACGAGGTCTCTAATCATTGGAAGAGTCTTAGTTTTGAGGATGACGGAAAAATGAAAAGTGATAAATCTAATATCTTCATCCTTACCGAATGGGAAGCAATACAAGCGAGATTTTTGAGAGTCGATGACGTCACGAAACTCTAAATCAAAGAAGAGTTAAGAAAAATTGTGTTCCCGGAGACCACAGATTTGAAACCACCCTTTCAATCGATAAAAATAAAAGGTGCACCGAAAAAGTTGAAACCTACACCGGCCGACAATTCTACTACGAGAAATCCTTCGTATTATGAACATGTTGACAAGGTATTTCCCGACTCACCTACACCAAAATCTCAGAAAGCAAACCACCGCCTACACCGCCTCCATAAAAAATATCATTCATCGATCACATGCCGGTTTTCATGCACAAATACGTTGAAAGGATCGTGAATATGGCCGGTGATAGTAATTGTGGCTTTCGAGCAATATCTTATTTGCTAGGTAGCCGTGAAGATTATTATAATATTGTGCGAGACACTTTGATCACAGAGTTGACGGAACATACAGAGTTGTACACACGTGTGTTCGGGAGTAAGGAAAAGGTTGAGGAAATACATCATGCACTAGTACCTGTTAAGGTTGGATGTGCACCGGGGGAGAAATGGATGTGGTTCCCTGAAATGGGTCATCTCATAGCAAGTGTGTACGAGAGGGTGTGTATTAATCTTACTCGATACTGTTTTTCAGAGACATATTTTCCTCTGTGCACTGCTCCTGCACGAAATCCCATTGATCGTATCATTTGTGTTGGGTGGATTTCAAATCCACGACATTTTATTCAAGTCTACTTGAAACCGGGATGCCCGATACCACCGACATCACCAGAGTGGGCGCTTCATTTCACAGAAGCATCGGAGACATGGCCGGACAATTTCATGGAAAGGATACAAGAATACAACAAGTTGAGAGAAATAGATATAGAAATAAATAGGGAAAAGTCGAAAGGGGTGGCACCAATGGATTTATCTGGCGACACTTTTTTTGGTCTTTCAAGTAGTATAGGTAACATTGTAATGTTAACTTAATTTTGATAATGTATTATGATGTGGAAATATATTCATTTTTGTAATTTGACCATTTGTCAAAAATTTGAATATATGAGATTTTGAAGTTACATGTTGTTTATGTTCTGTTCTGGTTTTTCAGTCCCAGGGCATTTACCGGAAGTTTACTTCCGATTATGGTCTTAAGTATGAAACCAGAATTTAACTTCCGATTTTATCACTGACACAAAGATAGGATTTCTATGGTCCATGTTTACATCCTTCTACTATAAAAACACCCCTCCTCTTATATTTTTCCATACAACAAAATAAAAAATCAGAAATGGACATGAAATTGAACATCAAATGGGTTGCAGAAATTGTCCATTTTCCGGCGACGAACCGTCTCGCGAATTCAAGATCACGGTGTACACCCCAATTGAAGAGGTACGTGAAACTTTGCAGGAACTTGTTCCTTACGGAGACAGTCGAAAGGTAGAGAAGATCGAGTATCGATCGCCATCACTCGACAATGAAGGGAATCTGCACTTCATGAACCATGAATTGAAGAACGACGACGATTTACAGGCTATATGGTCGACTTATCGAAGTTTTCAGGAGAAAGTTCCAATCAAGCTAGATGTGATTTTATCAAGAATCGTCGATGACATTATGAGGATGCTGCAACGTCCCTCAGGCTATTGATTTGTAATGTTCGATTTATGTTTAACTTTCAGCTTGTATTTGCTACGTTTATGTATCTCTATGTTAGACAATGAAATGAAAAATTCTGTATTTCTGTTATGAACGAAACTAGAAATATAGTTACGGTTATCGTCTGGAAGTTAACTTCCGAGTACACGCCAGTGATCACTTCTCACGATTGTATTTTGTCCGAGTGTGCGAACTCATAATTTCTCCAGGCTAGAGTATGCTTTCCCAATGAAACACACTCAAAACATAACTCGGACAAGTCAAAGTATTGTTGGTTCCATAAGAGCCATGGACATGTTACTAAAGATTTCATTCACCTTAAGGATGCGATTGAGATCCTCGTCAAGGACGGGCACCTGAAGTAGTACAAGAAAAGAGTCCCCGACGAGGCTGAACCTTCCTTCTACTTTGCAACACACAACACATGGGAGACTTTCCCCTCTGTTATGATTATATTGGATGGGGGATTCAACAAACTCATTGTGAGTTGATAAAAAGAAAATTTGAGGAACTTATCAGCGCGAGCTAAAGCTAAAATTCCATCCTCAACAAGTGTCGGGAAGCTTAATCTATATCACGGTCTACCGCGAGGATCTTCCTAGTGGATCCCCCCCAACTCCAAGATCCCTTTGCTCGTGAGATCACGAATGGAGAACTTTGACATGTGCCGCATACTAGTAGACTAGGGAAGCTCAGTCAACATCATGTACTCTCAGTTATTCCAGACCTTGCAGCTAGACGAAAAAATCCGACACCCTATGTGGGCTCTGATATACAAGGCTTCAATAGTGTGACCACTAAGTTGTGGGGTTATGTTGAACCGATTATCATTTTCAGAGCATTTGACACCGGCAGATCGATTAAAATTCAATTCCTGGTGATAGACTTCCCATCTCTATACCAGTGCATCTTGGGAAGGCTAACTCAATATAAACTGATCGTTTTGCCCTCCATCGTTCATTTGAAGATGAAGTATTACATGCCTAAGGGACCCGTAGCCATTTTTCTTTGAGATATAGAAGTTGTGACGAGATGATTTGAAGTGGCCTCAAAGGCTCACAACGTCGTCAACGAGCCACCGAGAACGCTCGACAGGCCAGTACGACCCAGAAGCTCGGAGAAGCCAAAGCCAGTGCCTCACGTCGACTTGATCAACCTCAACAGTCGCATCACCAAAGATAATTTGAAGGAGAAAAGGAAATAAAGGGAAACTCAACTAGCAGCGGAAAACTCCTCAGCACCAGATAACAATGAGGAGTCTCCCCATCCCAGATGCCTCATTATAGATAGAGATTTCATAGTGATCCTCCTCAGTAATGACCCAAACAAAGGAGAAAAGATTGGCATTGGCCTCCCCGACCTCGCAAGGAAGCAGTGAAAGCCTGATTAAGAGATAATGTTGACCTGTTCACGTAGAGTGTTGCTAACATACCCGGATTAGACCCCAAAATAGCATGCCACTAGCTGACCATAAATCTCGCTATTAGGATTGTAGTTCAACGTAGGCATAGACAGTCTCTAGAGAAAGTGAAGGCTGCTTAAAATGTTGTAAAAGACGTCATAGAGACAAATTTTATTTCAGAAGTCCAATACACAACCTAGTTTTTAAACGTCGTGCTTATGAAAAAATCTAATGGAAAATGGCAAATGTGCGTTAATTATACCGATGTCAAAAATGCTTGCCCTAAATATGCTTCTCCTTTACCTAATATAGATAAAATAGGTTTCACTAGAAGTCAGTTCAACCACCATGTTTACTTTAGATTTTGACCTAGAAATTCACTTGTTATTTTGTTGCTTTATGTGGATGATATTCTCATAGCAAGTAACAATGTCGAGGATGTTATGAATGTGAAGGTTGTACTCAATAAAGAGTTTGACATGAAGGATCTGGGAGCTGCATCCAGGATTCTTGGGATTAACATCAGGAGAGATTGAAAGCAGTCCATATTATGCATATCTCAAGAGACATACCGAAAGAAGATACTCGACAAATTTGATATGTCGAACTCAAAATCAGTTGTAACACCGACAAATACTTAATTCAAGTTGAGTACGACTCAAAGTCCTAGTACCGAAGTTAAAATATCTTATATGAATAAAATTTCATATGCTAGTATAGTAGGTTCTTTGATGTATATCATGGTCTATACAAGATCAGACATAACATATATGATGAGCCTCGTAAGCAAGTATATGGACAATCTTGGAAAGGAACACTGGAAAGCATTAAAGTGAATTCTAAGGTACATAAATGGGTCGATGATAAGAGTCCTGATTTATTGGGGGCGCATGTGGTTATGATAGCAAAGCAGGAATCGAATAATTTGTCGACTCTGATTATACAGGTCGTATGGTTTATAGAAAATCTATTTCTGGATATGTTTTCACTATTTTTGCCACAACAATCAGTTGGAAAATGACACTTTAAAAGGTTGTCGCCCAATCAACCACAAGAGTGGAATATATTTCACTTATCGAATTTGTGAAAGAAAGCATTATGGATTGAAGGTTTTTCTAAGGAGCTGGAACTTCCAGGTCGATTTATCATTGTTAAAGGTTTTAGTCAAAGTGTCATACACCCGTCGAAGAATTCAGTCTATCATGAGAGAACCAAGCACATCGATGTGAGGTTGCATTTTGTTATAGAAATAATCGAGCATGGAGAAGTCTAGGTGTTGAAGATTTCGGCAATTCATAATGTTGCTGATATGATCACCAAGATATTGTCAAGTTGCAATTTTTTTTCACAAGCTGCATTATGAAAGTTAGTTAGTTTCCCTTATATTGTAGAGTTTGTTCCAAGCTGAAGATTTGTGAGATTTTAGATCAAACTCTAGTATCTCGACATGTATAGATTTTTGGTTCAATAGAGTTTAAGCAATGTTGTCGAAGTTCGTTCACGTGTTAATGTCGAAGTCATGCATGTTATAGTTAAATTGTGTTCTAGCATGCAATAGTCGATAATGCAAGGTTTGCTAGCATGTCAAATGGAGCATGTTTGTTTAGCCCAATTATTTAAGTTAGTTTGTAACCAAAATTAACTTAGTATGTGTTTGGAACTAACAAAATCACGATGAATAAACGTGAGTATTTTCAACTCTATAACTTCTTTAAAATCACGATGGAAATGCATTGGAATTTAAAAATAGAGTCTAAAAAAGTGGTTCCAAACATACCATTAGTAGTTTATAAATAGAGTAATTCTCTTAGATTGTTGAGGGGAGGTTCATTGTTGTTACTCATTTGTAATTTGTAAATTTTAATAGAGAAAATGAATAGAAAAACAGTTACAATCAATATTAATTTTTCTTCTTTCCTCTATTCTCTTTCGTGAAAATCTAATTTCTCATAGTTTTGTGGTTTGTTCTTAACGGCATTTGTTATAACATTATTATTTATCAATCAATTTTATTCTCATTTCATTATCCAATCCTACCATGTCACGTGCCAACCAAAATTTAATCCTTGAGGACAAGGTACTTTAGGGGTTCATGAGTATTGTTAGAAAACCCAACTTTAAGCCCAAAAGAGTGAAGAAACCAACATGATTTAAATACTGTTATCCATTTTAAATGGGTGAAATAGCAATTGTCTTGATTTTTGATTTTGATAATTTTGTTTTGATGTTCTTTTCCAAAAGTGGTCCTAACCCATTTATGTTTAGAAAACCCTGACTATTTAAGTGTAATGTGACTGTAGCTGAATTCTTCATAAAAGATCACAAATTTATTTTATGTGTTTCTTCCTTCGCAATCGAGATTTATTTTAACCATAGCATTATGTATCATCAACCCATTAGAATTAAAAGGATACTATATAAAAGTAATGCCTTTGTACCACCAACAAAAAGAAAAAGGAAGGCCTTGATGTAGTAATCAAGTGAAGAAAGAGTACATGCCCTAGTGCTTGGGTTGCAGATTATTGTATTGATTTTATACTATAGCTTAAAATAGAGCTCGGAGAAATCAGGGATTATTTTTTCATAAATTTCATCCCCAAAATCTTTTGACCATTTTAAGAGTACACATCAAAGGGACAAAGGTAGCTTATGATTTTATGACTACATCATCATACAACAGTTTTAAAAGATCTAATTCATATCAATTAGACATAGATCTCCTACGTTTGATGTATGATGTTGCACATAAATGCCCTGCATAGATAAAGTACAAAAGTATAACTCAAGTGTTTTTCAATTATGACATGAGTTTGGCCATTGCCATCCTCCTATGCTCATGTTGAATAAAAGCATCAGCCTCTTGATCAACACTTTCATAAGTATTATAATTCCGACCGCCACCAAACCTCGTATCTTGTTGATCAATACTATCATAAGTATTATAATTCCGACCACCACCAAACCTTATATCTTGTTGATCCGTCTCAATTTCATCACGACGAGCCTGTACATAGTAGGACTGATTTGTCTCGACTATGGGCTCGTCGTATATTGCAACATGACGCTTTTGATGATAATGTCGGGGATAGTATGCGGGCTCGTAAATCTGGTGCATGCTACTCCAACCATAACTGTTGTTTTGGTGAGCCATTTTGAAACTTTAATCAAGGATGCTCGGTTTCAAATTTGTTGAGGTTGTGTTATTTGTTATAGGTCTTTATTTCAGCTTCTATTTATAGCTTTATTTAACATGTTGTTAATTATGTAGGAGGATATAGTTATTCGATAATGATATGAAGGAACCTAATGCCTTTTGCAAAGAGGAGATATTTTTTGGATATTTTATTTTTCTTCAAAATATTCGAAAGCCACTACTACCATTCAACCAGTGCAACTTTTATTCGTTCAAATATTGCAAAGTATATATCAAATTTGATTCTCTTTATAATGACACGATGACCAAAATGTTGTTCTAGACTTTATATTTTTATATACACAAAATTTAGGTAAATTAGAATATTTAAAATGAATTTAGGTGAATTTAGGCAAATATCAAAATTCAAAACGAATTTTATAAGAATATTTACACATTACTAATAAGATATCTTATATTTACAATAAAAATTGAACATGATTTTTGTAGAATATAAATCAACTATTTATAAACTAATATTTTACAAAAATTAATATAATTTTGTCAGAAGTTAATACTGAAAAATATATATTTTTAATTTAATAACAAAAAATTAAAAATAGGTAATGAATAGGTGTGTGAGCGAGTAAGTTGCTTACCAACTAAGATATTATTATTTGACAAAGACATATAATATTTATTTGAAGTTGTTTTAACATAACTTTTAGTTTTGTTTTTTTTTTTTGAAAAGTATACAACTTTTAGTTGGAATTTAAAAAGATAATCTATAAAGTTTGTGGCTTTAACGGTTAGGTTTTAACAACTCATTTGAAAATTAAACATCATAGCATAAAAACAGATAAAGAAAAAAAGTTCGATAAATATAGTATACATGATATAGACAAAAAAAAGTTATACAAAAATGCAATAGAGGTCTCTTTATTTTTATTTTTAATTTGACTTAATTATATAAAATTAGTGTCTATATATAAAATAAAAAATAAGTCCGGAACAAATTAAATAATATTTAAATATTAAATACAAAATATTTCAAAAAAAAATTAACAGGTAGTCATCAATAAAAAAGAAATTATATAATAATAGTAGTTTTACTATAAAAGATTGAAGGCAATCAAAATCGAACAAGACTTTAAATCGGTGTAGTTTAAAGTTTTAAGGTTCAACTAGGATTGGACCGAGATTCAACCGAATTTAGTTAAATATACATTTTTATAATATTTTATTAAAAATATATTCTTTTAATAATATAATAAATAATTAAAAATATTATAATTAAAAAAATAACATATTTATATTGGGAGCTTCTAAGGTGAAATCTCTATATTAATTTTTTTGGTGCAGTCACTTTAATTGGCCAATCAAAATACATTTCTACAAACCTTAACGATCACATCATTATTTTATATAAAATTTTCAATTATTGCATATACGACCTTCATAAAATTAATATTTTATTGAAAACCATTTATTTTGACAAAATCAACTTTGAATTGAAATTCCTAAATCCCAAATCGACATTTCAAAAGATCGCCTTCTTCTTCTTCTTCAGTGGTGGCGACCGAATTCGTCCTTCACATTTTCGTTGTGATGTTGTCTCACCCTCGTCCACGTCCAAGTGTATCAAACAATTCTCATATTCGTTGTGTTGTTGTCTCACCCAGTTTCGTAGTGGAATGACGCCTTCTTCGTTGTCTCACTCAGGTATCAAACAATTCTGATCTTCGTTGTGATGTTGTTCGTCCTTCTCAATCTTTATATTATTACAAAATCAAATTGTTTTGAGTTATGCTTATTTATCAAATTTGATATTAATTTTGATTTTTAATTGAAGTTGGTTTTGTGATTAGGGAAAGTATTATAATTTGAAGCTGGTGATTGTGGTTTGTATTGTAAGTTGGAATTCATAAAAAAAAAGTATTTGAGTTGAATTGGTAGATAGTGAAATAATCTTAATTTAATT
Source organism: Vicia sativa (assembly GCA_021764765.1). Classification (NCBI taxonomy): domain Eukaryota; kingdom Viridiplantae; phylum Streptophyta; class Magnoliopsida; order Fabales; family Fabaceae; genus Vicia; species Vicia sativa. The sequence goes on along the minus strand of CM038795.1, from coordinate 37,603,287 downwards.
GAATCTTCAGGGTTTCAATTGAATTATTTGTTTTTCAGTTGCATACAGAGGAATTTATGTTGTGATATTATTCAAATTTGAGTTGTCGTTGTGTATTATTGTGAATTATGTTGATTATTTATTCTTCAAATTTCCGGCAGTTATGTGTATTTGGTTGTGAATTTTGTCAAAATGGTCAAAACACATAATAAACGATACGATTATACAAAATACAACTCCATTATTCCTAAAACACATGGAAAATTGACAAATTTGATAATCATAAGATAACATAATAAAATCACACTCGCTAAATCATGCAGTCCCAACAGTGTACACACGTACCAGTACCGGTACTTTGCCTTAAACCAAATTACAGAAAAAACAAACCAGACATAAATGAGATTTCGATTGATTTTCTATTTATTGCATATGTCCAATAAATTTGACTCATATTGTACTTGATACACTCACTCAGAATATGAATAATAAAAGAAAATTTCTTCACCCACCTAGTGGATTTCTTCCCCCACCCCTGGTGAAAAACCAAAAATATCCCCAAGTTTCATAAGTGCACACCTCGGAGGTGGACTTCGCAAGTGCACTTACGAAATAATCCAAAAATTTCTAAAAATAAAGTGAATTCGCAAGTGCACATTCACCTTGTTTTTTTTTTAAATAAGGTGAATTCGCAAGTGCATTTACGAATTCACCTTATTTTTTAAAAATAAGGTGAATTAGTAAGTGCACTTGCAAATTCACCTTATTGGGTGAATACGTAAGTACACTTACGAATTTTTGTGTGGGAAGAATTCAAAAACATTTAACACAATTCATTCAACTTAATTCAGAAAATTACATAGTGAATGTAGAAAATTAAATTACATATTATTATCAACGGGAATCTGTGGACGTTGCAACATCTTGATAACATCTTCTGCCGATCTACGAAGCGATGCATCCATCTCGATCAGACCCTTTGTCGAGTATTGATGAGAGATCTCCCACATAACCTCTAAGTCGTCGTCATTCTTCAGTTGAAATCGGGTGAACTTGACTTTTCCTTCAGCATCAAGTAAAGGTGAACGGTACTCAAGCTTGACCACTTTGCGATTATCTGGATACTGCAACAAAGAATGCAGTGTCAAAATGAGCTCGTCGTACGGGATGTCCTGCGAGAGCCTGAATTGAACTAGCGCATGTGACACCCCGATTTAATTCGAATATTAAATAATAAGGAATTTCATTATTTAATTAATTAAAGGCTTGATTATTTATATTTTTGGATTTAATTGGATTAATTGAAGGAAGGAGGGTTGGAGGTGTGCAGAGTAAATAGTGGGTGTGTTGAGCAAATCACTCTACTTTTACTAATTATTAATTATGTGTTTTATTTGGAAATAATAAAGGAATATAACAAGGAGTATAAAAAGGAAAAGAAAGAAAAGTAGGTCTTTTTGGAGAAAAGTTATTTCACGTAGAATTGGAAAAGAGAAGAGAAGAAAGGAAAAAGCCAACGCCGAGGAAATCAAAGATCATCGCGAGGTAAGGGGTGATTTCATTCAATTTTTATGCCTTATGGGTTTTGGGAATCAACCGAATGATTGGGTACGTTAGGAAATTCGAATTAGGTGATTATAGGTTTATGGGATTAAACCCTATTTTGTGTCGGATTATAGAATTGAGAACATTAGTGTGTCGAATAATTAATAGGAATGATGAAACTATGTTGTTTGATGTTGTAATGATGTATAATGGTCGTGTTTTGGTGTTCCTGAAATTATAATTCGTATAGGAATGATTGGGTATGGTTTGAAAGGCATAAGTCTTTGTCAAAGCAATGAGAAAATGGTCTGGTCGTGGGAACCGGTTCCCTGTGGGGAGGAACCGGGTTCCCAGTGTTCAAATTTCAAAACGGGAATTTTGCGTACGGTTCTATATGTAGGAACCGGGTTCCTCTAAATTCGAGAAGTGTTTTCAGACTTCACAGGAACCGGTTCCTGTATAGGTAGGAACCGGGTTCTACTGTGTGATTTTCAAAATACTTAAAACTTCCAAAATTCATATTTTCTAAACCGTAACTCTGATTCGAGTGCCGTTTTCGGCATTATTTCTTAAATTTAAAATACTATCATTTAAAAAGGAAAAATATTATTTTTGCCAAAATTATTTTAAAAAAAGAGTCGAGCTTCCGATTTTGAAAAGTGTGGATAGTTAAGGATAATGGGAAAATTAATACAAATGGTCTGAGTTACCGGATGAGAACTAATGCGTACAATGTTGTATTTTGATATTCATTATGATTAAATGTGATACATTGGTGAATTGGCATTATGTGAATTATGTTGATATCATGATCCGTGAAGTGATGATTGCATGCTTTTATGATGCATGCATAAGCATTTGTTAATTTGGTTCATTCCCATTGTGCGGAAGTGAACTGGCTGAGCCAATAGACTTACCAGTTTAGAGGTGAGGTGGATTCTTGACCCGTGGTTATGGGCGAATCATGGAATTGCCGCTGTCTTTCCACATGTAAACGGAGCAGTGGGTGAACTCGGTTCACGTTTTGGTACCACATGCATAGAGTCTGCATTGCATATGGGATTGTAACATGCTAGGATGGTTTCCAGTGTTGCAATTTCCATTGTTTGTTATATTACATGTTCATTGTGTGAGATGCATTGTGAATTGGCTATGGACTAATGTATTTGATTATTCTGTTGTATTTAAAAACGTATAATGCATTTTATATTGGATAGAAATTTCACCCTTACTTTGATGATTTCAGATTCAAAGTGATTAGCTGCTTGGAATTGGTGAGGATAGCTCTAAAGTTGAGTCAGTTAGTTAATCCGCGTGTCAGTGTCGTGCTCTGGTAGATGTAACACTGGGGAAACGTTTGTTTTGAAATCCTCCAATGGATATCCTTAAGGGTTTTGAATTATGTTTTGATTTATTATCCTGGAATAACTATGAATGATGTATTCGGGATTTTGTTATGTTTCATTTCCGCTGTTAAACATAACTTTAAGTCTGATTTATTTAATGATTTATTCTTCAGTGAAAGCATGACAACTGTGTTGATTGATTTGAACTATTTAAATTGTGGCGCCTCTTAATTTGTGATTAAAAACTCTGATTTATATTTATAAAACGCGGGTAATTAGAAGGGGTGTTACAGCGAACGCGCAGCAGTGAAGTAGACAAACACAAGGTACTGATAGGTTTGTGTCATTTTTCTGGTTTTGGTTTGTGATGGAGAATGGAATGGGTTGTAGACTCAATTTATATGCAAATAGGAGTAATATGGACCAAAGAAATCTTATCAGGTCACATTTCACAAGTACACTTACGAATTACACTAAATCAGGTCAATTCGTAAGTGCACTTACGAAATGTTTTCTGTGTTGTTTTTAAAAAAACAGCCAGAATTCGCAAGTGTACTTGCGAATTCTGCAAGAACAGAACCAAAACTCAGTTCAAAACCAGGCAGAATTATGTTAGTTTATTTTCTAGATATTGAAAACATTATAGACATAGATAAAATGGGATATAGATAAAACTCTCTCTAATACACACACACACACACACACACACACACACACACATATATATATATATATATATATATATATATATATATATATTGAAATATTAAGATTTTACAATGTTTCGACAATACATACAAAAATACTTCGGTTACATTCTAAAATGAACCAAAATAATTGTCTCCGCTTAAATCTAAAATCGGTTCCTTTTTTTATTGCTCTCTATTGGACTCTCTCTCTCGAGATCCATCAAATGGGTGAACTCCGTCATTCTCTCAAAAAAATAATTCGGCCAAGTTTCCGCCTCTTTTTTATGATGTTTCATCCATTCCACGGATGTGGCCGAAATAGGACAACCCGACTTCAAATATCAATGTCAAAAAATGACGGTTTGGGGGTTTTGCAACATATGCATCTGAAATTGAGGTTTACTCGAGAATTATCAATGTCAAAAAATGAGTCTAAGAAGCTCGCCTTCTCCCAAGTTGAAGTTGTTACCGTCACAACAATTTTTTCTCTATCAATTTCTTTGTTTCTTTTTTTTATTATTATACTCTATTTATTTGGCATGTTGTGCATGTATGATCCAAAGACTATATTTATTGTGCTTTTGAAATTATAATATTATCTGACTTGGAAGGAATTTGTTTGGGATGAATTGGTGAAGAAAACTTCATTGGGTATTTCTAATGCAAGAGAATATCAGATGCTATGGCGACACTAGGCTGTTGATCCCGTCTAGCATTTTTCTGTCAACTTATTTTGATCTGATTATTTAAAATTGATTGCAGATTACTTTTATTGCAGCTAAAGATGAGTTAGCTCCACACATCCCATTCGATTGGGTTTGTCTTTGAACTTCTTTGTATTTTATTATGAGATTTTGAACTCTCTTGAAAGGTATGCCTATTACTCTTATATAACATCCAATGTCTTCTTTGTTTGCATAACACTAGATTTATTATGGTATTTTTTTTGTATTTCAGGACATGTCACCTTACTAAGCAATCAATTGAGTATGAACAAATTTATTCCCTTTTCAAATCTCTCTGTTAACATTTTTTTCTCTCAATTTTTTCGATAGGTAGAGTTGTAGTTGAATGAAGTTTCTATTAGAATCTGAAAGAGGAAGAATACATTTTTTGATTCGATTTGGTTTTTATTGTAAATGAATATCTTACATTAAAAATATATATTTTTGATTATTTTTGGGCCGGGATAAGATGTTTATGAAATACTATTTTTATCATGCTTTCTTGTGAAATTTTTATTGTCTTCTTATTTGTAGTCTGAAGAGATTGAATTTGTAGTCCGAAGAGATTGATATATTATTTTTCTCAAACGTTTCAGATTCTTTTTTATGATAATTTTAGTATATTTTGTTATTCATATGTTGATTTTTGAGGGTTATATTTTATATATTTATAGTACTAATAATTTATTTACCTTATGGTTTGAAAAATTACTATCATAATTGCATTGATTAATTCAATTATACATTATCTTTCTTCATCAATTTTTTCTTCTTTTGTAATTATTATTTTAACATTAAATTAATTATAATAAATGTATAATTGATTTATTTCATTTTTCAGTAAACTTAGATTTGTAATAAATTATAAAACCAAATTATTAATTTATTTTAATAATAAATTACAATAACTTTTAATATTAAAGAATTTTATTTTGATATTATATTTATTATGAATAATTTATATTAAAATTATATTGTTTATGCCTCTTTTTTATTAGAAAATTTTAATTTGTAATTGATTTACGGGGTCATTATTTTGATCTTTATATATCGAAATAGGTATATTTGAATTTGCATTATTTTTCTGTTTATTATCTAATAAATGAAGGAAAAAAACATATATCATGATTTGTATAATTAATTAGGATTTCATATTTTAAAAATAAAAGTTTATATCATTCTAATTTATTTAAATATGTCATTAATTGATTGTCAATATAAAATATTTTACCCTTGTATCTTTTTTTCTCTATTTATAAAAAAAAAATGACAATATTATAAAAAGTAATATATAAAAGATTTGAAAAACATTTAATATATATATATATATATATATATATATATATATATATATATATATATATATATATATATATATATATATATATATGAAATTATATATATTTTTAATTACAATGTATTCAATTGAATCTATACTATACACCATGCGCTCATTAATTGTCGGTAGACACTATGATTATAAGTATTTTTAAAATTATATAAGTTATGATTTATGATTAAAAATCATAAAAATTACACATAATTTATGTTTTATTCTAAAATGATATATTAAATTTATTTTAAAATAAATATTTCAAAATAAGTAATGATATAAATTATATTAAAATCATATAAATTACACATGATTTAAAATTTATTCTAAAATGATATATTAAATTTATTTTAAAATAAATATTTCAAAATAAGTAATGATTAACCATAAATTAAATTTGTAAAGGGGACGATTTAAATCGATAAAATTTTGTATATTTTTAAACAAATTTAATTTTAAAAATAATTTCTTATTAATAAATATTTAAACATTATATTTTTCCAAAAAATATTAATAAGAATAATATTATTCTATTTTATTTCAAAATTGTGATTTGTTTAAAATTGAAAGTAAATATTATAGTTTAAATAATATTTTATTACTAAAATATATAAAAAAATAATGTACTTTTATGAAATATTAATAAAAATCACGTATTTTTAAAAAATATCATACAACTTAACTAAAGAATCTGAAAAAATCACGTTTATCCTTTTTACTACAAGTTATAACTTATGAATATTTAGTTTATCATTCTAAAAACATAAAATAAAAATTATTTTATAATTACTTAGATCCTTATTTGAAATAAAATTTGTTTTAAAATTATTTAGTTTTTTATATAAAAGTTAATAAAACAAAACAAAATCAATTAAAATTTTGTAATTTTTTTAAATTTATGAAATAACTAAAATATATCATAATCTATTCAAATTAACTTTATATTTCTAATCATGATAAAAAATATTAAAGGGTAGTCATGAAAGTTTAATGATAAATGATAATCATAAAAAGTTAATGATAAAAGGTAAAAATTTAGGACAAAACTTAGTACATTTCTCTAGATGTAGTTTTTATATGTGTATGAGAAAATTATACATTTGTCATATTTTTATTGGAACAAAGTAAGAACCACACTTAAAAAATTGTACTAAGTTTTATACGTAAATAAGTTACAATTGATTTTATAAACGTGAATATAATCACAAATATTTTTATAAATGTAATAAATTCAACTATTTATAAATGAGAATAAGTTACTTCAGGATTATCGACTCCAAAAGATCACCCTTTCAAATACCACTCTGGAGTTCTTATGGAATAGGCTCTAACTCCAAGTCAAGCACGCTTAACTGTGGAAGCACGCTTAACTGTGGCATCTTGTTGGTATAGATAGTATCAGTTAATCCTTATATACATAGTTAATCCTTATATAGATAGTATCAGTTAATCCAAAAATTGAAGGTAATATTTGTCATTAATAATATAAAAAATATATATGATACACATATTTATATAATTGGTTTTAATTATATTGAATATTGGTGTATTTATTAATATTTAATATTCTGTAAAATATATATACTCTACAAATTTTATAAGTGTATTTTTAGTTTCTATTTTAAAATAATTAAAAAAAATTAAATTATTCAATCCATTAAATATGTTTGATTTTTTTAAAAATTGATAAAATCTCTAAAAGAAATATAATGAAATTAATGTGAATGGTTGGATTTGATTCTGATATAAATAAGGAATCAAATCTATTTATAACCGTATTTTTTACTCTATAATCATGTTGTACTTTATTTTAAAAACATCATAGAGAATTAAATGTTATTATTTTTAGTTTGAAAAATGCTTGAGAGTACGAGATCAAAATACCCAATCAAATCTTTATTGTTATTCTTTATTAAAAATGCCTTACTAATTTTTTTTTATATCATTTGATTTTTTTAATTAAAATTCAACATTTTTACAATAAAATATATTAAAATAATTCTAATTAAATATCTTTTAAAAATAATTAATATTTTTTATATGTCATTTTTAATTTATTATAATTGTATTTTTTTAATTAAAGTCCATTTTAAAAATTAAAACGGGACCTCCAGTTTAATTGAGCCGACCCAAATATTAATACTTTGATATAACATCTAAAAGATTGTATAATATTTGAAAACTTCACATAATTCAAATATTCCATTAATTATTGATATGCAATTGATTTTATTTAATTATATTTCATTAATTAATGAAATGTCAATGCAATACCCTCTCTCCCTGATATTTTGGTCTTATTTTATTTATGTTAAATTACAGTTTTGGTCCCCCTATTTTAGTGTTTTCACGATTTTAGTCCCTATTTTATTTTTAAACACTTTTGGTCTCTCATCCCCACTTTGGCTAAAACAAACGCATATGACTCACTTTTAAACACGTTTTCAAATGAAAGAACGTTCAAATAGGTCATCAATACATTATTGAAGAAAGTTAACAATTTTCATAAGTAACACAAATGCGTTTTTTTAGCTAAAGTGGGGATGAGGACCAAAAGTGTTTAAAAACAAAATATGGGACTAAAATCGTGAAAACACCAAAATAAGAGGATCAAAACTGTAATTTAACCTATTTATTTATTATAATTTGTTATTCTATTATTAATTAATAGAATTTGGTATGGAAAGAGTGGATGAATGTGGAATGAATGTGTTAGCATTAATCGCATATAGTTTTTCATTTAAAAAATATATGAATAATTTAATTTTTCAATTTAAAATATTTTATGATAAATGATAGTCATGAAAAAATAAAGATATATAATAATCATAAAGAATATTTATGTGTTTTTTAATTATTTACTGTTTTTTATGATAAAACTGTATCATTTAAACTATAAAAAAATGTTATAAAATAACATGAGACAATTATGATAAAAGCATACATAAATTTGTTAGGAAAAATATAAATTTATAATTATTTTTACATTTCTACAATTATATATTATCATCTTATTCAATTAGTACACATAACATAAAGTTTTATCACCACAAGTAAGTTTTGTGTCTATATAAAAATGTAGAAAATACTATATATTAATTGCAATTATTTTTATTATTATAATAATAACATTAAATCTATAAACTCTTAAGCATTTGACGGAAGTTGTCATATATTTTAGGTTTGGATAAAATGAGTTAATATCTCAAATAGGTTTAATAAATTTTATTCTCTTACTATGTTTAATTTTATAATTAAAATTATATAATTTTAAATTTAAAAAATTATATTTTTTATATTATAATAATATTCATTAAATGTAGAAAATTTTATAGGTTTAATAAATTTTATTCTCTTACTATGTTTAATTTTATAATTAAAATTATATAATTTTAAACTTAAGAAATTATATATTTTATATTATAATAATATACATTAAATGTAAAAAATTTTAAGGATTTGACGGAAGCTGTCATATATTTTAAGTTTGAAAAAATGAGCTAACATCTCAAATAAGTTTAATAAATTTTATTCTCTAACTATGTGCAAAATATATAATAAGAAAGTTTCAAAACTCAAATTTCAAGGAAAATTGTCATACATTTTAGATTTGAAAAATGGGCTAATATATATAATAGGATTAATAACTTCTAATAATTAATTTATTTGCATTCTATTAGAGTTTGTTAGCTCATCTGAATTCAAAGGTAGATGTTAACGTATCTATGAGATAATTCACGGGTAGGTGTTAACATATCTATGAGATATTAATGGTAGACTGTTAATTTTAATGTTCATCTTTTAAATATTTCTTTTGCTATTGTTTAATATAATTGAAGTTAGAGAAGATAGAAAATGAGTTGTATCATATATTATAAATATGAATCAATGGTTAAAAAGAAAATGTATTTTATTAGTCTATATTTATAACTATGTAAACCTTAACCAATTGGAAAATAAATTAACCAATTGTAAAATAAATTCAAACTTTACTAATGATAGTTTAGTAGATGTGTAATGTGAATCATTATGTATTGGACATGATACCAGGTAAAATAACTTTTATTTTATTCTATATATTCATACAACAAATGAGTGCATCACGTTGACTTTACTAATTTATTATTGTTTTCGTGTTATTGTATTTGTTAGGAGAATAGAAAGAGTATTTGAGTTTCGATTCAATTGATAGAACTGATACAAGTTATAACGAAACGTATGAAATTCTAACTCCAGAGTTTCTTAGTTAACTTAGAACATTAGGTCTACCAAATCATATGATAAAATTGAAGGTTGGTACACCAATTATGCTAATGAGGAATTTGGACCAAAATGATGGTTTGCGCAATGGAAGAAGATTAATTGTTGAGGCAAAAATTATGTCTGGACTAAAATTAGAATGCAGATAAATGTATTAAAAAAGTTGATGGAAAACGGATTCCTTCCCGTCTAAAGTTCAAATAGGATATTGGTATCATGGAGATGGTTACATCGGGAATTAGAAAGCTCAGGAACATATTTTTATTATTAGTTGCTTGAATGTTATCTCATTTGTTTGATGTACTATTTGATTCAGAATTGATAGAATTTTTATTGAATAATATTTACTTTTTGATTGATATATACGCATGATCTTTTACCATTCAAAATTAGTTCCATATTATATGAAATTCGGACGGGACTCGTCCGACAGCACGGATTTCTTACTAGTTATGGTAAAATTAGTTCCATATTATATGAAATTCGGACGGGACTCGTCCGACAGCACGGATTTCTTACTAGTTAATAATGAGAATTTCTTAAATCATCCTACTTACACTTTTATACTTTTTATCGCACTCATGTAAAATATCTAAAATACTCTTTAGTTTTAGAAATATATATTCAATACAACTTTTTTTTTTTACAAAACTTATACAATTTAGATATGCATCTCCAAAATTATTCCATTTTAAATATTCATCCATGAAATCACCCATAATAAAAGTGCGTTAAGAAAATACCCTAATAATAAATATTAGGGGGTTTATTTATTTCTTCAGCCGATGTTCTTTTACTATATTTTCACACAAACATTTTAACATGCATAATACACTCATCTTAATTTTTTTAGGATATCATTCTAGAATAACTTTAGAAATGATATTTTAGGATTATAATAAATTTAGATCCATTTCCTTCATTGGTTTTTTTAATTTGATATGGTTGTATTGTGTGCTAATTCTCTTTGGTTTATTTTACATGTATTTTTGGCTATTTTGCATTGAATGTTGTATGGTTAATTTGTGCACGATTAATGGTTTATATGTTTGTATGAATTTTAACTCTTGCATGGTTTACGATTCATCTCTATTGTGGATAAAATATTTTCAATCTCCATGAAAGTGTATGGTTTATGATTCATCCCCCTATGATGGATAAAATGTCCCCCATCTTAGTGGCGGAGTTAGAAATTTTAGACAGTCTGGACAAAAATTTAAATCGCAAATTACATATGACATAATATATATTTTTACTTCTGTTTTTACTATTTTTGCCTATGTTTTTACTAATTTTGCCCTTATTTTTACTAATTTTGCTCATATTTTTACTGATTTTGCCCCTACTTTGATCTAAAAATCGACTATTAAAATTGAAAGAAATATAAAAAAAATAGGGGTTGAGTCCGACCGCGTACCCGAGCTCACTGGGCTATGGCTCCGTCCCTGCCCCATGGACATGTAATAGCATAGATTTACTTTCCTTTAACGTAAAACAAATATGATAAAAAATACCTTTTTCAAAATAGAAAAATAAACTTAATCCAATGTCGAGTGTTTTCAAAATCAAACATAATTGAATACCACGCGGGTGTTTGGTCCCATGCCAAGTATCTCTTTCATTTCACACAATTGTCATATTAAGTTTCAAACACTTGATCCAACGTCAAGTCATTTTCAAAATCATTTTCACAATAAATTGGATGAAGTACTTAGATTTCCGGTCATACTTCACTTGTGGTTCAATGCTTGTCATCCATTCAAAAACAATGAAAATAAAACGAGTTTAATTTGGTCCTCATGGGACAAAAGTGAGAAGTTAGAATACTATTCTTTCATCTCCCAAGTATTCTAATTTCTAGCAGTACTTAACTTGTGGTTAGATACTTGTCTCCCTCTACGTACAAACAATTAAACTCGCTTCACAACTTTCATAACTAAACCTTTTGGTGCTTGGGAGAGCACCTATGTTCCTTGAACTCAAAGTAGTGGAAATTTCCCTCACTTGATCCTATATATTTTTTATGCTTACTCCTTGTGCTTGAAAATAATTCTTGGTCTCTTGAATGAAGGACTTCAAAATATTTTCCAAATGGTTGTTCCCTTGATTTGACACACCATAGTTAGGTGTGGAAAAACCATGAGTAACTTGTGGTGCTTGAGTTGTTTGAGACTTTGGTTGATTTTGATTATTACTCCATGAGAACTTAGGATGGTTGCATCATCCAGAGTTGTATGTGTTGTTGTAAGGATTGATGTACTTGTTGTTATTGCCAACATATTTGACTAAATAGGGTTTGCATAACATAAATCAAATAAATGGAAACCTCCACAGTACAAATGCGACTTTCGACGCGTCAGTAACCACCTTGATAGGTATAAGTTTTTTCACTTCAGGAGTCATTAGATTCTTCATCAACGATGCCAAAACCTTGTTGCTTGTTTAGGTGTCACATGCAAGTATATGTGTATGTTTAAATTACAACAAGTGATAAAAATAAGAGTATCATACCCACATGGAGTGAAATTGTTACTTAGATTGATTTTGCAATAAATTATCCTTTGAGATTAAGCAGGAGCAGACAAAAATAATAGTTGAATGTCACAAGTTCAATTATCTCTTTAGAACATATCTAAAAAAGTACAAGGGGATGTAAATATATTAAGAGTGAATGAGTTGAGTTATGATCCATTAATATTATAGAAGTAAATATGTGTTCATGATGTATTGTGTTGTGCTAGACAAGGTCAGAGTGATCTTGAGGTGTATTTCTATAACATCAAAGCATACATAAAAGGGCAAGAGAACAAATCTCTAAGTCACAGTTATAACCCTAGCATACGTCTGTTTGTATTCTGAATTCCTTAATAGTTGCAGTTCATTATCTCTAAGTGAACCAGGTGAGTGAATATCTCTATCCTAATCATTTCAACTACTTTTATTATGAAATCCACTTATTGTTGGATCTCTCACGACAACAAGTTTTTATCTTTTTCTCAGTTGATCAGTCAAAAAAATATATTTATAGGCAAGTTATCACATAGTAAAACAAAACACTAAACCACACATCTTTTAACATAAAAAAAACTTAATATTAACTTCACATTGCTCAACTACAAAACGTTTAGCTCATAATGAACTTAGTACAAACTATAAACATGGTTATCATAAGAAACATCCTTAAATAAACAATGAAAAAAGAGATATAAACCTAAGAGAGGCATGAGGACTTCTTAATATGGATAATGGTCAAGAGATGACTCTAGTCGCGCCAGAACTCAGCAAATGAGACATGATTGGGTGAGAAGAAGAAAACTCTATATTATATGTTATCCTCACACTATTATCTTCTGTATTTCTCTTGGAATTGTTGAACTCTCTTCTCACTCTCACCATGGTCCTATATATAGTCATTCAACTAGGGTTTCTTGTGATGCCTTGGACCATGGGCCCAATATGAGAAAATCACATCAAGTCAATGTAATAATTGGTGCCATCACCTTAATTCTTCTTCTTATCCAACAAGGAATCAAGTACGAGGGAACATTGTTAGGAGACAAGGTGTTTTGTGGCAGACTGCCGCGACATGGTGCAGACGGCGCTACGCAGAGTACTATTGTACTATTTTTGTCTTATAGTTCCTCCAAGCCTTAACCAATTTGATTCAAATGAATTTTGCTCTATGCACAACAAATATTCCCTTCAATGCTTCTAGCATTCCATGTTTGTCCTAAAACTTAGCTGACTTCACTATTGTTATCTCTTAGCTAAGTCCAGATTTTGCTTCAACTTACGCTTTCAGGTATTAATCACATCAATCTTGCCTTAGCTCGAAAGAGTTAACCTTCAATTAACCACCAAACACATCAAAACAAAAAAAAAGGAGCATTTATTGTGCTCCAACTAATTACTTATAAAAACAACTAGTGTAATAAAATAACAACTAAAAAGCAATTTAACTGCTAATATTTGGAAACCGACAAGTTGACATGCACACGATAACTCATGTGTTGTTCTAATGAAGCAATCACATTTTCTTTGCTTGAACCAACAAATTTTACCTTTTTTAGTTCCTTTCTAATGAGTTGTATACATTATCTTGAGACAAAACCATTCAAGTTTGCATATAATAGATTGTTATATTGATGCTCGATATTGACAACACTTTTTTGAAACGCCACTCTGATTTTAACCTATTTACCACTTCAACATGGTGTTCGCATCATCCAAACTTCAATATAAATCCCCCCTGCTTGTTGTCAATATGTTTTTTAGTCTCCAATCAGTAGACTCTCTAACACCCCCATTTTCTAGAAATTATTTTATTTTATTTAATTATAATTTGTGATGTTTACTTAGTTATTCATTGTGGTTAATTAGATAAGTTGGGGTAAGGGTGTGTGACCATATGGTGAGGTGTAGAAGTAATTAGAGATTTTTAAAATAATTGGGGATTATTTTATTAATTTAAAATAACTATTTGATTTTATTAATTAAATAAATTAAGAAGAAAATAGAGGTTGTAGTAACATTGAGAACAAGGTGGGAACTTAAGGGCGATGTAGTAATTTGGTGGGTTAAATTGAGGATAAAATAGGAGAATCATAATTAGAAGGATTAAAATTAAAATAAAAAAGGAGAATTGGGAGAACTTAGGTTTTTAGAGTACGTAAATACAAGTTTGGAGAGCTATGGCACAGGAGGAACTCTTGGGAGAGATAACACTAAAACACACCTAATACAAGGTCAGCGGATAATTAATTATCCCTGGATCAAACTTCTCCCACTATAATAATAATAATAATAATAGTAATAACAATAACAATAACAATGGAACAACAAAAATTCTTCTGTTCAAATGAATAATAAAACAAATTGATTAATATAATTCTCACCAAAAAATATGGTGGATAACCTCTCTTTTGGATTTGTCTCTCAAGAGGATTTTTACTTTTTATGATATTTATAAAATTGAAACAAAGGAAGCTTATATAGCCAAACCATGCAACAAATTGGTGGCTATAATGTAAAGAGAAAAATTTATCATTCATAAGTTCACCAAGGAATACTCACGTACTTTTAATTCCATTTTCTATAAATGTTAATGTTTCTCCTTCTTTCTCTCTCCATATAAAGAGAAAAACCCATCAATCTCCCCCTTCCAATTTAGGTGAAGGGCTCCATCAATCCAGCATCTCTCCTACAAAACTCGTACTTGTCCTTGGGTAAGGACTTGGTCATCATATCTGAGCAATTGTCATCAGTATGGATTTTCTCAAGTTGCAGTTGCTTGGAATCCAACATGTAACACCCCTTTTCTAACCCCAAATAATCATGGCATAAATCAGAGTGAAATAGAATGCACGCATACAAAGGGTGTCACATGTCATTTTCCACACATAGGAAAACCAACAAAACAATATAACATGCACCTGGTCATAATCATAACACATATTTGAATCTCATGCTTTAAAACAAACCATGCATTTCACAACGAAGTATTTCATATTCATAGATACTATCAATGATTACATCTCATACAGTAAACATTGGATGATATGACAATGAATCCATAACATAATCAAGTCATAAGAATTCATACATCGGCACCAAGGCCACATAAACATAGTATCTCAACATACAAATCCACAATATATGAAGATATATAACAAATATCTCATAAAAGCAGAAATCCAGATAATCCCTGTGTTACATGACCAGAGCAATGACTCACTACCTAGTATAGGATAACTAGTTAAACTCCTCAACTAGACTCGCGTGAAGCACCTCTATCATCGGAACCTGTACGTTACCCACATAGAGGCAACATCACAACAGAAGGGTGAAAACTTACATCATTATCCAAATGTATATAAATTGGAAGAAATATAGAAACAACGTCTATCAAAGAATTCCTCACACTTCAAGTGATATTCCAAACAATATGATTATATCAACATTTCAAGTATAACACATTTCTCATTTATCATAAATAGCATAAATGTCATAAACACAATTAATCCAATCATCAACATAATCAATTACCATAATCCAACATACAACATTCATTGATTAATGACTCGTGAGACAACAATGCAATGTGACTCATGCATGTGGTACCATCGTGAACATTCTGCTCACCTTGCTTCCAATTCAATAACTTAGAATCAAGTCACGCTTACGATTCGGACAAGACCAAAGCCACCATTGTGAATCCAAAGTTTCACCGCTACTGTTTCCATTCAAGGATCAAGCCACATTATGAACCCAAAGTTTCACCACCTAATATTTCAAGATCAACCATGTATGCATGTGCAATTCATCAAACATCATATGCAAATTAAGATTATCCACCAACCTTAATTACTCAAGCATATCCCAATAATTCAACACATGTGAATTATCCACCAATTGCACAACATCATGTTTTCAACAACACCAAGCAATACATATAGCATTTACGACCACCACGTATCATAAATAACATATAGCATACAATTTCATATATGTTATTCACAACTTTCCATTAAACCAAGATCTACACATATTAAACTCAAATATCAAGCATACATTAAAATAGTATTCAAAACCAATCCAAAACGCATTTAATTATAATCGGACCATTCAATCACATACATGAAAATACTTTATAAAATATAAGTATATAAGGTTTCATGTCAAAAGATCATAAACAATCAACCCCAACTTACAAAACTGATCGCTAAGCGTCATGTAAACAGAAATTTTCTTCTATAAACCAGCTTCTTTCTCCCAAAAAATTACCACACAAAACTTATTCCAATCAACTAAGTAACATCATTAAAGGGTATCCTAACATGTTTCTAATAATGGGTCATCATTTCTAAGTTGCAAACACAATTTCTCTTCAAACCCTAACATTCAAAGATTCTAGAAATTGAAATTAAACAACCTAGCATGTTACTAATTACTACCCAACAACATACAATTAAAAAATAACATGGATTCTCCCCCTTACCTCTTGAAGATTCAACTTCTAGGGTTTCCTTTTCACTTTTCCTCGTTCTCAGCTTCTCTTCTCTTCTTTTCCTCTTTCTCTTCTTTCTCCAAATGACAATTCTAATTATGATCCCCTTCTAACTCCTTATTAACTAGTAAGCTCAATTGGGCTTAACACTTAACACTTCTTTATTACTTCTATTTATAAAATTAGGCTCAATACCAAATAACCACAATTTTACTCATAAAACCAATTATTCAAATAACACACATATTTAAATAATTCTAAATTTTCATTTAAATCAACCAATTAAATTAATTATCACATAATATAATAAATAATAATAATTAATTATTAATTATTAAAAATCGGGATGTTACACAACATATCACGTATCGAGTGATATCTCACATCAATGTGCTTTGACCTTGAGTGAAAACTCGAATCTTGCTCAAGTGGATAGCGCTCTGACTATCACAATGCACAATATACTTTTGTTGTTCTTGTCCTAATTCATGCAAGAACCGCTTCATCCATAACATTTCCTTGCAAGCTTATGTTGTTGCAATGAACTCTGCTTCAGTGATAGACAAAGCAACACACTTTTATAGCTTCGACTGCCACGATACAACTCCCCCTGAGTATGTAAACAAGAATCCAAAAGTTGATTTCCTAGAATCAATATCTCCCTCTATATTTGCATCTGTGTAGCCAATCAGTTCAGGTTTTGTACTTCCAAAACACAAACTCATTTTGGAAGTTCCTCTGAGATATTGCAAGATCCACTTCACAGAATTTCAATGCTCATTTCCTAGATTGGCCAAGAATCTACTAACAACACCAACCGCATGTGTTATATATTCTCGTGTACATACCATTGCATACATCACGCTTCCAACAGTTGAGGTATATGGCACATTGTTCATCTCCTTCTTTTCTATTTCACTTGTCGGACACTGCGTTGAACTAAGACAAAAGTGACTAGCAGGTGGAGTAGCAACTGACTTTGTGATTTCCATGTGAAAACGCTCTAACACCTTCTCGATATATTTTTCTTGAGAAATCCACAGCTTGTTTTCCTTCCGATCACGACGAATGGACATACCAAGAATATGTTTTGTTGGTCCCAAGTCTTTCATTGCAAAATACTTCTTCATTTCAGCCTTCAACTTGCCGATCTTCTCATTGTTTTGTCCTACAATCAACAAATCATCGATATACAAGAGTAGTATGATGAACTCACCATCATCAAATCTCTTTGCAAACACACAATGATCAGAATTAGTCCTTCGATATCCATGATCGATCATGAAGGAATCAAACTTCTTGTACCATTGACGCGGTGCCTACTTAAGTCCATATAAACTCTTTTTCAGATGACATACCAAGTTTTATTTGCCTTTGACTTTAAATCCCTATGGCTTCTCCATGTAAATTTCTTCTTCTAAATCACCATGAAGAAATGCAATCTTCACATCGAGTTGTTCCATATCTAGATCCAAACTTGTAGCCAAACCAAGCACTACCCGAATAGATGACATCTTGACCACGGGTGAAAAAATTTCTTCAAAATCAATGCCTTTATTTTGACTAACTCCTTTCATGACTAATCTTTCCTTGTATCTAGGTCGTGAGTTATTCTCCTCAAACTTTAACTTGTACACCCATTTGTTTTTTAGTGCTCTTTTACCTTTTGGTAAAACTACCAACTTATATGTCTAATTCTCATACAAGGATTTCATTTATTCTTTAATGGCTATCAACCAATTTTCTTTATGGTTATCCATCCAAGCTTCTTCATAAGACTCTGGTTCTCCCCCGTTAGTGAGTAACACAAATTCCTTTGCAGGATATTTGGTTTGCGGCTTAGGTATTATGGATGTCCTTCTTAATTGGGGAACTTGTTCTTCATTTGCATAGTTTTCAACCATATCTTCATTATAACTGTCGCTTCTATTACCATATGTTACTTCTTCATCTAGACTATTATTAGTTGGAGGTTCATTTTCTACATCTCCAATATCTTCTATTTCATCTCCCCTGATATTATCTAGAGGAGGAATTGGATCCAAGTTGATCGGATGTTCTCTAGAACTAGCAGGCTTGACTTCATTCTGAATATCTTCAATATTTTTGTATTCAAAGAAAACAACATCTCTGCTTCTAATAATCTTGTTCTCTAGAGGATCCCATAACTTGTACCCAAATTCTTCATTTCCACATCCCAAGAAGATGCACTCCTTCGACTTTGAGTCGAGTTTTGATCTCTCATCTTTTGGATCATGAACAAACGCTCTACAACCAAATACCTTCAAGTTATTGTAGGATACATATTTACCTGTCCAAAATCTATTTGGAACATCACCACTCAATGGAGCAGATCAAATGCAGTCATCAGAGCCTCACCCCAAAAACTCTTTGGTAACTTGGCATTAGACAACATTGTTCTTACTCTTTCAACAATAGTTTTGTTCATTCTCTCCGCTACTCCATTGTGCTGAGGTGTCTTCGGAACATATCTTTCATTCCGGATTCCATTACTCATGCAATAACGTTTGAAATCTCCAATAAATTATCCTCCATTGTCAGTGCGAATACATTTTAACTTCTTTCCATTTTCTCGCTCAATGCTCGCGTGAAACTGTTCGAATACTACAAACACCTGGTCTTTTTTAGGGCATACACCCAAACCTTTATGGAGTGGTCATCAATAAAGGTAACAAAATACCTTGCACCTCCAAGAGTATTAGTGGTCATTAGACCACAAACATCAGAATGTACCAAATCTAAAACGCATGGTATTTTATGTGGGGCCTTATATTGAAATAAAGCTCTATGTTATTTTCCAGCCAGACAATTTGTGCATGGCTTAAGAGATAATTTTAATCCTTTCATACCTGCCAAAATACCTCTTCTGGATAGAATTTGAAGTCCTTTCTCACTTATATGTCTGAGCCGTTTATGCCATAGCTCAACTAAGGAGTCTTCTCCGAGAGCATTAACGCACCCATTATTGACTTTGGCTTCTATCACATAAAGAGTGCTTACTTTATTTCCTCGGGCTACTACCAAGGAACTTTTTGTTAGCTTCAATTTCCTATCTCCAAACACACTAGTATAGCCTTCTTCATCTAGTAGTCCAGTGGATATTAGATTGAGACGCATGTCAGGAACATGTCTCACGTATTTCAATGTTAGATAGCAACCGATATTTGTTTCTAGACAAATATCTCATTTCCCCATAATTTTGGATGTATTATCATTTCCCATCCTCACCTGACCAAAATCACCTCTTGTATAAGATGAAAGAAATCCCTTTGTGATGTTAAATGGAATTATACACCGGAATCCACGACCCAACATGTTTCTTGTGATGTCAAATTAACATGACCATCATCACAAACAAATATTACCTCATTGCCTTGAAAAATGGTAGTGGCTATATTACTCGCATCACCATTTTCTTGCTGCTCTCTTTTGAGCTTTTTACATTCTCTCTTCATGTGGCCTTTCTCGTGACAGTAAAATCATTCAACGTATTTTCTTTCCCACGATCTTAAATTGAACTTGTCTCTAGACTTGCCTCTTGACTTGTCTCTATTATTGAACTTCTTGTGGATACTTCTTCCACGATACTCTGTGACAAGCGCCTCAGACTCTAAAGGCATTCCTAGTTCCTTCCGTCTGGATTCTTCATTAAACATGCTATCTTTTGCTATGTCCAAAGTTAGAACACATTGTGGTGCCGAGTTACTCAATGAAACCACAAGTGTGTCCCAATTTTCTGGCAAGGAACTTAATAATAATAATGCTTGTAATTTGTCTTAAAGCACCATCTTCATATTGGTGAGTTGATTTATCAATCTTTGAAAATTGCTCAAGTGTTCGGAAACACTCCGGGTTTCTCTATACTTGAGGTTCACCAATCGTCGAATAGTAGAGGCTTTATTCTAGGTTGCCTTTCTCTCGTACAATGTTTCTAGTTTCTTCCATAATGTATACGCAAGTGTTTCTTGCGCAACATGATGGAAGACACTTTGATCTATCCATTGTCGAATTTGTCCAACGATTTTCCTATTCATCATATTCCAATCATTATCTGACTTGTCTGTTGGCTTCTTCCCTTTATCTTGCAAAGGTTGATACAAATCCTTACAATAAAGTATGTCTTCCATTCTTGGATTCCAAATGGAGTAATTCTAAGAGGTTAACTTAATCACTGTCGATGATCCTGTCGAAGTTGACTCGTCCATTGTTGATAATAGAAGTTAAAATGTATGGTGAGCTGAAGCTCTGATACCACTTGTTGGGAAAGATAGCACTAAAACATACCTAATACAAGGTCAGCGGATAATTAATTATCCCTGGATTAAACTTCTCCCACTATAATAATAATATCAATGGAACAACAAAAATCATTCTGTTCAAATGAATAATAATACAAACTGATTAATACGACTCTCACAAAGAAATATGGTAGATAACCTCTCTTTTGGATTTATCTCTCAAAAGGATTCATTCTCTCTTCATGTTTGGAGAGCTATGGCATAGGAGGAACCTCGTTGAAGGCTTGAAGAATTGTTGAAAAAACTTAAGGTAATGGTGGGTTATTGCATTTAAATGGTGATTGATATGGGGTAAGGTAGAAGCTTGGGTATTTGATATTGTTAGGGTTGTAGATCTACGGTTTTGGTAAAAGTCATGAATGATGATGATTGTCATATGTGATTGAGTTATAATGTTGTTTTTATATGATTGATGATTAAATATAATGAAATGTAATTGATGTTGTGTTATGTTCTTGAGTTGGGTTGAATTTGGATGTTTTAGAGCATGAGTTTTAATGATGATATCATGAAGAATATATGTGAAACAAGTTTATCTGATTATATCTAATCTTTTGGCATTGATGAATGTTGATTTTTTTTAGGTTTTTGAGTGAATACTTTGGGACTGATATGATTTTTGGGGTATTGGAATTGTGGCTGCATACGTAACATAAAATTAGGATTTTTGGAAAAAATTCACAATGCAATTGATTGCATCAATTAAAATTTTTGGAAATATTTCCTAGTGCAATCGATTGTCGTCTTAATGTAATCGATTGCATATGTTAAAATTTTGAAAAATAAAAGGGAAGAATCAATTGAATGGTCTGGAAAGTGAAATTTTCATTTTGGCAATGGTGACATATGTTGATGTCAATCAATTGTAGTCAGCCAGTCCTAGTGCAATCAATTGCATTAGTTGTATTTTTTAAATTATTTATTTTAAACTATGACATACCTTAACTTTTTACCTTATAATTTTTGATATGTAATTCTAATTTAGGTACCGTTCAAAGTGTTAGAAAGCTAACTCACATAGATATAAAATGAAAATTATTGGTGAACTGTTTAATTAATACTCAGGTGTGTATTATACAAATGTTTGTAGGTTTGTATGATCGATTAGCGAATTGTTGAGTTATAATAATGAAATATATATGGTATAATAAAGTAACATGATTGAGTGTATACAGTTGTGAAAATGTAAAGTTATTGTTGTTGATGTTGGTTGTTGGTTATTTTGGATGGTGAGTAGTACTATATTTTATGACGAAGTTTGATTATGTTATTATGTTGATGTTGTTACGATGATGTTGCTAATATGTTGACTTTGGTGATGTTTCTAAGGTGTTGATATTGATGATGATATTGTGATGATGTATTAATGATGTTGTATGTCCAAATATATACATGCTATATTGATGATGATTATGTTGTTGATGACACACTTGAGTAGCCGAGGTCGAACATATGTGTGTTATTGTTGTTACATGATGAGAGTTCATGCATCCATGTTGTCGGGACTTCAGTTCTAGTTTTGGTGAGCCACGATCCTATGATGATGGATTGGGTATGAGTGGATAATTCCTATTATGGGGGATTAGTGAAGCTTACCTATGGTGATGGTAACGATTTTTGTTGTGCTTCGGTTTCAAGAGGGAATCGATCCTATGGTGGAAATCATGGAGTGAAATGAACAAGAGTGTTCATATTTTGGTACCATGTGCATGATGAGTCAGTTGTTGAGTTCATTGCATTTTTGTCGCATGGTATGTTTTGTTGATAACATGTTGTTTAATGATTTATGATGATGGATTAATTCATGTTGGTCATTGGAATATGGTTATGTATGATGAATGATGATGATTTTGGGTGTGAGAATATGTTATCATGTGGTGTATGATTATGAATAATGTTGCAATCACTCTTATACCTTATATATTTTATTGTTGAATATAATTTCTCACCAATTCTATTTGAATGCTTCTCTACGTGGGTAACGTGCAAATACTCCATAGTAGAGCTCGTTGAAGTAAGTGGAAGATGACTCTTGAAGTTGCCTCAGTTGTTTATTATTTTAAATAATGGTCTTGCTCTGATCATGTAACATCGGGCTGGGAACATTTACTTTCACTTGTTTTGGTTTGTTGATATTAGAAGTTGTTAAGAGTTGATTATTACAACCCCTTTTGTTAATTTTATGAAGTTTAAAACATGTGACTAAATGTCATGAGTTTCTAAACTTTCTTTAAATTCTTTAGATCTATTGTTGTTGATTCCGCTGCGATGATATCCTAAGTGAAGGTTAGCAAACAATTATATGTTTTTATGATTTGTTGTAACCCGTGTTACGGAGGAAGATTGTGTTTGGTGTTGTTTTGAAGCATGTTTCAACCATGTTTTATTATAATGTGTCAACCATGTTTCATTCACATATTTAACAAATAACTAAATATCAGCATAAATAATCTCAAAGTGCTTGAAGTCTTCGACAAACTCAGGTTTTGTATTTGAATACATGATGTTGTTCCATAGATCCATGAAATGTTCTTGTCTTTTTTACTTAACATACTCATTACATTTCATATTAATGTTTTTTGAAATCTGGAACAAATACAACAGATGAGTTGCATTTGGGAACATAAATTGCATGACATTCATCAACGCAAGTTCTTGGTCCATCACCACAACATTCAGTAGAATTTTCTTGGAAGAGAACAACTCTTTGAGCTTCTCCAATGCCCATTTGAAATTCTCCTCCATTTCATGTTCTGGATAGGCAAAGCCAACTGAAAACGTCATCTTCGTTGACATAACACCAATAATCACAAGCAGTGGTATCTGGTACTTGTACGGTCAAGATACACATAGTAAAATTGATGATATTCGGATGTGCAATTGAATATTCTTACCTATTTGTCTTATATATGCAATCAAAAAACAACACCAAATGAAACATATTCAACAACTTCACTGGATTAAAAGATGTCAACTACACCATCTGAGTCGTCCATATTTCTAGTCCAACACGTGTATTTTTCTCTATGAATAAAACTCAACAACATTCGCATTTTTGTCAATGAACCTCTCTTCCTTATTATGTATATAGCTCTAGCTTTATACACCTGGATAACACTAGTGAGATTTTCTAGATCTTTGTATTTCAAAGCAGCAACTATGTATCTTATAGCCATATTGTACTTTGTCATGTCATTCATAAACTTTCTTTCATGATCTTTTAGACGGTTGAATATGTAATGACCTTCTAAATCCTCATATAATTTATGATTGTGCATCTCACGTCTAACAATCACCTTCCAACCGATGCCACTTGGAACAGATCTCAGTCTAAAAAAGACATTTGACTTTCATGCTATAAATGCCTTCTAAAGAATTATTGCTTTCAGATGCATTCTTTCTTTTTTAATTTCTTCCTCCCTCACAACCCATAATCAACTTATCTTTCCTCTATGGCCTTCTATTAGCATAATCATAACTAACTAGTAACAATGACACTAATATCATCATGCCGTTTACAAGTAACTTGTGCTCATGCTAAAACTTCAGATCGGAACTTAAATATTTGCCAACTACAACATATAAAGAGTAAACTATCAATATCAGAGACGAGAAAACATTTTAAAATTGTATGTTACATAGAAAACATACAGCATTAGTGGTGAAGAATTCAATAAAATTTATACACGAATTCGTAGAAGAAGTTGTTGGTTCTGGCCAACACAAATAAGACATTTTTCTACAGTCTTATAGAAAATCTCAAGTGTAAACAAAATTTCTGGTATACTGGAAATTTCAAAATTGTCGGAAGATTTTGTTATTAACCAGAAATTTACATATGTTTCTTTGACTTTTTTTAATACGTTGGAATTATCAAAATTTCTGATAAATTGCCTACGAAAATTTCGCAAGTTGCGCAAAATTTCCTAAGATTTCGTTTTTATTGCATTTCCATAGTGATTTTTATTTTATGGATTTTCAATTTTTTAGGATAAATAATAACAAAGACATTTTTATCATTAGGAAAATACCGACCAAATATAACTTGAAGATGGCAAGTTAAATCCTCCATTTTCACCATGCCTTTGACCTGCTCTATTTATATAATTTTGACATCTAAGTGTTTTCCAGCTTGGGGTGGCTGGTTAATTAAATAATAAACATAGTATATTGTTGGTTATACTAGTATTAGTTAGTTTTAGTTTAGTTGGTTGCAACTAACTCTTAATTTATAAATAATATGGTTATTTCCTTATCAGACACTTGTATCATTATATACTCAAACACAGACATTAATGTAAATTGATCTTTTGATATACAATATATTCTTAATCTCTCAGTTACTTTGAACTTGTTAGGAAGATGCAAGACTAGTCCTCTAAGTGTGTGTTAATATGTTTTGAAAATTTAACAAAACTATATTCTCATTGTGATTTTGTCAAACCAAACGTGATATAAATTAAACTGATGTATCTAAAATTAAGTTTCTAATTAACACTGAGTTGCTAGCTCATCCAACTTTTATAACTTCAAATTTTGAATTTTATAAAAATCATTATCGCTACTTGGACTATTTTTATCAAAATAAAGTGTTATATGCAAAATCTTTGATGGTCAAAGAGCTAGAGGATTTGCAATAGTTTCTCTAAACCATAGAATTTATCATAACTAAAACTTCAAAATAGTTTAAAAGGAAAATCTGAATGAACTAAGCCATGCAAAAAAACAGAGTCAGAGGTATCCAATTGATGGCAACCAAACTGTCTTCATATAATGAACAATAAAACTGAGTCAGCAGTGTTATGAATATGAACCAAGCAACCAAATTAGACATATTTATCATAGACAAAGAATAATAAGAATAATAATGGGTTGTGTCTGCAAAACAAAACTTTCCAAACAGGAAAAAGATGGGGCATTTTAATCTACTCTACTGTATATCTGGGCATCAGCCATACTGATACCAAATAAACACAGAAGTTCACTAAGGCAAGCTGCACTTTCAATCGCTGGTTAGAATAGATAAATGCCGCTCCCCCTTGAATGAAGTTCAACTCTAAATTATATACAGAATTCCCCCCTAGATGATCAAAGAATTTGTCTGAAGAACTCAATGAATTCCCAAAGAATCTCTCACTGGATAGTAGACACACAATTATCACAACCTCAGCTAAACCCTCCCAAGAACCACCTCATCTGGATGAACAAGCTACAAGCATAGACCGTTAAACGGTTTAATCATATCATCTCTCTCTCATGCAATTCCCAGGCAAGAGAAATTTGTACTTCTCTGCATTTTCCAGAAGGAAAGCAGGAAGGTGAACAGCAGAATATGAATGGGGTATTGGACCCATTTTACCAATGATTTCCTTGAAGGTGTACTCCTCGGGTAGCATATCGAATAGATCAGCCCCTTCGCATATAACTTTCTGAATTCTGCCGGGATTTAAATAGTGAGAGAATCTAACTCTGTCATAGTGGCTGTAAGCTTTCATCTTAAAAATGAAATCACTGATTCGGCGGAAGCAAAAGCTGCAATGCCACCCTGCATCTGCCAGCATGTTGTCGGACTGGCGGTAGTGAGCATATCTTGTCTTGCCAGTTTGATATCTGTGAATCGAAGCCCTCCAGCTCTTATCGTCCAGAAGAAACTCAAAAGAATACAGATAATTCTTCAGCTGTAGATGCAAGATTGAAGGTACTTCATCGCACCATCTCAAGAGGTTAATAGTGTGAGCACTTGGTATCTCGTCCACATCAGACATAATCAATAAGTCATCATCTGTAATACCAGCAATCTTAAGGAGCTGATCCAATGCCACACGTTGATATGCTTCCTCAACAAACGGGTTTTCTCCTTTCTTAAATCTCCCACCAATAGTCCCATAAGTTAACCGGGGCTCAACAAATTTGAACTGCTCCCTGTTGCTGTTGAACACCAGAGGCTTAGGCAATCCAGTAAATGTAGAATTCGACTCAAGGAGCACAAACTCAGCTATGTAGGGGTACAGTTCTTTCCAACGCAAGGTAAGTATTTCAATCTCATTACTAAACAACACAGCATCATAAACGCGCCTTGGATACTCACGAACTCCCCATCCATGAAGCCTACAGAGATTCTCCATGGTAACATTGTCATTATAGTAATGAGGAATAACATTGAAAGACTTGGGTGGTTTTTCCCACAGTGGCCGCAGAAAGTAAGAGATCTTCTGTCCATGTATATATATTCCAAAGATGCACATTGGAACAAAAGCAAACAGGAATATATAGGTTTTCACATCCAAACCCCGCAAAACGCATCGAATTCTCGACATACTCGAAGCTTGACTTGATTCCTGCAAGTTCAATGAACAAACAATATCAATAAAACACAAAAATCCACCTTTCAGAATGAAAAAAAAAATCATACAAAGATTAATTAACAATGCAACTTCTTAACTCCCACACACAAAGATGAAAAATTGAAAAACAGTTTTTATCACAAAGTCAGAGCATCATCACAAAGCAATTACAAACATGCCAAATAAATAAAACCAAAACTTGCCAACATGAGAAAACCTTCCCCCTCCAAAATGAAACTCCCAAACTAGTAAACAACACAAAAAGGAAAGGAAAAAAAAAGGCAAAAAGAGTATTCATATGCTTTTTACTTACAATCTGCACACAAAAAAATCAGCAGATTCGCTCAAATTTCAAAACATCAAAAAAGCAACCTTATTCCCGTACCCAAATTCAGATCAAGCCTATCTCATACACACAAAACCCCAAAAAAAATCACAGCAACAAAACACAGTAAACAACAGAAAGAAAAAAAACAAATCTGGACGAAATTTTCTCTAATTTTCCAGATTCTTCACAAACCCTAATTAAACAAAAAGATTCATTGAAACTACACCGAAAAAACATAAAAACAAAAAAAAAACAAAAAATCAAAGATAGATGATTCTATACCTGGCCACAAACATTGCTACACAAATCATCACTCTTCTTAGAACAATAATTCCCTCCAGATTCCCCCATCATCCACCACATTTTCGCGTACAACAAAAAAAACCAGATCGAACCACGATCCAAATGCCGTTCAACTCACTTCACCCACCGCTTACACAAATTGCTTTTCAACAAAAAATTCCAAGCAAAAAGAAACGCGTTCTTTCCTTCTCACAAAACCTTAATAATAAATTAAAAACACAAAGAACCAGACACCAGAGTTTATAGATAACTCCCCCACAAGAAGATGAAAATGAACGGCGGAGAATCCAACGACGTCAAGGTTGTAACCCCTCTGTCTGTTTGGAAAATGAATGGCGGTTTTCGCCTCTACACACCTATCAATCAACAACGAACGAACTACAAAACGTTCCGTTACAGAAATTATCGATGCTTTCGATTTTCTCTCTCCTCTGCTCTGTTCTTTTCTGTTGTGTCGTGTCTAATGGATTTTTTTTTATTATTAAAAAATTGTCGTTTAATATGTTCGCAAAATTCTCGATGCCGCTTTTGTGATTATGAATTATTTTGAATTAATAAATAAATCATTACGGGTATTTATAGTCCTTTGTCTCATGGACACTGTCAAAAAGTATTAAGATTTTGATTATGAAATGTGAGGGTAGGATTGTCTTTTTGGGTTTGTGATACTAGGTCGAGTGCGCTTTCCCCACGCGTTGTACTACTGACTGGTTTTCGACACTTGGCATTGGGCGCGTTGTTACGTATTTTATTTTATGATTATTATATCAAAATATCAAGATAGTAATGGTACTTAATTTCCTTTTTAAAAGGATGATTGAGTAAAAATAACTTTTTGAACGTGTCTATGGTTTTTTCTTATATAATTAAATAGTAAAATAAATTGATGAACACGTTAGAATATTAATAACATCAAAATATATATATATATATATATATATATATATATATATATATATATATATATATATATATTTCTTGTGTAGAATAAATACACAGTCGATTCTCCCGTTTTGAGGAGAGAGTAGATTTATAAGATTATTGAGAGCTTTGGGAGCTACATTAGTGTGTGTATTGTCTCAAGATGAATGTCTTGTTTATCCCGCTGTCAGGAGCCTCTTTTATAATATTTATCTTTTGTGTCATCAAAAGCCTCAGTTAATGAGTGATTCTTGAGTTTCATAATTTCCATAACCTCTGTCATCTCTATGAATGAAGATGATAAAAATTGTGTAACACTATAATTAGTGCACCGTCAGAGGTTATAAACATTAATAAGTTGTGTTAATGACCAGTTAAGGGCAGCTGATTCATGGCCACCAGCCTCATCCGAGTTCTTAATGTTAGGATTTGATATCAAGGTATCATAGATGGTTTGATACCCTTCTTCCCGAGTTGTACCCCGAATATCTTCACCCTAAAGCCGACTACTGGTTCAAACCTCTTTTTCGCCGATTACACTACCCTACCCAGACCTAATATTTCTAGGATGTACATAATCCCCCTGAATTCAAAGCTCTTCTTATAAGGATGTCGTGTTCGGTCACATAGTTCGCGGAAGATTATGCAGGCACTGTCGGATTGCTCACTCTATCCTAACCCAATTGGCCAGGAGTGAAGAGTCACCACTTTCTTTTTCCTCAAGTAATGATGATTTCTACCTAAATCTTTGTTCATTGCGTGACGTTTCTTTGCCCTAGTGCATTGTTCATTGAACTCTATTAAAGCCCTACTTTCCTTCTTTCTTATTTTATCTCTAACATTACAGAAAGACGTTACATCTTCTCAGGAAAACATTATCTCCGAAGCGTTTCTCCATTTTTTTCCAAGTATTTTCCTCTTATCCTTTTGTTTTCATCTTTGATTTTTTAGTTTATGGTTACCCTAAGATAGTGTGATGATGAGGGAAACATAAAAAAAAACCTTCAAATACCGAAGAGATAAGGGGTTTGGGGAATAAGTGCACGCGAGAGATGAAGGGCATTTTAGATCAGGAAGAATTCAATCGAATCACAAAAGAGGTTTATGGTTTTACCCATTCCTTTTTGAGCGATTTTGATTTTGATTCTTCCTCCCCGGGTTCTATAGAATTCGTAATGGAATCGGCTACCCCCTTTGATACTGAAGTTATGGGTTGCAAGAATAGTGTACTTGACGGTACAGAGGTCGCCAAACTTCGACTTTTAATAGTAGTCTCCTCCACTGGAGAAGAAAGCGGCGTTATTATAGAATCATGTGTTTCAGGGGATCATGTATGTCTATTGCGCTAGAAGAATACAGACAAATAATTCTTTTACTTTTATGCCAGGGTTTTGGAAGATTTCAGAGTCCGCTTACCCTTTTCTGATTTTAAGGTCGATGTTTTGAAGGCCATGAATGTCATGCCCTCGCAATGCGTCCCAATAGTTGGGATTTCATAAAAGCCTTTGAAATAGTCTGTGAGGCCATGAACATCGTTCTCATAGTTGGTATATTTTTCTCCTTTTATGAGGTGAAAGGAGCCGAGAAGCTTTCATGGGTCCAAGTGAATAGCCTCCCTCACAGAAGTTTCTTCCACGTGTATACCTCCAACTATAAAGATTTCAAGGGGCGGTTTATGAAGGTGAAATATGGGCCGAGGCGCCCCCAAGTTTTATACTCCCTGGGCGGACAAGCTCGCTTCTTTTACTGAACCCAAGACTCTTATCCTATATTCGGGTTAACATTTGAGAAACTTAGGGACTTGGATGTCCAAGCTTTAACCGTGTTATATTCTTTCTGTGTGATGAAGGTTAAAGATTTGTTTTCCCTAACCGTCGAACAAATTCTCGATTTCCTTGGTAATAGCCTTTGTTTTTGTTCAAGCCATCTCACTTTTTCATAAAATACTCACATAGTCTTTTTTCTTTCTTTGCAGATAAGATGATAAATCTTTTTGTAGTCGAGAAAAAGAAGCTAATGATGAAGGCAAGAGCTGTTTGATGGGGTACCGGTGGAACCTCAACGATCAAGTCGGATCCTTCCGGGTTAGAGATCTGAGCCCTGAAAATGTGCAAGGGAATGGGTTGCAAGGCTACCTTCAGCATGATCGAGCCTCAGGCCCCAACCCCAATCCAATAAGAGGTTCAACATAGTACTCCTAAGAGGGTAAATACCCTTATGAATGATGAAGTATGTCGGGCCGACATGGAGATTACTTCTTTGATGGGAGAACCCGGGGATAGCCATGCTTTTAGAGAGTTCATGTTCTGGTCCAATATCTTTGATGGGCTCCACTTCCTCTACGATTATCTTAACACCATCGAGGATGTCAAGAAGGTTAAATCCATAGGTCGGCAGAAGATGACACAAAATCTCAACTCCTATCTCATGAGGTGTGCGGTTTTGACCTGCAGTCTCTTTAAATCTGTTGATGATCGTGAGGAGACATAATTGAAGCTAAAGGAGGAGGTAACCTGGTTGAAAGAGGTCCAGAAGAATCAGGCTGAGAAGCTATCCAATTTGGAGAAAAGCTTGACTAAAGAGAAAGAACGTAGGGAGACCCTGGAATCTGAAAGAAAAAAAATCTCTTACTCAACTTGATGAGAGGTTAAAGGTGGAGAAGGCAACAAATGATGAGTTGAAGGCTACCACCGAAGAGATGAAGAAAGCTCCTAGGAAGTCTCCAGTGGATATTCTTTCTGTCGGTGACAAAACCTTTGAGCGTGCCAAGGATCAGATATTTTGTCTTCATCCCGGTTTAGCCATATCCGAGATGGACTACTTTAAGGTGGTGCAGCATGGCCAACTTGTAGATCTCGAAGAATTGGAGAAGACTCATTCTCCTCGACCGAACCTTGAAGATCCTTATTTCGAAGAAAATGTCAACAATGGTGGTGACAGGTGTTGTACCCCAAAATTTACCCTCTTCCTTTCCGCATTTTTGGGCTTATAATCTGATTGCATAAATATACATGTAGTCGCATGCATAACATTCATCATGAAGTTACCATGCTCAAGGTATCGTGAATGACAAGAGTTTACTCGCCTTTTTCTCAAACAAAGTGGATTTCGGGTTTTCAGTGTGATTTGGGCGTTCCCGAAGGCGTATCTCTCATTTCCGTGGGCATTTTCCATTGATTTTCGACAAGAAACTCCCTCCCATTATCGTCTACAACTTTCGTTTGAAGGCCGAGAGAAGATTTTGTGAGGAAGGTCCTCAAAGAAACGATTTTCCCAGTGGATCACACCGAATTTTAGTGCTGAACCGTGCATTTCGGCTCACTAAAATGCCTTTATCTCCTAGTTGGAAACTCGGAATTGAGCGGGACCAATTTTTAAAATTCCGTATCAAAATCCTTTACAACTTTCATTTGCAACTTGAGAGCTAGTTCTTCACTGATTAATACCAGAATTTCATTCTTTGAAGATGATTCTTGAGTTGAGCCGAGCAATTTTCATCTGATACGCGAGCTTCGGAAGATCATATCCCAATCGGTTTTCATAAAAATGAGATGGGACCAGTGCCAAAAGTTCATAAACTCTGTTAGCTTCATTTATCTCAGGGATGCCCACTTGCAAGTTTCGATCAGAAGATCCCCGTTTGAGGCATTTTCTCCCGAGGGCGCAAATAAAATTTTGTATGTGTCAGTGGTCCAAAATTGGCGCGGAAACTTCAAAAATTCTTATTTCCTTGACCTTTCACTAGATCAAGTCGGGATTTTGATTCACTCAAGCAAAATCACATTCCGGATACTTTTTGTTCACGCTCCGACTCCAAATTCCGCACGGATTTGACTGTTTTGAGTTAATTACGAAAATTATTTGGATAATCATGATTTAGGCTTGATTATGGTCCTTAGGCCCAATTCCTAGAAACTATAAATAGATTTTCTCATCACAAATCAAGGCGACCATCATTTGCAAAATTCACATCATCAACTACACTCTAATCCTCCCAACACACAAAAGCAAAATTCAGAAAAAAGTTCAAATCATAACTTTCCCTCCAAGCAACCACCACAGGCCGCCACCGGACCTCTGTTCAACACCTGCTTCAGCCACAGACCGCACTAAGCGCGCTGCCCGCGCTCAGCGCGCCCTACGATTTCTGGTTTTCCTCTTCACAACATCTCTCACTTCAATCTATATCATCCTCTCCTCTTTCATCACGTGATTGACATGGAAGAAACAGTTTCATCTTGATTTTCTCTCCAATTGCAAGATTAAAGGGTTTCTCCTTCTTCTTCTTCAATTCTCCATTGAAGACTCCAAGTTTCTTCAAGAATTCAAGGTTAATTCTGAAGATTATCATCATTTCGTCATTGATTTGGTATTTTCTTTGAAGAGCTCAAGGAATTCCTCATCAATTTGACTCAAACTTCAAGTTCAAGTAAGTGTTAGGTTCAAATAAGCACTTATTTTAAGTTGTTTCTTATTTTCAACTTTTCTTGAAATTGAATACTGAAATTACATGCAAATTCAATGTAGATTCTGAATCTAGAACTTGTACTCTTGATTTCTTTGATTTGAATTGGATTTTGCCGCTTTATTCGTGTCGGAGTGAGGATTTAGTACATAACATGCATATATCCTTATGCATTTGTATTCCCCTGCACACGAGCCACAAATTCATGCACATTGCATCCCCTATCACAATGCTCATGCATTAGAGAGCATTTAGCTTGATTTGTTTGCATCGATTCATGGTGACTTGAAGCGTAATTTACATTCGACATGTAGATATCCAAACATTTCGTTCATTATGCTCTGCATGCATTGTACCTAAGTCTATTGCATATGCACTCCAAGTGTTTGTGTTAATGTATGACTTATATTCTTTGAAGGAAAACCTCTAAATGTCATGACTAGCTCGCATCACCATGCACATGAACATTAGAATTATCAACTCGATTTGCATTCCTCACATGTTCATGCATTGCTTCATGTATATGAACATTGGTTTTATCGATTCGTTTTGCATTCCTCACATGTTCATGTATTGCTTCATGTATGTGAACATTGGTTTTATCGATTCGATTTGCATCCCTCACATGTTCATGCATTGCTCCATGCACATGAACATTGGAATTATCAACTCGATCTGCATTCCTCACATGTTCATGCATTGCTTCATGTATATGAACATTGGTTTATCGATTCGTTTTGCATTCCTCACATGTTCATGTATTTCTTCATGTATGTGAACATTGGTTTTATCGATTCGATTTGCATCCCTCACATGTTCATGCATTGCTCCATGCACATGAACATTGGAATTATTAACTCGATTTGCATTCTTCACATGTTCATGCATTGCTTCATGTATATGAACATTGGTTTTATCGATTCGATTTGTATTCCTCACATGTTCATGCATTGCTTCATGTATGTGAACATTGGTTTTATCGTTCGATTTGCATTCCTTGCATGTTCACGCATACATGAACATCGGTTTTAT
The DNA here is from genome assembly GCA_021764765.1 of Vicia sativa. NCBI lineage: Eukaryota > Viridiplantae > Streptophyta > Magnoliopsida > Fabales > Fabaceae > Vicia > Vicia sativa. The sequence goes on along the minus strand of CM038795.1, from coordinate 37,568,692 downwards.
CGTTTGATTCGCATTCTTTGCATGCTCATTTGATTTCCATTCGCTATGTGACTGTGGCCTAACAATGTGGATCGAACTGTTGCATGAGAGCATCATAACAGGTGGTCTAGACAAAAAATGACATTTTTGTAGGTTGCAGGTCGCGCTTAGCGCCACCAGGAGTGCGCTAAGCGCCAAACTCACTGACTTTTGTTTTGTAGGTCACGCTTAGTGCAATCCAGAGTATGCTGAGCGCGTTGGCTTCTGTTTGGGCGCTCGGCGCGCTATAGAAGGCTTAGCACGGTCTACTGATACACTTTTCTGATTTTTCTTGGTTCTAATAGCAAACAGTGCACACCCTAGCCATGCCTAGCTGCTGTTTGTGCTCTGTTTCATGCAGGGACTTGTGTTGCATATACATACGACACATTTCTCCGTTGTTTGCGTACATGCGTGCGCATTCCTTTTGCTTGCTCTTTGGGTCTAACTCCCTTCTTACAGGTGTTGCTTGAGCTTGTTCACCCGCATGTGCACTTTCCCTATCTTGTTTTGTTTGCTCTAATCTCGTTCTTGCAGGCAGTATCGCTTCGGATGCGTATTCTACACGTTGTTTCAATGCTTTGAACAACTCTCACCGGTTTACTCTTATTGCATGGCTGTAGTACTTGAAGTTTTCTGGATTATTTCTGTAGCTCGCAGTGCTCTTCGAATTCTATATCCGTTCGGTAGTTTCCACACTATTTATTGCATTCTCTTACAGCTTTCCTAGATATCATGAGAAGTAGGGCTTTACAACTTTCTTTTGCCATGAGAAGTAGGAATAGAGATGCATGATGGGGCTTCCGTAGTTGGAGCATGTTCAAGAACCCCTCTGGTTTATTTAAAGACCCGTTTAGGGCAATTCTACTTGTGGGTTGTGCTTGTTTTGCTTGTTTTTTTCTTTCCCCAGGAGAGCTTGGTTAGGATAGGTTCTTTAGCCTAGACGTTAGGACTCACATCCTTTGCATGTCAACATAGATAGAGATTTCCCTTGCATCCTAAACCATAGGTCCAACCTTTTGCTTGTTAACATTAGGGTAGTGCTAGCTAGTCTCCCTTTTGTTTTGCTAATTTCTTTTGCATGTTGCATGTAATAAAACTAAAACTTTCTTTACTTTTCCTTCGAAAACAAAAATACTTAATAATGGTTTGAGCTCCTTTCTCAAGGTAAAAACAACCAACCAACACAAACTCTTTTCGCCTTTGCGCACTTTCTTTTCTTTTGTGTTTAAATAGATAGACATAACACACCCTTTAGCTAGAAATAGAAAGTGGATACCGTAGAGTACTACGGGCGTGTGGGGTGCTAATCCCTTCCCCTCGCGTAACTAACTCCCTTACCTAAATTCTCTTGATCTCTCGGTCATAGAACCGAGATTTCTCCCCTCAGGTTTACTCGATGTTTTCCTTTCTCCCTCGTGAGATAAAAGACGTTCGATGGCGACTCTATTTGATACCAGTTATCAGTCGGATGTTCAGCCGAGTGATTTCAGCAGGCAAGAAAACCCTACTGCATGATAACCTTTATGTGTTTTTGTTAGTCATCCAATAAGGATGCAATTATATAATTTTGTAACGAGTGATTTTGTCCTCCTTTTTTGTTCTTGACTATTGCCTCCGAGCTTTTTATGTAATTGTTGATTTCTATTTGAATTGTTGTTTTATGTTCGCATTGATTATTTCACATTTTTTAGGTTTAAGATAGCTCCAAGATAATCCAGAAAGATAATCTGGTCCATATATATAAGCCCCTATGATGCAAAGTCCTTCAGGATACATGTGTCCGATCATATAGTATCGAGCATTATCTTTATAAGAGCCCTAAACCAATATAAGTTCAAAGGTTATTTGCTCATTCATCTCTCGGGCTTCATGAGCCCCAAGTGAACTTGTTGTGTTCTTGGGATTGCCTTAGTGGGCTATTTCTGGTCAACTTAAAGTTCTCTTATTTTGGAATACTTGACCCTCTTATGGAGAACTTTAATATATAACTCGACCCTTAAGTGGGGAGTATTAGAACTTGAACCTTATATGGGGAGTATTATTAGACTCAGTTAAAGGCTTGGAGGCTTATCAGGCTTAATGTCAAAAGGATTAAAGTGCACTCAGACTTCTTGACGAATCATAGCCTTTTTGCCCGAAGGCGGGGTTGACCGAGTTGCGAGAGGCTTAAAGTGCGCATCAACTTTGATCTAAGTAGAGCGCCTTTTCCTGAAGGTAAGGTTAACCATGCGAGAGGCTTTAGTGGCATCAACTTTAATCCGGTTAGAGCCTCTTTTCCCGGAGGCGAGGTTAAACGTGTGAGAAGCTTTAGTGGCATCGACTTTGATCTGATTAGATCCTCTTTTCCTGAAGTCAAGTTTAATCGTGCGAGAGGCTTTAGTGGCATCGACTTTGATCCAGTAAGAGCCTCTTTGCCCAAAGGTGAGGTTAACCGTGCGAGAGGATTTAGTGGCATCGAATTTGATCCCGTTAGAGCCTATTTGCCCGAAGGCGAGGTTAACCGTGAGAGAGGTTTTAGTGGCATCGACTTTGATCCTGTTAGAGCCTCTTTGCCTGAAGGCGAGGTTAACTGTGGAGAAGCTTTAGTGGGTTTGACTTTGATTCGGTTAGAGCCTCTTTTCCCGAAGGCGAGGTTAACCGTGCGACATGCTTTAGTGGCATCAACTTTGATTAGGAATGACACCGTTTAAGGATTTGTATGGACGTAGGTGTAGGACGCCTTTATGTTGGTATGAATCTGGTGAGAGTGTTGTAGTTGGACCTGAGATAGTTCAATAAACTACGAATAAGATTAAGATGATTTAGAAAAAAGATGAGGATTGTCCAGAGTCTCCAGAAGAGTTATCATGATAAGAGAAGGAAATCGATTGAGTTTGAGGAGAATGATCATGTGTTTATGAGGGTTACTCCAGTAGCTGATGTTGGTAGAGCTTTGAATTCACGTAAGTTGACGCCGCGTTGTATTTTTCCTTATCAAATTTCTGAGAAAGTAGGTGAAGTGGCGTCTCGAATTGCTTTGCCACCGACACTTACTAATCTCCATGATGTGTTTCATGTATCTCAGTTGAGGAAATACATTGTGGATACATCTCATATTGTTTCATTAGATGATGTGCAAGTAAGAGAGAATTTGACGCTTGAGACATCACCTATGCAGATAAAGGATAAGAGAGTAAAGCAACTCTGAGGTAAGGAAATCGCATTGGTGTAAGTGGTTTGGGGAGGACCAATTGATGGTAATGTGACTTGGGAACTTGAGAGTCATATGAAGGTTTCGTATCTTAAGTTGTTCATTTGACATGATTTTCGAGGACATAAATCTTTTAAGTGAGGAAGAGTTGTATCATCTCGACTTTTAGCTATTTTATTATTTATTTATTTAATTATTATATGGGTGTGATAATTATTTAATTTGGCGGTATATATGTTAATAGAATTATTTGAATATATGTGTTATTTGAATAATTGAGTTTAGGGTTAAATATACAAACCTCCTTATAATGTTAGCCCCTCGTAATATCCGGATTCCGTTTTTTTATATTTTTTTTAATCCGCGTCATTTGTTATTTTTCAATTTTTTAATAAAGAAAAGAATTAAGAAAATATCAACTAATTTTTGTTTTTTAGTCAAATATTGAAATAGTTAACTCATGGTTGCAGGTCGAGATGTTTTCCACTGAACTGCTGTCCAACTTTGGTTATAAACCTTCACATTAAATTTCATCTTAGTTTTCATATTTTCTCATACACCAAATCCATCTTATATTTTCACTTTATAACAACAATTTTTCTACACTATTGACCATCTTCACTACACAACAACAACACCTTCATCCCTTGAATACTCCATCATTCTTCAACATGCATATCTTTCAAACATCAACAACCAACAACTCAACATACCACCATTTTTCTACCCAACATACAACATGTTTATTGCAATCATGTTTATCTCTTTCAATTTGCAACATGTAGATATGAAAGGAAAAAGATTCTTTGCAGATCCGAGCCAACACCAAATCGCTCTTCAATCTACCCCATACCACCACGCCACTGTTACACTAATATTCTGCTACTTGCTGTTCTGGAATAAGTTTACAAAAGTTAGTAATAAGTTTACAAATTATAACAAACATAAGATAATGGTGTTTACTTGAGCTAATGAGGTAACATGGTTTTTTAATGAAGGTAGGCACATATTAATTATGCTTCACTCATCCAAGAGTTATGAAGTATATCAAACATGGCACGAAACAAAACAAGTATATATTGCACTTCACAAAGTTATGACTTATATTATGTAGTGTCTCTGCATGAAATAATCAAGAATGTAACAAGACCATGCAAGAATGTAACTCACAGAAGCAATGTAACAAGACATGTGCAATGGTTAATGTGATGAACTTGAGGTGGTAGTTTGTTGGCATCAATGAAAACAAAAGATAAATACACGACATCAAGAAATGGACTATATGTTATCAAATGATTTTATGTAATAATAGTTGAACCAACCTAATATAAGACACAAATCATTTTTTTTTGTCATGAGGAAAATATATATACAATGGTGGATTTAGTTGATTTTTAACTTCTAAAATGAATAACATTGAACTTGAAACATATAAATAGTTAGGGGTGTTCGCGGTGCGGTTTGGGCGGTTTTGACGCAAAAAATCATCCGAACCGCGAGAGAAAAAGGCGTGCGGTTTGGTTTGGTTCGGTTAGCTTTTAGAAAAAAAAAAACAAACCGAACCAATGCGGTTTGGTTCGGTGCGGTTTGTTCGGTTTTTTACAAATATTTTATTGAGACATACATACACATATAAATGACAACATAACTTTGTATTTTGTCATTCATACACTATCAAATAAGAATAAAACTCATCATATTTGGACCATAACTTTCTATTTAATATGTAAAAATTAGATTAAACAAAAGTGAAATAACAAACATAAAATAATAGCATAAAATAATATCAAAAATATTATAATAAAAAAAAAAGATGAGATGAGAGATTAGTGAAGATGAAAAAGAAAGAACAATAAAGAGAAGAGATTAGAGATAAATATGTGCGATAAAATGAAATTGAAAGAGGGAACATTTGCATAAAAATGAGAAGATGAAAAAGAAAGAATATAAGAGAGTAGAGATTAGAGAAGACGAGGCAAGATGTAAGTGGTGAAACTGAAACCATAAGTGTAAAAATTGTTTGTAATCATAAGACTAATATATAATAAGTTTAGATTTTTGTTAGATGAGAGTTACCTAAAATTTAGGTTGTACCATAATGCGGTTTGGTTCGGTTTGCAAAATACAAACCGCAAACCGAACCGAACTATGCGGTTTTGATAAAAGATGGCTCAAACTAATCCGAACCAAATGCGGTTTTTTGCGGTTTTGGTTTGGTTTGCGGTTTTTTATTGGGTTGGTTTGGTTTTGAACACCCCTATAAATAGCTAATTCATCTAGCCTAATGATAAAGTGGCGTTCCTCTAACTATCTACACCTAGGTTCGAATCCTAGTGTCCATAACTTTTGAATATTAAATAAAAAGATACCTTATTGAAATTTAAAAAATAACACATTTAAAAAAAAAAGATTTATAATACAAAAAAGAAGCAATAAAAAAGAAGCTTCATTGGGATTAAAAAAATAACACATTAAAAAAAAGAGGAGTAAAAAAACAAAAAAAAACCATGGGATTAAAAAAATAACACAATAAAAAAAAGAGGAGTAAAAAAAAAAATCCACATGGAATTTATAAATTAATTAAAAATTAAATTAAATGTCATGTGGACTACCATGTTAACAAAATGAGAGAATCTTTGATGCAACGTGTCACTCAGGTATTTCAATTTCTAGGTTTTGGTTCACTCAAATTGATTTAGGGATTTGGAAATTAGGTGTTGGAAATCTAGTTTTTATGATATGAATAAGTTCCCTATGATAAATAAATGTTAAAATACATTTATTTGGTGAAAAATAAGCATTAGAACATGTTCCTAGAAGGATTTTCGTGCAAGTCACAGTGTTGTCTCGTAGCAAATTTTCTGCATAATCGTGAGGCCGCTGAGCGAGACTGGTGGCGCGTAGCGCGGTTGGTTGAACTTAGAAAAATAATTTAATTATTTTATGCATGAATGACTTAGGAGTTTGCATGCTTGTGATTTATCATTAATTTACATAAATTTTAATAATTATTTTGATGAGTTTTAGATTGTTTTTGGATGCGTTTTGATGAATACATGATACTTGATTTTAGTTTATGTATGTTGTGATTTGGTGAATTAGTGGGAATAACATTAATTGGCTTGCATGCCATATGTTATTTGTGATATGTGAACGTAAAGACGGTGAATGCTATATATATTGCATTGTTGGTGATAATACCATGATATATGTTTGTTGTGCAATGGTGGATAATTCAAAGTGTTGAATTATTGTGATATGCATGTATGATTAAGGTTGGTGATAATCTTAATTGCATATGTTGTTGGTTAATTGGACATGCATTCATGGGGAGATTGGAACTCTGGTTGGTTGTTTTGATTCTTGTGTGGAAACAGAAGCGGTGGACTTTATGTTCATGTTTGGTTGCTTTAATCCTTGTGTGGAAACATAAGCGGTGAATTATATGTTCATATTTGTGGACTTTGGTCTTGTCCGGATCAGAAGCGTGGTCTAATTCTAGATAAGCAAATGAGATCGAGGTGAGCTTGATGTTCATGTTGGTACCACAAGCATGAGTCACATTAAGTTGCACTGAAGTCTCATGTGTCTTTAAAGAATGTTTGTTCCATTGAAATAGAATATGTGATAATTGGATATTTGACTACATGGAAGATGTATTGGTGTTAATTATGCTATATGCAATAAATGTGTTTATGTTATACTTGGAATGTTTGTAAAATGATTTATTGGTTACTTGAATTGTCAAGGTATGTTGTATGGATGACCATATGAAGTGTAGAGAATTCTTTGATAAATATTTGTTCTACATTACTTCCGATTATATATATTTTGACAATAATTTGAATTCTCGCCCTTCTGTTTTATATAATGTTCTATGCGACATCATGTAGGTTCTGAGGATAGTGGTGCTTTGCACGAGGATAGTTGAGGAGCTTAGCTTTATTATCTGTTTCTTAGGTTGTGAGTCATTGCTCTGGTTATGTAACACGAGAGTTATTTGAACTCATGTTTTTTATGAGATATTTCCATATACTTTCATTTAATTTGTACGTTGAAGTATTAAGTGGTGTGACCTTGGTGCCAATATTTGGATTCATATGACTGGAATAGGTGATGAATCTGTGTTATGTTGCCTTATGATTATAATATGGGACATAACCATTAATATTATCTGAGAAAAAAATTATTCCGCTGTGATATGCATAATTTGATGAAGCATGAAGTTTAAATATGTGTTATAATTTATGACCAGGTGCAGGTTGAAGTTGTTTATTTGGTTTTCTATGGTGTGCAAAACGACATGTGACACCATTTTTATGTATGCATGCTAATTTACTCTGATATATGCTATATTTATTCGGGGATTAGAAATGGGTGTTACATTGCCTCCTAGACCTCAACATTTAGAAATTTATTCAAACTCCAGTTATTATATCTGCAATGGCTAAGGAAATAATTGGGGAAGCAAAATGGTAGTGCGATACATGCACTTTGTTAAACAAGTGTTGTACCCCAAATTTTCTCCCTAATATCCTTCATTATCTCATACCATCACTTTGCATCAAGATCACAAATTAGGGTTGGTTCTCTCTCTTGTCTCTAAGTTTGCTCTTATGGGGATCACAAAGCACCTTGTCTGTGTATATTTTGTATATGAAGATTGATGTTTGCCTAACCACAAAATATGTACATCATTTGTTCTTTAGATGTTGTGTTGTAGGTGGATGATACAAAAGTTCCTCTTCAAGGAGTTCATAGGTTCGTGTGTTTATTCCCATGTCTTCTCCCCCAACTCTCAAGGATTTGTCAAGATTTGTCATACGGTGTGTCTCAAATTATCATAATTGACAAGGTCTAATGAAGCTCATCATGTTATATATTGCAATGGAAATTAAAAATGCAAAGTTGATTCAAGTGGTTGACCTAATTTGGGCAAGTCCTTGAGCTTTGGATCACAAGTACATAGTTTCCTCAATTCTCAATGTTTTGAAGTGGTTATTCTTGATATGGTTTCTCATTATCATCTACAACAATCTATACTCATGTGACAATAATCCATGTGTAAGAGAGATCATTAGAGTTGAAGTAGTCTCTATGGCATGGTCGGTGCTCTTTGAACTATAGTTTCGGAGTTCTGAGGATCATATCTTGGTTGTTGTTTGAGATTATTAGTTGATTACAATCCATGAGTCTCTAAAAAGGATCTTTAACAAGTATCTTTATTGGTTCAAGGATGTTTTTTGATTAAAAGATATTTTGAGGGTCAAAGATTACAAGTTCTCTAAATTGGTCTTCCATCTCTCTTGTGTAACTTCAAAAGATCATAACTTGGTCATATTTTACCTTATTGAGATCATTCTTTTTTATTCACAATGAACCTAAGTATGTCTACTACAACTTAGTTCAATTGGTAAGAATAGAAAATTCTTGTAACATCATTTGGGAAGCCAAAAGATTACAAGTCCTTGGTGAATTTCTCCATTTTTTACATCAACTTCAAAGGGTCATAACTTGGTCATTATTTATCACCTTGAGTTCATTATTTTTCCAAAATAATCTCGAGATTGTGAAATTTAACTCCATTTGTGTTTAAAGGCTTTAAGATGTTTGGAGGATGCTTGAAGAGATCAAAATATTATATGTCATTTCATGAATTTCCATAAACTTCACAAGGCCACAACTTTCTCAATTTTTGGAGTTTTTGAGTGGTTCTTTTTCCATAATGCCATTTAAGAGGTCTACTTCATGCCATGTTCTTTGGTCAAGAGTAAATTTTAAGTGGAAAATCATTTTTGAATGCAAAACATTAAGGGTCACTTTAAGCCTTCAAGAAGGCATGCCATGTTTGATCAAAGGCCTGACCTGGTTTTCAGTGAGTTTTCTCCAAATCCTAATGGCCATATCTCTTAGCTGAAGTATCCATTGAGGCTGATTCTTTTTGCATTGTGTTCTAATCTATGAGGACTTTATTTGACTCGAGAAGTAATTGAAAATGCATGAGGGAATTGGATTTTGCCTCAATGTAAACATCGTGCCAAAATCTGTTTCAAGTTCACTACCAGTTTTGCAATTTCTTTGCAATTCGTTTTAAAAGCAAATTTAAGCTTTGTTTTCGTGTCTAATAATGTTTAGAAACTTCCTAGAATTAATTAGCACATTGAAATGCAAGTTTTAGTTGAGTTTTGATGCACGTGGAGTCACACTTCACTCGTGCACACACCTTGAACAAATTCACTTCAAACCTCACTATTTCTTCCAATTCTCATCACCATTCACTTCCCTATAAATAAAGGGACGTATACCATTCATTTCCTCAAGTTTTGATAGCAAAAAACGCCCTGCCAAACTTCCTCCACACTCCATTTTTTTGAGATTTCAAATTGATAGTTAGAGCACCTCCAGTTTCAAATTGAATGATCTACAAGATTCCTTGAACTTCACTGAAGCTAACAGAGCAAAAAATTGTGCCATAAGATGTCTTACTTCATGCTATCCAAGTCCAGTTTCAGAGCTCTGAAAACTTACTTCGTTCAGGTAGAATTCTTAACCAAATAAATCCAAATGAAGGTCTAACTTGTTCTCCTCATCTCTCTGATCCTCGTGGTCTTTACCGTTTGCATTTTCATTGAGAATTGAACCTGTATTATTTCGGTTTTCTCCAAATTTCTCTTTGTACAATTTAAATAAAATTTTTGCGAAGGTATCATTGAAACTGTCTTGAAGAGATGGGGAGAATGAAACCAGTATGAGCTCTTGATTTTACCATTTGCAAAACCTGCAAATTGAGCTTGGGCGGAGGTTGAAGATCACCAGGGTGTCATATTCAACCAATGATGTCGTGCCATCAGGTATTTTCAAATAGATTTTAAAAATAATTTGATGCGATGCTTTATTACTTAGACTATGTACAATGATTTCATTATTCAACACCCTCTTTTTTCACTTTTTATACTCCACATCATCTTCTCTTTCTTCCACCTAATAATTCAACACGCATTCAATTTTTACTCACTACAATGTTTTGTTTAATAAAATTCAACACCCTATCCCACTATCATTCACAACACACTAAAAATCTAAACATTCACAACAACCAATAAAATTTTACAAAGTATTTTATGGGACTCCATTCTCTCCTTATTCAACATGTTGAATGTTTTCAACAGCAATTAATCTACCTCACTTTCAACACCATATTCAACATCCCATTGCAAGCATTCAACTATTGAATTTTTTTCAACACTCGTATTTTACATAGCCTTAGAGTCCATGGTATGCACAACGCACCATATCCTTTGGATGTGATTAGTAACGCGTTTTGACATTATCTGATGATCCATATTTTTTGTTTTATTTTAATTTTAAAAATTGTTCCGGTGTGAAAACCAAGAGGTCCATATCAAGCATAGCGCGCCTGATCCTTTGGATCAGCTTACTAACGTGTTTTGACTATGATCTGATGGTCCATATATTTTTGCTTTTTATTTTATTTTTTGATTTTATATTTAATTGTTTTAAACTTCAAAAATTCATGGAAAATTCATTTATGACTCAAATTATGAAAAAATTCACAAAAATATTTTCAATTATTCTTTTTCTGATTTTTATTTTCCAGATTTGATATTTTTTTTTCATTTTTTCTCTTTTATTTGAATTGTTTAAATATTTTAAAATATTTTTTGACATTTTTAAATTCTGAAAAAATTAGGGAAGGATCCAATAGTCTTTTGACAAATATTGGTGATGTCATTTTATTTTTATTTTTGATTTTACTATTTTTTGACAATTTTGGTTCATTCTGCCACTTTCTTTTATTTTTTACCTTTGTTTGACCTTGGGTAATTTTCTTGGAGTTTTATTTGGATGTATGGATACCATTATGTATTTCATCAATAAAAATCCAATTAAAATTCATTTTCAAATTATTTTTTAATTATTATTTAATTTCTTTAATTATTTAATATTTGTTTCTGATTTGAATTCATTTGGAGTCATAAATTTCATCAACATCAATGGAACTTGGGTGTTGATAGGTCTCATGACAAAATCCACCAAGATAGTTGGTTGATTTTGATGAAGTTAGACCGGATGAATTCATTTGACCCATTGATGATTATGTGGCTTGTCCCCCTTCCTCTTCATCTTATCTCATTCTTGTTTTTTGCATGTGTTGCAAACATTAGAGGTTGATCTACATATCACTCCTCTAGTTTGTCTTTTCAACACATAGATCATGCTTGACCGACCTCATTGTAGGGTGACCTCTATATAGGTTACTTGGCGATTGCTTAACATAGCCTTACAGTTTGTCGCTCAGATAAGAAAGTCGGTTCTTCGTGGCCCGAGCTTTATGCTTGAAATTGTCCAAGTATGATTAAGTGTTGGGATACGGTTAATACAATTGTCGATTCATCATGTAGTTGCTTTGATTCTATCAATCTTCTGATGAGTCCTCATAACCTTTTACCTAGGCTCAAGGCTTAAATCATTGTGAACCATACGATCTTATGTTCTTTTCTTTTCTTTGTATGCTTGATTCTTCATGGCCCAATACTTGAAAGTGTAAGCCCAAGGATGATTAGATTTTGAAATGTAGCCAATAAAATTGTCGGTTCATCGCGTAGTTATTTTGATTCTATCAATCTTCTGATGAACCCTCATAACTTTTGACTTAGGCTCAACGTCCAAATCATTATGGATCATTCATATGAAACCAATTAAAACCTAATTACTAACTACTAACTTTTTAAAATTCTTGCTCTTTATTTGTATGCTTTCTTTACCGCTTTATTTTAATTTCAGCATTCATTACCATGTTTATGTTTCCGCTATTTTCTCTTTGTCCACTTGGACCTTTTACTTTACTCTTGTTTAATCCATTAATAAAAGACTAAAAATCATAAAAATTGATAACTGGACTTGGTTACTTTTCCTGTGCTTGGAGATTGATTCTTGGACTTAAGATTAAGACTTTGACCTCAACTCGGAGACTCTGTGATCTTGTTGTTACCCTGTCTGTGTTTGAGTTATTTTTTCTGTATGTAAGTTATTTTGTTTATACTCGTCTATGAGTGGATTTCCTCTAAGTACAGTTGTTACTCTGCCTGTTTTTTTGAAGACATGATTTCATTTGAGGCATAGATTCATCTGAGACTTGGTATTTTTATCTGGTTACTTGTTTATTGGTTTATGAATTAAAAGGATGAGAATGTGGTATTGGGTTCTTGATGTCAATTACCGGTTTCTCACCTGGTTAAATCTTTCTTTTATCCCGACCTTTTACTTTTATGTACATAGGTTAGCCTCTTCATCTTCTCCCATCTTCTTTAATTTTCAAAATCTCCTCCCTTTTTCAAAATCTTCTTGTTTTCTAACTTGAACCGCTTTCACAATAAACTTGAACTTAGGTCCATGCATTTTTCAAACTTCTTTTCTTAATAAACCCTTAACCAATTTAATAATACTTTGACATTTTCCTAAGACTAAAAGTCAATTAACCTCATTCAAATTTTTTGAGTCATTTTTGCCTTTTCTCCTTTAAAACCATTTTCTTAAAAGATTAAACTCTTGTCGATTCTTTATAGTGATGTGAACTACTATACTTCTACGATATGTAGTGAAGTGAGACATTTTCCATTTGGTGTCAAGTGATGCCTGTTGATGAAAATCCGAGCTCTATCCTCCACTTTGAGTTGATGAAATGCTCATTTCTCATAATTGTGAGTAGTAAGTATGTTTACCACTCGGATATGACGATGATGTCTATTATTCTTAAAATTAACCAACACACCAATTTCGGTCTTTTTTACCCGAACTACATGGGTTTTGATTTCAATATTGCACATTGTTGATATGTAGGACTAGAACTCATTGGAAGTACTATCAAATCAAAAATTGTAAAAAAAATACTTCTCTTCTCATCTCCACCATCTATTTTGTAAATTTTTTTAGAGCCATATACACAAATTTTCAAAGAGATTTCTGCAGAGTACCGTAGATGTTTAGGGTGCCTAATATCTTCCCTTTGCATAACTAACCCCGTACCTTTATCTCTATTTTCTTTTAGGTTTTATTTGCTCTTTTTCCTAGTCTTTTGGATAAAATAAAATCGCAGTGACGACTTCATTGTTATTTTTACGAGTTGAGTCAATCAATAGTTTAGTCTCGAAATTTTTTGCCGCTACAACAAGGTAGACTTTGTTTGATCTATTTAGTCATAAAATTGATACAACAAAAACAACAATTGTTATATAAAAGATGGATAATTTGCATCTCAACCTCTCATAATCGTTTTTTCCGACACTTTTCCTTAATCTTCCTTTACCTTTCGCTATAGGGCTATCCTTCATTAGGTTTATCAGTGCTTTAACATGTCTTTACATACATGTCAAAACCACCATAGACAATATATGATCATTTTGTCTGCAATGGCAACTAATTTGACATTCTCTCTAATGATTGTATTTCTAATTCATGTTGACTTATACAACCAATCATCTATTATGTCATTTTCATCTCAATGACACCAAGTGTACATTCTTTTTTTGTGGTTTGACTGAATTTCATATTAATTTATGTCACATGCCCATTGTTTCTACCTCATTGCTATGTACCATGACAAATATGTCGACACTGTCAATTTGAAAATTTAAATCTACACCATCCATTCAATTTCAACTTAAATGAAATAGAAGAATAAAAAGGTCATTTGAATGTCACTTTATACCTTGACACTCATTGCATGGGCTGATATGGGTAAACTTACAAGCTGTATTGATAGATGTAGAATTGATAGAAGTTGTATTGTAGTTATCAAGACTATGTAAGCATTTATCTTCCATTGGTAAAATAGATCTCTTTCTCTGTGACTTTTATTTAGATCAAGTATTTGAATTTACATTGATCATTATCAACAGAACACATGTAGTTTACAAATGTTTCCAAAATACTGAACATGTCAGCTTTATTAGGTGGCATGTCATCACTTGATTAATCTTTTACAGTTATAAAAGAAACGATGGTTATAACATAAACCTTGTCACTTAAATAAGCAGTTGTACTTAGATAACTTTGAAGTCGCAACTGTGAAATAATGCACATATTGTTGTATCTTAGTGGCCCCGCTTACCTATTTTATGTTGCACTCAAGTCAAATATGTGCAGTTGTGCATAATTATTTCTGACTCCCAACTGCGACAGAAGCAGCATGATTCTCTATATTTTTTAGTACAGTGTTGTTGAATAACATAATAAAAACAAGAAATAAATTTGATCAGGAAACGGTATTGAAAAACATATCAAGTGACACTTGTCTATAAATACTTGAAAGTCACTTGGAGTTTTTCGGTTTTTACCCTCACCTTTTCCAAAACTTATTATATCAAGTGATTTTTTGGCTTAGTTATTTTGTTGTATTTGGACCAAAACCAATATCGTGTATATTGAATATAACTGAGTGATGATGTCTGTTGATGTTTGTTGCAGCCATTGGTGTTGCTATGCGAAGCAACTGGAACAAAGAAGTAGAAAGATGTTAGAAACTTCAGAGTTTGGTGTTGCAAATTTTGTACTCTAGAAAAATAACATTGAGCTTGATAGATGCTTAGCTTGTGGAGAATGGAGATATTCAAATGGCCCATCTGTCTCCATTAGTGGGCCTTATGTTGGCACCTAATTGTAAGCAAGACAGTCAATCCTCGTCCTTATAAATAGTATGGCAACATGTTTGTAAATCATTTTAGTAAAAAAAATACTATAACATTTGTATCTAGTGAGGAATTTGAAATATGAGTAATACTTTACTCATGTTCATTTTGTTAGAAACTTTTTTTTTGGCAAGAAATTTGTTACCAACTTTAAAGAGTGGAGCCAGTATATTAGGAGTAATTAGTTATTAATATGGTTTATTATCATGATAGGGTTTTGTTTATGTTGTACAAAATAATATTTGACTATTTAGAATTTATCATGAGAACACGAAGATATTAGCGGAAACATGAAGATATTGATCAAAATATTAAATATTAATGAAAATATTAAATTACGGATCAAAATATTGAATATTAACGGGAACATGAAGTTACTAATCAAAATACTGAGTATTAACGGGAACATGAAATTACTAATCAAAATACTGAGTATTAATTGAAATATTAAATTACTGATCAAAATATTGAATATTAACTGAACATGAAATTACTAACCAAAATATTGAATATTAACTGGAACATAATATTTAATAATAACAGAAACATGAAATTACTGATCAAAATATTGAATAATAACGGAAATATGAAGTTATTGATCAAAATATTGAATAATAATAAACAACTTTACTATTGACCTAACAAAAATTCCAAAAAAAATAAATAATATTTATATAAAAAAATATTATTGATTCAAATATTTTTCTATATTAGAAGAATTATAGACACCGACTTATTATCTCTTTTTAAAAAATAATTTATTTTAATTATATTTTGGGAACAAATGCGCGTATCATACCGGTACCCCGTACGAACACACATGTATCCCACTAGTTTATACTAATGAATTATTATATATTTGTAAACATAAGCGACAGAGTAACTTGATACTATCAAATTCGTAAACATTGGAGGATTGCTTTCACATGAAGGACCTTGGATCTCTTAAATATTTTCTAGGCCTTGAACTAGCACGAGGAGCAACTGGGTTATTCATTTGCCAACTTAAATACACTTTAGATATTTTAAGTGAATGCAAGATGCTTGACTGCAAACCATATTCCTTTCCAATGGAGCAAAACCAAAAACTTGCTTTGGATACAGGACCAACATTCACAAATCTCCCTCGTTATAAAAGGCTAGTCGGCCGACTAATGTATCTGACCATTACACGATCAAGGATTACCTATTCAGTTCACATATTTAGCCAATTTATGCAAGCTCCTCATCAAGCTCATTGGACGTAACCATGTGTGTACTAAGATATTTAAAATCGTCTCTGAGACAAGGTATCATCCTACCTAAAGATAACGACTTCTAACTTGTAGAATTTTGTGATTCGAATTGGGCGCCATGCCCTTTAACTCGAAGATCCACCACATGTTACTCAATGAAACTAGGACATGCTCCATTATCATGGAAGACAAAGAAGCAAACTATTGTGTCAAAATCATCAAGTGGGGCAAAATATCGAGCCATGAACCAAGTTGTTAGTGAAATTATCTGATTACACAACTTATTATCAAGTTTACAAATTCAGTATGATTGTCCTACTGTGCTACATTGTGACAATCAAGCGACAATCCACATTGTTGCACACCCAATCTTCCACGAAAGGATGAAACACATCGAAACAGATTGTCATATTCATAAACACTTTTAGAGAGACATAATTTTAACCACTTATATTCACACCACAAAACAACAGGTTGATATATTCACAAAGGTGTTAGCGTCTAGACAATTTCAAGATCTTACGGTCAAATTGAATGTTCATAACTCCCACACTTCAACTTGAAAAAGAGTATTGGAGGATTAATTGCCAACTTAGTGTAAGCAAATTTGAGGAAGAGATTATGGATTCCGCATTATTGTTTTTAATAGTGAAATTTTTTAAAGGAATTCTGTAACTATTATATCTTTTATTACTTTCTTTAGTTTTCTTTGGTTGCTATTTATTCTATATTTGAATCAACATATAAAAAATACATATTTTTTCAATAGCATCACTTCAAAATATGACTTCTTAAGTGATCTTATAAATTGATAGATATAAATTACTATAATACCATTATTCTAGTCATATTATGTACATAACAGTCCATCATTGTAACAAATTTTCAAAAATTTAATTTATTATATATAAAATAAAAAAATTATTAAAAAAATTAAATTTTGAAGATTATATAATTGTTTGACAAATATAGTAAATAAAACAATTTTTTAAATAAAATAGATCATCAGTATAAAAGAAATTTACATTGTCAGTAAAAAAAATATAACCATAAATTATTTATAAATATTTGGCTTTTCTTTAATCACATATAAAATATTATTCT
The DNA here is from genome assembly GCA_021764765.1 of Vicia sativa. Taxonomy (NCBI): domain Eukaryota; kingdom Viridiplantae; phylum Streptophyta; class Magnoliopsida; order Fabales; family Fabaceae; genus Vicia; species Vicia sativa. Next base: position 37,551,434 of record CM038795.1, on the reverse strand, counting down.
AAATAATTATGATAGATTGTTGGTGTGTAAAATATTTTTCTGTAGTAGTACATGATGGAAATCCACCAAATATCTATGATGAATTTCTACCAATCTTGATGAACAAGATTGATATCACCACACAATGACAATGAACAATTAAAGAAAAAAGAACAAGAAGAAAGAATTATTTTCTGCAGAGTAACTCTCTGGCCACAAACTGTGGAAAACTTCTTATTCACTTTGCAACTGCAAAATTCTGTAAATGAATTTAATTACAAAAAATAGAGGTTACTCCCTCTATTTATAGGTTTAGGTTAGCTTGCTCCCTAAGCCAAATCAAATATATTTGATTTGTTCCTTAAGTCAAATCAAATATATTCTATTTTAGATTTAAATCAAATCTATCTAAATCTAAAATCAATGTTTCCACACTCCTAAATTTTCTAATCAAATATTTTCTGACACAAGGAATTATATTCAACACACCACCTAATTCATTGTTTCTAAGCTATCTACATTCATCATAGTGCTTAGTCTTCTGAATACTTCAATCTGCACTCCCTTCGTCATGTTTCACAAACTCAACTGGTTGTTTATCATAAACTTCTTCGTCTAAGGGTCCATTCAGGAATGTACACTTCACGTTCATCTGACATATGTGCCAAGTGTTTATTTCTGCCAAACTGACAACCAACCTAATTGTTTTGATCCTAGCCACAGGTGCAAAAACCTCATCGAAGTCAATTCCTTCTTTTTGGAGAAATCATTTCGCCACTAGACTTACTTTGTGTCGAGTTACTTCCTCTTTAGGATTCATCTTCACTTTGTATACCCACTTGACATCAATTGCCTTCTTGCCTTGAGGCATTTCTACAAGTAACCAAGTGTTGTTGTCTTCGATGGAATTCACTTCTTCGTTCATCGCTTTCACCCACTTTGAATCTTTCAATGCTTCAGCTGCATTGACAGGTTCGACATCTTCATAGAAAGCATAACGTACCAGCTCACCTTCATCATCAACCACATCATCTGATGTAACCACACAATCTTGCAAGCATGTGTCTTGCTCTCTGAAGTCGACTTGTGTTTGATTGATCTATAATTGATGGTTCCTCTTCTCTTTCGACTTGAGTTTCTGGCTCTTCAAGTAAAATTCTTACTGAATATTTCTTGACATTTCGACTCCAGTCCCACTCTTTAAGCTCATCTATGATCACGTCCCTGTTGATCATAATCTGCTTGTTCACTGGGTCGAATAATTTGTAACCTCCTGTCGAATGATATCCCACTAGAATCATTTGACTCGACTTGTCATCAAGTTTTCTTCTCAATTGATCTGACACATGTCTATGTGTAATAGATCCAAATACCTTTAGATGACCCAAGCTAGGTTTCACACAAGATCAACATTCTTCCGGAGTAATTCCTTTCAGCTTTTTTGTTGGACATCTGTTCAAAATATATGTTGCAGTCGACACAACTTCACCCCAAAACTCTTTAGGTAAATTCTTGCCTTTCAACATACTTCGGACCATATTCATGATAGTTCGATTCTTCCTTTATGCAATCCCATTCTGCTGTGGAGTGTAGGGTGGCACTGCCTCATGCATAATCCCTTCCTTTTCACATAACATGTCGAAGTCTTTCAACATATACTCTCCACCACCACCAGTTCTCAAAACTTTGAATTTTTGACCACTTTGTCTTTCACCATAGACTTGAACTTGGAAAATACCTCAATCACTTCCCTTTTCTTCTTGATCAGGTAAGTCCACAGTTTTCAACGGAAATCATCTATAAATGTGACAAAGTATTTATTACCTCCAAATGAATCCACCTGGATTGGTCCACATACATCAGAGTATATGACTTCGAGAGCAGCCTTCGACTTGATTCCTGCATCCTTGCTGGTGTTATTCTTGTGTTTCTTCGCTTGCACACATTCTTCACACACTTAGTTTGGAATGTCGATTTCTGGAAATCCCGAAACCATATTCTTCCTCTTTAGATCTCTGAAGTTAAGATGGCCTAGTCGATAGTGCCATATACATTCGTCTCTGCTAGCTGCAGTTGAAAGACACTTGTGCTCCATCACATTGAGTTCGATCTTGAAGGTTCTATTCTGGGACATAAGAGCCTTCAAGATTAGCCTTTCATTCGCGTCGACAACTCTTATCAGCTTGTCTTCGACAGTCACTTTGTAATTCTTTTCGACCAACTGCCCTATACTAAGCAAGTTGCTCTTCATGTCTGGAATGTATAGTACGTTCGAAATTACTTCCCTTTTTCCATCTTTCTTCATGATCATAACATCTCTAATACCTTCAGCTGCTAGAGTATTGTCATTTACAGATTTCACCATGTTCTTCATTGAGGGATTTAGATTCACAAACCAATCTTTCTTTCCAGACATATGTGATGAGCATCCTGAATCCAAGTACCATTGATCCTTGAAATTCTCTTCATCTCTTGTTGTGACCATCAACGTCATCTCTTCTTCTTCACACTTAGCGAGCTTTGCATCACTTTCTTTTGCCTTTCGCTTCTTTGGACAATCACTTGAATAGTGGCCATACTTTTGACAATTGTAATATTGAATGTGACTTTTGTCAGGTTTTCGACCACCACCTCTTCCTCTATTTGAAACACCACCTCTTTGGTTGCCTTGGTATGATCTTCTCTAATTCGACACATTTCCTTTGTTTTGGTTTCCTCTGCCAGTCGAATTGTTGTAGCCACCTCTACCTTTATCGAGCCATTTTCTTTTGTCTTTGGTTTCTTTTGCTGAATTTGCCTGCAGCTCTTTCATTCATCCTTTTTTCATGAGATTCAAGCGTCCCTTGAAGCTCTTCCTTTGTCAATTTCGACAAATCTTTCTATTCTTTGATAGCCACCACCATGTGGTCGAACTTGGGAGCCAAAGATCTCAAAATCTTTGAAACAAGAGCTCTTGTTGTTAATGTTTCTCCACATATCTTGATTTGATTCACTAGTTTTGTAACCCTAGTGAAGAAATCATATATGCTTTCGTTGTCTTCCATCTGAAGCAATTCATACGTTCTCTTGTGAGTTTGTAACCTCACCTCTTTCACCTTTTCTGCGCCTCCAAAAGATTTCTTAAGAATATCCCAAGCTTCTTTTGGCGATTCTGTATCACTAACCTTTTCGAAGTTGTCTGGAAACATTGATGAATTATAAAGAGAGATTTATAACTCTTCTTCTCCGATTCTGTGTGTTCTTGCCTTTCTTCTTCTGAAGCGTCTTCTTCAAACTCTTTTACTCCATCCTTTACAAGATCTCATAGGCCTTGACAACGGAATAAAACTTTCATCTGCTTGCACCAATTCTCATAGTTATTAGAAATAGAAGACTTGCTGGATAATTTGCATTTCCATAGCTCACTACCACCGTGAATTCTTCTTCTATGATCGTTCTTGATTGTTCTTCCCTTGAATCAAAATCGGAGCTCTTGATACCAGATGTTGGAAATCCACCAAATATCTATGATGAATTTCTACCAATCTTGATGAACAAGATTGATATCACCACACAATGACAATAAACAATTAAAAAAAAAGAAGAAGAAATTATTTTCTGCAGAGTAACTTTCTGCCCACATACTGTGGAAAAATTCTTATTCACTTTGCAACTGCAAAATTCTGTGAATGAATTTAATTTAAAAAAATAGGGGTTACTCCCTCTATTTATAGATTTAAGTTAGTTTGCTCCCTAAGTCAAATCAAATATATTTGATTTATTCCTTAAATCAAATCAAATATATTTTATTTTAGATTTAAATCAAATTTATCTAAATCTAAAATCAAATATATGTGTAATAAATTATTTTCACACTCCTAAATCAAATCTAATAAAATATTTTCTGACACAAAGAATTATATGCGTACGTAACAATTATTCTTTTAAAACAAAGTGGATAAAAATAGTGGTATATATTCTCTTTACTATTTTTAGAATTTTTTTCAAGGCTCATACACGTGGCAGACAGCACATTTATACCTGATTATATGCTTAAAACATATTCACATTCTTGTTTATCATTTAGCCAAAGTCTTTATTTAGATGATGAATGAATGGGTCCATTGCAGAGAAGAAGGAAGGTGTATTAAGATAAATGACGTCCTCGTTTCATCAAGAACATTGTAATCTAAGTCAAGGTCATCTCTTATCTATATGAACTGAAAGAGTCCAACACAATATTGGCATGACGCTTTCAAAAAATAATTATTATCCAACATTTTTTCTATAAAAGTAAATTAGTTTTATCAATTGTTAATTAATTTAGTAGTAATTAATATTAAAATAAACTGACATAAAAAATCTATAAAAAAAAAAAAAAGTTTTCAAAAACATCCTCATAAGAATATTCGTGAATATTAGTAGTAGTTAAATTGGGTTAAGATTTTTATGATAAGGAATATAAATAAGGTTAAGGAAGAGGAACACGATGTGAGTGGGCCCATAAGAAAGCTGGCGGTGTAATGGGCCCCACCACGAGGGAGTCGACTCATTTGGTTCGGATGTGGGCCTGAAACTCGAACTGCCAACCAAGTTGAAGTTACTTAGCTGACGTCTCTAAAACGGCCCCGATTCTCTTTTGCTACTACTACCACCAATTGACGCGGAATGTACTAAGTCAATATTATAATAATATCAAATGTGTCAACTATACTACTCTAGTCTCTAAGACAAATACTAAATGCTATTTATCAACTTAATCTAATGACATAAACTTCAAATTTATTGAGTCACTCTCCTGTTAAACTACAATTCACTTGATAGGAGTGATGATAATGATCACAATGAGTAGAGTTTGAACACGCTGGTTATAATTTTTGTAGTAAAGTACTCGTTCTATTCTTGCAGTTTAAAAAAATTGTATTTAAATTTATATTTGCATAAGAACCAACATGTATTCGCAATCTATTTACTTAAATAATTACATTTATTTCTGATATTTTAAGTTTTTAATAATATTAAAAAAATGTTAATAAAAATATTTATATTAAAGTCTGTATAAATTTAATAATAATTGATTTAATAAAATAAATAAATGAACTGTATATATAATAATAAAAATATATAAAATATATGTACTCATATATATTTTCATTTATTTTAGTAGATAATTATTCATTTTTATATTTATATTTATTTTACAAATTTTTATTTTATCTATTATAGATCATTTTTAGAGCATATATTGAGGAGATGACGTGATCAAACTAAATTAGTCCATAATTTTATAAGCATACCTAATTGATGTTAAGGATGAGAATAAGTATGGCCGACCTACACAGGCCTATAATCTAACTTATATGAGATCAGATCAGACTTATTTTTTAAAAAGGTCAGATTTAGACTTTTTCAAAAGTCTATTTAATTAAATAGGTTAGGCTTTAGGCTATTAAAAAAGTCTATAAAATCTTATAGGATATATATATATATATATATATATATATATATATATATATATATATATATATATATATATATATATATATATATATATATATATATATATATATATATATATATATATATATATAAGGTTAAATAGAATGACACATATATGCATATATATTAGAAAAAAATATTAAATAGGTCGGTCTATATATGCATATATAGGTCAACCTATAAGACTTCTTAAGTAATTTAGATTTATTGAAAATCATAACGAAAAACAGGCTTTTAAATAGGCTTTCAGATCAGGTCAGACTTTTTAAAAGGTCAGGTCAGACTAAAAAAATGAGCCTATAATAGGTCACATGTCAGGCTAAGACCTTGTAAGATTATCGTAGGTCAGATCCAGACCTTATAAAACCTAAACTAGTATAGTCTATTTTCACTCCTAATTGATATAATTGATATGATTACGAGGTTAGAGATGAAAAACACTTGAGTGGGTAAGTATTTGCAGATAAAATCTGTTACATATTATGGATGACATAGTTTAATGGATATTTATGAATAAAAAAATAAATATTCAATTATCCGTTTTTCTATGGATACATATATGAATTTGATAGCATCTATATTTATTAATAATTAATAAAATTTCTTAAATATTAATTAATTTAATAGTTTATTATTATTATTATTATTATCTAAAATATGAAATAATAATAATTACTATTATTATTATTATTATTATTATTATTATTATTATTATTATTATTAAAAAAAATTATAACGTACAAAATAATGATTTAAACGACATTGATATAATTTTAAGTTGTTATTATTATTATTATTATTATTATTATTATATATATATATATATATATATATATATATATATATATATATATATATATATATATATATATATATATATATATATATATATATATATATATATATATATATATATATATATATATATATATATATATATATATCTTTGAGAGCGTGCAAGACGACCTATAGCACAGGACCTCAAAAATTTTAAGATTAACATATGGTTAAATGAGGCATCATAAAATATTAGTCAGGTTAAATAGTGATTATATAGGACCTCTAATTGTCTGGTTGATGCTAAATTGTGACTAGCCAACACAGAGCCTCCAAAAACTTGAGATGACCATATATATATATATCCGATAAATTATATAAAAAAACAAAATTTGATACATTTGAAAATATATTTCTAAAAAATATGAGATATTTTTGAAATTTCTTCAAAAATCTTATATAAGGGTGCAATGAAAAATGGAAATTTCTTAACTCATCTCAATCTAATTTCAATTTAATGTATTTTTTACGCACCACATGAAATTCTATAAATACCTGTTAAAACTGAAAAATATATTTTTAGTGTGCACTTGCTATATAGACCGGCAATGTATTTCTGATTCGTCCTTATATGCAAGGATCCACCTTGATGGATACCATAACTAAGTGGTCTTGCAAAGGAAACACATTTTCAATGATGCATCAAAAGATCCTCTCTTTCATCCAATTGAGTGAAACACCGGGGCAACAAAAATTCCAAACTCGTTGCTTTTTCCTTCCCCATCTTCCATAATTATTCCATCCTTAATGAAAACCTATTTTTAATCTTCTGTTTTTTTCTTCTTCTTTTTCTAATGGTTTCCAGTTTTTCTTTTCAAAATCCCAAATGATTTCAAATCATGGATTTCTTATTTATCAAAATCTTAAATCATAAAACTTGTTGTCTTTTATTTATTTTGCCAAGATAGTTGAAATTGAAGAAAAAAATAATAAAATCAATGATCATATGTTAACAAAAGAAGAAGAGAACCATTCATTGCAAGAGATGTGACAGATGAATGCGATGAATGATATATGAATATAAATAGTGAAATAAAAATGTATTTTCAGAATAAATTTTATTATAAAATGAACAAAAATCTCAAAGCGAATGAATTATTCGTGGTAGAAATACGAACCAAAATTATATTTTTTAATTTTTTAGAGACATTTTCAGAATTATATAACGTGTTTTTCACCCTTATAGGGTGGAATAAGAAATGGTCATAAAAAAATGTGATATATTATGGGACACATATTTGAATTTTTAAAATTCACTAACTCAAGTGTGAGAGACACACCACTTGTCGACTTAAAATTTTAAAGCGATAAATAATTGAATTCTCTTACTTATATATGTTTAAATCTCCACGTTTCTATCAAATGTGAGATTATTTTTTCACTTACTCACATTCGTATATAAGAATACAATTTTATCATCCATTTTTATTGAGGTTGATTTATTTGTTTTTAATAAGAATACAATTTTATTGATGAAAGAGGCTTATATCCAATTTGGATTAGTACTTAATTTTCAAAGGAGTTTTTCTATCCATGCTTTACTAGGGTCAGAAATAGTATAATTGACCTATTTGTGAGCCACATTCGTCAGCAATTTCATAACTTTGCCAAAAAAAATTTATTCTTTGCCATTAATAATATTATATCAATTTTATTATACAATTTTAAGACTAAATGTTGTTTTTTATTTTCTTTTTCATCATTACCAAATTACATATTTTATAGAAATAATATATTTTTTAAAATATTATAATATTATCAAGTGTTATGTCGTGTTGTTGAATTTTATTAAATATTATATTATACATATTGAAATGTTAGAAAATAATGTAATTATATTAAATTATGTTATAATTTTTATAATAAAAAAAAGAGTCTTTTTTATTTAAAACATAACTGTAAATTCAATTTAATCTAACCTTTGAATGAGCAAGTCAGTTTAAGTCAGTTTTAATAATAAAATTTTGAGTTGGACGACAAATTCGATCATTAAATTTTGAACTGTTTGAGTAACAAGTTAGAACAACCCAATTCAAATTAATTCGTATACATCTGTAGTTTTTACACCTAATTTTTGATGCTAAATGGATATATGAATTGAGTTTTTATTTTCATTCCACAAGGTTATGGGACACAAATTTGAATTTTTAAAATTCACACTCATGAGTTATGACTTTATCATCCATTTTTGATGAGGTTGATTTATTTGTTTTCAATAAATAATACAATTTTATTAATGAAAGAGGCTTATATTCAATTTGGATTGGTACTTAATTTTCAAAAGAGTTTTTCTACCCATGCTTTATTAGGGTCAGAAATAGTATAATTGACACAGATGTGAGCCACTCTCATTAGCAATTTCCCTCCACATAGACATTGTTAGCTTTGTCAAAGTTTTCTAGGGTTTCACATTTTTGCTTCATAGTATCTTCCCGGTAACTACATGATATCGATTGGAGATTATGCTAGATCTAATAACTACAAAACATCTATTCAATGCTTTGAAAAAATCAACCAAAAAAGAGTTCTAACATTGGAAGTTGACGGGAAGACTTTTAATGATGAATGAATAAAGAGGAGATATTTTTCATTTCAATTTTGAGGAGTTCATAGATACATACTCCCTCCATTCTTAAAGTAAATTTTAAACTTTTAAGATTTATTCAATAAATGTTATACTTAAATTATATATAAATTAAATATATTAATTATTTTAATAAATTTAAAAAATTAAAATTTACTTATAAATAAGAATGGAAGACGTACAACTTTGTATAATATCATAAAAAATGCATGTTAGCAAAAAAGTTATACTTTTGTATGTTTATGATTTTCTCTATCAATAAAAGAAAAAGTAATTTGTCATTGCTCAATTTTATAATTTAGTTTGTGTCAATTTAGCTATCAACTTTATTATTTCAATTTTTTCAATTTTTTCAATTTTGAATTTCAAACATAAAAACAAAAGATCTCAATAATTGATTGTGGAAATATAACACATTTACTTTTTTGACAAGTCAATACCTATGACATTTACGTTATAGTCTTTATCATGTATTATGCATAAAAAGACAATAAATGAATAATAAAATCTATCTCACCTATATCTTTTTAATACTATAACATTATTATAAAAGATAATATTTAGTTATTATTTAGTCTTTATCAGGTATTCTTGGTCAATATGAGAGTATGTCATTATTTAGTTTCTATTGTATTTTATATAATTTAAGAATATAATAGTAATAGATAATAAAAATTATGTAATTATTTATAAATATTTATAATTATTAATGATATTTATAAATATCTGTAGTTATTAAACATGTTTATCTCGGTGATTTATTATATATTTATTTTTAAAATATTTTTCAGTTGTTAATGATTTTAACAATCAAACCTTAATCAATTTGTTGCAAAAGAAATACATGTGAAATAGTTTATTAAACTTTCCAACTGATTCTTTATTAATTTATTTTTAATTGAATTCTTAGTTTACTAGCTTTTCTTGAAGCTTTAAACCTATTTGTAAATTTTGTCAATTTTTGTGAATATTTTCACTCAAACTCATTATTTTGTGGATCACTATTGCTATAATACTTTTTATTTTAGTCAACATAATATTAATATTTATTAGTGATATTTGTAAAAATTTGTAGTTATTAAACATGTTCATGTTAGTGATTTGCCACATGTTCATTTTTATATATTTTTAATTATTAATGATTTTATAATAAAAATTATATATTATTAACAATTAAGTCTTATTGAGTGATCTAAGATATGAATGAATTCACCTGTGCGGACACACGAGTCTTCTATAATTTCGATTATAGTTTTTATCATGTATTATGCATAAAAAGACAATAAATGAATACTAAATCTATCTCACCTATATCTTTTTAATACTATTACATTATTATAAAATATGTATGTATTCTTTGTCAATATGAGAATATGTCATTATTTAGTTTCTATTGTATTTTATATAGTTTTAAAATATAATAATAGTATATAATTAAAATTTTGTTATGAAAGTTGATCGTATCTGATTAGAAGAAATCATCACTAGCCCACGAGCTTGAGTTGAATGCCTGTTGTTGAAAGTGAAGTGAAGGAGGGGTGTATCTCTAAGGTACTCTGATGCCAAAGTAAAAATGAGAGCAATCAAGGAAGGGTATTTATAGTCCTCAGCGTTGAGCCAAGGTCTTAGTATTGAGCCAGACAATTAGGTCCACTAGCGAAGACTACCGGGGTTTTACGTGTAATGGAGTCAAACACGTGGTCTTTCCCCTGGTCAACTTTCCTAAGATAATAGGGACGTTGAACCCGTTATTGTTAGAGGACATGATGGTGGTTACGTTGTTGTTGTCCACATGTCCCGAGTATACACGTGGAGAAACCCCCAATGGATCATTCGGGCCTTGACATGCACTGGATTAGGCCTGCCCAACGGTGGGCCAAGCACTGGCCGAGTCCAGAACAAAAGTAATGAGAAATAGTATAACAAAAGAGTAGAAACGAATGAGAGAAAGATAGGAGAAAAATAGTATTGTATTATTCTCATTATTAGTGTCGATTTCAAGTATAATATGAGTCGTATTTTTAAGACATATGTAATAAATAGAAAATCAATTAAATATCGTAATTGATGGATATCCATAGTCATTCCATTTATAGCACTCCCCTGGATGTCCATAAAGAATATGTCTCGTTAAAACCTTAATAAAAAAAACTCAGTGGAGAAAATTCTAGTGAAGGAAAAAGAGTACAAAATTCTTTTGAATGAACTACCTCATTACTTGTCAATGCATATTATTACAAATAAGAAAGAAAATTATAGGGAAACAATCGTCCGTTATTCAATAGTATCCATTGGATGTTTGTTCATGATATGCATTGTTAAAACCTTACTAGTAGAAACCTAGTGGAAAAATATCTAGTGAAGGAAAACGAGTACAATATTATTTTAAGAAAAAATTATTTCTCCCCCTCAGTTAAAAAAATTCATTTCTCCTCCTTAGCTGAAAGATTATTTCTTTGACAATGAAGACTAATCTTTTGCACTAAAAGGTTTGCAAGATGAATAAGTTTGCTAGGTCTTAAATCACCACTTTGCTGAAGATCATGAGTGAAAAGAACTTTGGAGAAATGTATTTTGTTCGACCTCTTTTAATGTAACCATCTTTCAGTTGAACAATGCTTACAATATTATCTTCATATATGGTTGTTTTATTTTTTTCTAGAAGTCAAATCACAATTATTTTATGTGTTTTAAATTCGGGGTATCAATCAAGTGCATTATCGACTTGTCTTATGTAGTGTTAAAAATTTCTTCATAGTTAAATGAAGTTGTTGCTATGATTAGTTTCACATGTATCCAAAATATATGTACCATCAGAAGTAAACAAACAATCTATGCGATGTACCATTATAAGGATTTGATAAGTAACTTACTTCCACTTAACTTGTTAAATATAATTTGGATACTTTAGAATAAAATAAACTCATGTTCATTTATCCTTAAACTAACGAAGTATATGTTAGAATTCGTTCAAATGTCTTCGTGTAGGAAAAAAAACTATATCTTGTTAGTAGAGTTATAAAAATTAAGATATCATGGTGAGCATAATTAGCAAGATAGATTAGTGATTGAATTACACTGGAATATGATACTTCAGGATCAATTAATTTTTCATCCTCTTCTCGAAGTCTAAAAGAATTATTTGTACATCCCATGATCTAACATCATAGATGTAGACAACGTACAAGATTTGTCCATATAGGAACATTTTAACATTTTTCTATACATGAGATTTACTCATATAAAAACATTTTAACATTTTTTCTATATAGTCTTCTTGGTGAATAAAAGTTCCACTGTCTAAATGTTCATTTAGTAAGGACCTTTTCTCTCCCAAGTCCCTTATTTCAAATAATTTCTTTAAAATTTCATAGCTTTTGGAGTCTCTTCATAAGTTCCAATAATTTTATGTCATCTACATAGACAACTATTATAAAAAATTATTTTCTAAAACTTTTCATAAAAATACCAAGAATTATGGACTTATTTGTATATCTCTCACTTAGTAAATATTCATTGAGATAATTATATCACTTGTGTCCATATTGTTTTAGCCCATATATATATTATTGTTCAATCTTATTTCTTATCAAGTGAACCATACAAATAAGATATTATAACATCTATCATGTTCAAATCAAGCCCTCCATGTGATACAAGACTAATTAATTATTGAAAATTAATTGAATCCGCTACATGTGGATATGTTCATCAAACCCGATCTTAGGTTTTTGTGAAAATAATTGAGCAACAAATCAAAATTTATACCATCATTATTTATCTTTTTCACAAAAACTCATTTATATCTCATTGGTTTCACACCTCGAGGTATTCAGACTACATGTCTAAAAATGATTCGCTTTTAAAGTGAGTTTAATTATTCTTCAATTGAATCTATTTATTTTGGTCGATTCTCACTTTGTCTATAATCTTGGATAGACTTTGATTCATGATCTCTTCATTTTGGTCAATTCTCATTTTATCTACAATTTTTGATAGACTTTGATTCATGAGTTGTTCATTTTTATCAATTCTCACTTTGTCTATAATCTTTGGTAGACTTTATTTCATGGTCCTCGTTATTGGTTATCATATTTAGCATTATATAGTATACAAATATATTGTCAATGTTGACTTTATTTGGTTATCTTAATTTTGACTCCATTCTATTTCATCCATGACATAATTTATCGAGATCTCTTTATTTTATATTTCAAGTACTTGATTAGTTCTTCTGGAACTGAAAAATAAATTATGTCATAGTGCTCTTAGAATTTTCATATCCTCACTTGGGTCATCTTTAACTTTAATTTTTTTCTTGGTAGATAAATTTTTAACATTGGAACTGACTTTTCCACCATGCTTCAGGCGTTGTTATAACTCATTTTCAATATTAGGTTGTTCAATAGGAGATGATGATAATACATATATTTTATGAAGATGATGATGATAATACATATATTTTATGAAGAACAATTTTAGTTCTAATGGTTTCATTCAATGTAAAGATATTAGAATTATGGATAGTCTTAATTAAGATGTCATCAGAATCACTTTAGCATCTAGGAAGAAAACCATTGAGTTTATTTCTAATGAAACATCAGTAGTTCTGTTGAATGGTGAATGTTCGACAAGAAAATAATATCGATGAGTATCTAAGAAGAACTCAAGCTTCAAGATCAGAGAATAGATTAAACAAGAAACAAGATTTCATTAGAAGTTGAGACTTAGTCATCAGAAGAGTTGTTGCTCATAGTTATGAAGACAATGTAAAGAGTTTAAAGATAAGCACCGCCAAAAACATCATTACACTCGTCCGAAGAACTATTGTGATCGTTTATAAAGAAACATCAGCAGTTCTAAGGAATGTTGAATGTTCGACAGAAAGGTAAGCAAAGGTGTTCTCAAGAAAATCTTAGCTATCATATCAAAAATCATATATGCTTCAAAGAAAGAATTCAAGATCAGAAATGAAGATGTAGCTGACATAAGATGTTGCTTTCAACTCAATCCAAAGACCAGAATTCAGAAGTCCAGAGAAAAAGATTTCAATGTTAAGATCAAATGTACTGATATAAGTTGTTGCTTCAGAAATCAAACATAAGATATGCAGCTTAGAAAAGTTGTCACCAGAAATCAAGATCAGATTAAAACATACTGGATCGGAAAAGCTTTCACTCTTAAAGAAGTTGTTCCTCAGATAAGCTGTAGCTTACATATATGAAGAAAATGATTAACTAGCTGAAAGACTTTGTTTCTACAACAAAGAAGTATCTTCTGGATCACTCTTATTCATCATATAGGAATAAACCCAACAAAGAAGAAAGTAACAAAGATCATAAAGAGATATCTCCCAAGCTTACTACTTCAAGCAAGAACTAAATCATCAGAAGATAAGATTTGAGAAACTTAGGCACAAAGTTTAATAGTACACTCAATACGATTAAAAATTCCACTACATGCTTACATATTATACTATTTTGTTTCCCATGATGAAATGCTACCGTTACTATAGCTGGCCAGTGAAAATGGCATCTCAACATATATCAACGGTCTAATTCTCCAAGCATATAAAAAGAGACCTCAGCAGCATTTGAAGATGGACGAACTACTCAATACTATCATGCTTGAATCAAATCACTGAAATACTAATATACATCAAGAGAAAAGAATCACTATTCAAATATTCATACATTTATTCTTCTAGAAAAATATGAAGAACACAAGAGTTGTTGCTCATTATTCTCTTAAGATATTAGAGATTAAAACACAAAGAGTTGTTGCTCATTATTTGTGTTTTATCTTAGAGTTCTCAATACAAAGATTTATTGCTCATTATCTGTATTAGAGACTTTTGTCTGTCATTGTTTTTTTTAATCTTCTTTTTAGAAGGAAACATTGTAAACATAGTTGATTGTAATTCTGTTAAGAATTGATTATTGCCTCAAGTGACTAGTTTGTTATTCTATAGACTTGAAAAGGCTAAAATGTGTATTGATACTCTTATACAGATGTGGTTAGTCATAAGATGGAAGCTTATGAATTTGTAATCTATTGATATTACTGGATTAAGTCCTTGTTGAAATCAAAATCACCTTGGCGGATGGACAAGAGTAGCCTTGTTGAAGGTGAACTTGTATAAACTAAACGAGTCCTCTTTATTATTTTCTTAGTCTTACTTCCTTCAGTTAGTTTATGAAATATTTTTGAAACATCCAAAGTTAGTTAGAAAACTCAGTTCAAACCCCTATTTCTTGTGTTTTTAAATGATGAAGATTGAAAGAGGATTTTAGGTTAACAATTGAAAGGGTTTATATGTGAGGTAGCATAGTGTGTGAGTGTGAGTGTGGTGAGTATTTATAAAGAAATTAAATGATTAAAAACCATTGGAACGTTACGCCAGTAGGGTAATGATGATTTCAAAACCTAATCTCAAGATGTCATATCGGTTGCACCCCAAAATTCTCCCTCTTTATTTTTTTAATAAATAATTGGCTTACACTTAATCAACAGGGAATTACATGCATATCATTCATTCATTCATTAACCATGGGTTCAGGATTTTCTAATTTTGTGAATGTGCACAATTCTGAAGAAGAGGTTTAATTCCTTAAGTTTGAATATTTGAGGTTCCGTTATTTCGAGTGTCATCTTAATGTACAAGATATGTGAATTTAAAAGCTTTTGATGACCTCTCGAGAATCGAAGTTTTGAAGTTCTGACTTTCTCTCATGAGGATATTGATTAAGGTTTTCGAGTAGGAGTAGGTTGTGGTCGAATATTTGAGCCCGAAATAATTATATAGCCTTCTGTGAGTCTTGAAGTGTCTGCATATGGCTTATCGATCCACGTGATTCATCAGAAAATCAAGAGCCATCGGATAAAAAGAGATTTGAGTATGCATACTAAAAAGTCAACAAAAGTCAAAGTTTGACCAAGTGGAATTTCTGGTCAAAATTATTGTCAAAAGTCAAGATTTGAGAAAATGTGATTGTTTTTTGAGAAAAGTCGGAAGAATCGGGTGAAAACAATATTTCTTGCAATTTAAGTAATCTTAGACTTAGAAATTTTTTCTAAGTTTTGAGAACTTTATGTTCCCGAAGCCATATTATCGACTCTCTATCTCACTCGTCTGTGGTTGAAAGTTTGTGAATTGGTAATCGTTAAAAAGAGAGCATTTCGTATTCCGAATTTGTCCATCTGAAGATTTCTCCAAAAATACCCAGATTTTGAGTTATGAGGCTCCGAAGTTTAAAGTTCATAGCTTTTGAAGTTCATACTTAGTGAAATTTTGAGTGTTTTTCAACATGTTTAAGTACTCGACTTCAGAGGTATTTTACATGTGTTTCAAAGCATCGTTTTGCGTGGAGTTCAAAATCAAAGTTATTCATTTCACAGCAATGTACAACTTTGCTGAAGGAATCGAATTAATTTGGAACTCGAATCAAAAGTTATGAGACTCGAAAGTCATAAATTCATCATGTGTGCAAAGTCCAACACTTAGTGAAAAATTTCCTTGAAGTTTTCACAAAGTCAGATCAACGACTTCGGGTTCGATTTTCATATAGTTCGTGGCTTCGTTTCAGAAAACGCTTCAAATGAAAGTTGTTCCACGACAGTCTATAATTTTGCTGAAGAAATCAAATCCATTCGGGATTCGTATCGGAAGTTACGAAGCTTAGAGGTTATGAGTTTGTCATGTTTACTATATTCAACACTTATAAATTTTTTGGAGTGTTTGTCTATATGGTCAGAATGACGACTTCAGGTTCGATTTTATATTAGTTATCAACTACGAATTAAAAAATATTCAACTGCAAAGTTGCTCATATCGCGGAAGTCTATAACTTTGTTGAAGGAATTGAATTCATTCGGGACTCAGATCAAAAGTTACGTAGGTCTGAAATTATGAATTTATCATGTTTACGATATTCAAACAGTTGTTGTGCGCATGTTCGAGGCTGTTTTACTCACCGATTCGATTGCCACACGGAAAAACTCGGAACATGAAAGTTGGAGTTTGTTACATCTTCTATAAGTTTTGTTCAGAAATTGTTTCATTTCGGATGTCGCAGAGAAAATTATGAAGTTTGAAAGTTATGAATTTATCATGTTTCAACAATTCACACTTAAAATTTTTTGGAATGTTTGGCAACATGGTCAGACTGTCAACTTCGGGTTTAATTTTCTCATAGCTATCGGCTCCGCATCAAAAAATGTTCAACTGCAAGATTGTTCACTTCATGATAATCTCGAACTTTGCTGAAGAAGTCGAATCCATTCGAGATTCGGATTGAAAGTTACAGAACTCAAAAGTTATGAATTTATCATGTCTCAACATTCAACACTTAGAAAAAAAATGGAATGTTTGGCAACATGGTCAAGCTGACGATTTCGGGTTCAATTTTCTAATCGTTATTGACTCCGTATCGGAAAATGTTCAAATATAAAGTTGTTCACTTTGCAGCAATCTCGAACATTGCAGAAGAAATCAAATTGATTCGGACAACGGATCGAGAGTTATAAGGCTGTAAAGTCCAAGGAAAACATTCGGTAAACTTTTGTCGACATTGCCGGTATTTTTTCAATTATGATTTCTGATCTTCGGGATCGATTCAAAGCATGCTACAGGCATCGGTTCGTAACGCTTTCAACACGAAAGTTGTTTATAATTAAGACTACGAAGTCGACACCATGACATTTTCATTTTTGAAGCCATATGCTACTTCCATGCATGCATAGGGGATGACAGCTCACGAACAAAAATGATAACAAACTAACAAAATCCTCGCTCACTCTTAGGTTCCCTCTTTCTTCTTGCATTCATCACCATCCTCACGCGATTCTCTCGTCTTCTTCTAACATCTTCACCTTCTCTCTTCATCCATTCTCTCTCTCCGCGAAGTAACAATCTTCTTCACCACCACACCATCACTCATCACCTTCTTTTCATTTTTTTTCTTCATCATCACCTTCATTCTTTATCTCATTACAACCATCGCTCACTACCAAAAAAAACAGAACAAAAACTCATAAAACAATAACTTCCATCATCTTCTTCCTCCGTCCACGACCATAAGAAAACAAGAAACAAAATCTAACAAACTCTCATTCAACAACAATCTTTCACTCTTCAACGAACCATCAAAAGCCGTAAGAAACTTTGGAAACGATAACAACCACTCTCGCCACCCCTTTCTTCCTGGTTCGCTCACAATAAACACCGACAACCACCGTAACAACCACTATAACGAACTATCATTCTATCCTTAGTTCTTCTTCTCACCTCCTCCTATGCTCTCGACGACCGTAACACAAAAATCAGTCATGGCATGGTAGTTTAATCTTCTCCTCTCTCGGAAGTATCTTCAGCGCTTGAAGATTCATCTATCTCATATTGAGCTTGCGACAATCTCGTCATCTTCAGCTAGATCTCAAGAACGCGTGTTTTCTATTCTTCCGTAATCATCCATGAGCTCCTGACATAGTAGAATTTCAAAGAAACTAAGGCTAGATTCGTGATCTACTCGAAAAATCGATTGGAGAGTTTGCGGTGGTGCTTCAATTTCCGACTAATACGGCTGTCGCCCGTGAAGCAGCTAAGGAAGATGACCGAAAAACGCAACCTTCCGGCATGCTTGCCCTATACGTGGTTGTGTCTCACTAGTAGTAATAATTAAACCATGCAATTTCTAGCTTTGTTGTTTATTTTATTTGGATAATTGAAGGATAATAGGTGTCAGCTTTCTATTGGTTAGGAACTATTATTATTATTTTAATTTACTTGGAAGTCTTTACCAATTGATCATAGTTTATACATAACAAAATATAACGTGACATGTATAAAAATCTGAATAACAAATATGCTTTTCTATTATTATTATTCTAATACCCCTGCAATTTTGTAAAAATGTCACTTTTACCTTAATATAATTTAATTATTTTACCTTTTCACTTTTATTATTTATAAAAAAAATTCAAAAATTTATTGTTCAAAAAACTAATCCGAAACACATTCCGGAACACTTTGGGTAAGTATTCCGGTTTGTTTAAACACAAATCGGAACATTTTAATGATGTATTCCGGAAATTAAAAAAAATTCCGGAACAGTTTGTAAAAGTGTTCCGGTAAAAAGGACAATTTTTTAAACAAACTGAAATACATACGAAAAGAGTTCCGAAATTTTGGAATATAAACCGGAACACTTTGCAAATGTGTTCCGGTTTCTAAGATATGCAAACCGGAACGCATTTGCAAAGTGTTCCGGTTTGTCATAAAATAATAAAATAAAAAATATTAAAATAAATAAATAAAATGAAAAAGTGCAAACCGGAACACTTGTGAAAAGTGTTTCGAAATGTATTGTGTTCCGGAATGTAGTTTCCAAAACCGGAACACTTTTACAAACTGTCCGTGCTTTTCAAAACTCACCGAAACCGGAAAACTTTGAAAAGTGCTCCGGTTCATATTTTTCTCGGAACACTTACGTAAACTGTTTTGGTGTATAGTTTTCTAAACCGGGAGACTTTAGGGAACTGTTCCAGAACGCAAGCTATTGAGAAAGAATTCGGAACACTTTTGTAACGAAATGTGAAAACTGGATTTTTTTTAAATCTTAAACTATTTATTTGAGGGCATTTTTGTCCAAAAAATACTGTAGTAGGGGTACAAATTTAAAAGTGTGGGTACAAAGTACAATTTTTTCTCCCCTCATGCATTAAGCCCAAATCTGATATTATAATTAGCCTTAGTTCATTCTGAAATTTCAGTGTCGCACCCCCTGTTTCTTTGTAAACCATGTTCTACACATAGTCAATTTTGCTTCCGATTCTGATTGTTTCGACATGTAAAAAATCCATAAAAATAAGTTTCTTACTTTTTAGTGTCTTAGGATATTTTTGATATTTTATTTTGTGAATGTTACAATTAATTTCCTTTAGTTTTTAATTAATATTTGAGAATATGTTTAGAAACGATTTCTCCATGATACCGTGCAAATTTCGATGTGGTTTTCGATCGTTTCTCGACGATAAAAATATGAATAAATAGATTCCTGACTTTAGGACTTTTTAGAGTTTTATCACATTTTTGGGGATTTTTATAATTAAATTTCGATCTCGTTTTAATTGTTTTTGATAACATGTTTAGAGACAATTTTTCTCATAATACTTCGCATATAGATGCAATTTTTGATCGTTTCTTAACGACAAAAATTCCTAAAAATAACATTCTGATTCTATGATGTATCATGAGCTTTTATATGTTCTTATCATAATTTTTTAGATCTTTTTAGATTTTTATCCGATTTTTCTTTCGTGCGAACACAAAGATGCATAATTGCTTGCTAATTCACCTAGTTAGGAGTCGATTTTTTTGCATATGATACTTAATAATTGTTCCAGCATGCTTGCCCTATACGTGGTTGTGTCTCACTAGTAATAATAATTAAACCATGCAATTTCTAGCTTTGTTGTTTATTTTATTTGGATAGTTGAAGGATAATAGGTGTCAGCGTTCTATAGGTTAGGAATTATTATTATCATTTTAATTTACTTGAAAGCCTTTACCAATTGATCATAGTTTATTAATAACAAAATATAACGTGACATGTATAAAAAT
Source organism: Vicia sativa (assembly GCA_021764765.1). Taxonomy (NCBI): domain Eukaryota; kingdom Viridiplantae; phylum Streptophyta; class Magnoliopsida; order Fabales; family Fabaceae; genus Vicia; species Vicia sativa. The sequence goes on along the minus strand of CM038795.1, from coordinate 37,530,936 downwards.
CTGAATAACAAATATGCTTTTTTATTGGACTTAAGTAAAACTTTGGGGTCTTAATGCATTTCGTATCCTCCCCTCGAAAACTGCAATTTGTACCCCCACAACTAGTCTAATACCCCTACAATTTTGTAAAAATGTCACTTTTACCTTAATATAATTTAACTATTTTACTTTTTCACTTTTATTATTTATAAAAAAAGTCAAAAATTTACTATTCAAAAAACTAATCTGAAATACATTTCGGAACACTTTGGGTAAGTATTCCGGTTTGTTTAAACACAAACCAGAACATTTTAATGATGTATTCCGGAAATAAAAAAAACATTCCGGAACAGTTTGTATAAGTTTTCCGGTAAAAAGGACAATTTTTTAAACAAACCGGAATACATACGAAAAGAGTTCCGAAATTTTGGAATATAAACCGGAACACTTTGCAAATGTATTCTGGTTTGTAAGATGTGCAAACCGGAACACATTTGCAAAGTGTTCCGGTTTGTCATAAAATAATAAAATAAAAAATATTAAAATAAATAAATAAAATGAATAAAAGTGCAAATCGGAACACTTGTGAAAAGTGTTTCGAAATGTATTGTATTCCGGAATGTAGTTTCCAAAACCGGAACACTTTTACAAACTGTTCTGGTGCGTTTTCAAAAAATCACCAAAATCGGAACACTTTTGAAAAGTGTTCGGGTTCATATTTTTTTGGAACACTTACGTAAACTGTTTTGGTGTATATTTTTCTAAACCGGAAGACTTTAGGGAACTTTTCCGGAACGCAAGCTATTGAGAAAGAATTCGGAACACTTTTGTAACGAAATGTGAAAACTGGATTTTTTTTAAATCTTAAACTATTTATTTGAGGGCATTTTTGTCCAAAAAAATACTGTAGTAGGGGTACAGGTTTAAAAGTGGGGGTACAAAGTACAATTTTCCCTCCCCTCATGTTTTAAGCCCAAATCTGATATTATAATTAGCCTTAGTTCATTTTCAAATTTCAGTGTCACACCCCCTGTTTCTTTGTAAACCATGTTCTACACATAGTCAATTTTGCTTCCGATTCTGATTGTTTTGACATGTAAAAAATCCATAAAAATAAGTTTCTGACTTTTTAGTGTCTTAGGATATTTTTGACATTTTATTTTGTGAATGTTATAATTAATTTCCTTTAGTTTTTAATTAATATTTGAGAATATGTTTAGAAACGATTTCTCCATGATACCTGATCGCGACTTTATCGTCTATAAATCAGCAGACTGCAAGTGCACAGTCCTATCGCGTAGTTTTAAAAGATATCGAACCCACAGAGACTATAAATCGATCTATTGTTATCCTAAGTTACGGTATACAGCTAAGGCGAATAATTCTTTAAGATTTTTGGTTAAGGAAAATATAATAAATAAATAGATATTAATATGTAATTCGTCTAACCTAAGGGGATCTGAATTTCCACTGACGTGTTACTCAAGTTGAATAAAAATCCTATTTCAGCAAACAATATTCATCTAAAGATCCTATCTCAAACTGTCAGTTGAATCGGATCATGTAATTAAATCCTAACGTATGCTCTCGCTATCCACCGAATTTAAAACACTTTTGAAAATAAATAAAGTTTAATCTCTTTTAAAAGCATGTCATATCTTTAAAATTAATACCTAGTATCCACTATCGGTTCTAAACCTCAAACTCGCTCTGTTGGTTTCTAACCTTAATCCAGTTTATTAACCTCAAACTTTCGCTCTGTTGGTTTCTAAACCTTTTAATAAATTAAATTAGATATCTAAATCAGAAAGAATATTTTTAACAACGTAACATTATGCCAGTTTATTTTCAGATTCCTTTGGTTCGATTAATTTACATACCAATATCAAAACAATTTAGCCAAACATATTAATTAATTCAGACATGCATAAATAATATGGTTTAATATATTTAAACATTTCCACAATTAAATAAATAATATCAGGCAACACTAAATAAAATAAAATAAAATAAATAAATAAAACCTGAAATTAAGAATGCTGGAAATAATCCTGTTCTTGACTTCTTGAATTGAAAGGAAAAATAAAATACGACAAGGAATAAATAATCGGATCTAACGTAAGGTTAGATCGTTGAAAACCGGAAAATACAATACGGAATAAAATTGCGAAATATTAAAATAGCGGTTGTTCGGTAGAAAATGCCCCGATTACAAGCTGGAACTCCTATTTATAGATGCATTTGGTAATCGCCTTTCCCGAATTTTCTCGCAAGCCAACGTGAGCGTGGAGCGAAAATAGTGCCTTGAGAGTCGGAGGCGGGGCCTCAAGAATAGGCATACGTGGGAGACGTGCGTCTTAAGCGATTGGAAGAAGTGGTGGACCCACTTGAGGGAGGCGCGCCCTCGTGGCTTGACTTTGAGACGCGCGCCTCAACTGCTGCGAAATGGAGGCCCCACTTGCTAAGGAGGCGGGCGCCTCCGAGGAAAGAGGAAAGCTGAGACGACCGTCTCACCACGTGGCAAGGGCATGTGCGTGCTGGTCTGGGCTTGCTTGCTTTGGGCTTGCTTGCTTGGACCTTTGCTATAATTGTTTTCTACTTCTTAACACCTCCCTTTCACTATATCACACCTTCTGCTTCATTTCTTTGCTTTTTAATCCAATTTTTCCTCGATTTTACTTCTTTGCTCGATTTATCTTTATTCAATGCAAAATACCTGAAACATAAGAAATACCAACGTAATACGGAAATAAAGTGAAATAATTAAATAAAAATAGCAACATTGTCTATGAAAAATACATCAAATATGTTATATAAAATCGTGTTATCAATACCGTGCAAATTTCGATGTGGTTTTCGATCGTTTCTCGACAATAAATATATGAATAAATAGATTCCTGACTTTAGGACTTTTTAGAGTTTTATCACATTTTTTGGGATTTTTATAATTAAATTTCGATCTCGTTTTAATTATTTTCGATAACATGTTTAGAGACAATTTTTCCGATAATACTTCGCATATAGATGCAATTTTTGATCGTTTCTTAACGACAAAAATTCCTAAAAATAACATTCTGATTCTATGATGTATCAGGAGCTTTTATATGTTTTTATCATAAGTTTTTAGATCTTTTTAGGTCGTTATCCAATTTTTCTTTCGTGCGAACACAAAGATGCATAATTGCTTGCTATTTCACCTAGTTAGGAGTCGATTTTTTTGCATATGATACTTAATAATTGTTCCGGCATGCTTGCCCTATACGTGGTTGTGTCTCACTAGTAATAATAATTAAACCATGCAATTTTTAGCTTTGTTGTTTATTTTATTTGGATAATTGAAGGATAATAAGTGTCAGTGTTGTATTGGTTAGGAACTATTATCATAGAATACTAGTGTGTATACCCGTGCGAGGCACGGCTTTAATTTGTATTAGTTTAAATAATTATGTCTATTACATATAAAATAATTATATTTCGAATATCTAATTAAAATAATAAAATAGAGATAATTTAATTAAAAATTAAAATTAAAATAATATAATAATATAATAATATTTTTTTGTCTTATTAGTTTCATTTTTTAATACAATATTTTATCGAAATTATAATTATTAAATAATAATTTTTAGAAGAAATTATAATTTTTATAAAAAAATTATAAATCACAAAATAAATTTATAGTAAAATATATATATTTTTTAAAATATAGTATTTACTATTAATATAGATATATTTGTTTTATTTAAATATAAAATGATTATTTATTATAAATATATATATTTTTTTCATATTAATATCAGCAGAGATATTAAGTATATTAAAAAATAAATAAAATAAAATAAAATATTAAATCCTTTATAAAAAATAATTTTCACAAATAGTGACACATATGTCTAACTGAAACGTGTGAGAATGAGAAAAGTTAATCTAGAAACGGAATAGAAAGTATTTATTTTATAATTTATTTTTTAAAATAATCTTTAAATATAATAATTATTAAATATACTAAAATAAAAGTATCATTAATTATAATTCTAATATTTTTGAAAGATTAATCTTTGCAATTGCTCAAAGGAGATTATTATAAAATATTATTTATATTATAAAAAATTTAAAATATATATATTTACAGATTAATTTTATTTATGTGATCATAAAATAATTATGATTTGTTTATATTAACATATACTTTCAATGTCATTTAATTCATATATTATTAGTTATTTATACTATTTATTAGCAATAAATATTCAAATAACTTTTTTGACATGTTATTTATGCAATTTATCTCATCAATCTTTAATATGCACTATTACATTTAAGTAATATTATTTTGAGATGTTGAAGAATATTAATTAATTATTTTAATTCCTATATATATATATATATATATATATATATATATATATATATATATATATATATATATATATATATATATATATATATATATATATATATATATATATATATATATATATATATATATATATATATATATATATATATATTTCATTAAAACTTAGTATTTATAAATATTATTTTAATTGTATAAACAATAATAATAACAATTATTTTAATTTACTCATTAATTAAAAATTTTAACATTTAACAACAATTTGAAGAAAAAAAAACTCTAAACATAGAAAATGCGCTTAAATTAAAATAAATCATTTATTTCAAAAAAGGCTTAAAATATAATAAATCATTTAAACCAAAAAATACCATATTATAAATTTTGTTTCATCGTTCACTTTAACATTTAATTTATAATTCAATTATAAATCCAACACATTAAATAACAATGATTAATATTAACAAAAATTTATTAGTTTTAAAAATCATGTACAAAATATTTAATATATTACTATAAATTTAAAATTTAACAATAAATATTTTCATATTTTGACCTCTAAATAGATTTGATAAATATGTGCTTACATATATCTTTTTTCCTTTTTTAGGTGGATTTTCCACGTCGACATTTTGTTTAAAATATAAATAAAAATAATAATTTTATGTATCATAAAAAATTATTTATTCAGCAATCATAATTATCTCATATTTTTAATAAAATAAATATTTGTATCATTTTTAATATAAATCTTAACATTTTATCATTAAAAGTAATAATAATGTTCATTTGAAATATAATTTCATATGTCATTTATAATGATAATAATGCTATCAATAAGATGAATTCTTTAAAAATAATTTGTACTTATGTAAAATTAAATTTAAAAATTAAAGAAATATTTTTTTGTTATTTATTAAATTTAAAATAAAAATAATTTATCTTAAATAATTATCTAAATAAAAAAATCAATAAAACAAAATTATACTTAATAGATTAAATAGTCTTTTATAGAAACAAAATATTTATACCATTTTTCAAAGGCATGTCAAGTAGAAAATATTGAAGTACAGGGTAATTCTTCAGAACAAAAATTATAAAAATTTAGTTAATATTTGTTCCAAACATGATCACCAAATGAGTTAACTTTGAAAACACAGGAACCACCCCATACATTTGCAACAGTAATAACCTTCAATAATAAGGTAGGTATGCTTTTCTGTTTTAGAAAAGCAGAGTTTTATGCATAGCACAAGAATACAGCTTCAACATATTCTATATGCGCTTCGAAGATAACCGACAGACTTTTGAATGATAACCGACAGACTTTTGAATGATATAGTAATGTCAACCATGCGCTTCGAAGTTAACCGACAGACTTTTGAATGATATAGTAATGTCAACCAAGAGCAAATCGCAATTCGTTATCGACGTAGAGCTGCAAGTACATAAATAAATAAGAATTAGTTTTTGAAATCAATTTAAATTTACACAGTTAAAATGGCAGCAGGTATAGAACTTTAAAATATAACATTTGCAGTCAAAATGGAAATTATTGAACATATTATTAACTGAATCATTTCACAATTAAGTTGTCGAAAATCTCATAAACAACATTTATAGTGTTCGCACACTCTGGCCATGAGTGAACACAAGGCGCTGTAAATACAAACCAACCTGAGAGAGATTGACCTTGGCTTTTATTAATTGTCATTGCAAAACACAACGCAACGCAATTGGAAATTGTGGGGAAACTCGGATCAGAAGGAATCAAATTCATTCTCGGAATGTAAATCTTTTCACCGATATTTTTTTCCCCTGTAATAATAGTGGCACCAATAATATTTGGACACAATTCATTTAAATTGATGTTTCGTGGTCCTATACCTCCAGTATTAGGAGCAACCCCAAAATATTGAAAATTATAAACAATACCGTCACGAATCTTATTCTCAAATCGAGACAGCAGAGCCTTACGAACAGATGCTTGTATCTTGAAACCCTATAAACAATAACAAACAAATATCAGAATAAAATGATATATAATAATATGCAAAGAAAAAAATTACAAATCAAACAACAACAACAACCTTCTCATCGATTAAAACCATCTCCACCGCATAATGTTTTTGTTTACAATTCATGTCTGGCACAAACCACAATCGAATAACTCGAACAACAACGTTCCATGATTCTTTTGCTGGTGTGATTTCAGAAACAAAATCCAACGTTCCATGATTCTTTTGCTGGTGTGATTTCAGAAACAAAATCGTATCTTGTGGCCGCCATTGTAAAATATTGGAAAATTGAAACGGTTCAAAGAGAATGAGGATTTGAAGATGATATAAGTCATATTTATATATGTAGAATAAGCAATCATACAAAGAAATTGAAAGAACAAACTTGGAATTGGGAAATATGCAGAAACCTTGAATTGGGAAAAGAAACCTTGAATTGGAAAAGGGAAGAAGAACATGAATAGATGGAGGCGTGTGGGAATTGTGCCGTCAATGCAATTTAAGGGCAAAGAATGGGAAACGAAAAGAATGCATGAAAGGAGGTTCTGCCGTCAATTGTAAATTCAATGCAATTTAATGGGGGAAAAAACAAAGGTGTGTGGAAAAATTTGTGTACGGGTTAAAAAATTTGTAGAATAAAAAATATTTTATAAGTATTTACAATTAAAGTATATATGTTATTAGACAGAAAAAATTGAATTTTTTTTTAAAATAAAATATATATCTTATATGTCATTAAAAAATAATAAATTCATCAAATTATAATGCAAAAATATGAGATTGAGGTCAAAACTATTTTAACTAAAAAAAGATTAATTTCCTAAATGAAAGATTGAGGTCAAAACTATTTGTATCAATTTTATAATATAAAGGTTAATATTTTATCATAAAAAAATATTATTTCAATTGAATTTTATTTTTTTCTTATATCATATGTCATAATATCTTATATTCCATCCGTCTAAAAATAAGTATCATTTAATTAAGTATAAAATATTTGTTTATCGAAGGGATATCATTCTTAGTACATTGGATTAAAATAAATATTTTCTCTCTATATATATATAATTATTATAAGGTATTTTCTATATTTTGTTAAAATTTTGTGTGAACTAATTATAATAAAAAAAATTATATTTCTTGTTTCTTATGTTAGGTAAAAATGCCTTTTATAAAATTAACTATAATTAAATAATTAATAAGTATTCAAAATTTATTGTGTGATTCTATGTTTAAAAAAATTAGCATATTAATAGATTTATTTTTATTTCTAATTTACCTTCTTATATAATGGTCAAATAAAAAAAACTTGAAAGTAGAATTTACATTTTGTATATGGTAAACATGAAAATAAGATAATTTTGAAAAAATTACATGAAAATGATTAATTAAATTTGTATCATACATTTAGTTTAGATAACTTTATTTGTTTTAAAAAAATAATAAGAATGAAAAAATAGAAATATAAAATAACTTTACCAGTGAATTTTGTTTTTGGTACAACAAAATATTTATATGATCAAATTAATTGTGTATCATTTATATTTTAGAAAAAAATAGTAAAAATCATTTATGTTGGCTATAAATATTGATATTAATTATTAATAAATTCTATAAAATAAACTGAAATAATTCTTAATGAATCTCAAATTTAATTCTATTTTTTCTTTTTATAATTATTATAATTATTAATTATATAGAGAAAGTAAATTTACAAAATTTATATTATAGTTTTATATTTATTAAATGCATTTTTAATTCTTCAAAATATGAGTATTCAAAATATGTCAGTTAACATTTTTACTTTGTAATAATGATCATAAAGAAATTAATGGGAAGGAAATTAATGCTTCATTTTTGCACTGGAAGAATACAAAAGTTAATGGGAAGAAAAATAATGTGGACGGTTCATTTTTCTAAAAATCTCAATTGCTGTGTAAGCGTGACATTACAGAATTTGTGTAATGATATCAAAAATTAAAATGAAATTAATAATAATTAAATAAAAGAAAGTTTTTATTTATAAAAAATTTATAAATAGAAGAATGCATGAGAATTTGACAAGTGGCAAACTTGCCAAAGTACTCATCTTGTTTTTTTCTATTGTATGATAATATAGCTAGATGAGTACTTTGAGAAGTTTGACACTTGGCAAACTCTCACTCATTCTACTATATTTACATGTTGGTAAAAGAGGAAAGTTTGAATTAATTTGAATTAATATTAATATAATATAATTCTATTATATTTTTAAATGAAATAAACTTGATACACGTGAAAACATTACTGTTTAAGCCATTGTAAAGATCAAACGCTAGCTTCCTTTCCTATTCTCAATGCAAACCATCCAATTCTATTTTCTCTTCTCCCAATTCCTAATCATCAATGTTATTTCTTCAATTCTCTTCTCCCAAAACACGCAACGTCAATGTCATTTTATTTTCTCTCTCATTTCTCCCTAATACTTCACTCACTCTCTTTCTCTTCAGATTCAATTTTTCATCTTCTTCAATCTTCTTCTTCGTATCCAAAACTTCACGGAGAACATCTTTGTTGTTATTATCATTTTTATCATCGGTTCAAAATTCGTATTCGGATTACCATTATTTGTTTTTTGTTCTTTTTGTTGATCAGAGAAACTAACTACTACTACCACAATGGATGAACAACAGCATAAACGTGCGTCAACACAATTACAAGCACTTGGAATCGCAGAGGAGAGAGAAAAGCATGGATCAGAATCAGAGCGAGAACAACTGTGAAACGAAGGATTTGAGAGGATTCGATGGAGTGGGATTCGAGTATTATACCGGACTCGGAACATTTTGGGTCGCTGGCTGAGTGGTCGAAAACTACCTCAGTTTGTCGCTTGCAATGGCTGCAAAGCCCGTCCAACATCTCTCTTAAACCCTGAACCGCCAATATTTCCTCTCACCAGGTTCCAAATTTTCTTCGATCTCTAATTTCTATTTTTTAAACTTTAAGTCATTCCAATTCCATTTCTTTGCAGTTTGTATAAATTGTTCTTGAGGTACATGCAACTCCACAGGTTTGACATATAATCTTTCTATGATATTAGGTCTACATAGGATCATTTTCAACAGGAATGAGAGAAATTTTGTGATGTCGGCGGCCATGCTCCGTAACCATGCCGACAAACTCTATGAGAAATGCAAAAATGTTACTCTCGAGGTTTTATTCGCTTCTATCTTTAGTCACGATCTTTTTATTTTATTTATTTTTGTTTGATGATTATTGCAATTTGATTGCTTAAGTGAAAAAACTTCTTAATAGGGGTATTTCTCTTTCAAATGATGCATCTTTATAGTTTTCTTTTTTGAGGGAAGTATTATTCGTGAATTCTATATGTGCAGAATGTGGATTCAAATTATAGAAATAAACAATGAATGTATGTATTGCATTTGGTATCTCTCATACTCTTCTGCGTAATTATGTCTATGCCTGTGTAAGCATGTAATTATGTTCATGCCTGTGTAAGCATGAATGTAATGTAATAATGTTTTTCTTAATAATATAGTGAAAACGAATTTTAATATTCTCTGTAAACTATAATTTTCAATCCAACTGATATAGTTTTCATTCTCATGGCTTCCATGGCAAACATGGAGTATACAAATGCACAAGGTAATTAATACTTTACCTTCCTAAAATTTAGCTAATTGCAGTTTCAGCCTGGTATGGAAGTAATAATTATCAACAAATTTTCTTGAATGAACGTAGACCCTTACTCGCTACTGATTATTCAGGAGAAACATCTTTCGATTGTGCTCCACTTACTCCTCAGTACAAAATATGACAAAAATTGAAGAAAGCATATCTCAACTGTGCACCGCGATTATGAGATTGATAGGTTCTAGAAACTTACTTTTACTATTTAGTATGATTCTTCTCATCACGTCTCTTTGATTCAGATGAATATATGTAGCACTGACACATTGGACAAAAAAATGTTTTCTTCGGATTGGTTACTTTTGCAAAACTATTGTTTAATTCTTTATTGGAAAATTGGCAGGTTAAAGGAAATGAATAGAAAAAGCACCAATTGTTTGCATGCATTGCAAATATCAGAATGAGTCCAAAAGCATCACCATGAGTTCAACTAGGATGTTTATGGTCCAATTTTCGTTGAGGTATATATGTCAGAATCACATTTTTATAGCCTTTTGGTATTCTTATCTGGGTTGTTACATTGTTGACTGAATTTACAGATCAATGTCGCAGATCAGTCTCATCTTAGATATTTAGAGGGTCAAGTTGCTTACTACACTTGGAAGTTAGTCATAGATATCTTATGGTATATTTGGTTGTTATAAAAGCAATCTCTGTTGCAATTTTTGGTAAACAACCTACAGTTCTATGATGTACCAGTTATAAATTATACTGGTCGTGATTGCCGACAAAGAGAGCCTTCCGGAATTTTTCCTGATGTAAGTTCAGTTCAACAATTTTGTTTGATTTCCAATTAAGCATTAAACATTTCATCATTGTTGTACCATTCTTACCAGATGCACGCTCTTGGTATCTACTCCCGTTTGGATCAAATTTTTAACGCTCCTGCTGCTGTCAAGGAGGTGTTGATTAGCCAATTTAAACTTGATTATTCAGTGTGCCTCTTCTGCTATGTCAGTGGATTTGTTATTTAAGTTTATGAGTTATTTGAAAAGTAATTCAAGCTAATATTTATGGATGAGGATTATAGTTATTTCGTTATATAGTGTTATTCATGTCTTTTTTACATGTTTACAATTTAGTTTATTAGATCGAAAGAAGCTGATCAGAAAGCTGATGAGGTCCTCAAGCCCGTGTTTATGACCATGTTGCTCTTAACTCTTTTTTGTTTGTTTATTAATTTTAAATAAATAAATTTCATTTTGTGTTATTGATTTGATTGATTTTGTTTTTGTGATTTGTAAAATACACTCTTCATAAGGGGTATGTTAAGATGCAGTACTGTGTTTTTCGTGTCATCCACTCTCATGTTGTGAGATTTCAGATCCCACACTTAAGCAATATAAATTGCTTGAGTGAGTGTAGATGTATTTGTATGTGTTTATGATTTATGATCTAATTTTGGAGGATGTGCTATAATTATACAAGGATTTGAATCAATGTCTATGAAATTGTTGGATGGCGCATGAGTAACATAATGGGGGTTAATATTATAATGTGTTCATATGATGAATGTTTTTTTTTTTTTTTTACTTAAAATGCAATTCCATTACGAAACAGAAACAGAAGAAAGAACATAGTTTTGGTACAAATCTTCTATCAAAATCTTCCCAAACCAACACCTATTCCCCACTATTTTTCCTATGCTAGCCATCTTATGAGCATCTAAAGTCTCATTCCTACCAAGAAACATAACAGAAGCTTGCTTAAAGCTATTTAACAGAACAATCTAAAACAATATGATCAATATCTGCTAAAACTTCGACACCATGGATAGCATCGACCGCTAAAGAAGAGTCTGTCTGCACTAGGAAGCAACTTAAGTTTAGATGCTTAGCAAGTTGAAGGCTCCACCGGATAGCTAGTATTTCCGTTGCCAACGGGCTAGATTCCACTGCCTCCTTCTTAGACGTCGCCATTACGATCTCATGATCTTTGTTTTTAATCACACAACCGAAAGAGATACACCCTTCCCCGATGCCCGCATCCACCTGCATGATCACAATCTCGTAGTCCCTACCAGCAGCAGTCTTTTCCTTACTCTGCCCGTTGGATTTTACCATAGCAGATGGAGTTTCCTGCAATTCCAGAACAGAGTTCCAGGCCTCCGACGCTATCAGAGCAGGATCAGATCTTTTGGAGTTGAAACAGAGCTCATTCCTGGCTTTCCAAAGTCTCCACATAGCAGTGCAGAGGGCCTGGTTGTGAGTACTCCTTGAGTCCTTAACTATGCTCTTCAGCCAGTCTATTATGTCTATGTCAATAGGCACCCGATATCCGAGGGGAGATGAAAACCATGTTGCTTTTGCAAAATGACAATGCAGAAACAGATGCTGAACCGTTTCAACTTCAGATTGACAGAATGGACATCTAGGTTCCACAGGAATACCTTTTTTCAGGAGGTTTGCTCTTGTTGGAAGGATATTCTTTGTTAGACGCCATAAGAAGTTCCGAATATGCGGCTGAATTGGGATACTCCAAATCTCTTTCCAAAAGTTTTTCAAAGCAGAGTGTGATGAGCCTGGCAGCTGAGTGTCAGCGTTCTTTTTAAGCGCATGGTATGCACTCCTAACTGAGTACTCTCCGTTTTTTTCAAAGTGCCAAATAAACTTATCAGCAGGTTGACGAAAGGAGATAGGAATATTGAGAATTTGGTTGGCATCAGATTGACAGAATATGTTCCTGACTTTGCTTGAAATCCAATTCCCCGTTTCAGCATCGATCAATTCCGAGACTTTTGATTCGTTTGAGTTTATTCTGTTATGCGGAAAAAATTTGAACCTTGGATTGTTTGGTAGCCATCCGTCCTCCCAGATTCTAATGCTTTCTCCATTTCCTACCCTCCAGCGGCTTCCGGACAGAACCAGATCTTTTGCACTCATAATACTTCTCCAGGCGAAACTTGGTTGATAACCCAGGGAGGCGTCTCTGAAACTTGAATTCGGAAAATACCTACCCTTGAAGATTTTAGGGACTTCTCGTCGATATATCTCAATCTGTTTCCCAAGAGGCTAGTATTGAATTCACTGATTCCTCTAAATCCCAATCCTCCTTCACCTTTTGCTTTTCCAAGCTTTTCCCAACTGAGCCAGTGTATTTTCCTTCTTCCTCCTTTGGTTCCCCACCAGAATCGGGCTATCATACTCTCAATCTCTTTGCACACGCTTTCCGGCAGTTTGTAACAACTCATGACATAACTTGGAATCGCCTGAGCGATCGCTTTTATTAGGGTCTCCTTCCCCGCTCTGGACAGAAATCTCTTTTTCCAGCCTTTAATTTTCTTCCACACCTTCTCCACCACCAATGCAAAAATCTCTTTTTTCGATCTGCCTAACAACACAGGAAGTCCCAGATATTTCTTATGCCCTGACACAACTTTAACTCTTATCTTCTGATTTCTTCTTGTACTTGAGTTGGACATTTCACGAAGAGATCTACGATTTGTCTAGGTTGATTGTTTGACCGAGGCTCTACGATATCTGGAGAACTTCCAATATACAATTGCCTTCCACGACTAGCTCTTGCAAAGAAACTATCATCAAGAACGGATGGGAAATTCCGGAGCTTACGAGCCACGAATTCCATGAATGTTTCTGACTTTGACCTCCTTTTTCAACAAACACGAAGAACATCGACACGGATAAAGAGATAGAGAGTGGATCCCTTGACGGAGTCCTCTGCGCACGAAGCTTTTGCTAGGTTGGGTTGATCATCGGTAGAAACCGTAGAAATGCAGTATATGAGGTTCACCATTCGGGAGGAAAACCCATAGTCGTCGAGTAACTTTAACAAAATCCCACTCCAATCGATCATACGCCTTCGACATATCCAGCTTGAGGGCCATCATACCTTTTTTACCTTTAGTCTTCTTCTTTAACCAATGGAAACACTCCATCGCCACCAAAGCATTGTCCGTTATCTGCCTACCGTGAACGAACGCGCTTTGCTCTTCATCCACAATCTCCGGAAGGATCCTTTTGAGCCTGTTTGCGATAGTCTTCGTAACTACTTTCATAGCCACATTGCACAAGCTTATGGGTCTAAAATCTTTTGGAGAAGCAGGATTCTTACACTTTGGAATCAGAGCTATGTAAGTTTTGTTCAGAAATTCTGGATTTTCCCCATTGTTTAAGATCTCCAACGCCATGGTAATAACTTCGGATCCTACCACATTCCAAAATTTTTGGTAAAACAGAGCTGGCAACCCATCAGGCCCTGGGGATTTTAGAGGATGCATTTGAAACAAAGCCTCTTTTACTTCATCTGCATCAAAATTTGCCTCACACCACTGAAAATGATCTTGAGAGATTTTTCCCCGAACCACTTCGCACGTTTCCTGAATGTTTGAAGGTTCAGAAGACGAAAAAAGTTCCGAGAAGTAATTTAGCAGAATTCTTTCGCAGTTGTCACTTCCTTTCCACCAGACTCCCTGTTCGTCACGGAGCTTCTTAATGGCATTTGTTTTCTTTCGCTGCTCAGATTTTGCATGGAAGAATTTTGTATTTCGATCTCCATGTTGTAACCACAAAGCTCTACTCTTCTGTCTCCAAATCATCTCCTCCATCTGAAGCAGTTTTTGCCTCTGGTTTTCCAGGTTCCTGTGTTTCTTTAAACCTTCAGCATCTGTTGCCCAGTCTGTGTTAGAATTGAGTTTTTTCTCTATCCTTTCTAACTCCTTCGCTACAGACCCTAGCCTGTATTCTTTGAATAGCTCGTCCAATTCTTGCATTCCTTGGATACGCTTGTGACAGTGGCCCAAGTTTTTATTCCATATTTGAGACACGAGATTCTCGCACTTGGGGTCTCGGAGCCACACCTCTTCAAATCGAAAAATGTGCTTCCTTTTCCGTCTCTCCTGATCTTCAAACGACTCCAATTCAATCCGTATAACTGCATGGTCAGAACCGTGTCGAGAAAGATGGAGAACCTTTATAGGAGCAAAAACTGTCGAGAAATTTGTAGAAGCTAAGACTCTGTCAAGTCTACATTGAATATTTTCACTCCCGTGTCTACCATTCGACCAAGTGAAGGGATATCCTTCGAAACCCAGATCAGATAAACCGCTTGCCTCCAGTGCTTGACGCCCCCAAGACATTTGAGCCAGACTTCTCTTTGTTCCTCCCAGTTTCTCATGTTCCGCCAGTATATCATTAAAGTCTCCGAAGCATATCATGTTTTCACCTCCATTACTGACCAGATTCTCCAGAAGAGACCATGTTTTCCTTTTGTTACTTTCTTCGGGGAAACCATAGATCCCATTGAAATGCCATTTCCTATTCATCACCTCGTCAGTAACCTCTCCTCCAATGTGATTATTAGAAAACGATGTTATTTCTGCCTCCATATTTTCTTTCCAAAGCAGGGCGATGCCTCCAGCTCGCGATCTTCCACTACCAACACACTCCACCACTTTACTCCTGTCAAAACCGCTTTTTATTCTGATTATGTTTACCTCCTCCTCCTTCAGGCGAGTTTCCATCAAGAAAAACATGTCAGGATTTTCCAAACGGTTGAGCCTCAACAAGGCTCAAACTGCACGGGAACTCCCCAATCCCCTGCAGTTCCAGCTTAAGATTTTCATTTTTGTAGGCGGTGTTGGGTTTCCAACACCACCTCTGGTACATTTGGGCTATCTGTGACTTTTAGTTGTTTCCTCTTCTTTTCGCTAACTCCGCAGTGCTCCACCGATCCTTCTGTGATTATTACCTCCACCAATTGTCTTTTCCCATCTGCTTCCTTTACTAAAGTTTTGATAGACTCCGTCTTCCTACTGCCTTTCCTTCTAACCCATCTCATCTTCCTACCTCCACTTCCTCTGGGTAACTTATTCTCCCCTACTTCAGTGTTGGATAGATCTACCGCTCCCAGAAATTCTGCTACTGATTCAATCTCCAAACACCTACTCTTCGAAGCACTGCCTCCCGTACCTGGACTCGCCTCTTCTGGCATGGTTTTCCCATCTCGTCGCACCCTTTCCACTTCTGTTTCTCCTTGGCTGAGTCTCTTTGCCTCACACTTACTCTGGCTGGATTGGTTATGGAAGAGACTCTTGCTGCAGCTGTTGGAGCTAGAATCTTTTTTCTTGGGCTCTTCCACCGTTTTGGGTAAAGGTGATGCTCTAAGCCAAAGACCAAAAGATAATTCCTGTTCGTCAATATCTTCAAAACCTTCTTCTCCTGCTTCCTCCACCACCTCGCAATCTTTCATCTGGTGTAATATTTGGTGGAAGTTTACACCAAAAAGAAAAACAATCTTGCACTTATTTTTATTTAATGCTTTTTTTCTTATAGAAAATAATCTATTGGATAGCTTCAATACAAAAGTATAAATATTAAATAGTGTGAACTTATATTTAATTATATCAGATAATCCTCTAATTCAAATTTATTAGTTTATATATTCTATTTCCCAATTATTTACAGTTATTATGTGAAACCAATTATTATTTTGAATATTTATTCTAATATATTTAAGTTTATATCATTATTATTAATCACACATTTAAATTTAATATTTTTATTTTAATACATTTATATAATATATATATATATATATATATATATATATATATATATATATATATATATATATATATATATATATATATATATATATATATATATATATATATATATATATATATATTATTTTAATAAATAAATTAATTGAAGAGCTGTAAACTTAGCGGTTTTTCTCTATCATACCATCCCCATAAATGATATATCATTCAACTTTGCATCATTAATAGAACAGATAAATTAAAGTTACTTAAATGAAAAAGAAGAATATGCATGATTTTGATAATTTGAGCAACTTCAGAAAAGATTTTGGTTTTAGTTTCTTAATTCATACGTACTATTTAAAGATTGAATGTTTTTTTGGGAAGTTACAAAAATTATTAAAATAAATTCTATTTTTTAAAATTAACATTATAATTTAGAAATTAAGAAATTGTTTATAAAATATTAAAAGAATAAAGTTAAATTAATTAAATTTTTAATTAATAAAGATATTTTTATAAAAGAAAAAAGTATTATTGATAAAAATATTTTTTCATGTACCACTAATAACAGAAAGACTATAATGTTGTTATCTTCATTTGAAAATTATAAGTTAAAAGGAAGACTAAAATATTGTTATCTTCATTTGAAAATGGTAAGTAATTATAAAATATTTTTAAAATTTCAAAAATGTTATCCGGTGCTCGCACGGGTGTACACACTAGTAGAAGTGAAAGTTAAAGAAGGAAAAATCAGAGTTATGGTTCAAAACACTTGTAAATAGATATGGCGAATGAGAGGAGAACATAAGGGAAATGGGGAACGTGGCAAGACATTTGCCAATTAGACTAACAAGGAGGAGAGTCTCAAATTAATCGGCTAATATCAAGATTAAAGAAAATATGAGATGGGAGAAAGACTAGGTTTTGGCACGACTGATGGATTGATGGAGAGGCACTCGCACTCAAGAACATATTTAAAATATCTACACGGTTAGAGAAGAAGCTTAAAGCTTTAATGTCCAATATCCCTAACCCTATACTTATAATCATAATCATACAAATTACATAATATCACAAATAACTTAAATATTGACAAATTACATTACAAAAACCTTTCAGATGGAAACCGAATGAAATCACGAGAACTAACAACTCGATCAGAAAACCGATCCGACTCACTAAACCTCAACCTTCTTTCTTCTTTCCGCACCTTACCCTTTTCCTTATACACCTCCATTCCAACTTTCTCCTTCAAATCTCTCACCAAATCCCAAAACCCTTGTTGCATCTCCAAAATCACCACCACCCTCTCTCTACACTCTTCCAATCTCTTCAAACAACAAACCAATTCAACAGCTTCTCCAAATTCCAAACACCCTAACCTCTCCTTAAATTCCCTCACTTCAACAACCACCATAGTTTCTATCACCACCCAATCTCCACCCACCAAATTCACTATCTCATCAACCAGCTTGTTTTTGTTTTCGTTTTTGTTTTTCTTCTCGTTGTTGGAATCTGAAACAGCACGATCTGGTCTCTTGCAAATTCCCTCAACAACCGTCACCAAAGAATCAAACTCCTTCAACAAATCACCATTAGTAATACAAGAAACTCTCTCTTCACCGTCCGATGAACAGTTTCTAAGAAAGAAGAAACCCAAGATTCGTGAAGTACATAAAAGATTCTCTATATGTTGAGCAAACCATCGAACCCATGAAGAAAGTTCCCATGATGTCGGGTTTGTGTTCCGTCGGAAATTCGAGAGGTTGAGGTAGTTTCTCCCACCGGTGTAAGGGTAAACCGAGAGTTGATCTTGGAGGATGAAGCTTCCTTGACTGATGATGTGATGAACAACTATAAGAGATTTGAGTGCAACAGCAGCGTCGTTGGTGTTCTGAAGACGGTCCATGAGGAGTTCGAGAAAAGCCGACGCGGTGGCGCGTGAGGTGTCGGTGGAAGAGAGGAGCGTGGATACATGTTTGGGAGATGGAGGGTAGAAGGAGTTGTGCGATGTGACGCGTAAGAGGGAGAGAGTTGTGGGTTTGGAGAGTAACGCAGCTTTGCTTTGAGAAGCTTTATCTTTGAGTATGCCTATTAACGTTGTAACTGTGAGTTTTGTCATTTTTGTTCTTTTTGTTTTTTCTGTGTTTTTTATTTGGTTAGAAGAGAAACAAATCACAAGAGACACAAGAACGATAGTGTTCTTCCAAGAGACATTACGTACAATTATTAATTAATTTCACCGATTTATTAATGTCACCGATAATATGTTTATTGATATGTATTGTACAGGTCATTTTCAACGGTCACATCAGCTACTATAGTATTAGTATATGATCAACTCTAAGTATAGTCATATTCATTTGATTTTTTTTCTTTAATGTTAAGTTTGGATAAGTGAAAAGATTAGTAAAATAAAAGAATGTTTAAAAATGAAAATGAATAGGAAGGTAGAGAGAATTGTAAAATGATTTTTTGGTTGTTTGTGTACCTTTGTTAGGAAAGAAAGTGAACAAAATGAGTGGAAAGCAACATCTGTTAATAGGAAATGGCTTTTCTTTTTTTAATTTGAATAAAAAAAGAAAGTGAACAAAATGAGTGGAAAGCAACATCTGTTAATAGGAAATGGCATTTTTTTTTTAATTTGAATAAAAACACTAAAGTCATTTTTGGTAAGAAATAATTTTGAAATTTGTTCTTTTAGGAAAAACTTATATTATTGATTTGAGGGATTCGAAGGCTCAAGTAGGGTGACCTAACCTCCAAGTTATATGTCTAGTTTACCCCGCAGTCGGGAGCCCTTAGGTATAGTGTATGTGACTCCTCGTAGGCGTGTAACTAAGGAAGAAAATGAGAGAATGTCTTTTTTCATGGCCATAAGGCCTCGTTATATAATATGGTCATCACTAAGGTTCATGATGACGTAACCGTCTATTTAATACTTGTAATTGATTATTAATGACTTGTAACGTCCGTAACCGACCCATAAGTAACGTAACATATATATCTGCTCTCTAATAGGTTTCGAACAGAAACTAATTCGGTCTGGTACTACCCGGCCAGCTCAGTTAGGCGGATATACGTCAAGCGCGTCCGGCCCAAGTGTAACACCCCATTTCTACCCAACGTTTATATGAAAATCAGAGTGCGAAAAATTACAACAATTTGAGGCATTACATTCATCATTCAAAACCGTCAACTTAAAAAGCATATCATAATGGATACATAGCATATTTAATTCCAAGAATTTATAGTAATTATTTATTCATCCAAAATACTTCATATTTATTCAAAAACTACGCAGCGGATTTGTAATATTTTCAAAACTTCAAACGGAATATAGCATCTTTTAACAACTTAATTCAAGGAACAATCTCAAAGTATTAACTTCAACAATGCAACGGAAAGTAATATAAAATCAAATATGCGTTTATCCCCCCCGAGTGCTACGTATCAGAGCGACGACGCCAAAAGCTACTAAATGCTTTACTCCTCGTTACCTGCACGTTACCAATATAAAGGTAACGACCAACAAAATAGAAAGGGTGAGATATCTACCAATATAAACAGGTGTATGATAAATAATATATTAGGATTAAATCATATAAAACTATCACAACACAAATAACACATCACAATAAATTCCCAATCAACAACCACACAACAACACTTCACTCGTTAGCAACAACATATAATTTACTTCACAAATTAACAACGACATGATTTCAATGAGACACGACAATGCAGATGCATGTGGTACCGGTGGAGTAAACTCCTTTCACTAAATTTCCAGTTATCAAAGGCACAAGGCATAAGCCTTCTTCACAAATCCGCCAATACATGCCTTCACAAATGCAAAATGAAATGCGATGCTACAACATGCGATTAACAACATAAATTCACTTCACAAGGCATACGCCTATCTCACTATTATTACCAATAATCAGAGGTAATTTATCGCCACTGGAAACAACCTGCAACTTCACATAATTCAACATACAACAACATATTCATCGCTAATAATTCGCAACCAAATCATCAACACGATATCTTCACACAAATTCAACAAAATAAAATAATCGTAATCACCTACTAATTAATCTTAATTAGCCTATAAATTTTCATTAATTTCCAGACAACTA
Organism: Vicia sativa; assembly: GCA_021764765.1. Lineage (NCBI taxonomy): Eukaryota > Viridiplantae > Streptophyta > Magnoliopsida > Fabales > Fabaceae > Vicia > Vicia sativa. The sequence continues at coordinate 37,510,251 of CM038795.1, read as the reverse complement.
ACTATACCGCCTAATTCGGCTAATTCGATCCAACAGAATGATTTTCTATCTATTTTCTATCTTAATGCCCCACTGCCAATTTATCACCAACTATATCATATGTGATCACTTTCTATACAATAATTTTGGTCTACTTCTAACTCATTCCAATTTTGCTACAGTACAGGGTACTTGTAATATTCTTCTATAGTGATCTTGCTGTACCAATTATGATACTCCATATATTATATCTAATTACCATTTCATACATTAATCTTATCTAATATAGTAATCAATTTATCATTCATGTCTTAATCCTATTTAATATAATACATTCAGATTGATTACTTTTCCAAACTAATACTAATCTAGCTTAACCATGAAGAAGCATGTATGAAACATAGTAAAATTGAAAGAGACGAAATTGCATGGAAGCATAAAGATGGAGGCGCCCATCTCGTCGTGGCCCCGCTTTTCTATGGAGGCGCCGCCTCCACCTGTGGCCCTCGCTCTCCTTTCTTCCTCTTCTCTGAGGCGTCCGCCTCCACTACTTGTGGTACAAGGGGCGCCCGCCCCACCCCTGTGGCTGTCATCCAACTTCCATCCTTCAATCGATCAATTCCTGTGACTTTTTCTCCGATCTTGCCACAATGTTTACTTAACCATTATTAATACCAGCGACACTAACATAAAGTTTAACCATTTAATTCACATGCGGTCTACACAAACACAGATAATCTCATATAATTCATCCCCACATACGATTTATCATAATCCCGTTTAGAAAGTTAGAACCCCACTCCTTACCTTAAATTTGATGGTGGTTATAACTCCGATCGAATTTCTACTTTTCGGTTCCGATTGTGCACTTCCGGTATCCTCTCCTAGCCCTTGTGCCTCTCCTTCTTCAATTGGTTTTCCTCTTCTCACGTACAAACCCTATTTTTCTATTATTTTCTTCCTTTAAATACTCCTTTATATCATACTCTATTATTAATTAATTAATTATTCTACTCTTTTAATAATTCAATATTTATTCTACCATATAGTCTATCATTTATTCTATCATATATTCTATTTGGCCAATTAATTAATACTCCTCATTTTATTTCTCACATTATAATAAAACTCACTAAATACTTTAATTAATTAATTTCTACTCATCATACTAATTCTCCGACTAAACTGATTATTCAATTAATCTTCTTAGACCGACTTATAAATCCGTTAATGTCCCTTATAATTACTCCGATAATTTCTTCTTTGACTAAATTCCAACTAATAATTTCCTTAATACTTCATTTAAATAATTAAGTGATTTTCCGGGTGTTACACCAAGTACCCGGCTCCGACCTTGGGGTCTCACCGAGGTGTTGCCCGGTTATCAGCTAGTAGACCCATCTCGGTCTCTATTTATCGTTCATAGCCCGGGCAATATATTTTATGTATGATCAAATTTATATTTTACTTATAAGTTCATATGATAATTTAGATCTATTTGATAACACTCTTTCATCATTAGCTTATAGCTTATTTTATTTCAAATAGTATTTTAGTTTATAATTTATTTCTTATCATTTGTTCTTTCTTTTTTTTTTTATTTTAGTAAAAATTCATTTTTATAGCTAATTTAAATTTAAATTAAATAATCTTATATTAAATATTTTTCATATCATTTTTATACTTATAAATTACTTGAACCGTTAATTTTATCAAACAATTCAATTAACTTATAAGTTATATGTCTCAATCATCAACCATAAATTATAAACTATCAGTCATCAGCTATAAATTATAAGTTATCGATTAGTTTATCAGATCAACCAATATTTTTATCAAACAAATCATAAATAATTTATTTTATTATTTTAAGCAATAACAATTTTATTACTTTATCAAAATACACATTATATGCAATACAATTAATTACTTTTATAAATATGTTTTAAAATTGTGCTGATAAAAGTATCGGAATGACTTCGGTATGTTCTGCAGCTCTGCAACGGTGACTTTCATAATTTTGGTGATTAAATATTTTTAAATATTAATTAGTTATATTTTTTCTTTTGACATTATTGTATTAATTATTTATTCATCCATAAAAGTGACTAAAGTCATGTTTCAATAAAGTCGTTGAAACCTGGTCTAAAATGTAAGCTTACTAAATAATGTTCAAGTCTTGGTAGTATTCTAAGTGATTTGTCTATGGATTGTTTGACTTCCTCCTTTAGGCTTTAACGATCAATGATGATAACAAAACAATAATCTTAATTGTTCTTCTTGGTTTGATTCTTTTTCTAGTCAATCTTAGGGGTGTGCAAAATAACCGGAAATCATAAATTAAATTTCTATCTAAATTAATCTAAATTTTAAAATCCAACTCAAAGTTATGTCTTAAAATTGGAGGCCCATTTATCAAATAAAAAAACAAACCGGTGCTCATTGTTCTAAATCGGATCAAGTATGGGTAACCATTATTCCATCCTTCCCAAATCTTAGAAACATACGATATCTTAATCTTACGAGATAAAATTTTAGAAACGCTAATATTCAAAAATCTCAATCTTCTTCATCTCATTCTTCAAATTTCAAACTTTAATTCTTCCTTCAACTAAGCCTCCACGAGCTCTCTTCTCACAATCTAATTCATATCGTAATTTTTTAATTGATTGAAGAAACTTGGAATTTGAATAACGCTTTGATCATGTGCGTGATTTATTCGATATGAGTTTAGTTTCATTATTAGTAGTATATTGTTTTATATAAGTTATAAATAAACAATCATAGTAAAAATGTGGGTGTGATGTAATTCACAATTTATCTAAATATAGTGTGATTCTAATCCTCTGCGGTGGTTACTACTGCCATAGTGATTTATATATATTTTTTCAATTACTGTGTGGCTATTGTTATGGTTTAAGGGTTGTTATTTTTGAACCAATATAAGTAATGAAAAAATTGGGTTTAAATTTTTTTTATTTATAAAATTAGTTTTAAAATTAATTTTTTTAAAGAAAATAAAAAATTGGTTTTGAGATAAACCGGTTTAAATTGAATTTATAAAAACTGTTTTTTGTGAGAAATCGGTTTAAAACTGAACAGAACCATTTTTAAACCGATTTTAAAAAAATAAATTGGTTTTATGAAAACGGTTTTAAGATCCAAACCAAACCATATATATGATTCAATTTGATTTGGTTTATGATCTATGCACACCCCTAGACTCAATCTCGATAATTAGGTGATATCTCCATCTTTATGAGATCAGACTTTTACTGCGTCCTTCACTCTACCTTTTTGGTTACTTCCTCCATGTCACAGGAGTTGCCTTCTTTTCTTCTTTTCTATTTTTATTTGTCTCTGTAAAATTCTAATGTGATATTTATTATTTATTTTTATTAATTTATTCTTATTTATTATATTTTAATTTATATAATTATTCCACTATTTATTATTAATAAGGTTATTTTAATAAATGAAACTCATTTTATCATTGAAATTAACATAATTAACCATTATTTTAAAAAGTGTAAAAATTTTAAAGAAACATCTATTGTGTGACTGAGAGACTATATTTTAATTTTTTTTTTTTTCCTTTAATGTAATGGTTAAATATGTCTTGAAAACTAATGTATAAACCTAAGTGTTTTTTTAGCTTATCTGATTTCCTTGAATCATAACTATTGTTGATGCTTATTTTTAATCAGCCACTCTGCATCTTTCTTAATGATAGTTCGGATAATACTACACAAGTGATATAGCGACACTAACTTGGTGCCTTCTTCTTTTTTTAAAGATTGGCTAGATCTAGAATGACGCTCTCAACTTCAAGCAGTTTCGTCTTCATTGAGGAATATCATATCCCAATTTTGTCTTTCTCCTTTTTCATATTATCTGACTATGAACATTTAAATTTTTCATCGGATGCTAGGATGAAAAGTTCCTTATGTTTTGGTTTCATTCATTAATTTTTATTTTATCATAAACATGCATCATTGAATTTCATCTACATACAAAAGTCAAAGCCAATTAAAAGTCAAAATACTCCTAAAACCAATTTCCTGATTCTACTTCATTTCATCATGTCACTAATGCATCATATTTAAAAGTAAATTTCTTAACCCACCATGTGAAAATCCCAAAATATTCTTCATAAAATTGAAAATTTATTTTCAGAACGCATTATTTTCTGAAATTTTTGAGTGAAAACGAAAATTTACTTACGGTTTACTACTGAAAATAAACTTTCGGTTCTGTGCATGACAATTAGAAGGAAAACCTAACTATAAGCAATAGTTTTAGAATTTACATTTGTTATTCAAATTAAAATCATGCAATATTTAAATTGAATTTGCACCCAAAAATATTATCCAAAATAAATTTTATAATTATAGTATTCATAATACATATCCGGTACAATACGAAATAAAAAAACAAAGTCAAAATACAACCAAAATAAACTAATGCGTATGGCGGAGCCGGCATGTCACCCTCGAGGCGTTCCTCCACTGCCTCTTGTAGACCAGGGCACCATAAGCCTCTGCCATGATGGCCTCCAAAACGCCTCTAACATCGGATCCGTCAGGAAACAACCCTCTGTCAATGTCATCCCTAACAAGCTCCATGATACAACGGCACCTAGGCAACACGTCCTGGGCATGATCCCTCATCGCCTGCTCCTCCTCCTCCAAGATCTCCTGATGAGCCGGCCTGGGTGGGTCCCCTGGAGCCTCCCATATCAAGTATGGATGAGAAATCCTGAAGATCCACAGCATGTAATCGTACGCGTAACTCCAGTCGTCTGGAGCCACGATACTCCTGGCCTCCTCAAGGACGAGATGACTCTCAAGATCATCAAAAATCTCATCCATCTCCCTCATCTTCACTGTCGGAGGAGCTGATAAAACAGGATGCCGAGGAATCGTCTGAGTATACCCGAACTGACGCATCACTCGCTCGGGCATATAAGCAGCAGTCTTTTGAGTACCGCAAGCTAACCAACCTGTAAACATAAACAACTCATTAAAAGCTATTGTCTCGCGGTGGTTGGAGTAGGCACTAAAGTGGATGTCCTCATGCACAATCTGGTCCAGATAAACCCGATACACCAGTGTCGTCTGGTTTCCTCTGAGCGATTCATATGCACATGCACGAGGCATCTGCTCGTATAACCCTCAGCAAATGACCATCTTGAAATTTATGGGAAATGGTGTAGGATTCATCTCTGAAATATCAAAATTATATCAATTAGTTTCAAAATCAAAATAATTAAAATATGAAGCTAAGAGAAATTTTTTATACCGTCAAAAGGGTCATGCTGTCGGTGATTTGCCTCGTCTTCCACCTAGCCGCCTCCGTCAACTTGGTATACAAGTAAACCAAGAAAGCAGCCCCCCAATTCCACCCACTGACCTGCTCTAAATCAGTAAAGAATGTGAGGTACATGACGTCAGTGTAGGTGGAAATAGTGTCCATAAATATCTGAGTCCCAACAAGATACAAGAGGTATGCTCTCATAGCATTCCCCCTGTGAAGTGTAACCTGCTCGGGATCACCATAAGTAGCACGCGCAACCTCCTGATCAAAAACAATCTTCAACCAACTATACCTCACGTGGCTGCCACATGTCTTATAAACCTTCTCCAGGGACTTCTCCAAGGTAACCCCCATCATCTCAACCAAAATCTCAATCGCCTCGCCTTTCTCCACCTTCTCATGATCCAGAAACCTCCCTCTAATCGGCAGGTGAAGTAGACAAGCGACGCCATCGAGTGTGATCGCCATCTCTCTGTGTGGTAGATGAAACAAAGACGTCTCCTCGTGCCACCTCTCTACAAAAGCGTTGGTCATCCCCCAGTTGACCATACTATATCTACAGAGGGTCTAGTCTCTCAACCCTGTAGTCAGCAGTAGCTCATCAAACCATGGCTCGAGAGGGGGAGTTAGATTGCTGATCTTCCTCCCATGGTTGATGACCTTAAGTGTATTGTGATCCTGCAAGAAAAAACATTGTTAGAATTCATAATATTAATCATAATATAACATAATTAATAAATAAAACATAAATGTAATTTTCGTACCTCTTCATCCCATAAATGTCTAATGACATGGATGGAATAAAAAGCGAGCACGGATAAGTCAGAAGGCCCCCCTCCAAAGACCCGATGGACCTCTGTAGGTGCCGCCTCTGCTGGCACTAGTGCCTCTGGTCCCACCGGAACCTCGGATGGCCCTGGTACTGGTACCTGATGTACTGGGGGTGTAGGATCACACGGTCCCCTTGTGTAACAGATGTGTATCTCGTCTCAAAAATATACGGTGTGAGGATGGTGACGATGTGCGTCTGCGATATGACGGAGGCGGGGAGGGATGGACGGAAGACTCTCGTCTGCCACGGGATGAAGAAGTAGAAGGTGTAGAATCGAAAGGAGCATAATGGACCTCGGACATAGCCTGTCCGAATATCGATGGAGCCTGTGTGGCCTGAGCCCTCGGAGACCGTGTGGTCTGACTCCTCTTTCGCTGCAAAGAAGCATGTTGTGTAACTTGGCCATGCCTCAAACGTGACTCTCGGTCATACATATCTCCTATAGAAGCAAGAATGAAACCTTAGCATATGACTCACAGAGGAAAAAATGAAAAAAATTATGCAGACAGATACCAGAAATTTATTTCCGGTTTTATTCATCCCATGAAACCGAAAATAAACTTTCGGTTACCTCTGCGAAACAGAACAACGGAAGCCTCCACCCCAAAATCCCAAATGCCTCAAAATAAACCGATTGATCGTCAAAAACAGTTTACACATAGTACTATAATGACCCTTAATGATGTAAACTACAAAAAACAATACATTTAAAGCTCTATTTCACTAATTTCAATCGATTTTATATAAACATCACTTACTTAATTGATTGAGAGTTGGTTGTTGATTAATTGATTCCTTTACTTGTTGTATTTATGCAATGCTTGATGATTTTTGTTGATTGTTTGAGAGAAAAATTGATTTTTGGTGAGAAGGGAAAGAGAGGGTTTTGAGAGTGTTTTTATAGAGTTTTTAAAATTTTGTTGTTATGGGGAGGGGAAAAGTTCTTGCGCGATTAAGTGCATCTAGATACTAGAAATTTATTTTCGGTAGCATACCATAAGTAAATTTTCGATGTGCACCTAATCTGAAGAACCATTGAATAGGGTGCTAACCGGAAATTTATTTCCGGTATCCCAGGGGCAAAAATGGAATTTCATAGGAGTGGGTAAGAAGGACGTGGGATGGATTAAGAAATTCAATATCTAAAATGATATTTTGGTGGTACATGATAAAAAATGCAAAAGCTTGTCAAATGTAAAACTTCGGTTGCTTGTGGACCAAGTACACGTTTTTAGTTTTCTTTTCTTACTAGTTAGAGACCCGTTTATTTTAATATTAATGAAATTTATTTTTTTTTGATATACATATAAAAAATTCATATTTATTTTATTGGGAAAGTACAATGAAAAATTATGAAATCAAAGTATTACTACAAATAATATGATTATTCAAAATATAATGGTAAACTTGACAAATGATGTATTTAGATACACATGTGAATTTAATTGAATTACGTAATGTTAAAATAAACTCAGTGTATTAAGTAATTTAAAAAATAAAAGAACTTGTGACATGGAGAAAGAAAAAAATTAACATTTGAAAATAATGGTAATAATTTGATAGTGACCCGTAAGATAAAAAGTTAGTTGTGTGAATGAGATGTAGTATTATTCAATTTCATAAAATATATTTTTAATTTTATTAAATTTAAATAATATATTAATTAGTATTTAATGGGAAAATACAATGAAAAATTATGAAATCAAAATATTACAAGAAATAATATGATTATACAAAATATAATGGTAAACTGAACAAATAATGTATTTGTTGGCTGGTGATTTCGATGGACAAACTGGTTCGAAATGATGGGCTTTACTCTATTTGGGCTTTTGTTCGAGTGAAGAGAAATAAGTTCAAATGCTATGTTTTCGTTTGAAAAGAAAGAAGGTTTGAATTGGCTATTTTCGTTGAAGATTCGAATTCGAAATAAAAGCTTAAACGTCTACAGCAAGTGAGAATTCAAATTCCAATGTGAGGCGTTATTTCGTTGGAGGCCGCGTGGAAGCCAGAGAATTCAAAAGACATGCAATCTTCGAACGTGGCATCATTTTAGAATGATATCGTTAAGGTCGAATTAGTATAAATAGAAGTCTTAGCATTAGGATTTCGTGTGTTCATTTTGTATAGAAACTCACATATACTTAAAATACCAAGTGTTAAGGAAACGAGTTTGCAGAGAAATGTACATATAGAAACACCATTCTTTACTTTTGAATTAATCAAAGTTCTTTACCTTTAAAATCATTTAAATTCAGTTATTCTTTTATCGTTCCAGACAAAGTTTATATCTTTCGAAGTCATTTACATTTCTTTACCAAGTCTTTTATATTTCGTTTACAAACCATTTACATTGCTTTACAAGCTCTTTACGTTTCGATCAAGTTTCTTTATCACCTTTTAATTGAAGTCTTTATTTTCTCAATCGAATTTACTTCTATTTACATTCTTAAGGATTCTTAGCATTCTAGACAAAAGACGTTAAACATAAGTTCCAATACAAGTTCAAACACCAAAACTTAGACACATGTCCTAGGATCAATCTAGTCGATCCTATAAGTCACCAAAGATATTGTTAATTTGGAAGACTAGCGGTTGTTTACTAGAAATCACTGTAAACAATATTTAGATACACATGTCAATTTAAATTGAATTACGTAATGTTAAAATAAACTCAATGTATTAAGTAATTTTAAAAAAAACTTGTGACATAGAGAAAGAAAAAAAATTAACATTTGAAAATAATAATAATAATTTAATAGTGACACTTTAAGATAAAAAGTTAGTTGTGTGAATGATATGTAGTATTATTCAATTTCATAAGATATATTTTTAATTTTATTAAAGTTAAATAATAGATTAATTAATATTTCAATGATAATAAACAAATAAAAAAGATAAAATATGTCCTAAAATGTAAGTTTAAAATGAGATATTTAATTGTAAAAGAATTAATTGTAAGAGAAGAGAGAGAGAGAGAAAAGAGAAAATAGTGTAAGATGAGAAAAATAGTTTTTTAATTTGGACCAATGAGAAGTTGACCATTGGTGTATGAAATGAGAAAAGTTGAAAAAGTTAAGGGTTATTTTATTAGTTACTAAAATATCTAAAATGTAGTGTTTAGATAATTTGGACAATCTTTTAATATATGTTAGATAGTATATAATAGATTTCGAGTACATGTCATGCACATGGTACAAAAAGGTTTCATAATCACCGTTGGATTACCATTTCAATTCAAAATGAAAAAGGTCTAAATTAAATTTCATTTTATTTGTCACCTTGGCTCACATTTATTCCTATTAATTTTAAACAACAAGCCAAGTTCCCTTTTAGTTTTCAACTAGTCATTTTAAAAATTTCCAAAACTAGAGCATAAAGTAAATAGCAAACTTGAATATGGCTTGAAAGTCATTTTGTTTCACTTGGAAAGTATTTTATATTTAGAAGTTCATGTTGGAATCAGAAGCTTCTAATGTTGTTACTCAGAAGTAGTGTTGCTAAGAAGTAATAAATTTTTTTAAGGTTGATAGTCAGAAGCAAAAGTTTCTGAGATTACATTAAGAAGTATGTTCAGCTTTTGGAGTTTTTGAGTTGAGTTTGTTAGCATAGCTGTTAAGTTTAGTATTTTTCTAGTTTGTATTGTTTGCTTATTTATTAACTTTACCTTTTGTTAGGACATATGTGGCAGTTTACTTTGGATATAAATAGACTAGTGGTAGCTATCATTTGTAACAACCTCTTTATCATTCTTCATGCCATCATTGCAGAGTATAATACTATTTCTCTTATTCTTTTTCTGTTCTTCAATTTAACCTTGCCAACCAACAAATTGGTATCTAGAGCTCCGGTTAGATTCACAAGAAAACACAAGTGAAACGTGAGGCGTTGTGTGATTATTTTTGGTTCTTGAATTCGTGTTGAATCTTGAACAAAAATAACATTTTTTTGATTTTGTGGGATTGTGAAACACTGTGTCTGATGAGATTTGAGTGTACTATACAAGGGTGAAGATGAACGGAAATGAAAATCTGAGTACCAAACTTCTAGTTTTTGATGGCAAGAACTGGAATAGATAGATGATTCAGATGTGCGTGTTATTTGGTGCTCAATGTAACGCCTGATTATTTAATTAATTATTTAATTATATATTTTTGGATTATTTCTGATTTAAGTTGTCGACTTGTTAGTTTATTTGGTTGTTTAATTTTTGAATAGTCAGTAGAATTAATATTAATAATAGTATTAGTTGTTTTAGAGAATAGTAATAATAATAATATTAGAATAATTGTTGAGCTTGTGTTGGTGGTAGTATGTAGTTAAGTGGGAGTGTAGAATTTAGGCCCATTAGTGTACTAAGATTCATTATTAGGTTTATTTAAAATAATAGAATATTAGTATATTAGTATATTAGTATATAAGTTGTTAATAAAACAAGGAGACGAAAAAGGAACCATACATGAAAGAAGAGAAGAATTGGGAAAAAGAAGAATAGACTTGGGAGAAAAACTGCTTTCGAGAGAAAATTATAGACCGAAAGTCAAATCGAAATTCGATCGGAACTCCGTAGAGCGACCTTCAATTGAAGGTAAGGGCGGAGTTCTTATTTTCTAATGAGTTGTATGTGAGAATTAGGATAATAGGGAATTTACTATGCATTTGTCGTTGTTCTGTATGGTGAGAAATTGTTTGATGTCACTTTGTTGAAATAATTCTTGAATTGCTTGCTTAATGACATTGCTGAAAAAAAATTATAATTTATTATGAATGATATATGACCCTGTGTGATAGAATTAGGGTTTTGACTCTCTAATAAATGGTATAATTATGAAGATTGAGTGCATATAATAATGAGAAACTTAAGATTTAAAGTTGCACATGTTTTTATTCGGTGCCAATTTTATCACACTGAAAATACACGTCGTGTTTCAATTCTGTCAGTTTGTACTTGATAAATATTTTAGGATGCTCACCATTTTATTGAATTATTTCATTACTCTTATAACAAAACAAAAATAGTGGTATTATTATATATAGGCACTGAGCATTCACTTTAATTACTGTGAGGTACAAGAGAATTGGTATATATTGAATTAAGTTGAAAAACATGTTTATGATATATATATATATATATATATATATATATATATATATATATATATATATATATATATATATATATATATATATATATATATATATATATATATATATATATATAATGTTTCATTGATAAATTATTATAATAATAATAATGTAGTGAAATTAGTTGATAATAATAATAATAAGCTAGTATTATTAGTAACATAATTATTAATAGTTTGAATTAGAGATTATTATTTTGGATTAATTAGTTTATTAAAGTTAGTTTTAATTTCATTAGAGTTGTTAATATAGATGTCAATAGAGTTGTTAGATTTGCTAATAAAATTGTCAGAGTTGTTTTAAATTATTAAGAGTCATATTTTATTTGTTTTGCGTAATTCTGACATGTTTAGAGTTGTCAGCGTTCTTTTCGAGTTGTTTAAAAGTAAATCAAATGAGCCGTAGAATTAAAGGAAAATATATTTGACCTTTAAAGTTGTTTTATTATTATTTGAGTCAAACCATCAACCAATTATTTTTATAAAGATTATTATATATACAAGAGTTGTCGGTAGAGCAATTTTGAGCACCTTAGAGTTATTTTAGAATTGTAGGGATTGTGATAGAGTGATTTATAATTCATTGAGGATTATGTCAAGTTATAATTATATATTATTATGACATTTTTATGAGTTAAGAGTATATAATAAATTAAATAATGTTGTAGGCCACGTGTCAACGTTGAATGATGTTGTTGAATTATTATTACGATGAAGGCTTATAGTCAGTGTTGAAGTTATGACGAAGTTGATGTTGATTTGATATTTTCGTTGCTTTTGTTGAGTTGCATTATGTTGTCGCATACATTGCATAAACACGTTGGCTTGGATTGGAAAAAAATATTACTATGGGAGCTTTTCTCTGTTTACGATGGCCTGGATTGACAACACGTTGATGATGAAGGCTTATGCCTTGTTGATGCCTCAGATATTGACAGGTTTTTACGTTGGGAGTTCTGCTCCATTGGTACCACATGCATATGCATTTGAATACGTTGCTGCATTTCATGTGGTATTTTGAGTCATTGTGAATATTGAATGAATTGTGAAATTGTTTGTTGTGCGAATAATTGCGAAGTAGTGATTTACCTTATCTGATTCTAACATATATTATTTATCATAAGATTTATTAGATTGTTAGATATTTCACCCCTTCTATTGTGATGTTGCCTCTACGTGGCCAACGTGCAAGTAATCCAGAGTGAAGACTGTCCACCTTCACTAGTTCGAGTCAGTGTTTGTCACTCTGATACGTAGCACTCGGGGGGATAACACATATTTGCTTTATTGTTGATTATATTCCGTTGTTGGATATTTGAATAGTTTTGTTGAAGTCATGTTATTTCTAAGTTTTTTTATGTCGAAGAAGATGCTATGATTATTTGAAGTTATAAATTAGATATCTTGAAGTTGTTTTGAATTGGCCTTGATGTCAAGATATTTTGGCTGAGTTTCATGAATCCGCTGCGTAGAAATAAAAGTTATTTATTTTTGAAGACTAAACAGGTTGTTAATGTTTTACTTGAAAATATGTGATATGTATATGTACTACAGGTGATTGATTGTTGTTGTTTTACATTGAATGTGTGACATTCCATTTAATTGTTGGAGAATTTTTGTAACTCTGACTTTATATAATTTGTTGGGTAGAAATGGGGTGTTACATTAGTGATATCAGAACAGGTCGGTCCGTCCGACCAAAGTTGTCGAGTCGTAGTGTTGTGTTAACAATCGAGTATTGTTAATTAGTTTTCTAACTGTTGTTTATGTTGTAGTAATAAGTTGAGATGACTTGAAGGAATGATGCTGCAATTGTTGTTGCTTTGGAAGCAATGGCCGATGCTTTGTAGAATCAGCCGAATGCTAACGAGGATGCTGGATCTCGTAGCTTGGCGACTTTTCAGAGAGAGAATCCGCTTACCTTCAAGGGTAAGTATGATATTGATGGAGCGTTGAGTTGGTTGAAAGAGATTTAGATGATCTTCCGTGTGATGGACTGCACTCTAGCTCAAAAGGTTCGTTATGGGACTCATATGCTAGCGGTCGAAGCTGATGACTGGTGGCTAGAGACTCGTCAAAGGTTGGAAGTTGCAGGTGAGGACATCACTTGGGTTGTGTTCTGAAGGGAGTTTCTGAGGAAGTATTATCCTGAAGATGTTCGAGGTAAGAAGGAAATCGAATTCCTTGAGCTGAAGCAAGAGGAATAAGTCAGTTACTGATTATGCTGCAAAGTTTGTGGAGTTGGCTAAGTTTTATCCACACTATAGCGAGACAACTGCTGAATTTTAGAAGTGCATCAAGTTTGATAACGGGTTGTGCTCGGAGATCAAGAAGGCAATTGGATATCAGAAGATTCATATTTTCTCTAATTTGGTGGATAGATGCAGAATTTATGAGGATGATAACAATGCTCACTACAAGATCGTCAGTGAGAAGAGGAGCAAGCAACATCAGAGTCGTGGTAAGCCGTATAATGCTCCAGCTGGTAGAGGAAAATAGGAAGTTGCTGAGGGCCAAAGAACTAGTGGGGGAGATGCTCCTGCTAATGTGACTTGTTTCAAATGTGGGAAACCTAGTCATAAGAGTAATGTGTGCACTACTGAAGTAAAGAGGTATTTCCATTATGGTAAGACCGAACATGCAATGTCTGAGTGCAAGCACAAGGAGGTGATTTGTTTCAACTGTGGTGAAGAAGGACACATTAGTAGTCTATGTCAGAAACTGAAGAAGGCGTAAATCGGTGGAAAAGTGTTCGCATTGGTTGGGGACTCTGATAGCTAATGAGGACAACTTATAAGAGGTACATGTTTCATTAATAGTACTCCTTTAATTACTATTATTGATAATGGTGCTACTCATTGCTTTATTGCTGGTGGTGGTGTGGAAGATGTTGTTAAGGTAACAATGTGGTGTTATATATCAAGAATAAGTATGTTGTGGTTGTTACTGTTTTGAATGTTGATATGTCAGAATAATGTTGAAGTGGTTGATAAGTTATTAATAAATTATGTCGCAGAAATATTGAGTGTTTAACGATGTGTGTAGTTGATCTAAATCATGTTGAGTTATTGTTGTGACGGGAAGTAGTAATCGAAGTGTAGCCAAACGTGAATTGGAGATCAATGAGTTAGGGGCGAAATTCTAGTTAAGAATGATAGTAGCTATTAAATTTTCAAGGAAGAAAATATTTTAAGTGGGGGAGAGTTTTAACGCCCGGTTATTTAATTAATTAGTTAATTAAATATTTTCGAATTATTTCCGATTTAAGTTGTCGATTTGTTAGTTTATTTAGTTGTTTAATTGTTGAAAAGTCGATAGAATTAATATTAATAATAATATTAGTTGTTTTTGAGAATAATAATAATAATAATAATAATAATAATAATAATAATAATAATAATAATAATAATAATAATAATAATAATAATAATAATAATAATAATATTAGAATAATTGAAAACAAGGAGAAGAAAAATGAACCATACATGAAAGAAGAGAAATATTAGGAAAAAGAGAAATAGACTTAGGAGAAAAACTGCTGTCGGGAGAAAATTGTAGACCGAAAGTCAAATCGAAATTTGACCGGAACTCCGTAAAGTGACCTTCAATTTAAGGTAAGGGTGAAATTTTGATTTTCTAATGAGTTGTAAGATGAGTAGTATGTGAGAATTAAAATAATGGAGAATTTACTATGTATTCGTGGTTGTTCTGTTTAGTGAGAAATTGTTTGATGTCATTGTGTTGAAATGGTTCTTGAATTGCTTGTTTAATTGACATTACTAAGAAAAAATTATAATTTATTATAAATGATATATGACCCTGTGTGATGGAATTGAGATTTCGACTCTTTAATAGGCGGTATAATTGTGGATAGATTATGAGATTAAAATTATTAGGTTTTAATGATAATTCTTAATATATGAACATTGAGGGCATATAATAATAAGAAACTTAAGATTTAAAGTTGCACAGGTTTTCACTTTTCATTCGGTACCAATTTTATCACACTGGAAATATACGTCGTGTTTCAATTCTGTCAGTTTGATAATGCAACGAATTTTCCTTTAGTTGTTATACTCTACCCAACTTTAATTTCTTCTTTGAAACCAATAAGTTATTTAATCTTGAGTTAAATAAAATTTTGATTCCTATAAATATTTTAGTTTTTATTTTTAGTTCTCTTTATTTTTAGACAACATTTTTTATTAAAAAAAATCATTGTCAAATCTAATTAAAACTGTTGCTAAAATTCAAGAGGTACTAAAAATAAAACTACAATATTTATAAGAATTAAAAATTTATTTAACCCTTTAATCTTTGTACTTGATAAATATTTTAGGATACTCACCATTTTATTGAATTATTTCATTACTTCTGTAACAAAACAAAAATAGTGGTAGTATTATATATAGGCACTGAGCATTCACTTTAATTACCGTGGCCGTGTAAGAGAATTGATGTATATCCACGGTATGTAGTGACACATTATGAATTAAGTTGAAAACATGTTTATATATATATATATATATATATATATATATATATATATATATATATATATATATATATATATATATATTTATTTATTTATTTATTTATTTATTTTTCATTGATAAATTTATTATAATAATAATAACGTAGTGAAATTATTTGATAATAATAATAAGTTACTATTATTAGTAACATAATTATTAAGAGTTTGAATTAGAGATCATTATTTTGAATTAATTAGTTAATTTTAATTTCGTTATAGTTGTTAGTAGAGTTGTTAGAGTTGTTAATAAAGTTGTTAGATTTGCTAATACAATTGTCAGAGTTATTTTAAATTATTAAGAGTCATATTTTATTTGTTTTGTGTAATTTTGACATGTTTAGAGTTGTCAGCATTCTTTTCAAGTTGTTTAAAATTAAATCTAATGAGCCGTAGAATTAAAGGTAAATGTATTTGACCCTTTAGAGTTGTTTTATTATTACTTGAGTCAAATCATTAACCAATTATTTTGATAAAGAGTATTTTATATACAAGAGTTGTCGGTAGAGCAATTTTGAGCACCTTAGAGTTATTTTAGAATTGTAGGGATTGTGGTAGAGTGATTTATAATTAATTGAGGATTATGTCAAGTTATATTATAAATATATTAATATGACATTTTTATGAGTTAAGAGTAAAGAATAAATTAAATAATGTTGTAGGCCTCGTGCCAACGTTGAATGATATTGTTGAATTATTATTTCAATGAAGACTTTTAGCCAGTGTTGAAGTTATGATGAAGTTGATGTTGATTTGATGTTTTCGTTGTTTTTGTTGAGTTGCATTATGTTGTCGCATACATTGCATAAACACGTTGGCCTGGATTGACAAAAATATTATGTTGGGAGCTTTGATCTGTTTACGATGGCCTGGATTGGTAACACGTTGATGATGAAGGCTTATGTCTCGTTGATGCCGCAGATATTGACATATTTTTACGTTGGGAGTTCTGCTCCATTGGTACCACATGCATATGCATTTGAATACGTTGTGGCATTTTATATTGCATTTTGAGTCGTTGTGAGTATTTAATGAATTGTGAAATTGTTTGTTGTGCGAATAATTTGCGAAGTAGTGATTTACCTTATCTGGTTCTAACATATATTATTTATCATACGATTTTTTAGATTGTTAGATATCTCACCCCTTATGATGTAATGTTGCCTCTACGTGGGTAATGTGCATTTAATCCAGAGTGAAGGTTGTCTACCTTCTCTAGTTCGAGTCAGTGTTTGTCGCTCTGATACGTAGCACTCGGGGGGATAACGCATATTTGCTTTATTGTTGATTTTCTTTTGTTGTTGGATATTTGAATAGTTTTTTTGAAGTCATGTTATTTCTAAGTTGTTTTATGCCGAAAAAGATGCTATGATTATTTGAAGTTATAAATTTGATATCTTGAAGTTGTTTTGAATTGGCCTTGATGTCAAGATATTTTGGTTGAGTTTCATGAATCCTCTGCGTAGAAATAAAAGTTATTTATTTTTGAAGACAAAACAGGTTGTTAATGTTTTACTTGATAATTTGTGCTATGTATATGTACTACAGGTGACTGTTTGTTGTTGTTTTACGTTGAATGTGTGACATTCCATTTGTTTGTTGGAGAATTTTTGTAACTCTGATTTTATATAATTTGTTGGGTAGAAATGGGATGTTACACTCAAGATGTTCTTGAGCTTGTTATCGATGACTATATTCTGGTTGTAGCAGATGCAGCTGAAAAAGAGAGATACGCGCAGAGAAACAAGAGGAAGAAAGATCATATGACGTTATTCTACATTCATCAGTGTGTGGATGTAAATGTGGTTGAAAATATTGCAAATTCGACGACTTCAAAGAAGACGTGGGACACACTGGTCAGATGTTACGGTGGTTACGCATCAATGAAGAAGGTGAAGCTTCAGTCCCTACGAAAGCAATATCAGAATCTCAACATGAAGGACAACGAGAAGGTTTCTGAGTACTTCTCCAGAGTGATTTTGATCACTCATGAGACGAAAGCTTGTGGAGAAACCCTTTCTGAACAAATAATCATATAGAAAGTATTAAGGTCTTTGAGTCCCCAATTTGATTATATTGTTGTATCAATTGAACATTCGAAAGATCTGGACACCATGAGAATAGAAGAGCTGCAAAGCAGTCTAGAAGCGCAAGAGTTGCATCTGACTGAAAGAACTTTTGAGAGGGAAGTTGAGCAGGCTCTAAAGGCTTCTTTTGTCAAGAAGGACCAGAAGATGAAAAAACATGGTAGGTATCATAAGTCAGAAGTCTTCTATTCTGATGAGAAACATCAGAAGGGAAAGGAGAAATATGACAAGAGAATGGTTCAATATTATTGTTGTAATAGGTTTGGCCACTTTTGCTAAAGATTGTTGGTCAAACAAAGAGGGAGCAAAAATAGCCAGAGGAGATCCATATGATGAACCTACGTTATTGATGGCTTATGAATCTGATGAGGAACCTATGCAGTTGTCTTTGATGATTATGAAGGGGAAGAAGATGACTATGAATATTCTAAAGGAGTATTTCTTTATGAGTCAGGAACAGAAGATAACTTTGAAGATTCTGAAGATGAGTCAGAATCTGATGTTTCTGAAGATGATTCAGAGTTAGAAGATGACTCTGAAGCTAAAGACAAGTCAGAATTTGAAGGTGATTTTGAGTCTGAAGAAGAATCAGAAGGTGAGTCAGAATCTGAAGGAGATTATGCTTCTGAAGATGAGTCAGAACTTGAAAGTTCTGAAGAAGAGTTAGAGTCAGAAGATAAAGAATCTTCTAGAGACTCTGAAGATGATTCAGATATTGAATTTGATTGTTGTCCAGATTTTGACAATGATCCAGAATATGGTGGGGATCATGCTTATAGAAGGGAAAACTCGAAAGACGTAGGTTTTGGAGGACAAGCTTCTAGAGATGAACATGTTTTAGGTTGTAATTATGACTCTGAAGGCGGACCTTCTAAAGGAGAAGTTTCTAAAGGTAGTCCAGCCTCTAACGGTGGTCATGATTCTGAAGGTGGGATTTTTGAAGAAAGAGCTTCTGAAGTCAATCCAACTTCTGAAGGTGGTGGTTCTGGACAGGATCCGAGAGCTTACAAAGGTGGAACTTCTGGCGGTAATCAAACTTCCAAAGAAAGTCCAGAAGGAGATACGGTTCCAGAATCAGAAGGAGATTTTGAACAAGTGGGTATTGGAGAAGTTTTCAAGAAGAAAGTGTGACTGAAAGCCATGAAAGAAGAACTTGAGGCTTTAGAAGAAAACAAGACTTAGACGTTAACTAAGCTTCCAAAAGAGAAGAAAACCATCAGCATCAGATTAGTTTTTAAGGAGAAATCTGCATTTTTGAATGGAGTTGACACCGTAGCAACCAAAAGAAACTTGCTGATGTTCTGATGAATGATGTCAAGACTGAACACCTTATCCGTTTGAGGGATGGAATTGGTGTTGTAGATTTTGATTAACTGAATATGAATTAAGGGATGGTGTTGAAAATTCTTTCATATTCTAAAGGTGATGTTATAATCAAAAGCTTCTGATGTTGTTACTCAGAAGCAGTGTTGCTTAGAAGCAGTAAAGCTTCTGAGGTTGTTAGCCAGAAGTAGAAGCTTCTAAGGTTATGCCCTGAAGTATGTTCAACTTCTGGGATTCTGAAGTTGAGTTTGTTAGCGTAGCTGTTAAGTTTAGTATTTTTTAGTTTGTACTATTTGCTTAATTATTAAATTTACCTTTTGTTAAGGCATATGTGATAATTTACTTTGTGTATAAATAGACTAATAATAGTTGATTATATTTAATTTGAGATTAATTTTGTCAAGGTGTTCAATGGTGTACATGTCATTTTGTGAACTTTGGTTTGATGCTTGTTTAAGCTGATTTTTAGCCAATCTTATAGGCATATTAGGACACCTAATTGGTCAACATTTTCAATGATATGTTGTTTAGTTGAAGCCTTTTTTTATTCCTTTTAAGGTGCATATTCATGATCCTCGATCATTTGCTCACTTATCTAATTGATATGCATGTTTAATAATGGTTGGGTTAAATATATTTTTATATATATATATATATATATATATATATATATATATATATATATATATATATATATATATATATATATATATATATATATATATATATATATATATATATATATATATATATATGTGTGTGTGTGTGTGTGTGTGTGACTCTCTAATTTTGGTTCTTTAAAATTTTCCTTCGAATAATGACCTTCACAAAATTATTATGCACGTAGTTTTAGTCCTTGCTGTTAAATCGATGGATATTTTTGAATGATGATTTTACAGACGTGTGTAGAAAGTTATAAAAAGTTACTCGAAAAAAAAAACTCAAAATTTGATTTCTAAATTGAAATTTTTATTGCTTTTATCAATATCTTTTGAAATTTAAAAAATTCATATTTAATTCTTTTTATTTTAAAAAATTAAAAAATTTAGTAAATAAATATTGTATAATATTCTGAACACATATAAAAAAAATTATTCAAAAACTTAAAAATTTAAGGGTAATTAAACTGTTTTAAAATTTTTAGGAAATAACAAAGACTAAAACTGTATGAAAAAAGTTTGCGAGGACCATTATTCGAAGAAAATTTTTTGAAGGACCAAAATTGCAGAGTCGCATATTTAACTAAAAATATATTTCATTTAACATGATGCATGATCCTTTAACCTATTTGATGTATTTTCCCCGGTTATTTGAACCTTTTTAGTCCATGTTTTAATTGATTCTTGGTTGATAACAAAAGTGTTGATAGTTTGTAAATTTTTAACTTAGTTTAGCTTTATTAGTTGTACAATCTCATGATTCTTTTATTAAGGTTTAGATAAGCTTTGTGCCAAGCTTGTGTGCATGCTTAATTGACTTCTTTTGATGTTTAAGTCATGTATTTGTTAATTCATGTTCATATTGCAAGTTGTTGATGCATAATCCACTTTCCCTAGTTAGGAGTTTGTTACTTATTGAATTCCTTTGATATATCTAAGGTATAAGGTGTCACCAAGTAATACTTTTTAAGTTATGTTGCATATTTAAGTGAATACTTGTTGGTTGTTTAGGTACTTTGTTGTGAATTTTGTTGTTAATTATGACGAAATTTAATATCAATTTGTGGGGAAAATAATAGTAGCAATTAAAATAAATGGTATGCAACAATAATAATTCTTACACAGAAAATATAACAGAATAAGGCGAGAAATAAACAAAGGTTTGTTTATCCAGTTCGATCAAACGATCTACTCTGGGGGAGAGAGCAGCTCTCCAATTCACTATACTCAGAAAGTTCTTACAAGAGATTACAGATAAGTTATAAGAAAATAGTCTTCACCTTAATGTTCCCAAGAACAACCCTGAAGGTCCCCAAAAATTACTCTATTTTCTACCCAAGTGTTTCCCAACCCCTTCTACCTTCAGTATATGAATAACTCAAACCCAAGGTGTAAACAAGTGTTTCCTAATTCCTAATAACCTTAGATAACTCCAAAGGTTTCCAAAACCTTTGCCTTCTAAGGTTTCCAAAATCTTTGTCTTCTAAGGTTTCCCATGAGAATAGCCGAAACCCTATACAATGCCTTCAAACCCTTATTCTCCCTTTTGGTGCAAGCTCTAAGATTGTCACACTGTAATAACAGAAGAGATATATATTTATAATAGCCAAAATGCACTAAATCCATAACAAATCCAAAATCATATTTCTCAAATATTATAAATATCTTATAATATCTCTTAGACTACTATAAATATATAGCTTATAATATCTCTCAAACTATTATAAATATATATCTTATAATATCTTTTAAAATATTATAAATATTTTATAATATCTTTTTTATATTAATTTATATGATCTCCAAATTAATATAAAATATTCTAACATTAACGAATGGACCAATGAACCGAACTGACCGAACCCGATATTTTTCGGCTTCTTGATTTTTTGGCAATCTTGAAACATGTTTACTTTCTCTTCAAAAACAAAGGTTTTAAGACACATTTCCAACAATCTCCACCTTGACTTTAAACCGTGTTGATATCAATTTAACCATCAACAACAATGCTGCTCTCCACCAAATTGAAACTCTAATCAATAACCTTGATCAAATTCAAGCAACCATTGAATCTTGATCTCGCCACTTGCATGCACTTGTTTCCAATTACCCTTTTCTGCCAAGGTAATTTAACAAGCCTACAAGTATGATTTTTCAACCACCCTTGACTCCACATATTTTCAAATACCTCCCTGAAGGTTTTTCTTCTTTTATTTTGCAGTCATTCAGCCACATTAAAAACATAACATAATATCCAAGGCTAGCATAATCGTCTCTTTGAGATGTTACAATAATCCTCCTTACCTTATCATGAGTCAAATAATAATAAGAGATCTCTATAACCTTTCCCTCACTACTCCTAGCATCCATAGTAGGAAACTCCACCTCAAATTGAGTTTTCTCCATTATAGTTTTCTCCTAGTTTTCTCCCTTGGTTTTCACTATTCTTCTTCTGAAGAAATTCTATACCAACCAAGTAAGTTGTTTTAACCTCAGTTTTCCCCAAAAACTCAATAATAACTCAGGGGTAACATGCATTTTTATCCCTTGATTTCTGCAAAATTTATTCCTGGTGACTTCTCTTAGAACTTTATCCCCGTGGCACAAGATAATGATATTCCTAGCCTTATCCACCATCTCGGTCTTCTTTACCTGTGTAAGACCCGCTGACATTAATGCTTCACTCTTCAAAGCATCGATACACTTCTCTTGAATTAAAATTGGCTACATCTTAATTTTCCACAACCCGAAGTCGTTGTTACCGAAAAATTTATGAATCTCCCATCTGCCCATGATGCTCAATACCTCTTTGCTCCATGCTCACCGCACCACTTGTTGTGAATCTTGTTGTTAATTACGACAAAATTCAATATCAATTTTTGGGGAAAAGAATAGTAGCAAGCAAAATAAATGGTATGCAGCAATAATAATTCTTAAATAGAAAACATAACAAAATAAGGCGAGAAAAAAATGAAGGTTTGTTTACCCAGTCTGATCAAACGATCTACTCTGGGAGATAGAGAAGCTCTCCAATTCACTATACCTAGAAATTTCTTACAATAGATTACATATGAGTTACAAGAAAATAGCCTTCACCTTCATGTTTCGAAGAACAACCCTGAAGGTGCCCCAGAATTACCCTATTTTTTATCCAAGTGTTTCCCAACCCCTTCAACTTTCAATATATGAATAACTCAAACTCAAGGTGTAAACAAGTGTTTACCAATTCCCAATAACCTTAGATAACCCCCAAAGGTTTCCAAAATATTTGCCTTCTAAGGTTTCCCTTGAGAATAGCCGAAACCCTAAACAATGCCTTCAAACCCTTATTCTCCCTTTTGGTGCAAGCTCTAAGATTGTCACACTGTAATAACAGAAGAGATACAATTTATAATAGCCAAAATCCACCAAATCCAAAATTATATCTCTCAAATATTATAAATATCTTATAATATCTCTTAGACTATTATAAATTTATATCTTATATTATTTCTCAGACTATTATAAATATATATCTTATAATATCTTTAGAATATTATAAATATTTTATAATATTTTTTATATTAATTTATATGATCTTCAAATTAATATAAAATATTCTAACATTAATGAATGGATCAATGAACCAAACCGATCGAACCCGATACTTTTCGGCTTTCTGATTTTTTGGCAATCTCGAAACATATTTTCTTTCTCTTCATCAACAAGGGTTTTAAGGCACATTTCCAACATACTTGTATATCATATACTCAACGAGTCATGAACATACCTCAAAGTGTTTATATCTCGATAAACCATGACCTAGTTTAACATTATTTCTTGTACAATCTTTGGATATCGTTGGTAGATGTTTAAAAAGCTTCTTTGATAAGTTGTTTACATGTTTAAATGCACCTTTAACTCTTAGGGGGAGCTTGCAAACCTAACTGTGAAGTAGTCATGAAAATTTTCGATATTATTCATAGGGGAAGCTTGCAAACCTTACTCTGTTGAAGTTGAAAATTTTAATAAGTTTTAAACTCAGGGGGAGCTCATCATAATACATGGTATTGTCATCATTAAAAATGGGAAGATTGTTGGAACAATTTTGGTTCGTCAATTAACCCTTGGAGTTTTGATGATAACAAGTACGTACATATGAAGAACGATTTTTCCTCTAATGGTTGGTCATTATGCAGAACTAAGAAAGAAACCTTGACTCTGTAGTAGTAAAGGTTGAAATGCACTAGAAGCTAATCTAAACACATACATTGAATATGGAGATTCAGTGTAATTTAAAGACAGATAAATTCTAAAGATTGGTGTTATCCGAAGCCAGCAAAATATAATGTATTTGAAGAACGACTTTGAACTGTGAACGAGCTTCATCCAAGTTTATCAGAAGCCTCTAATTCAAAGGCAAAACGTATGAAATAAGGTCTTAAAGAATAAGCAAATAAAACTTTGGAATTTGGGTTATCAAGTCAATGCATCTACAAGAATCTATTCAAAAGGCATATGAGATAAACTCTATTCTCTATAAATATGATATTAAAGATCTAAGGAACTCACTATGATCATGCTTCATCATATCATAAGCCATTAACTCAAAGGGGTTAACTATGAAGAATACATCTGACCTCTCATCAAGCTTCCCTGAAACATTATTAGAAGTCTCTGACTCATGATATTAGTTGTAACAGGAAGAAATATGGAAATATTTTTAAAGAACACCTTCACCTGACTACAGTACAACATCATATCAACTTCACTTCAAATCATATAAAGGACGATTCATTGTATCATTACTGTTCATATGTCTCATCCTAGATCTACTATAACCATTATACTTGTTAGGACATAGTTTGGTTCTAATCATATCTTAGAGTTTTGATGATAACAAGTAAGATAAATTTTGTATAGTAAATATGATACTCTGATAAGTATTGTTTTCATTTCAGATGATGTTCTGACTCAAGCACTCTAAAAGTGAAATATCAAATTATGCTGAGCAGATAAAGAATTAGAAGTTCTAAAGATGAAAGGAACTTCTGAACACGCACGCTGAAAGCAACTTCTGAAAGAAGCATGCAAACGCAACCTCTAATAAGAGCAAGTTAAAGCAACCTCTGTTAGAAGCTAAGATAACAAAGGCTTACAGAAGATAAAGAAAAATGAGTTATCAAGACGTCATCTTCTAAAACAAGTTCTGCTACAGTACCGTTAATTTATTAAAACTAAGACGACTGAAGTACTCAAGTGGAACAAAGTTCGAGGTACATGGAAAACACAAAGTACAAGCAGTCAAGCAACATTAAATGCACCCTCTTTGTTCAAGACACGCAATAGAAAAATTCTGAAGCTCTATATAAGTTCAAGCATTCAAAGAATATGTAGAACATGCTAGACACTCTCTTTTATAATTTTTGTATTGAGCTTAAACGTAGTGTAAAACATCACAGTTGTGATAAAGCTTTATAGAAGCAAACAAATACACTGTTAGAAGTTACTTTTGTAAATGTTCCTTGAGAGACCAGTTGGGTCAGATTTCTCAAGAGGGCTAGGACTAGAGAGTCTTAGAGGTGTTAGCCATTTGCAGTTGGCTTGTGCACTGTATTGTTAGTCATGACAGTTAGTTGTGAAATTGTAATCAGTTTTGATTATAGTGGATTAAATCCTCGTTGAGAGAGGAAAAATCACCTTGACGGGTGGACTAGAGTAGTTTGAGTTTCAAACGAACCAGGATAAAAATAACTGTTTTATTTTGTTGTTAAGAGAAAAAGAAAATCAAAAATAGGAAAAACTTATTCAACCCCCCTTCTAAGTGTTTTCTTAACCTTTAATTGGCATCAGAGCTCTTGGTTCTGGGTGCAAACACTTAACCGTGTCAGAAAAAGACCCAGAAGGAAAACACTATGGAAACTGATCAAAACAACAACAACACATAACCTTCTGTCTTTGATGGAGAAGATTTTGAATACTAGAAAGATAGACTAGAAAGTTTCTTTCTAGGCTATGATCCTGACCTATGGGATATGGTATTAGATGTATACACACATCCGGTAGACAAAGAAGGAAACAAGATTGATAGAAAGACAATGGATAAGAAACGGAAAATAGATTTCAAAAATCACCACAAAGCTAGAAATATCCTGCTAAATGCCATTTCAGAAATGGAGTATGAGAAGATCACAAATAGAGATATTGCACATGACATTTTTGAGTCTCTCAAAATGTCTCATGAAGGAAATGCCCAAGTAAAAGAAACTAAAGCTCTAACTCTCATCCAGAAGTACGAATCCTTCAAGATGGAAGAAAATGAGTTCATTGAAACAATGTTCTTAAGATTCCAAACTCTGACTGCTAGCCTGAGAGTTCTGAACAAAGGATACACCAAAGCAGACCACATCAAGAAGATCATCAGAAGTTTACCCAAAAGATGGGAACCAATGGTCACTGCATCAAAGTTTCAAAGGATTTGAATAATGTATCTCTAGAAGAACTTATCTGTTGCACCCCAAAATTTGCCCTCCTGTCTCGACCGTATCTGGTTTAGGCTTCGCGTTTATCATAACACTCACATGCATTCATACCACTGGTTCTATGGTTACGGGTTGGAGTTGACTCCCAAAGATTTTTTCGTTGAGCAGAAAAGGCGTGGTGCTTTCAACCAATCTAGGATATTTGAAAACGACGAGGTTTAATATTGAATCTTATCCTTTCGTATCTTCGGTTTTCGGGGCTTGATGTTTGATTGTTGAAATGAGTGGTCTTTTCTTGATGGAACTACGGAAGTTTTGTTATATTGAATATCATTACCTCCTGATTCAAGAGATCAATTCATCACGAGTTTGGGATTCGCTGTCGTTTCGAGTTCATTGTTCAAGATGTAAGAGGGTGGATTATGATTATCCGATTATTGATCAACAATTCAAGTTCTAGTGCATTTGGTTTGCTCATCAACTTTGTTTGTTCTTGGCAATAGTTGATGTATGTGGAAATATTCATCCAGAGGACTTGTTTACGAGATTTACGAATGTCAAGTTGCCACATGTTTAGATCTTTTCCTGTCACGTTCATCGCTCACAAGATTCAAGGCATTCTTTGAAAAAATTAGAAGTTTCCTTATGGAATTCGTTTGGTTTCAAATCTTTCTCTACTACCGAATATGGTTCGATTTGGAAATGCGGTGATAATTCCATTAATTTCAAGTGGAATCTATCGCTCATTTCTTAAAGAATCATGAAATCGTCAAGTTGACTAAGGTTTTTTAATCAAGAGTTTTATTTGAAACTTAGAGTTTCAATTTTTGTCTCAAGTAGCAAAGGGCTCCGAATTTCTACATGAACGGATATACATGCTTTGTGGCCGGGAAATTCAAAGGGATTCAAGTGTTTCTAAAATTTAAGCCACCAAACCATCTTTGTATTTAGAGTTTAATTCTCAAGTTTTGCATACTAGAGGGTTCAAGTTCTAAAACTACGACAACCATGTTACCACTCGTTTGATTCAAGACTACGGATTGGAATTATAGATTGAAGTGGATTTAGATACATTTGTTAATCAATATTTCAACATGGTTTGTTTTAACCAATTTAATTTTGGTTCATGACAAATTTTTGGGATATTTGATGCATAATGAATTTCCAACTTTTATACACAATCAAGAATTCTATTAGGTGCATATTTCTCAAAGCTTGTGTTCATAAAATTCCAAGAGTTCCAAAGTTGCTCTAAGGTTTTTTATCGTACAAGGATACAAATCAAGTTACATGTTACAATTTGTCAAATCCTAAAATACAAGTTTCAATCCAAAAGCCAAACAAATTCATTCAATATTCAACTTCCTTTCCTTGTCATTCAAGTTTCAAAGTCTTATTCGAATTCAAAATGACATTCAAAGAATACCGTTTACAAAGTAGAATCAAACTTCCGAATTCAACATTCACTTAACTTTGGTTTGTACAAATGCTACATGAGTCATCGAATTCACAATGTCAATTTGAATTTGTGATATTACAAAATTTCAAGGTTTCTAATACAAGAGTTCCTAGATTACAAGTTTTGAGTTCTAACATCATGCTACATATGCTATGTCCTAATCCTATTTTCTATTGGAGTTTTGTTGTTGTTCTTTGGCTTCCATGCTCTGCTTTTCTTGACCAACTTTCCTTCACCATTCCCCCAAGTTTGCACCATCGCTCGCATTCATGAAACAAACAAAAGAAATCGGTTAGCAAGTTAAACGGGCAGCTCAAACAAAGATTCAAAGAAATATTTTATCTCATCATTAGGGAGTAGTGATTGGGATCAGTTTATGTTAAAAGTTGTTTCTCATTCATGTTCAAAAGACCCAACCCTTTGCAAATCACAACACATAGTTGGTTCACAAAAGGGGGGGTGGCTCAGAAACCATCATCACCACTAAAGTTGCTGCAACAAGTACTTTGGTCAGAAATCAGAAAACACAGAGCAGCCCAACATATCAGAAAATACAACACAGAGCAGCCCAAGAAATCAGAAAACACAGAGCAGCCCAACATATCAGAAAACACAAAGCAGCCCAAAAGATAAAAAGCAGACACAAAGAGCCCATGTTTTTCGATTTTTGCTCAAGCAAACAAGGCCCTGTTTTCAAAAATCTGAGAGCAAAGTTTGAAACCCTAGAGCAGGACGTTATAAAAGGTTTAAGGGCACAACATTCAAGACCAGCATCCACTGTTCACTGAAAACCCTAGCCGTAAACATCATACAAGCAAACCCAGAAACATCATACAAGCAAACCCAGAACAATCAGAAACAAATACTCACAATCATCATTTCCCATCATCCCCCTTCAGAAAAAGAAACCGAAAATAGCCAGAAAGAAGAGAGTGGAAAGGTAATACCGGTTCAACATTGGAAGGAGGAGGTTGCGAACACTGTGTCGCCATCCTTCTCCCTTCCTCATCTCCGTTTTGCATTTTCTGCATCGTTACTGTCATCATCATTGTTTAGAGATCTAGGTTTTTCTTCCCCTTTCCATGTCGAATCAGAAATACAAAACCAAACTGCTTTTGGAAAAACCGAAATCAATAACTTAACAGAGCGAATCGAACGAGAGAGATGAGAGATCGGTGAGTCGCGATGAGAGAGCGACGGCGAGACGAGAGAGATGAGAGATCGGTGAGCGGCGATGAGAGAGGACCGGTGAGGACTATCAGTGAGAATCGCGGTCACGATCGAGAGCGGCAATGAGGTTTTCATCACGATCGTGAGGACGAGAGAGACCAAGAACAGTAACGGGAGCCGCGAGAGAGAAGAGAGTTTCAGGTGTGAGGAATCGTGAATGAGAGAGAGGCAGAGTTGATTTTGTTTAACTTGTGTTTAGTTGATAATTATAAAGAAAACTTGGTCCAGTTCTATGTTAAACATAATCATATTTAGTGTTTTTTTTTTAGTTAGGTAATAAATTAGTAAACATGATAAATATCATATTTTTTTTAAAAAATTATGTTTAAATCTGTTTATGTTTTTTTTTGTATTATTATGTTAGTTTTTATTATATAAAATAACTTAGTTAGTTTTAATGTTAAATATAATTAAGATTAATGTTCAGTTATTTGGTAAATAAAAACATTAGCTTAAATGCTGTTTTTATTTATATATGTTTTATGGTTAATATTTTAATTAACTAGTAAATAGATTAATATAGTTTAATAGGATGTTTAGTTTTTAAGAAGTTGTGCTGTTTAGTTCAGGTGGTGACACTTGTCACCACCTGTGTGGTCTGTTCGAAATCTGGTGTATATATGTGTATTGTATCTATTTTGCATCCTCCTGCATCAAAGCCATCAGATCTGTTGAAGGCCAGATCCAACGATCCAGAATGGTGGACTACCCTATTGACCCATGGAAGCACCAATACAAGATCCAGCAGCATTGTTTTGGGCTTGGGCTCAGATTTGCTGTTCACACCCCCCAGATTAAAGCTACAATCAGACCCATTTTCTAACTCCCTCTTTAATTTATTTATTATACAAGTTTTTTTTATATTGATGTATTAAATAATAATTAGTATAAGATAGTTTTTATTTGCTAAATTATCAATTAAATTATTAGTTGATTTTTTATCAAGTAGAAAAAATCTATACTAATAATTATTTAAATTCCGGTTTGTATTGTGTGTTAATTTATTTTATTATCCGCTTTATCATTATACGTTTGTATGTTTATTACACGATTGTACACTCCACTCTCAAATTAATATAAAAACAACAACGCCTCCGCTCTCTTATTTTTGGTTACCCACACCAAATTCTCTAAGGGTCTCATGGTTGGGGATGGGCATGGCCATCCTCACGAGGTTAATTAAGGCCCTCGTTGCCTTGATTAATCATAACCCGAAAAAAAAAATTGGTCCACATACCAATCACCATGCACCAGGGTCTCATGGTTGGGGATAGGAGCACCTATCCTCACGAGGTTAATCAAGTCCATATACTTGGTTAATCATAACCCGAAATATCATTTCTCTACGTCCAACGCCGCAATTTTCAACACACTTTCAAGTCAAAAAATAATTAATTGAACTTGCTATTTCAAAAATCAATTTTTCTACAAAAAAACAAAAAGCATAGTGGTATGGTATTTAATTAAATTGTTAGAGGTTCGCCCGACGATTTAATTAAAATGTAAAGTATTTGGGCCATTAGAGGGTAACCCAATGACTTAAATACTTTATTCCATAACACTTAATAAAAGTGAACTTCGTTTCACCTCACTCTTTTCATAATAAAGATTTTGGATGAGAGATGATCGGTTGACCTCAATCACCAATCTCGAGTATTGAATCGTTAGAGGAAAGCCCAACGTTTTGGTACTTGCCATCTACAATTAAAATCAATTCAACCCATTCAAATTCCTTTTTCGCTCATACGCGGTCATCAAAAAACATTTTCTTCTAAAATCAACACAATCAATCCAAGACATTTTCAACAAGAACTACGGAGTTTTGACTTTCCCATTGCACGAGGGAATACGTAGGCACGCGGTTTCGAAACCGTGTCAAACTCAAAATAATAATAAACAAACGCCTTTTCTTATTTCTTATTTACAATTTAGAAATTAGCGAATACACACACAAACATTTCGAACTAAATGGGTCCCATCGAGTACGATGGACGTAAGAGGTGCTAATACCTTCCTCTTGCGTAACCGACTCCCGAATGCATGCTTTTTGGTCTTGTAGACCGCCTTATCCGACGTTGTGGGTTTTATCTATATTTCCCCGTTCTTTCTAGAACAAATAAAATTAGGTGGCGATTTCATTGTTTTTGAAAATTCATTTTAAATGATTTTTGAAAATCGAGTTGCTTCATTATCAGTGCACTAAGAAGTCACGAGATAGAACTTGATGAATATGAGCCCCAAAAGAAAGGTAAGTTTGTTGCCCTTAAATCTACTAAAAATATGAAACTAATGCTTTTCAGGCTGAAGAAGGAAGCTCTGAAGACTCTGCATCAGAAGAAGATGAGTTATGTCTTCTTTCCAGAAGGATCAACCAGATGCGGAAGCACATATAAAAGAAGTTCAGAAACTACAAAATATCAGAAGATAGAGGAGAATCTTCTGGACATATAGAAGTCTAGCAAACGAGATATCATCTGCTATGAATGTAAAGAACCAGGACACTTCAGAATTCATTGTCCTAAGCTGCAAAGAGAAAAGCCAAAGAAAAAGTTTGGAAGAAATAAAGGTATGATGGCCACCTGGGATGATTAAGAATCTTCTGAAGCTGAATCTAACTCAGAGCATGAACACGACAACTTAGCCTTTATGGCTACTACAACAGATGACTCCGGCTCTGAATCATAATCTAAAGAAGTATTCTTTGAATTTACTAGAGCTGAACTTGTAGATAGTTTATCAGAACTTCTTGAAAACCACAATCAACTCAAAATCAAATACAAGAAACTCAAAAAGACTCTTGTATTTGAAATTGAGTAACTTAAAGCAGAAAAATCTGAACTAAAAGAAAATAATGTTAAACTCAAAGAGGAATCTGAAAATGTTCAAAAAGTTTCTAGTTCAGATACTGCTTCGAGTTCAAAAGATATTCTTAAAGAATATGACTCCAGTTTTCAAAAATTTCTTGCTAAAAGCATAGATAGAAGCAAAATGGCTTCAATGATCTATGGTGTTAGTGGAAACAACAGAAGAGGAATTGGATATAAAACTCCCAGAGGGAAAGAAACATATCAACCTAAACTTGTTGATGAAATGGTTATCACATATAAACCACTGCTCAAAAATTTTTGTTTTGGTCACACACATGATATCAAAGATACATCTTACTCTGAAAATTTTCATGCTAAACCAAAGTTCAAATCGAACTTTAGAAACTCTAACCAAAAAGGACCCAAAAAGATATGGGTACCTAAGGAGAAAATAATATATGTTACAGATGTGCTTAAAAGCAAAGTTGAAACACCTGCCATGGTACCTGGACTCTGGATGCTCACGACACATGACGGGAAGAAAGTCTATGTTCCAAAGTCTGGAGCTTAAATCCGGAGGAGATGTAAATCTGGAACCATTGGAAACGGTAACCTCCCTTATATATTTAATGTTCTGTTAGTAGAAGGATTAGTTCATAACTTACTGTCCATAAGTCAATTAAGTGATAATGGTTATGACATAATCTTTAATCAAAAGTCATGTAGAGTTGTTAGTCAAAAAGATGGGTCAATCATTTTTACTGGCAAGAGAAAGAACAACATCTATAAAATTGATCTTTCTGACCTTAAAACTCAGAATGTGAAATGCCTTATGTCCGTTAACGATGAATAATGGGTCTGGCACAGAAGATTGAGACATGTTAGCATGAGAAAAATATCTCAAATTAACAAACTCAATATGGTCATAGGACTTCCTAATTTGAAGTTCAACTTAAAAGTTCTGTGTGAAGCATGTCAGAAAGGAAAGTTTTCAAAACCTTCTTTTAAATCAAAAAATGTATTTTCTTCCTCTAGGCCATTAGAACTTCTACACATTGATCTATTTGGACCAGTGAAAACTGAATCTATTAGAGGCAAGAAGTATGGATTGGTTATAATAGATGACTACAGCAGTTGAACATGGGTTAAGTTCTTAAAACACAAGGATGAGTCACATTATGTGTTCTTGGACTTCTGTAATCAAGTTCAAAATGAAAAAGAGTTTAGGATCATAAAGGTTAGAAGTGATCACGGAGGAGAATTTGAAAATCAATTTTTTGAAAAGTTTTTTTTAAAGAAAATGGCATTTCTCATGATTTCTCTTGTCCTAGAACTCCCCAACAAAATGGAGTTATAGAACGAAAGAATAGAACATTGCAAGAAATGGCCAGAACCATGATCAACAAAACTATTATGGCTAAACACTTCTAGGCCGAAGCAGTGAACATAACATGTTATATTCAAAATAGAGTCTCTATAAGACCTATTTTTGAAAAGACTCCCTATGAATTATGGAAGAACAAAAAACCCAACATTTCATATTTCCATCATTTTGGATGTACTTGCTATATTCTAAATACTAAAGATCATCTAAACAAGTTTGATTCTAAGGCACAAAAGTGTATTCTGCTTGGATACTCTGAACACTCAAAAGGAACCAACGTCAATAGATGGAGCTCTTCAAGAAAATGATTGGATTATAGCTATGCAAGAAGAACTTAATCAATTAACCAAAAATGACGTATGTGATCTAGTTCTAAGACCTAAAGGATTCAATATCATTGGAACAAAATGGGTGTTCAGAAAAAAGCTAAATGAGCAGGGAGAAGTTGTCAGAAACAAGGCACGACTGGTTGCACAAGGTTATAGTCAACAAGAAGGGATTGATTATAATGAAACCTTTTCCCCATTCGCCAGGTTAGAATCTATTAGATTATTAATTTCTTTTGATGTTCATAATAAAATCACTTTATATCAAATGGATGTTAAGAGTGCATTTTTAAATGGTTACATAGAAGAAGAAGTTTATGTCCATCAACCTCCTGGTTTTGAAGATTCAAAATCTCCTCAACATGTTTTTAAATTGAAAAAATCTTTATACGATTTAAAACAAGCTCCCAGATCTTGGTATGAACGTTTAAGTAGCTTTCTTTTAGAAAAAATTTTACCAGAGAGAAAGTGGACACAACTTTATTTCGAAAATTATTTAAAAATGATATTTTAATTTGTCAAATATATATAGATGATATTATTTTTTGAACTTTTAATGTCTCTCTTGGAAGAGAATTTGCTAAGTCTATGCAGGCAGAATTTGAAATGAGCATGATCGGAGAACTCAAATTCTTTCTGGGAATTCAAATAAATCAGTCTCCAGAAGGTACTTACATACATCAAACAAAGTATGTTAAAGAACTTCTGGAGAAATTCCAGTTATCAGAAAGTAAAGAAGCAAAAACACCAATGCATCCTACATGCATTCTAGGAAAAGATGAGGTAAGTAAGAAACTAGATCAGAAGCTCTACAGAGGTATGATTCAATCTCTTCTTTACCTAACTGCGTCTAGACCAGATATATTATTTAGTGTTTGTTTATGTACAAGATTCCAATCAGATCCTAGAGAATCTCACTTAACTGTTGTTAAGCAAATTCTAAGATATTTGAAAGGTACTACTAATGTTAGACTATTTTACAGAAGATCCAAAGATTTTAAATTAGTAGGTTATGGTGATGTTGATTTTGCTGGAGATGGAGTAGAACGTAAGAGCACCTCTGGAAGTTGTCAGTTTTTGGGTGAAAACTTGATCTCTTGGTACAGCAAGAAGCAAGTCACCATCGTACTATCAACAAAAGAGGCAGAGTATGTAGCTGCTGCTTGCTGTAGCACTCAGATGCTCTGGATGAAAAGCCAACTAGAAGATTATCACCTCTATGAGCGTAACATTCCTATCTTCAGTGATAATACTTCTGCTATATGTTTATCTAAAAATCCTATTTTACATTCTAAGGCAAAACATATAGAAATTAAACATCATTTCATAAAGGACTATATTCATAAAGGTATTTTAAATTTAAACTTTGTTGACACATACCATCAATGGGCTGATATTTTTACTAAACCTCTTTCTGAAGATAGATTTAAATTCATTATGAAGAATATCAGTATGACATTTGTCCTGAATGAAATTGTGTTTATTATTATTATTATTATTATTATTGTCAGAAGTTCTGCTCTAAAATGAATGTTCTAGTTAACATCTCTTCAGAAGTTAGAAGAGAAGTTAAATTAGAAACCATATCTATAAGTTCTGAAATATTTTCTAATGTTTCATTACGAATATGGTTCAGAAGTTCATTATATCAAACATCTGTAACGCTCTTAACCTAGAAGTTGAACACATGTTCAAAACTTCTGAAAGATCACGCATGTGTGCAAGCTATTGACACGCCGTCCCTAGGTAACTGTTCCAATCTTTTCAAATCACATGAAATCCCTCAAACGTCAGATGCTATTAAATGCTTGTGATGATTAATTTTCTTTTTAATTATTTTTTAATTTCAAATTAACTTTTAAATTGCATGCATTTTCTCTATAAATTCCCTTTCAAAATTCCTTTTTTCACTTTTCACTCTCTTCATCTTCAAACGTTTATGCACTTCTGCGCTCTCTTCTCTCTATTCAAAAACCCTAAACCAAAAAGTTCAACAATGACTTCATCTACATCCTCTCACCCAGATACCACTGTTACAAACAACCCTTAACCTACTATTATAAACAACCCCCAACAATCAGACAAGTACATCACTCCAGCAAGAACGACGCTAATTCCTGCTGATAGCTTAGAAGTTGTCTGTGAAATGTTGATTGATTTGGAAAACCTAAGGGATAATGGGTTTAACTTGTTCCCAGCGGTGGAATTTCAAGGATGGACCAAATTCTTTGACCGTCTGGTTGGGCCTGTGTTCCCACACCTTGTTAAAGAATTTTGGCTTCACGCCATTGTTACCCCTAAAGCAATTTTGTCATTTGTTATGGGTAAGGAAATCTCCATCACTGAAAACCTCATCAGAACATTGCTAGGTCTTGAAGGAGAATGAGTCATAGGTATCCCTGATGGACGAGTTGATATGCCTAAAGTATATGCTGAAATCTTCACTTCTCGAAAATCCTCCAACAAAATTAAAGATTTGAAGGATCAATACAAGATCTGGGCAAAGATTATTCACAGCTGCATTCATCATATGAAGGAAACCAGTTCTCCTGACTACATCAATGCAAAACAACAATACCTTTGTTCTGTCTTGGAACCAATGTTAAAATTGATTTTCCCTATCTTCTATTCAGCCATCTGTGGATGCATGTGAAAGAAACCAGGGAAGAAGCAAGAACCAAAAATCCTAAGGGCAAAAGAAATTGGATCCCTCTGTCCAGATTGATATCGGATATTCTGACTGAGAATGGTCTGATAGCTTATTTAGAGGATACCAACTTACTTAAATAATTGGACCTCATCTGTGGGAAAGCTCTGACTTGGAAAAATCTGGTGAAAAGGAAGATTATTGATAAACTTCTAGTTGAACCTACTCCTTACGTCTGGGGATATGTCCAGAAAAGGAGAATTCGTCTAAGCAATTTTCCTTTGTTCAGCGCTGGTGATCATGCTGCAAATATTAAAGAATACATCAGAAGATGCAGAAAGAAGGGCATTCCCATTGATCCAGCATGGCTTCAAGGCAGAGATTCACAAAGTCCAGTCAAGAAAAAAAGAAAAGAAAAACAGACGGAGAGGGTACTTCTACAAGACCCAACCAGACTCAAAAGAAGAAGAAGACCACAATGCCACTCAAATTTCTAACCCTAATGCACCACAAACTCTGGGCAACATAGATGTCGATATTGACCTTACCACGTCACCAGACCTTCAAGAAATCAATCCTCAAGTTTCTCAAGTGTTATCTGATATATATAACTTTGATGTTTCAAACACAAAAGTTCCACCTTACCCCATTCAAACACAATCACCACTCATCACACCATCAAGTCCTCAATAGGAAATTCCTATTTCTGCTCCCCATCAAACAAATCCAAATGTTTCCTCTAAAACACCACCTCAAACACCAATTCCAACACCATTTCAAACATCCCCCATAAGACCGTTGTCACCAAAATCCACTTAATGGTATAATGGATCTTGGAGAATCCCAAGCATCAATGTGCCTCTGACCACTCAACTTCCTTCCTTCTCTATCCCATCAACAAATATTTTTTTGGTGCCTAAGTCTCCACAACACATTCCCACTTTATTTTCTGAACCTACCATCACTCCAATCTCTACAGAACTTCCACCAACTCACTCTCCAGACCAAACCACCATCTCTCCAGAACTTCCACCAACTCACTCTCCAGACCAAACCACCATCTCTACAGAACTTCCAACACCTCACTCTCCAGAAAATACTTTCAATCCATCCTCTGAACCTTCCCCTTCCCCACAAAATTCACCTTCCACTCCAGAACCTCTAAAGTTCATCAAAACGTCAAAAGAAAATATTTTGCGGGATTGTCAACTTTATACCTGCAAACACATAGATCCACATTGGAGACTTTCACTTGTAAGAGAGATTGTTAGATTCAATTATGAGTGATTAAAACTCACATTGTCTATGAAGTGGTAGAGTGTTAAATTTCCAAGAGATAAGACACATATATTTGATACCTTAATATTTTGAATAGAGATGCAGTGTTTCTCTCTTCTATTCATGAAACATTGATCTCGTTTTGTTCTCATCTCCCACGGTCTCCCCAATACACTAGAATTTACATTTGAGCTGCATACAACTTGAACCATGATACTGAGATTGACCTATAAAATTTAATGGGGTGACTTCTATATTATAATAATTTTAGTATCCAAATAAGATTTGCTTGTTGATATATAATTTTTTTTGCATCAATATACCATCACTTTTCAACAATATATCAAACTGCCGCTCTTTCTAAATAAAAAAACTTTATTCTCCATTGTATTTGGCCGATCTTTGATAACAAAAAAATATTTTTTTTGAAAATATAGTAATTAATATATATATATATATATATATATATATATATATATATATATATATATATATATATATATATATATATATATATGAGAGGATCAAATTACACGATGAATTATAATGAGTTACACTTAAAAAATATCATTATTTTTTAAATCAATTGGATTGAAGCATTATCATATAGATCATACTATAAGTTTGAGATTAATCTACAATGATTTACTATATGATCAAGATATCCAAAGATTAACGCCAAAATGGACTTTCATATAACGTTAATTTTGATGTAGTTCAATGACATAGTAAATCATTATAGATTAATCTCAAACTTTATAGGTATGATCTATATGATTTTATGTTCAATCCAACGGTTGATTTTAAAAATATTAATCCGACGCTTTTGAGTGAGTGTAACTCTTCTGATCTATATATATATATATATATATATATATATATATATATATATATATATATATATATATATATATATATATATATATATATATATATATATACTGTCAATTATTTATAATCATTTTATTTTTATTTTTAATCATATGTAAAATACTACTCATAAATAGTTGTGATATAGTAAAACTTTTTACAGTGATCATACATATCAATAACTCTATAAAACGTCTCCTTTTAAAAAAACAAAATATATTTTCCAAGCGTCTGTCCTCCTTGGGAAGTGACAATTCATACAAAAGAAAAGTGGATGACAACAAAAGTGAAACAACCAGGCTAGAAAGCAAAAAGATCCAAATTATTTTTAGCATCCCACAAAAAAAGCTTTGTCCCCTAAGTTCGTCCCACATGCTTTTATGCAAAACCATTAAAATATGGCTTAGTGCTGCTATGTGGGTCTTCTATAATTTTAAACCCAACATCCATATATATTTTTTTCCTCTTTTATTTAAACTAAACATGACTTATCATCCAAAAAATATAAAAAGGTGCTCGTGTGATTGTGAGATAAACAGATATGAATTTGGAATTTTAGGCTAGTCCAAAATCTAGTGGCCTAATCATTGAATGATGGCAACATTTGGATTATAATGTATTGCAGTACGGAAATCTCTAGAAATCAAACTCTTATAATATGTATGGTAACATGTAGAAGAGCAAAAAAATATCGATATTTCTAAAAGAAAAGTGTGTATGAGTTGTTTTAGAATCTGGAATATAGGCTACATTGCATTGCATTATTAAACCTTTTAGTTGGCATCCCAAAAATGCTGAATCTGATTGGCTAACCTCAAACAATTCGACACTTGGCTCTCTGATCCCTAAATTTGTGGATTTCTTTAGAACAAGATACGTTAAGGTCGATCGTACAGTATTAAAAAAACAAAATAGAAAGAAAGCATAAGAAGGGACAAGAATTGTTTGGAGACTTTACCTTTTAGGTGTGACCTCATAAACATTAATTGATATTATTATATGTTTAACTCTATTCTTAGCCTCTTATTAGTTATTGCGATTGGATTTTATATTTCCAACAAACACTTTTAACTAGGGTTTCAAAATGGGTTCCAACGGTTGGATATGTTCTCTTTCTCCGTTTTTTTTTTTTGGAGGCAGACTAACATTTTAGTCCCCCACACCTTCTCCTGTTTTTTTTTCCTTCTTTTCTTTTCCATAAACATTAATATGCATTTTAAAATTTTAGAGATGTGGTGCATGCATGATCACTCTGTACCGCTCTTGTTTATTAACTTTTAAATCTGCTCCCTTAACTATATACTCCCTCCACCCTACAATAAGTAACCTAACACACAATTTCACATATATTAAGA
Organism: Vicia sativa; assembly: GCA_021764765.1. Lineage (NCBI taxonomy): Eukaryota > Viridiplantae > Streptophyta > Magnoliopsida > Fabales > Fabaceae > Vicia > Vicia sativa. Next base: position 37,470,563 of record CM038795.1, on the reverse strand, counting down.
AAATTGTAGAAAAAGAAAAGAGAATAAATTTTTTACTATAGTGGCCCTACTTAAGAAATTTAAAGTGAATAAAAGTCTTCAGAAAATCTGATGAAATTTGAAATGAATATAAATCTTTAGAAAATATGGTGAAAATTGAAGAGAATATAAGTCTTCAGAAAATCTGATGAAAATTGAAGTGAACATAAATCTTAAGATAATCTGATGAAATTTGAAGTGAATATAAATCTTCAGAAAATCTGATGAAATTTGAAGTGAATATAAGTCTTCAGAAAATGTTGTGAAAATTGAAGAGAATATGAGTCTTCAGAAAATCTGGTGAAAATTGAAGTGAACATAAATACTAAGATAATCTGATGAAATTTGAAGTAAATATAATGCTTCAGAAAATCTGGTGAAAATTTAACTGAACATAAATCTTAAGATAATATGAAGAAATTTCAAGTAAATATAAGTCTTTTGTAAATCTGGTGAAATTTGAAGTGAATATAAGTCTTCAAAAAATCAGGTGAAATTGAAGTCAATATAAGTCTTCAGTAAATCTGGTGAAAATTGAAGTGAACATGAATATTAAGATAATCTGATGAAATTTGAAATGAATATAAATCTTAAAAAAATTTGATGAAATTTGAACTAAATATAAATCTTAAAAAAATTTGATAAATTTTTTAGTGAATATAAGTCTTCAGAAAATCTGATGAAGTTTGAAGTGAATATAAGTCTATAGAAATTCTGGTGAAAATTGAATTGAACATAAGTCTTCCGAAAATCTAGTGAAAATTGAACTGAACATAAATCTTAAGATAATCTGATGAAATTTAAAGTAGACATAAGTCTTCAGGAAATCGGATGAATTTTGAAGTGAATATAAGTCTTCAGAAAATCTGATGAAATTTGAAGTGAATATAAGTCTTCAGAAAATCTGATGAAATTTGAAGTGAATATAAGTGTTTAGAAAATTTGGTGAAAATTGAAGTGAATATAAGTCTTAAGAAAATGTGGTGAAAATTGAAGTGAACATAAATCTTAAGATAATCTAATGAAATTTGAAGTGAATAAAAGTCTTCAGAAAATCTGATGAAATTTGAAGTGAATATAATTCTTTAGAAAATCTGGTGAAAATTGAAGTGAACATAAATCTTAAGATAATCAGATGAAATTTAAAGTGAACAAAAGTCTTCAAAAAATATGATGAAATTTGAAGTGAATATAAGTCTTCAGAAAATCTGATTAAATTTGAAGTGAATACAAGTCTTCATTAAATAAGATGAAATTTGAAGTAAATATCAGTCTTCAGAAAATTTGGTATTTAAATGAATATAAGTCTTCCGAAAATCTGGTGAAAATTGAAGTGAACATAAATCTTAAGATAATTTTATGAAATTTGAAGTGAATACAAGTCTTCAGAAAATCTTATGAAATTTGAAGTGAATATAAGTCTTCAGAAATTGTTGTGAAAATTGAAGAGAATATAAGTCTTCAGAAAATCGGGTTAAAAATGAAGTGAACAAAAATCCTAATATAATCTGGTGAAATTTGAAGTGAATATAATTCTTCAGAAAATCTGGTGAAAAAAGAACTGAACATAAATCTTCAGATAATATTAAGAAATTTGAAGTAAATATAAGTCTTCCGTAAATCTGGTGAAATTTGAAGTGAATATAAGTCTTCTGAAAATCTGGTGAAAATTGCAGTGAACATAAATCTTAAGATAATATGAGGAAATTTGAGGTAAATATAAGTCTTCAGTAAATCTGCTGAAATTTGAAGTGAATATAAGTCTTTTGTAAATCTGGTGAAATTTGAAGTGAATATAAGTCTTCAGAAAATCAGGTGAAATTGAAGTGAATAAGTCTCTCAAAATGAAAATGAAGTGAATATAATATAACTCGATGAAATTTGAAGTGAATATAAATCTTAAAAAAATTTGATGAAATTTGAACTAAATATAAATCTTAAAAGAATTTGATAAATTTTTTAGTGAATATAAGTCTTCAGAAAATCTGATAAAGTTTGAAGTGAATATAAGTCTATAGAAATTAGGTGAAAATTGAATTGAACATAAGTCTCCAAAATCTAGAAAATTGAAGTGAACATAAATCTTAAGATAATCGATGAAATTTAAAGTAGATATAAGTCTTCGGAAATCGATGAATTTTGAAGTGAAGTCTTAAAAAAATGATGAAATTTGAAGTGAATATAAGTCTTAAAATCATGAAATTTGAAGTGAATATAAGTGTTTAGAAAATTTGGTGAAAATTGAAGTGAATATAAGTCTTAAGAAAATGTGGTTAAAATTGAAGTGCACATATATCTTAAGATAATCTAATGAAATTTGAAGTGAATAAAAGTCTTCGGAAAATCTGATGAAATTTGAAGTGAATATAATTCTTTAGAAAATCTGGTGAAAATTTAAGTGAACATAAATCTTAAAATAATCTGATGAAATTTAAAGTGAACAAAAGTCTTCAAAAAATATGATGAAATTTGAAGTGAATATAAGTCTTCAGAAAATCTGATTAAATTTGAAATGAATATAAGTCTTCATTAAATCTGATGAAATTTGAAGTAAATATCAGTCTTCAGAAAATTTGGTATTTAAATGAATATAAGTCTTCCGAAAATCTGGTAAAAATTGAAGTGAACATAAATCTGAAGATAATTTTATGAAATTTGAATTGAATACAAGTCTTCAGAAAATCTTATGAAATTTGAAGTGAATATAAGTCTTCAGAAATTGTTGTGAAAATTGAAGAGAATATAAGTCTTCAGAAAATCGGGTGAAAAATGAAGTGAACAAAAATCCTAATATAATCTGATGAAATTTGAAGTGAATATAATTCTTCATAAAATCTGGTGAAAAAAAGAAGTGAACATAAATCTTAAGATAATATTAAGAAATTTGAAGTAAATATAAGTCTTCCGTAAATCTGGTGAAATTTGAAGTGAATATAAGTCTTCAGAAAATCTGATGAAAGTTGAAGTGAATATAGGACTTCAAAAAATCTGATGAAATTTGAAGTGAATATAAGTCTTCTGAAAATCTGGTGAAAATTTCAGTGAACATATATCTTAAGATAATATGAGGAAATTTGAGGTAAATATAAGTCTTCAGTAAATCTGGTGAAATTTGAAGTGAATATAAGTCTTTAGAAAATCTGGTGAAATTTGAAGTGAATATAAGTCTTCAGAAAATCAGGTGAAATTGAAGTGAATATAAGTCTTCAGAACTGTGAAGTGAACATGAATATTAAGATAATCGATGAAATTTGAGTGATATAAATCTTAAAAAATTTGATGAAATTTGAACTAAATATAAATCTTAAAAGAATTTGATAAATTTTTAGTGAATATAAGTCTTAAAATCGATAAAGTTTGAAGTGAATATAAGTCTATAGAAATTTCGTGAAAATTGAATTGAACATAAGTCTTCCAAAATCTAGTGAAAATTGAATTGAATATAAATCTTAAGATAATCGATGAAATTTAAAGTAATATAAGTCTTGAAATCGGATGAATTTTGAAGTGAATATAAAGTCTTCAGAAAATCTAATGAAATTTGAAGTGAATATAAGTCTTCAGAAAATCTGATGAAATTTGAAGTGAATATAAGTGTTTAGAAAATTTGGTGAAAATTGAAGTGAATATAAGTCTTAAGAAAATGTGGTTAAAATTGAAGTGCACATACATCTTAAGATAATCTAATGAAATTTGAAGTGAATAAAAGTCTTCGGAAAATCTGATGAAATTTGAAGTGAATATAATTCTTTAAAAAATCTGGTGAAAATTTAAGTGAACATAAATCTTAAGATAATCTGATGAAATTTAAAGTGAACAAAAGTCTTCAAAAAATATGATGAAATTTGAAGTGAATATAAGTCTTCAGAAAATCTGATTAAATTTGAAATGAATATAAGTCTTCATTAAATCTGATGAAATTTGAAGTAAATATCAGTCTTCAGAAAATTTGGTATTTAAATGAATATAAGTCTTCAAAAATCGTAAAATTGAAGTGAAATAAATCAAGATAATTTTATGAAATTTGAATTGAATACAAGTCTTCTAAAATCTTATGAAATTTGAAGTGAATATAAGTCTTGAAATTGTTGTGAAAATTGAAGAGAATATAAGTCTTAAAATCAAAAAATGAAGTGAACAAAATCCTAATATAATCTGATGAAATTTGAAGTGAATATAATTCTTCATAAAATCTGGTGAAAAAAAGAAGTGAACATAAATCTTAAGATAATATTAAGAAATTTGAAGTAAATATAAGTCTTCCGTAAATCTGGTGAAATTTGAAGTGAATATAAGTCTTCAGAAAATCTGATGAAAGTTGAAGTGAATATAGGACTTCAAAAAATCTGATGAAATTTGAAGTGAATATAAGTCTTCTGAAAATCTGGTGAAAATTTCAGTGAACATATATCTTAAGATAATATGAGGAAATTTGAGGTAAATATAAGTCTTCAGTAAATCTGGTGAAATTTGAAGTGAATATAAGTCTTTAGAAAATCTGGTGAAATTTGAAGTGAATATAAGTCTTCAGAAAATCAGGTGAAATTGAAGTGAATATAAGTCTTCAGTAAATCTGGTGAAAATTGAAGTGAACATGAATATTAAGATAATCTGATGAAATTTGAAGTGAGTATAAATCTTAAAAAAATTTGATGAAATTTGAACTAAATATAAATCTTAAAAGAATTTGATAAATTTTTTAGTGAATATAAGTCTTCAGAAAATCTGATAAAGTTTGAAGTGAATATAAGTCTATAGAAATTCTGGTGAAAATTGAATTGAACATAAGTCTTCCGAAAATCTAGTGAAAATTGAATTGAACATAAATCTTAAGATAATCTGATGAAATTTAAAGTAGACATAAGTCTTCAGGAAATCGGATGAATTTTGAAGTGAATATAAAGTCTTCAGAAAATCTAATGAAATTTGAAGTGAATATAAGTCTCGAAAATCATGAAATTTGAAGTGAATATAAGTGTTTAGAAAATTTGGTGAAAATTGAAGTGAATATAAGTCTTAAGAAAATGTGGTTAAAATTGAAGTGCACATATATCTTAAGATAATCTAATGAAATTTGAAGTGAATAAAAGTCTTCGGAAAATCTGATGAAATTTGAAGTGAATATAATTCTTTAGAAAATCTGGTGAAAATTTAAGTGAACATAAATCTTAAGATAATCTGATGAAATTTAAAGTGAACAAAAGTCTTCAAAAAATATGATGAAATTTGAAGTGAATATAAGTCTTCAGAAAATCTGATTAAATTTGAAATGAATATAAGTCTTCATTAAATCTGATGAAATTTGAAGTAAATAGTCTTAAAATTTGGTATTTAAATGAATATAAGTCTCCAAAATCGGTAAAATTGAAGTGAATATAATAAGATAATTTTATGAAATTTGAATTGAATATAAGTCTTCGAAAATCTTATGAAATTTGAAGTGAATATAAGTCTTCGAAATTGTTGTGAAAATTGAAGAGAATATAAGTCTCAAAATCGGTGAAAAATGAAGTGAACAAAATCCTAATATAATCATGAAATTTGAAGTGAATATAATTCTTCATAAAATCTGGTGAAAAAAGAAGTGAACATAAATCTTAAGATAATATTAAGAAATTTGAAGTAAATATAAGTCTTCCGTAAATCTGGTGAAATTTGAAGTGAATATAAGTCTTCAGAAAATCTGATGAAAGTTGAAGTGAATATAGGACTTCAAAAAATCTGATGAAATTTGAAGTGAATATAAGTCTTCAAACGGTGAAAATTTAGGAACATATATCTTAAGATAATATGAGGAAATTTGAGGTAAATATAAGTCTTCAGTAAATCTGGTGAAATTTGAAGTGAATATAAGTCTTTAGAAAATCTGGTGAAATTTGAAGTGAATATAAGTCTTCAGAAAATCAGGTGAAATTGAAGTGAATATAAGTCTCGAACTGGTGAAAATTGAAGTGAACATGAATATTAAGATAATCTGATGAAATTTGAAGTGAGTATAAATCTTAAAAAAATTTGATGAAATTTGAACTAAATATAAATCTTAAAAGAATTTGATAAATTTTTTAGTGAATATAAGTCTTCTAAAATCGATAAAGTTTGAAGTGAATATAAGTCTATAGAAATTCGTGAAAATTGAATTGAATATAAGTCTTCCAAAATCTAGTGAAAATTGAATTGAACATAAATCTTAAGATAATCGATGAAATTTAAAGTAGACATAAGTCTTTGAAATCGGATGAATTTTGAAGTGAATATAAAGTCTTAAAATCTAATGAAATTTGAAGTGAATATAAGTCTCAAAATCATGAAATTTGAAGTGAATATAAGTGTTTAGAAAATTTGGTGAAAATTGAAGTGAATATAAGTCTTAAGAAAATGTGGTTAAAATTGAAGTACATATATCTTAAGATAATCTAATGAAATTTGAAGTGAATAAAAGTCTTCGAAAATCATGAAATTTGAAGTGAATATAATTCTTTAGAAAATCGTGAAAATTTAAGTGAACATAAATCTTAAGATAATCATGAAATTTAAAGTGAATAAAAGTCTTCAAAAATATGATGAAATTTGAAGTGAATATAAGTCTTCGAAACTGATTAAATTTGAAATGAATATAAGTCTTCATTAAATCATGAAATTTGAAGTAAATATCTTTAAAATTTGGTATTTAAATGAATATAAGTCTTCCGAAAATCTGGTAAAAATTGAAGTGAACATAAATCTGAAGATAATTTTATGAAATTTGAATTGAATACAAGTCTTCAGAAAATCTTATGAAATTTGAAGTGAATATAAGTCTTCAGAAATTGTTGTGAAAATTGAAGAGAATATAAGTCTTCAGAAAATCGGGTGAAAAATGAAGTGAACAAAAATCCTAATATAATCTGATGAAATTTGAAGTGAATATAATTCTTCATAAAATCTGGTGAAAAAAAGAAGTGAACATAAATCTTAAGATAATATTAAGAAATTTGAAGTAAATATAAGTCTTCCGTAAATCTGGTGAAATTTGAAGTGAATATAAGTCTTCAGAAAATCTGATGAAAGTTGAAGTGAATATAGGACTTCAAAAAATCTGATGAAATTTGAAGTGAATATAAGTCTTCTGAAAATCTGGTGAAAATTTCAGTGAACATATATCTTAAGATAATATGAGGAAATTTGAGGTAAATATAAGTCTTCAATAAATCTGTGAAATTTGAAGTGAATATAAGTCTTTAGAAAACCTGGTGAAATTTGAAGTGAATATAAGTCTTCAGAAAATCAGGTGAAATTGAAGTGAATATAAGTCTTCAGTAAATCTGGTGAAAATTGAAGTGAACATGAATATTAAGATAATCTGATGAAATTTGAAGTGAGTATAAATCTTAAAAAAATTTGATGAAATTTGAACTAAATATAAATCTTAAAAGAATTTGATAAATTTTTTAGTGAATATAAGTCTTCAGAAAATCTGATAAAGTTTGAAGTGAATATAAGTCTATAGAAATTCTGGTGAAAATTGAATTGAACATAAGTCTTCCGAAAATCTAGTGAAAATTGAATTGAACATAAATCTTAAGATAATCTGATGAAATTTAAAGTAGACATAAGTCTTCAGGAAATCGGATGAATTTTGAAGTGAATATAAAGTCTTCAGAAAATCTAATGAAATTTGAAGTGAATATAAGTCTTCAGAAAATCTGATGAAATTTGAAGTGAATATAAGTGTTTAGAAAATTTGGTGAAAATTGAAGTGAATATAAGTCTTAAGAAAATGTGGTTAAAATTGAAGTGCACATATATCTTAAGCTAATCTAATGAAATTTGAAGTGAATAAAAGTCTTCGGAAAATCTGATGAAATTTGAAGTGAATATAATTCTTTAGAAAATCTGGTGAAAATTTAAGTGAACATAAATCTTAAGATAATCTGATGAAATTTAAAGTGAACAAAAGTCTTCAAAAAATATGATGAAATTTGAAGTGAATATAAGTCTTCAGAAAATCTGATTAAATTTGAAATGAATATAAGTCTTCATTAAATCTGATGAAATTTGAAGTAAATATCTTCTAAAATTTGGTATTTAAATGAATATAAGTCTGAAAATCGGTAAAATTGAAGTGAACATAAATCGAAGATAATTTTATGAAATTTGAATTGAATATAAGTCTTCGTAAAATCTTATGAAATTTGAAGTGAATATAAGTCTTGAAATTGTTGTGAAAATTGAAGAGAATATAAGTCTTCGAAAATCGGTGAAAAATGAAGTGAACAAAATCCTAATATAATCGATGAAATTTGAAGTGAATATAATTCTTCATAAAATCGGTGAAAAAGAAGTGAACATAAATCTTAAGATAATATTAAGAAATTTGAAGTAAATATAAGTCTCCGTAAACGGTGAAATTTGAAGTGAATATAAGTCTCAAAATCGATGAAAGTTGAAGTGAATATAGGACTTCAAAAATCGATGAAATTTGAAGTGAATATAAGTCTTCGAAAACTGTGAAAATTTGGGTGAACATATATCTTAAGATAATATGAGGAAATTTGAGGTAATATAAGTCTTGATAAAACTGGTGAAATTTGAAGTGAATATAAGTCTTTAGAAAATCTGGTGAAATTTGAAGTGAATATAAGTCTTGGAAAATCAGTGAAATTGAAGTGAATATAAGTCTTGATAAATCGGTGAAAATTAGTGAACATGAATATTAAGATAATCGATGAAATTTGAAGTGAGTATAAATCTTAAAAATTTGATGAAATTTGAACTAAATATAAATCTTAAAAAATTTGATAAATTTTTTAGTGAATATAAGTCTTCAGAAAATCTGATAAAGTTTGAAGTGAATATAAGTCTATAGAAATTCTGGTGAAAATTGAATTGAACATAAGTCTTCCGAAAATCTAGTGAAAATTGAATTGAACATAAATCTTAAGATAATCTGATGAAATTTAAAGTAGACATAAGTCTTCAGGAAATCGGATGAATTTTGAAGTGAATATAAAGTCTTCAGAAAATCTAATGAAATTTGAAGTGAATATAAGTCTTCAGAAAATCTGATGAAATTTGAAGTGAATATAAGTGTTTAGAAAATTTGGTGAAAATTGAAGTGAATATAAGTCTTAAGAAAATGTGGTTAAAATTGAAGTGCACATACATCTTAAGATAATCTAATGAAATTTGAAGTGAATAAAAGTCTTCGGAAAATCTGATGAAATTTGAAGTGAATATAATTCTTTAAAAAATCTGGTGAAAATTTAAGTGAACATAAATCTTAAGATAATCTGATGAAATTTAAAGTGAACAAAAGTCTTCAAAAAATATGATGAAATTTGAAGTGAATATAAGTCTCGAAAATCGATTAAATTTGAAATGAATATAAGTCTTCATTAAATCTGATGAAATTTGAAGTAAATATCAGTCTTCAGAAAATTTGGTATTTAAATGAATATAAGTCTTCCGAAAATCTGGTAAAAATTGAAGTGAACATAAATCTGAAGATAATTTTATGAAATTTGAATTGAATACAAGTCTTCAGAAAATCTTATGAAATTTGAAGTGAATATAAGTCTTCAGAAATTGTTGTGAAAATTGAAGAGAATATAAGTCTTCAGAAAATCGGGTGAAAAATGAAGTGAACAAAATCCTAATATAATCGATGAAATTTGAAGTGAATATAATTCTTCATAAAATCCGTGAAAAGAAGTGAACATAAATCTTAAGATAATATTAAGAAATTTGAAGTAAATATAAGTCTTATGTAAATCTGGTGAAATTTGAAGTGAATATAAGTCTTCAGAAAATCTGATGAAAGTTGAAGTGAATATAGGACTTCAAAAAATCTGATGAAATTTGAAGTGAATATAAGTCTTCTGAAAATCTGGTGAAAATTTCAGTGAACATATATCTTAAGATAATATGAGGAAATTTGAGGTAAATATAAGTCTTCAGTAAATCTGGTGAAATTTGAAGTGAATATAAGTCTTTAGAAAATCTGGTGAAAATTGAAGTGAATATAAGTCTTCAGAAAATCTTGTGAAAATTTAATTGAACATGATTTTTAAGATAATCTAATGAATTTTTAAGTGAATATAATTCTTAGGGAAATTTGAAGTAAATATAAATCTTAAATAAATTTGATGAAATTTGTCGTGAATATAAGTCTTCATAAAATCTGATGAAATTTGAAGTGAATATAAATCTCTAGAAAATTTGGTGAAAATTGAATTGAATATATGTCTTCATAAAATCTAGTGATAATTGAAGTGAACATAAATCTTAAGATAATTTGATGAAATTTGAAGTGAATATAACTCTTCAGAAATCTGATGAAATTTGAGGTGAATATAAGTCTCTAGAAAATCTGATGAAAATTGAAGTGAATATAAGCCTTCAAAAAATCTGGTGAAATTTAAAGTGAATATAAGTCTTCATAAAATCTGGTGAAAATTGAAGTGAACATGAATATTAAGATAATCTAATGAAATTTGAAGTAAATATAAATCTTAAAAAAATTTGATGAAATTTATTGTGAATATAAGTATTCAGAAAATCTGTTAAACTTGAAGTGAATATAAGTCTTTAGATAATATGGTGAAAATTGAAGTGAATAAAAGTCTTCAGAAAATCTAGTGAAAATTGAAGTGAAGATAAATCTTAAGATAATCTGATAAAATTTAAAGTGTATATAAGTCTTAAGGAAATATTTTTAAATTTAAAGTGAGAAAATCTGATGAAATTTGAAATGAATATAAGTCTTCAGAAAATATGGTGAAAATTGAAGTGAATATAAGTCTTCAGAAAATCTGGTGAAAATTGAAGTGAACATAAATCTTAAGATAATCTGATGAAATTTGAAGTGAATACAAGTCTTCAGAAAATCTGATGAAATTTGAAGTGAATATAAGTCTTCAGAAAATGTTGTGAAAAATGAAGAGAATATAAGTCTTCAGAAAATGTTGTGAAAATTGAAGTGAACATAAATCCTAAGATAATCTGATGAAATTTGAAGTGAATATAATTCTTCAGATAATCTGGTGAAAATTGAACTGAACATAAATCTTATGATTATATGAAGAAATTTGAAGTAACCCTAAGTCTTCCGTAAATTTGGTGAAATTTGAAGTGAATATAAGTCTTCAGAAAATCAGGTGAAATTGAAGTGAATATAAGTCTTCAGTAAATCTGGTGAAAATTGAAGTGAACATGAATATTAAGATAATCTGATGAAATTTGAAGTAAATATAAATCTATAAAAAAATTGCTGAAATTTATTGTGAATATAAGTCTTCAAAAAATCTGTGAAATTTGAAGTGAATATAAGTCTTTAGAAAATATGGTGAAAATTGAATTGAATATAAGTCTTCAGAAAATCTTGTGAAAATAGAAGTGAACATAAATCTTAAGATAATCTGATGAAATTTGAAGTGAATATAAGTCTTCAGAAAATCGGATGAAATTTGAACCGAATATAAGTCTTCAAAAATTGTTGCGAAAATTGAAGAGAATATATGCCTTCAAAAATCTGTTGAAAATTGAAGTGAACATAAATCCTAAGATAATCTGATGAAGTTTGAAGTGAATATAATTCCTCAGAAAATCTGGTGAAAATTGAACTGAACATAAATCTTAAGATAATATGAAGAAATTTGAAGTAAATATAAGTCTTATATTCACTTTTCAACATATCAAGATTATTTCACTTCAAATTTCATCGATTTTTAAGATGATTTATTCAAATTTCATCAAATTTTCTTAAGATTTATATTCATTTCAAATTTCATCAGATTATCTTAATATTCATGTTCACTTCAATTTTCTGCAGATTTTCTGAAGACTTATATTCATTTCAATTTTCACCAGATTTTCTAAAGAATTATACTCACTTCAAATTTTACCAAATTTACGGGAGACTTATATTTACTTCAAATTCTTCATATTATCTTAAGATTTATGTTCACTTCAATTTTCAACAGATTTTTTAAAGACTTATATTCTCTTCATTTTTCAAAAGATTTTCTGAAGACTTATTCAATTCAAATTTCATCATATTTTTGGAAGACTTATTATATTCACTTCAAATTAATCAAATTATCTTAAGATTTATGTTATTTAATTTTCAATTTTCAAGAAGATATTATTCAATTTTCACCAGATGGAAGACTTATACTCATTCCAAATTTCATCAGATTTTCTAAAGTCTTATATTCACTTCAAATTTCATTAGATTTTCTGAGGACTTATATTCACTACCAATCTAATTATATTATCTTAGGATTTATGTTCACTAAAATTTTCACCAAATTTTCCTGAAGACTTATACATTTCAATTTTCACTGAAGATTTATATTCACTTTAAATTTCATCAGATTATCTTAAGATATATGTTCACTTCATAAAATCTGGTGAAAATTGAAGTGAACATGAATATTAAGATAATCTGATGAAATTTGAAGTAAATATAAATCTTAAAAAAAATTGCTGAAATTTATTGTGAATATAAGTCTTCGGAAAATCTGTGAAATTTGAAGTGAATATAAGTCTTTAGATAATATGGTGAAAATTGAAGTGAATAAAAGTCTTCAGAAAATCTAGTGAAAATTGAAGTGAAGATAAATCTTAAGATAATCTGATAAAATTTAAAGTGTATATAAGTCTTAAGGAAATATTTTTAAATTTAAAGTGAGAAAATCTGATGAAATTTGAAGTGAATATAAGTCTTCAGAAAATATGGTGAAAATTGAAGTGAATATAAGTCTTCAGAAACTCTGGTGAAAATTGAAGTGAACATAAATCTTAAGATAATTTGATGAAATTTGAAGTGAATATTAGTCTTCAGAAAATCTGATGAAATTTGAAGTTAATATAAGTCTTCGGAATATCTGATGAAATTTGAAGTGAATATGTCTTAAGAAAATCTGATGAATTTGAAGTGAATATAAGTCTTCAGAACATCCGGTGAAAATTGAAATGGACATATATCCTAAGATAATCTGATGAAATTTGAAGTGACTATAAGTCTTTAGAATATCTGGTGAAAATTGAAGTGAACATAAATCTTAAGATAATATGAAGAAATTTGATGTAAATAAAGTCTTCCGTAAATCTAATAAAATTTGAAGTGAATATAAGTCTTCAGAAAATCTTTCGAAAATAAAGTGAATGTAAGTCTTCAGAAAATCTGCTGAAAATTGAAGTGAACATGAAGATTAAGATAAGCTGATGAAATTTGAAGTGAATATAAGTCTTCAGAAAATCTGATGAAATATTAAGTGAATATAAGTTTTCTGAAAATCTGGTGAAAATTGAAGTGAATATAAGTCTTCAGAAAATCTAATGAAAATTGAAGTGAACATGAATCTTAAGATAATTAGATGAAATTTGAAGTGAATATAGATCTTAAGAAAATTTGACAAAATTTGAAGTAAAGATAAATCTTTAAAAAATGTGATGAAATATGTAGTGAATATAAGTCTTCAGAAAATCTGGTGAAAATTGAAGTAAACATAAATCTTAAAATAATCTGATGAAATTTGAAGTGAATATTAGTCTTCAGAAAATCTGATGAAATTTGCAGTGAATATAAGTCTTCGGAAAATCTTATGAAATTTGAAGTGAATATATGTCTTTAGAAAATCTGGTGAAATTTGAAGTCAAAATAAGTCTGCAGAAAATCTGATGAAATTTGAAGTGAATATACGTGTTCATAAAATCTAGTGAAAATTGAAGTAAACATAAATCTTAAGATTATCTGATGAAATTTTAAGTGAATATAAGTTTTCAGGAAATCTGATGAAATTTGAAGTGAATATAAGTCTTCAGAAAATCTGATGAAATTGTAAGTAAATATATGTCTTCAGAAAATTTAATGAAATTTGAAATGAATATAAGTCTTAAGAAAAATTGGTGAAAATTAAAGGGAATATAAGTCTTCAAAAAATCTGGTGAAAATTGGAGTGAACAAAAATCTTAAGATAATCTGATGAAATTTAAAGTGAATATTAGTCTTCAGAAAAACTGGTGAAAATTGAAGTGTATAAGTCTTCAGAAAATTCGGAGAAAATTTTAGTGAACATATATCCTAAGATAAATCTAATGAGATTTGTAGTGAATATAAGTCTTCAGAAAATCTGATGAAATTTGAAGTGAACATAAGTCTTCAGAAAATATGTTTAAATTTGAAGTGAATATAAGTCTTCCGAAAATCTGGTGAAAATTGAAGTGAATAAAAGTCTTCAGAAAATCTGGTGATAATCGAAGTGAACATAAATCTTAAGATAATTTGATGAAATTTAAAGTGAATATAAGTCTTCAGAAAAACTGGTGAAAATTGAAATGTATAAGTCTTCAGAAAATTTGGTGAAAATTTTAGTGAACATAAATCCTAAGATAATCTAATGAGATTTGTAGTGAATATAAGTCTTCAGAAAATCTTATGAAATTTGAAGTGAAAATAAGTCTTCAGAAAATCTGATGAAATTTGAAGTGAATATAAGTCTTCCGAAAATCTGGTGAAAATTGAAGTGAATATAAGTCTTAAGAAAATTTGATGAAATTTGAAGTAAATATAAATCTTAAAAAAATTTGATGAAATTTGAAGTGAGTATAAGTCTTCAAAAAATATTTTGAAATTTGAAGTGAATATAAGTCTTTAGAAAATCTGGTTAAAATTGAAGTCAATATAAGTCTTCAAAAAATCTAGTGAAAATGGAGGTGAACTTAAATCTTAAGATAATCTGATGAAATTTAAAGTAAATATCAGTCTTCAGGAAATCTGATGAAATTTGAAGTGAATATAAGTCTTCAATAAATCTGATGAAATTTGAAGTAAATATAAGTCTTTAGAAAATCTAATGAAATTTGAAGTGAAAATAAGTCTTCAGAAAATCTGGTGAAAATTGAAGTAAATATAAGTCTTCAGAAAATCTGGTGATAATTGAAGTGAACATAAATCTTAAGATAATTTGATGAAATTTAAAGTGAATATAAGTCTTCAGAAAAATTGGTGAAAATTGAAATGTATAAGTCTTCAGAAAATTTGGTGAAAATTTTAGTGAACATAAATCCTAAGATAATCTAATGAGATTTGTAGTGAATATAAGTCTTCAGAAAATCTTATGAAATTTGAAGTGAAAATAAGTCTTCAGAAAATCTGATGAAATTTGAAGTGAATATAAGTCTTCCGAAAATCTGGTGAAAATTGAAGTGAATATAAGTCTTAAGAAAATTTGATAAAATTTGAAGTAAATATAAATCTTTAAAAAAATTTGTTGAAATTTGAAGTGAGTATAAGTCTTCAAAAAATATTTTGAAATTTGAAGTGAATATAAGTCTTTAAAAAATCTGGTTAAAATTGAAGTGAATATAAGTCTTCAAAAAATCTAATGAAAATGGAGGTGAACTTAAATCTTAAGATAATCTGATGAAATTTAAAGTAAATATCAGTCTTCAGGAAATCTGATGAAATTATAAGTGAATATAAGTCTTCAGTAAATCTGATGAAAATTGAAGTGAACATGAATGTTAAGATAATTAGATGAAATTTGAAGTGAATATAAATCTTAAGAAAATTTGATGAAATTTGAAGTAATATAAGTCTTCAGAAAATCTGGTGAAAATTGAAGTGAACATGAATGTTAAGATAATTAGATGAAATTTGAAGTGAATATAAATCTTAAGAAAATTTGATGAAATTTGAAGTAATATAAGTCTTCAGAAAATCTGATGAAATTTGAATTGAATATAAGACTTCAGAAAATCTTGTGAAAATTGAAGAGAATATAAGTCTTCAGAAAATCTGGTGAAAATTGAAAGAATATAAATACTAAAATAATTTGATGAAATTTGAAATGACTATAAAAGTCTTCAGAAAAGTTGGTGAAAATTGAAGAAAACATAAATCTTAAGATAATATGAAGACAAATGAAGTAAATATAAGTCTTCCGTAAATCTGGTAAAATTTGAAGTGAATATATGTCTTTAAAAAATCTGGTGAAAATTGGAGTGAATATAAGTCTTTAGAAAATCTGCTCAAAATTTAAGTGAACATGGATATTAAGATAATCTGATGAAACTTGAAGTGAATATAAGTCATCAGAAAATTTGATGAAATTTGAAGTGAATATAAGTCTTTAGAAAATCTGGTTAAATTTGAAGTGAATATAAGTGTTCAGAAAATCTGGTGAAAATTGAAGTGAATATTAGTCTTCAGAAAATCTGGTGAAAATTGAAGTGAACATGAATCTTAACATAATTAGATGAAATTTGGAGTGAATATAAATCCTAAGAAAATTTGATGAAATTTGAAGTAAATATAAATCATCAATAAACGTGATGAAATATGTAGTGAAAATAAGTCTTCAGAAAATCTGGTGAAAATTGAAGTCAACATAAATCCTAAGATAAACTGATGAAATTTGAAGTGAATATAAGTCTTTAGAAAATCTGGTAAAAATTTGAGTGAAGTGAAAACTTAAGAAAATCTGAAGAAATTTGAAGGAATTATAAGTCTTAAGAAATTCTGGTGAAACTTTAAGTGAATATAAGTCTTAAAAAAATCTTGTGAAAATTGAAGTGAATATAAGTCTTAAGAAAATCTGGTAAAAATTGAAGTGAACATGAATCTTAAGATAATCTGATGAAATTTAAAGTGAATGTAAGTCTTTAGGAAATCTGATGAAATATGAACTTAATAACGTCTTTAGAAAATCTGATGAAAATTGAAGTGAATATATGTCTTCAGAAAATCTGGTGAAAATTGAATAGAACGTGAATATTAAGATAATCTGTTGAAATTTGAAGGGAATATAAATCTTAAGAAATTTTGATGAAATTTTAAGTGATTATATGTCTTCCGAAAATCTGGTGAAAATTGAAGTGAATATAAGTTTTCAGAAAATCTGGTGAAAATTGAAGTGAATATAAGTCTTAAAAAAATTTGGTGAAAATTGAAGCGAACATGAATCTTAAGATAATCTGATGAAATTTAAAGTGAATGGAAGTCTTCATGAAATCTGATAAAATTTGAAGTGAATATAACTCTCAAGAAAATCTGATGAAATTTGAAGTGAATATAAGTCTTCAGAAAATCTGATGAAATTTTAAGTGCATATAAGTCTTTAGAAAAAATGGTGAACATTGTAGTGAACATAAGTCTTAAGAAAATCTGATGAAATTTGAACTAAATATATGTCTTCAGAAAATCTGATGAAATTTGAATTGAATATAAGTATTCTGAAATTCTGGTGAAAATTGAAGTGAACATGAATCTTAAGATAATGTGATGAAATTTAAAGTGAATAGAAGTCTTTATGGAAATTTGATGAAATTTGAAATGAATATAACTCTTAAGCAAATCTGATGAAATTCGAACTGAATATAAGTCTTCTGAAAATCTGATGAAATTTGAAGTGAATTTAAGTCTTAAGAAAATCTGGTGAAAATTGAAGTGAATATAAGTCTTTAGAAAATATGGTGAAAAACTTAAAATAATATGATGAAATTTAAAGTTAATATAAGTCTTCAGAAAATCTGGTGAAAATTGAAGTGAGCATAAATCTTAAGATAATTTGATGAATTTGCAGTGAATATAAGTCTTCAGAAAATCAGATGAAATTTGAATTGAATATAAGTCTTCAGAAAATCTTGTGAAAATTGAAGAAAATATAAGTCTTCAGAAAATCTGGTGAAAATTGAAGTGAACATGAATCCTAAGATAATCTGATGAAATTTGAAATGATTATAACTCTTCAGAAAATCTGGTGAAAATTGAAGTGAACATAAATCTTAAGATAATATGAAGAAATTTGAAGTAAATATAAGTCTTCCGTAAATTTGGTAAAATTTGAAGTGAATATAAGTCTTCAGAAAATTTGGTTAAAATCGGAGTGAATATAAGTCTTCAGAAAATCAACTGAAAATTGAAGTGAACATGAATATTAAGATAATCTGTTGAAATTTGAAATGAATATAAATCTTAAGAAAATTTGATGAAATTTGAAGTAAATATAAATCTTAAAAAAATTTGATGAAATTTGAAGTGAATATAAGTCTTCAAAAAATCTGATCAAATTTGAAGTGAATATAAGTCTTTAGAAAATCTGGTTAAAATTGGAGTGAATAACTTCTTCAGAAAATCTAGTGAAAATGGAAGTGAACATAAATCTTAAGATAATCTGATGAAACTTAAAGTAAATATAAGTCTTTAGGAAATCTGATGAAATTTGAAGTGAATATAATTCTTCAAAAAATCTGATGAAATTTTAAGTAAATATAAGTCTTCAGAAAATCTGATGAAATTTGAAGTGAATATAAGTCTTCAGAAAATCTGGTAAATATTGAAGTGAATATTAGTCTTCAGAAAATCTGGTGAAAATTGAAATGAACATGAATCTTAAGATAATTAGATGAAATTTCAAGTGAGTATAAATCTTAAGAAAATTAGATGAAATTTGAAGTAAATATTAATCTTAAAAAAATGTGATGAAAATGTAGTGAAAATAAGTCTTCAGAAAATCTGGTGAAAATTGAAGTCAACATAAATCTTAAGATAATCCGATGAAATTTGAAGTGAATAATAGTCTTCGATAAATTTGATGAAATTTAAAGTGAATGTAAGTCTTCAGAAAATCTGGTGAAAATTGAAGTGAGCATAAATCCTAAGATAATCTGATGAAATTTGAAGTGAATATAAGTCTTTAGAAAATCTAGTGAAAATTTAAGTGAAGAGAAATCTTAAAATAATCTTTAGATAATCTGATGAAATTTGAAGTAATTATAAGTCTTCGGAAATTCTGGTGAAATTTGAAGTGAATATAAGTCTTAAAAAAATCTTTTGAAAATTGAAGTGAATATAAGTCTTAAGAAAATCTGGTATAAATTGAAGTGAACATGAATCTTAAGATAATCTGATGAAATTTAAAGTGAATGTATGTCTTCAGGAAATCTGATGAAATTTGAAGTTAATATACGTCTTTAGAAAATCTGGTGAAAATTGAAGTGAATATATGTCTTCAGAAAATCTTGTGAAAATTGAATAGAACGTGAATATTAAGATAATATGCTGTAATTTTAAGTGAATATAAATCTTAAGAAAATTTGATGAAATTTGAAGTAAATAAAAATCATAAATTTTTTTTATGAAATTTGTAGTGAATATAAGTCATCAGAAAATTAGATGAAATTTGAAGTGAATATAAGTCTTTAGAGAATCTGGTGAAAACTGAATCGAATATAAGTCTTCAGAAAATCTAGAGAAAATTGAAATGAAAATAAATCTTAAGATAATCTGATTAAATTTAACGTGAATATAAGTCTTCAGAAAATCTGATGAAATTTGAAGTAAATATATGTCTTCAGTAAATCAGATGAAATTTGAAGTGAATATAAGTCTTCAGGAAATCTGTTGAAAATTAAGTTAACATAAATCTTAAGATAATCTGATGAAATTTGAAGTGAATATAAGTCTTCATAAAATCTGGTTAAAATTGAAATGAATAAAAGTTTTTAGAAAATTTGGTGAAAATTTTAGTGAATATTGAAGTTAATATAAGTCTTCAGAAAATCTGGTGAATATTGAAGTGAATATATGTCTTTAGAAAATCTGGTAAAAATAGAAGTGAACATGAATATTAAGATAATCTGCTGAAATTTGAAATGAATATTAGTCTTCAGAAAATGTGATGAAATTTGAAGTAAATATAAGTCTTCAGAAAATCTGATGAAATTTGAAATTAATATAAGTCTTTAGGAAATCTGGTGAAAATTGAAGTGAGCATAAATCCTAAGATAATCTGATGAAATTTGAATTGAATATAAGTCTTTAGAAAATCTGGTGAAAATTTAAGTGAAGAGAAATATTACGATAATATGAAAAAATTTGAAGTAAATATAAGTCTTTTGTAAATTTGGTAAAATTTGAAGTTAATATAAGTCTTCAGAAAATCTGGTGAAAATTGAATTGAATATAAGTCTTTAGAAAATTTGATGAAAATAGAAGTGAATATGAATCTTAAGATAATCTGATGAAATTAAAAGTGAATGTAAGTCTTCAGAAAATATGGTGAAAATTGAAGTGAAAATAAATTTTCAGAAAATCTGTTGAAAATTGAAGTGAACATGAATCTTAAGATAATCAGATGAAATTTGAGGTGAATATAAATCTTAAGATAATCTAGTAAAAATTGAAGTGAACATGAATATAAGTCTTAAGAAAATATGGTGAAAATTGAAGTGAATATTAGTCTTCAGAAAATCTGGTTAAAATTGAAGTGAACATGAATCTTAAGATAATTAGATGAAATTTGAAGTGAATATAAATCTTAAGAAAATTTGACGAAACTTAAAGTAAATATAAATCTTTAAAAAATGTGATGAAATATGTAGTGAATATATGTCTTCAGAAAATCTGGTGAAATTTGAATTGAATATAAGTATTATGTAATTCTGGTGAAAATTGAAGTGAATATAAGTCTTCAAAAATCTGATGAAAATTGAAGTGAACATGAATCTTAAGATAATTAGATGAAATTTGAAGTGAATATAAATCTTAAGAAAATTTGACGAAACTTGAAGTAAATATTAATCTATAAAAAATGCGATGAAATATGTAGTGAATATAAGTCTTCAGAAAATCTAGAGAAAATTGAAGTGAGCATAAATCTTAAGATAATTTGGTGAAATGTGAGGTGAATATTAGTCTTCAGAAAATATGATGAAATTTGAAGTGAATATAAGTCTTCGAAAAATCTGATGAAATTTGAAGTGAATATATGTCTTCAGAAAATCTGGTGAAAATTGAAGTGAATATAAGTCTTCAGAAAATCTGGTGAAAATTTCAGTAAATATAAGTCTTAAGATTATCTGAAGAAATTTGAAGTGAAAATAAGTCTGCAGAAAATCTGATGAAATTTGAAGTGAATTTAAGTCTTTCGAAAATCTAGTTAAAATTGAAGTAAACATAAATCTTAAGATAATCTGATGAAATTTAAAGTGAATATAAGTCTTCAGGAAATCTGATGAAATTTGAAGTGAATATAAGTTTTCAGAAAATTTGATGAAATTTGAAGTAAATATATGTCTTCAGAAAATTTGATGAAATTTGAAAGGAATATAAGTCTTCCGAAAATTTTGTGAAAATTAAAGGGAATGTAACTCTTTAGAAAATCTGGTGAAAATTTTAGTGAACATAAATCTTAAGATAATCGGATGAAATTTAAAGTGAATATAAGTCTTCAGAAAAACTGGTGAAAATTGAAGTGTATAAGTCTTCAGAAAATTTGGTGAAAATTTTAGTGAACAAAAATCTTAAGATAATCTGGTGAAATTTGAAGTGAATATAAGTCTTCAGAAAATCTGATGAAATTTGAAGTGAATATAAGTCTTCAGAAAATCTGATGAAATTTGAAGTGAATATAAGTCTTAAGATAATCTGATGAATTTGAAGTGAATATAAGTCTTCAGAAAATCTTGTGAAAATTGAAGAGAATATAAGTCTTCAGAAAATCTGGTGAAAATTGAAGTGAACATAAATCCTAAGATAATCTGCTGAAATTTGAAGTGACTATAAGTCTTCAGAAAATCTGGTGAAAATTGAAGTGAACTTAAATCTTTAGATAATATGAAGAAATTTGAAGTAAATATAAGTCTTCCGTAAATCTGGTGAAATTTGAAGTGAATATAAGTCTTTAGAAAATCTGGTTAAAATTGAGGTGAATATAAGTCTTAAGAAAATCTGGTGAAAATTGAAGTGAAAAAGAATCTTAAGATAATCTGATGAAATTTAAAGTGAATGTAAGTCCTCGAGAAATTTGATGAAATTTGAAGTTAATATAGGTCTTCAGAAAATCTGGTGAATATTGAAGTGAATATATGTCTTCAGAAAATCTGGTGAAAATTGAAGTGAACATGAATATTAAGATAATTTGCTGAAATTTGAAGTGAATATAAATCTTTAAAAAAAATTAATGAAATTTGAAGTAAATATAAATCTGAAAAAAATTTGATGGTATTTGTAGCTAATATAAGTCTTCTGAAAATCTGATGAAATTTGTAGTGAATATAAGTCTTTAGAAAATTTGGTGAAAATTGAATTGAATATAAGTTTTTAGAAAATCTAGTGAAAATTGAAGTGAACATAAATCTTAAGATAATTAGATGAAATTTGAAGTGAATATAAATCTTAAGATAATTTGATGAAATTTGAAGTAAATATAAATTTTAAAAAAATGTGATGAAATATATAGTGAAAATAAGTTTTCAGAAAATCTTGTGAAAATTGAAGTGAACATAAATCTTAAGATAATCTGATGAAATTTGAAATGAATATTAATCTTCAGAAAATGTGATGAAATTTGAAGTAAATATAAGTCTTCAGAAAATTGGAAAAAATTTGAAGTGAAAATAAGTCTTCAGAAAATCTGGTGAAAATTGAAGTGAATATAAGTCTTCAGAAAATCCGGTGAAAATGTAAGTGAACTTGAATCTTAAGATATTCAGATAAAATTTGAAGTGAATATAAATCTTAAGAAAATTTGATGAAATTTGAAGTAAATATAAATCTTAAAAAAATGTGATGAAATATATTGTGAAAAGAAGTCTGCAGAAAATCTTGTGAAAATTGAAGTGAACATAAATCTTAAGATAATCTGATGAAATTTGAAATGAATATTAGTCTTAAGAAAATCTTATGGAATTTAAAGTGAATATAAGTCTTCAGAAAATCTGATGAAATTTGAAGTTAATATAAGTCTTCAAAAAATCTGGTGAAAATTGAAATGAACATAAATCCTAAGATAATCTAAGGAAATTTGAAGTGAATATAAGTCTTCAGAAAATCTGGTAAAAATTTAAGTGAAGAGAAATATTACGATAATATGAAGAAATTTGAAGTAAATATAAGTCTTTCGTAAATCTGGTAAAATTTGAAGTTAATTGGAGGTGTGGAACACAATAATTATGATTCTGTTTAAAGGGAAAATCATTCATACCGTGGAGCAATACAAAAAAAAAAAAAATTAAGAGAATAACTTTGTTTTGACTTTCTAACAAAATAATCTACTACTTTAAGTAACATGTATTTTATCCTCTTTTATACTTTTAGTTAATACCATTTTTCTTATAATGGTTGGAGATAAATTGACTCGGGTCGAACTCACCTCAAGTCATTTTGTATCAATAAGAATTAATTTAACTTGTAACTCGACTTGAGTTTGACATAAACTTTTCTTAAGTTCAAACTCGATTGATTCTTAAGTTTTACAAACAATTTGATGTAACTCGTTAGATTCATCTCATTAGGTTCAATTTATATGTTTCATTGGACTTATAAACCAATTTATTATACTCTAATATTTTTATATATATTTGACATTTTTAATTAATATAGTTTGATAATGGAAGAGTTTTCTTTAAAAATTTATTAAACATTATTTAAATAAAAGTAAAGTACATTCACCAATATAAATCTTTGATATAAGAATTTTAATCTTATTACTTTCTAAAATTTAGAGAATAGTCAGTATAAATATAATATTAACTACTATATATAATTTTAATCTAATTATTTTATTTAATATAACAGTTTAATCTTTAATTAATATATATAATATTTTTGTGATGTTAATTTTATTTGTTTAACTATAATTAGAAATGTTATTGAATATATTAATCATCAGTTAGAACTGTTATTCTAATAAAAAATAGATGGTTAAGATTAGAAGTTAAAAAATAGATGGTTAAGATTAAAAGAAAGTAAGGATGACAATGAACAGAGTACTATAGTGCTCATCTTCATATTTGAAGTTTGAAAAAATCATTCGAGCACAAATTTGCATGAAAATCAATGTTCATATCCAAATCGGTACTCTATAGATACCTCAATATTCATATTTCTGTCCGTTTATCTGCGTTTGTTGTAAAATTAAATCAATTAATTTAAAATATCATATAATGTACATTTTTTAATAATATTAAAATTTATAAATTTTATTATTGAGTTAAGAAATAAATAAAAACTTTTATAAAATGTATAATAGTTTAATAATAATATTTTTTAAAATTGATAAACGTTCATTTTAATATAATAATATAAATGATATTATATAAATATGTAGTAAGGATATGAGATAAAATAGATACTTGGGTACACATGTCACAGTCATATCCACTTATTTTGAAGGAAAATTATCTATGTCCCGTACTTATACCCATTTCAGAAAGAAAAAAAAAACTTAATTTTTTTCCAAATTAAAAAATTGATAAAAATAATTTTTCCGAAAAAACAAAACTTGAAAAAAATATTTTTTTAAAAAAAAATATTTTTTAAAGATGTACAAGATAAATATAAAAATCTAAATCTAAATGTAAAAGATGAAAATTAAATTTTTTGATATATGTGATACATAGAGAATATACATAAAGAGTGCACAATAATAAATGTGTACTATAATTCTATATTATATTGTTTAGTCAATATTGTAGGATTCTAAATTAATACTACTTCCTAATTGATCAGAATTGCGATGTTTTCAAAATAGTTATCGTATCAACTTTACCGTACAATTCTCCTATTATAAATAGGTAGACAGACACACAACTCCAAATTGAGAAACTAGCAACAATATGGCCACTAGCGTTACAACAGTGGACTGCCACAAACAAGTTAGATCATGGAGACTATTACGTTCTCTCATGCAACTACTAATCCCATCTTGCAACCGTTCCACCACCATTGAAGATCAAGATTCAATATCAAACAAAATCCACCAACACTCCAACTACACTTCTTCACTCACAACATCCACCACAATCACAGGCACAATATTTGGATACCGCAAAGGAAAAATAAGCTTCTGCATTCAATCAAACTCAAACTCCACTACTCCAATTCTCCTCTTAGAACTAGCACTACCAACAAGTACTTTAGCTAGAGAAATGCAAGGAGGAACGCTGAGAATCGCGCTAGAGAGTAGCGGTGACAATGGAAGATCTTCAACGCTTTTGTCGACGCCTTTTTGGAATATGTACTGTAATGGAAAAAAGGTTGGTTATGCTGTTAAAAAAAGGCCTTCGGATACTGATTTTGAAGTTCTTAGTTTGATGAGTTCGGTTGATGTTGGAACTGGAGTGATGAAGTGTAGGAAAAGAGTGAATGGAGAAGAAGATGATGAAGTTATGTATCTGAGAGGTAGTTTTAAGAGAGTTGGTGGTGGATCTTCTGAATGTGAATCTTTTCATTTGATTGATCATGAGAGAGATCATAATATTCATCAAGAACTTAGTATTTTCTTTTTCAGGTCAAGGTGACAATTAATTAATGAAAAATACTTACTTTTATTTATATTTTGCTTTTTTTCTTAAGGTGAATGGGCATTTATTATTAATGTACAATAAAAATATGACATTAATTGTACGCGTAAACTGACAACTCATAATGTTCTCCTAGTTAGTACTATTATTGGCCATAAAAGCAATTCTAGAAAATTATATTAATGTTTCCACTTTATAGGTGTGAAAAACACACTATACAATTTTAAAAATATCTTAAGAAAATTAGAAATATATTTTGGATTTACATCCTTACTATTTATAATTCAGTCGTTTTGAGATACACTATTTAAAAGATAAAAAATGAAATCAAAAATATATTTTAAATATAAATCGAAAATACATTTAACATCTTTAAACCTATATATTTTTGAAATTTCACGTTGAGTCTAAGAAAAGCATGGCCGAATTAAGAAATTCTCTTAATATTTAACACCTTTAAGCCTATATATTAGTTACATGAATGTGAGATAATTATTTTAGTGGTTGATCTTTATAAAAGTTAATTTTTTTGAGAATTTTTCTTTATATTTAGTAGTGATTTTTAGTACTGAAAATTTAAAAACACTTTTCAAAGACATCTTGTGAGTTTAAAATATTTGATTATTTTGAATATTCATATGTGAAGGAATAATATTGAATTATTTCATATATGCATATCTGAAGGAAATTCTATTTTTTTATTTTCAGGAAAATTATATATATACATATCTGAAATAATTCAATATTTTAAATTTATTTTGATTTTATTTTTAAAAAATATTTATTTATTTATAATATAATTATAATATAATATAATTAAATTGTTATTAAAAAAAAATAATTTAAATTTATAATTGAAAACTAAAGAATATTATATTAAATTTATGATATAAAATTAAATAATGAAAACAATAATTAAAATTTTAATTATAATGGTGAAATGTAACAATTGATATATTTTATAACAAAATAAAATATAATTAAATAATCTCGATGTTCATGACCTTGCATTCCTGCGTCTCTGACATTTACGCGATCTAACGTAAAAAACTCAATTTTCTGAGAAATCGATTATGAATTAAAATTTTACAGTGTCAATTCATCCGAAAAAATCAGGGATTAAAATCCCTTAGTTTTGAACACAATAGGGGACCCCACCTTAAAATCTCTAAATTCCTTGTTTTTTTATTTTATTTGATTTATTTTCCGTTTTCATATTTTCTAAAACAATCCAAAAAAATTTACAGACGCTTAATTTAATTTTTTTTATTTTTAATTGTATTTTTAAATTTTTTAATAGAGTAAAATTCGGATATGCATATCCGAAACTATTTTTTTCGTAAAAAAGAGGTGTATTCGGATATGCATATTCGAGCGCACCTCATTTTTTCGTAATATTCGGATAAACATATCCTAAGAGAATATGGGGGGAGAAGAGATGAGTTTTGATTAAAAACTTATTTGGTTCAGGAGAGAAAGGAGATAAATTTTATTAATAATTTATATTTTTATCATATGATTTTATATAAGTGATATAATATTCAAAAGTAAAAAATTTATATATATTTTTTAAAAAAATAAAATTAGTGGAAGGCACGCACGGATTTATCATTTGTAACTTTAAATAAAATTTATAATTATAATGATATAATATGTAAGTAATAAAATGTGAAATAGAAGCAAGTTGCGAATAAAATGTTATATTAATGGACAATATTAACATCAACAACGATATGAATGAATGAGTTTTGTAATTTGTTATAACAAAAGGGATAAAAACTACAAACATTATCATATACGTCAACTCTAATACCTAAAGATTTAATACGAAACTTAAAACTGCTACCTCCTTAGTTAAATTAAAGGATAAAAAATGTATTGCGGTAATAGAGATCCGTAAAAATAGTAAATTTCTTGGTAAAATTCACAAGAGTTGGTAAACAAATTTTATTTATTTTTTAAATTATTTTTTCACATATAAAATATATATTTAATCTATCACAAATTATAATTTTTATTTATCAATATCACTGTATCCATTATGTATTGCGGTGATTGTCCAATGCCAATTCTTGGGTTAGATTCTTTGGTGACGAAGATCAACAAACATCAGGAAGCATGAGAAGCCCCAGAAGGAAAATATTGTAAATTGAAACAGCTAGTGTCGTTGAGGTTAATCCATTGTTGGATGGTGGGGTTTCTTACCTATTTATGTTGGATGATGGAGTTATTTTGCTGCTCATGTAAAGAGTAGATTTTATTTTTAAATTATTTAATATAAAATTGTATGTTGAATAAATAATAAATTTTAATTTTACTATCACATTTAAAATGTAAAAAACTATTACTTTCAACATTTTAAATTTACTATTATATACTTTTTTTAGAAAAATTTAAAAGAGTAGATTTTATTTTTAAATTATTTAATATAAAATTTTATGTTGAATAAATAATAAATTTTAATTTTACTATCACATTTAAAATGTAAAAAACTATTACTTTCAACATTTTAAATTTACTATTATATACTATTTTTAGAAAAATTTAAAAGAGTAGATTTTATTTTTAAATTATTTAATATAAAATTTTATGTTGAATAAAAAATAAACTTTAATTTTACTATCACATTTAAAATGTAAAAAACTATTACTTTCAACATTTTAAATTTACTATTACATACTATTTTTAGAAAAATTTAAAATACATAATGTACAAATGACTTAAAAAAAACTATAACTTAAATACATAATTTAATTTTGACATATAAAGTTCTTGTATTTCCTATAAAAGTAGATAACATCATTAAAACAACTCTGTAGCACTAAACAACACCAGAATCTAAAAATAATATATTATTTTTATAATAATAGAATTATAGAATCTCTTCCACTTCAAGTGTCCTTAAATATTTTAGCATGAAAGAAATTTAAAAGAAATCAAAATCATCACAATAATAAAGTTTTTACATCAAATTAGTTTCCTTATAATATCATGTCAATTTTATCTTACCAATACCTTATAATATCATGTCAAAATTCTTAATTTTTTTAGAAGTCTCAAAATTATAATTAATATTATAAAGCATATTAAAAATATAGAAGATAATTTTGATAAACTATGTACCTTAAGGTTTATTGGTCCTCTAATCATAATTTCTCTAAAGTTAATAAAAGATTTCCCCTATTTACCTTTAGGAGAGCATTATACAAGTCATCTCGGATTTTGAAGAGAGATGGTTTGAAAAGTTGATAATATTAAAATATGTAAAAGATGAGAAGAATTTTTTTTCAAAAAATAGAAATACAAATGAATATATATAAAAAATGAAGTATCAAACAGATAATTATGTTTATGATGTTTCAGGTTAAGTTAAAAGTTCTAAGTGCTAGAATTCATGAATTGTCAACATGAAAAAAAAAATGTTGCAAAATTTTATGCAATTATTTAAAAACAAATCAATTATTTGATAAATAATAGATAAAGTTATTATCATTTTATAGTTTACATATATACTATTTAATATCATATCATTTTTATGATTTCAACAATTAGATTTAATTCAGGGAGAATTAGATACAATCAATTCTTTTAAAAATTTAACATAATAGTTTTATGCGTATAGATAATTGGTATCGTTATTGGTGATTAATATGTATGACTCTCAGAGTCATGTTTGATACATGAGAATTAAGGAAAATCATGTATTATACATGATTAATATGTATGATTCATGAAATTTGTAATTTTTTATTTTTAAATTTATGAAATGTGTTCTTTATGCGTATGTTATGGGTAATTTGATGTATGTAATAGTGTATACAAGATTAAATATAATACATGTTGATGGTACAGTCAGTGGATTTTTGTCAAATCCAACTAGAGAGCATTGAAATTCTGTAAAATGGATTTTAAGATATCTTCGTGGTACTTCTTCTATGAGACTTTGTTTTGGAGGAGAAAAGTTTACTCTAGTGAGATACTCTGACTCTGATATGATTGGAGGGATTGATTCCGGATAGTCAACTTCGGGTTACATGATTAAATTTGTAGGGGGAATTGTGGCTTGGAAATCCAGATTGCAAAAGTGTGTAGCATTGTCTACTAAAGAGCTTGGGTTTATTGTCATTATTGAAGCACGCAAAGAGTCACTTTGGTTGAAGAAATTTTTGCAGGAGATTGGTTTTGTTCAAGACAATCATGTGTTATTTGTTAATATGTAAAACGTTATTCATTTTGGTAAGAATCTGACTTTTCATAATAGGTCCAAACTCATTGATGTGAGATATTATTGGATATGTGATGTTTTGGATGCTAAACTTTTGGAGTTAGGTAAAGTTCATATAGATGATACTGGTTCTGATATGATGGCTAAATCGTTACCAAGAGAGAAATTTGAAGCTTTTTGTGATATCGTCGGTTTGGCGATTTCCTCCACATAGTTGTGAGGGGGAGATTTGTTGGGATTGACTCTGTTGAGAATCAAGTGTGAGGAAGAAGTCCCACATTGGTTAGAAAAAGGAAGATTGGACATTATATAAGTGAGAGAACCCACACACCTATCACCTTAAGGTTTTAGGTGGATATGTGGTGTTCTCTCACAAATGTGTGTCCAAAGTAAATGTTATCTCCTCTGAATTTTCCCCCTAATAGTAGTATCATGAGCCTATGATTTCGAGATAGGGACCGACTAACTTGTATCGAAACGGAAACACTTCCCGCAGGTGGTGGATAGAAGGTGTTCTGTTGGAGGTGCCAACGGTGATACAAGTGTATGTGAAAGCTTTCACATGAGGGGGAGCATTGTAACTCACACTTGAGGGGGGAGTGTTGAGAATCAAATGTGAGGAAGAAGTCTCACATTGGTTAGAAAAAGGAAGATTGAACACTATATAAGTGAGAGAACCCACACATCTATCACCTTAAGGCTTTAGGTGGATATGTGGTGTTCTCTCACAAAGGTGTGTCCAAAATAAATGCTCCTCGAAATTTCCCCCCTAACAGACACCCTTCTTATATGGAGAAAGACCCAAATATGAATATCTCATTTGTCTCACTTATTTAAGTGCAGAGTGTCAATTTAGGATTAAGAGAAATAGAGAAAAATAAGGATTCAAAAGAGAGAGAAAAGGATAGAAACTCATTCCTGTTTTTATGCATCGGTCTCACTAAATCAATGATTCGTGATTCATTAGCCATCAGATCGAGCTCAAAATTTGAGGGTAGTTTTGCAACGCCTATATCTAACTTTTAATTGTTGGGATCTTCAAAACAAAGCCTAAGATGAGATATAATTGCTTAACACTGAAACTGCAGATTTAGGTAATTTTTCAATCTTTTGATTCTTATTTGTAAGCTAGTTTGCTTTCTAATTTGCGGTTTTTATCGCTATTTTGTGAAGCACTTTAATGCTATCTTGTAACCTCAATTGATTATAGTGGATATATTTCTTTGGTCTGAACGACTCATGAGTTTTACTCTCATATTTAGAGTTTTTCCATGTTAAAAATATCGATTTTCTTTTGTGCCTTTATTTGTTCGATTTGTCGTCTTATATTTGTTATTGATCGTCAAGGTTCCTACAAGTGAGGAGAATTATATACCCGATGCATATTATTCTGTTATTTTGTCTTAAATTCCCACCAGAGCTCTTGGTTAAGGCCTATTTTACTTGTTTGAATGATGAGGTCAAATACAAAGATGAATATGGTATTGTTGAATGATTCAAATTACTATTTGTGAAGAAATTGCATTTATCAAAAACAATTGAACTTACTAAGTGTGGATGATTATATCCTAGAATTAAAGAAACCAAGGTATCAGGTAGTCTATAATCTTGTGATTTATTCTATCAATGAATCCAATTTGTAGGCCAGGACAAACTATCTATATGTTCAACCACCAAACAGTTCAACAAACTCAACAGTCTAGTTAACATATACTTATAACACATGCAAGTCAAGTTTGTAATCCATCTCAACCAAGTCACAAATGAGGCATCATCATCTGATGTTACCCAAGGCCCAACAACTAGATTAAGTGCAACAAAGAATGCAGTTAACCTAATAACAAGGAGGACTACTCCAACAATAGGATCACTCTAAACAAGAAGACTATTTAGTTTATTTATGTACTATATGTTAAATGTTTCATGTTGTATTATAAATAAGGTTTATTTATGTACTTTTTGTTAGAAGATATATTTTTCTTTTTGTATGCCTATTTAAACAAGATATTTTTGTGTAAGGTATGCTAGAACCTACGTTGGTGTATTCTCTGTTGAATGTTGAATTATGTGTAATGTTTGTTAAATGTTAAATGATTATTAACAAGGTTTTTTGATATATTCAAAGTTCTACGGTTCGTACATATTGATAAACAAATCAAAATAGGTACATTAAAGTTAATAATTTAAAGTGTAACAAAGTCAAGATGAAGAAAATTATTTCTTAATGATACATTGATTATAAACTTTGATACATTAAAGTAAATCAACTCTAATACATAATGACCTGTTTGTCAATTCAACTAAATGTGATACATATAATTCAACTAAATGTATAATTTAACTAAATGTATAATTCAACTAAAATAGGTACATGAAACTCTAGTACATAATACTATGATATAGACACATAATTCAACATCGTATATGATCAGAAGATTCGTCAAGGCCCAAGCTGCTGCTACGGTTGAAAGAGATTGAGGGTACCTGCAAGATACTCTGATGCTAAAGTAAGTGAAGGCGAAAGGAGAGTGCAAGTAAGTGAAGAAAATAAAAGAGAATATAATATCTGACCGCCTCGAATGAGAGGGTATTTATAACCCCCAACGCTGAACCAAGATCGAATTAGTGGGTAGTTTAACGAAGCCCACTGAGGGACTGTCAGGGTTTGCGTGAGCAATGAGTCCATCATGTGGCATCCTCCTTAGTTTGCTGCTCTGTGATATGTGAGGCGGTTGACCCGTTATTCTCGGAGGGCAGGGTGACGGTTGAGTAACCGTTGGCCACATGGCCCTAACATGCACGGGGGGATATACCTAGCGGTTATGGGCAGATGGACCTTCGAATCCTTATGCCCATTGGATTTGGCCTCTAACGGTGGGCCAGATTCTGGGCCAGCCCAGAACAGGAGCCCCCCCAAGTTATTATTCTCAAAGAGAGTGATGACTTTGAGTTGGGTAGTCGTCCGTCAAGGACCCTGTTGGTGTGGCTTTTCCCGTCGGGGAGAGCGGTTTATCCATAGTGTGAGACATGATTGAGTTAGACTGTTTGGACGGATAACCGTGGGCACGAATTCGCCTTTGCTCCCCCGGGCATAAGAAGAGTCGGGGATCTGGTCGTGAACGAGTTGTGTGGCTTTATACGTCAACTTAGGGGTGACACGTGTTGACCCTCAGGCCACGCGTCCCGCATAGGGAGGTGTGTGGAGCTCCATAGGGTGTGACCCTTCGCATGCCTATGTAGGTTTGGCTATAAAAGGACTGTTAGGGCTTCATTTGACTTATTCTTCATTTAGTCCGTCAATTTGGATCTTAGAATTATCCGCACAAAGCTCCAAGAATCTCCAACGCATTCTCAAAAGATGTCCACCAATCCCAACAAAGCAGGTAAGCATCCTTCAAATTCTTCGTGTTTTTCTCCATATTCGGGTTTTGGAATAAACTTGCCGCGAAGATTTATGATTCTCGCGGGGATGATCATGAATATCTCGAGGATATATGTGAGTGTCGCGGGGACAACCATGAATCTCT
Organism: Vicia sativa; assembly: GCA_021764765.1. Taxonomy (NCBI): domain Eukaryota; kingdom Viridiplantae; phylum Streptophyta; class Magnoliopsida; order Fabales; family Fabaceae; genus Vicia; species Vicia sativa. Next base: position 37,437,503 of record CM038795.1, on the reverse strand, counting down.
CGTGGGGATATATGAGTATCGCGGGACAGCCATGAATCTCTCTCGGGGATAGTCATGAGTATCTCGAGGAGATACATGAGTATCGCGGGCATTGTTATGAATGTTGCGGAGAGGTATATGAATATCACAGGAATTCTGTTCCGTCTGTCTGGTCGACTCTAGGGGTTAAAGGGTTGAGTCACGGGAAATCCCGTGAGGCGTTTGTTACGCCAAGCATCTCGCCCTTTCACTTGACTTGCGATGGAAGGGTGGATTTGATAACGTCGAATTCACTTTTCTTTCGCTGCTTCAGGTATTGGGGTGCAACCAATCGAGGATCCACATGGAGAAGGCACGAACACTCATCGACGAATTCGTCTTGCTGCAGATTTGTCGTGGGTCTCGCCTGAACTGCGGGACTTTCGATCTGATTTTGTTGTCGACCCCTCTTCGGCTTTCAATGTTATTGAGGATCTAGACGAAGGTATGGAACCTTCATGGGAACTCCAGATCCCTGGCGAGGCTAGAAGGATATGCTCCTCCTATGCGTCGATGCGATTTCTCATGTACGAGTTTGCCTTCCGAGAAGCGGGGATGCGTATTGCCTTTTACGAGTTTCTAGTCCGGGGTACTCACATGGCTAGAATTGGCCCCCTCGCAGCTTCATCCAAATGCCCTAGCTTTCATGAGGGATTTTGAACTTGTTTGCCGGTATCTTGATATTGGGGTCACTCTGCCCCTCTTCTTCTAGATCTTCCATCTTCACCGGCAGATAGTCGGTGATAAGTGCGCCTGGGTGTCACTGAAATAGTTTGGGAAGCTGTTTCGACCGTACATGGAGTCTATCTGAGACTTCAAGAAGCGTTTCTACGTGGTGAAGCCTCTTACTAGGGAGCCGAGGATACGCTCTTCATCAGGTCTGTGGAGGTCGATAAGCAGGGCAAAGAGGGGCAAAGGCGAGGTTCCCGCTAGAGTGGGATAAAAAACATTACAATTGAGGAGCTGGCTTCTATTCTATAAAGCATGAGAAATTGGACATGCATGATCAACTCTCGTACAAGAAGTTGGAGAATTATGTTAAAGGGTTTTACCCAGCCATCTGCGTTGATCGGGAGGGAAATGTCCTCTTGGATGATCACGGGGAAATTGAAATTGCCCGTCCGTATATTAACCCCAAGGCTGTGCTCGATTGTCCATCGGATGTGGACGCAATAGAACTCCTAGGTAATTTCCTCGGGGACCATTGGTGGTCGCCGTTTATTTTTATTGCGCATCCGTTTTCTAACTTGCTTTATTTTTGTTTACAGCTCGAATGGCTGCTATGGAGGAGTGCATGCTGAAGTTGAGGCAAAAAGTTGCTCGTGGTCTATCCAAAGATCGTGTAGCTGAATTATAGGAGCAAGTGAGGAAAGGCGGCCAAGCGACCGGATCTACTCCTTCCCCCATGTCCTCTCCCGAGCAGCCCTTGAAGAGGAGAAGGGGGAGCATCTAGAGTAGGGTGTCCTGGGGACGTCGACTGCTACCGGGGAGATCTTCGTGTTGCCCCCGTGCTATGGCAACCGATAAATGTTTGATGATGTGAACTTCTTGGGGGTGTACGAAGCTGAAGGGAGGCCATTTTCTCATGTGACAAGAAGACTCGGAAGCAAGACCTCAACACCAATGTGGTTGTTGTCATAAGGGTGCTCGAGACTGTGCTGACGTTGAACGATGATGTCTCCTCCTCCAAAGCTACCCTCGACGAGGCTCTTGCTCGGATGTATGAATTAGAGACCCAAAACGGGGAATATTACAATAAGGTTATGAAGCTTCGGGGGCAACATGATAGACATGTGCAACTGGCCAAGAAGTTGAACGAGTTGAGGTTGCAGGTGGACCCTTTGACCGTAGAGAACAACCAGCTAGCTGCACGCGTGAAAGAGCTCGAGGAGTAGGTGGCCCCAGTTGAGGACGAATCTGTCGACGAGAAGGCTCTCTCTTCGAGGACGGATCTGATCGACAAGATTTGGGTGCTCGAGGATGATAATGTGGAGGCAATCTCTTTTGGGTTTGACCAAGCTGTCCTCCAAATGAAGGTAGTCAACCCCGACGTCGACCTCGTAACCCTTGGGATCGGTTCTTTCCACCGAGTGGTCGATGGGCAGATCAATCCTCCGCCCGATGTCTAGAAGGTTGTCTTTGTAAATCTTGTTGGACCTGCGCGTCCTTGTTTTTTCTGGCCTACGTTCCATTTTATCATATATGGAATATATTGGGCTAAGTCCCTGCACATTTAAATTTGGTCATGTGAGCCTGTTTTGTAATATTGTGTCGGCCTCGATAGCCGACTTTATTAATATTTGTTGTCATTTCATATGCTTGACCTAATTTGTTATGCTTGATTTATTATCTTGCCTTCTCGACCTTGTTATTGTTCTCGGTGCACATGCCAAAAGGGGTGGCCTCGGAGGCCACCATGCGAGGCCATATCCGCGTTTGGGACTCTGGCGTCGGGGTGTGAATTGTCTGTCGTGAGCCGGACATCCTACCGTTGGCACTTCGTCGTCCACGGGGCTTGTTTAAGTGTCTGTGTCGGGCGGAGGTTCTTCTCGAGCTACGAGGGGGAATCCTCTGCACGTTGTTTTTTGAGCGCGCATTAGTACCCTTATGCGACCCTTGGTCGAGCGAGTCCCTACTGGCGGGGAGGAGATTCTTTGATGACTAAGTCCCCAAGTATGTGACTTAGGGGACTTAGTTTTAGTATTGTTTTAGCTTCATAGTGTTCCAAGGTCGAGGGAGTGGTACTCCAGCTAGATTTTCTAAATAATATGCCCCCGTGCCCGTTTTGCTACGGACACGGTAGGGGCCCTGCAGGTCTGATCCTGCATATGGTGACAGGTGGAATTCGTTGAGTTGGAGGGTGCGGAAGAGGTGAGTGTACATCACGTCCACCGAGTTTCCCTCATTGACCATGATCCGATGCACCTCAAAATTCTCCATCCTTGCCTTGATGAGGAGGGGAATGTGGGAGTTCGACGCGCCACCAGGAAGCTCCTCGAGAAGAAGGTGATTGGCTCAGATCTTCCACAGAACTACTCGAGGAAGAACTGATTGATAATTGGTTGTCTCCCCCACTAGATATGACCATGGCCGTGGGGAACCTCTTCCACCTGCTGTGGATGAACAGGGGAAGGTTCGCGTCCATGGTTTCTGAGACTTTGAAGTCCTCGGGTCTGGTTACCGAGTAGGAGATCTGGAAGGGCCCTGCATCCCCTTGTGGCCTGGTCTCGTCGTCGACCTCTTTGACTTCCCTGGTTTCTTGAGACGTCTCAGGTGTCTTGTACTGGTCGAGTCTTTCGCCCTTGATCAGTGTTTTAATCGCGTCTTTGAGATGGACGCAATCCTCAGTCAGATGGTCGTGGCTCCGGTGGTACTGGCAGTATTTCGTCATGTCCGCCCCTGGTTTAGGGGGTGTAGGCTTTGGGCGTCTGACCCCACCGTCCGTGAATTCTGCGGCCGAGCATTCGGCTAACATCCGCCTGCAGGAAGTCGTTAGCAGGGCGTACTCTATAAAGCGCCCGACAGGGCCGCGTTGTTCGCGGGCCTCTAGAGGCTTCTCCTCCCTCCGCTTTTTATCAGAGCGTCGGGAGGATCCGACTTCTTATCATTGAGCATTGAGGTGTCGAGTGGAATCAGTTGATCCGCAGTTCCTCGACTCTCGGGCGTGATTTGCAGCCTCCTTCTCTTCGTACGTGATGTACGCTCAGGCTTTATCGAGGAAGGCGTCGAAGGTAGCGGGGGGCTCGATACGACCATTTTTCTAAAGTCAGTGCCGGGGAGGAGTCCCCTCTTGAGCAAATACTTCTTCATGTGATCATCATAGGGGACCTAGATGGCCTCCCTATTGAAGTAGTCAATCTATTCTCTGAGAGTCTCGTCGCTTCTCTGGATAATGACCTCTAGAGAGGCTTCCGTCTTCGGGTGCCTGCGAGTGGCAATGAAGGTGCTGATGAACTGGGTCTTCAGGTCCCTCCAAGAGTGTATAGACCCGGGGGGAAAGTTTTTGTACCAGTCCGTGGATGTCTTCCTCAGCGTGGTGGGGAAAAGCTTGCACTTAATCGGTCCTCCGACGTTGAGGTAATGAAACGTTGCTTCAAATCTGTCGATGTGGTCGATGGGGTCGTCCCCTCCATCGTAGTGGATGAGTTGGGGAGGTTCCTCCATGCCCCTAGGGATGGGGACCTCCATGATGCTGGAGGATAAGGGACCACGAGTGTCTTCTTCGTCGCTTCGCTCGGGGGAGCGGGACGGGGAGCGACAGTGGCAGTGATATTTTTTGGAGGGTTCCCCTGTTCGAGGATTCCCTCCATGATTTTTTCTCAATTCTTCCGCTCCGCGCTCTCTGCGGGGAGGGGAATGGGCTCGCTTCTTGATGGGTTGTTCAACAGGATTTTGCTCGGGGACGGGTCCTTAGCCTTTCGACCGACGGGTCGGGCTAGGGGTGTCCCCTTAGTCCTCCGCGGGGGAGTCCGAGAGCGATGTCTTCTTGGGGAGGGAGGCCAGAAGTCTGGCCTTCGGTGTCTCCTTGGCAAACGACGGGAGGTTTCCAGCAAGTTGAGATGCTCTCCTTGGGTGAACAACATGAGGTTCGTCTGGTTGATGGCCGCGAAGAGGGCGGCGACGGTAGGGTTTACGTTGGCGGGCGGTGGAATTTCTTGAAAAACAGGAGGGTCGGGGACGTGTTGATGGTGCATGTCGCCCCGGTGTGCATCGGCCCGGTGAGACCCCGTTGAGGAAGAAGTTGTGCGCCTGTCCCTAGGGTCAGACTCGGGGATGTTGTTGTTGTTGACGTTGGCCAGATCGGCGAAGAGAGTGTTCTCGTTAGCGTTACCAGTTGGGTCGTCCATGACGACAGAGAAGAGTGTTTTGGTCCTTGGAATGAAAAAGACAAGAAAACAGGGGTTCCCACAGACGACGCCACTGATTGTACAAGATCAGAAGGTTCGTCAAGGCCCAAGTTGCTGCTATGGTTGAAAGAGATGGGGGTATCTGCAAGATACTTCGATGCCAAAGTAAGTGAGGGCGAAAGGAGAGAGCAAGTAAGTGAAGAGAATAGAATACCTGACCCTCTCGAATGAGAGGATATTTATAACCCCCAGCGCTGGGCCATAGTCCAGTTAGTGGGTAGTTTAGCGAAGTCCACTAAGCGACTGCCGAGATTTGCGTGAGAAAGGAGTCCAACACGTGGCCTCATCCCTGGTCTGCTGCTCCGTGATATGCGGGGCGGTTGACCCGTTATTCTCGGAGGACAGGGTGACGGTTGAGTAACCGTTGGCCACGTGGCCCTAACACGCACTTGGGAACATCCATAGCGGTTATGGACAAATGAACCTTTAAATCCTTATATCCATTGAATTAGACTTCTAACGGTGGATCAGATGCTGGGCCAACCTAAAACAGTACATATACTAAAACTAATAGAAGCATTTCAAATTCCAACAAATCTTAAAAATTAAACATTCTAAATATTAATACAGTAAAAAAAAAATACACTCTTTAAAAAAAAATTCCACTTCATAATGTTTTCCATAACCATTTCTAATTCCAATAACTCTTTCTTTTGCTCCTCAAATGCGAGCCTTAGTTTTTCAACTTCCATTTTTTGCTTTATCATTTTCTTTTGTTAATTTTTCCAACTTACATTTTTGTCTCACCATAAATTAGTCATTTTTATCTTCCAGTTATTCATAAACCCAACCATAGAAGCCACACCTATCCTTAATAGAGTCATACGTAGATTAAGAAACCAAATAACAATATTATACGAACTATAGTTTCTTTAAAAATTGCGACAAATAAGATTTTCTATGAAAGCTTACTTTAAAATGTGAATATCTTCAAAATTGTTTTATCTAGTTGCTAACTATTGTTGCCTTGCAAAGAACAACAATATCTCCACAACGATAACTAGATTTCTATCGCAGATTAAAATTTATGTAAATCTTTAAATTAAATTTTTTTGAACTCTTTGTTTTTTCTACGGATGAACAACCCTCAAAACTCATAATTTATAAAACTCACGATTTCAAAAAACAATGATGATGGCAATCAATAAAATTTGAACCCTAGTTTAATGAGAAGTTCGTTTGACTTAACTGTTCATAACATACGAGTGCAAAAATAAATATTATTTTTGAGAATTAAATAAAAAAAACTTATATAACACTGTTTGAAAATATAAAGAATTAAATTCATCTTTTTAAAAATTAAAAAATCAAAATAAACTGTGACTTCAAGATAATAGATAAAAAGAATATTTAACCTATATTATAAATAGATTTGTTTCTGAAAATAAAAGTGGTGAGGAGCATTCATGCAAGAAACACAGTCATCACAACTGAGTGACTGACCTTAACTGCCAGTCAGTGGTAAGGTAGTTAGAGTCATCAAGCAAGGTAAGCAAGGCAAGTGAGTAAGTAACTAACTCAACATCAAACAAACACAAAATGCACACTCTCATTTTTATCTTCTCTACCTTCCATTCAAATTTCCATTCTCAACAACATTTTCCTCTCTTTTTTTCTCAATTATCAATGCACCTCTCATTTATGTGCAATGTTAATAATCTCCTCCTCTCCCATTTTTATTCAATCCTCTATGGGAAGAACCAAACTTTCCACCCTTTTCTCTTCCAATAACAATCACCCCTACACTCTTCCTCTTTCCAACACCATTAACCAAACTCTTGTAAACAAACCCAATTCAAACAAAGATACTTTTCCCTTTTCACTCTTCAAATTTTTTCATCACTTTATCTATACAAGTATGCTTCCATTCTTGTTTGTTATGCTAAAGTTTCTTTTTTTAGGTGTTTCACTTATCTGGGTTGTGTTCATTTTGCAGGAAAAGTTGATGGAGGGTCAAGAACAGAGGAAGAAGAGAAAGTATACTCTTGGTTATACACCTTGGCTCAGTCTGAGAAAAACATGGTCTTTGAATATGTTAGGTCAACTGAAAGAGGCAAGTATATGGATCATACCAGTAGTATTAGTAGTAGTAATTTTTCAATGTGCCTTTGATTGCATGTTTTATGTGCTGCTTCTTAACTGTTTGGCAAATTTCCTGAATGAAAGAAATATGAAAGGAAAAGAATGATATTAGAGCACAACTACGATTTTGAATTGTGAACATTGATATTGCAGAGAATTGTGGTCAAATGTGCAGCTAATGTAGTCTAGTAGTAGTTTAGTGTTTTCTTTGTTCTCACTAGTAAGTTTAACATTGCCCTCTAGTTTTTATTTTTTGTAGTATTTTTCCCGTTTTGTGTTAAAGGTATTATTGACTTTCTTTGCAGGCTTAAGTTTTACTGAAGCTGAGAGGAGGCTGAAGGAAAACGGACCAAATGTTCCACTTGAGTATTCTTTTCCAAGCTCGTGGCATCTTCTATGGAACGCTGTTTTCCATCCTTTCAATATGATTCTAATTGTTTTATCTTCAATGTCATTCATTGCCCGTGACTATCCAAACGGATTCATCATGTTCATATTACTTTTTATCAGTGTCATCCTTCGCTTCTGTCTGGTACTTTTATGTTAGTTTGTCGATCATATTCAATGAACGGATAGATCTTTTTCCTTATATTTTTGTTCTTAATAATCTTACATCTTTGTTGCGGATTTTAGGAACATAAAAGCTCAAAAGCAGCGATGAAGCTTTCAGAATTTTTAAGCTGTCCTATAAGAGTTCAAAGATGTGCTGGTAGAATTGAGCAGAAAGAATTGATAGTTCAAGTTGATCAAAAGGATGTAGTACCCGGTGACATTGTGATTTTTGAACCCGGCGACCTCTTTCCTGGAGATGTCAGGCTGTTATCTTCAAAACATCTTGTTGTAAGGTACTTCGGTTAAATATGAAATTTACATCTTTTATAGATTGAAGACTTCTAATAATCACATAGTGATTTCATTACCTTCTTAACAGTCAGGCCTCACTAACTGGAGAATCTATGACAACTGATAAAACTGCTGATGTTAGAGAAGATCACATCACTCCTTTACTAGATTTAAAGAACATTTGTTTTATGGTTAGTAACACAACTCCTTCTCCCTATTTTGTTCTTACTTCTAGAACCTGGGTATGCTTATTCACTAGTTGCTGGAAGGGAAGAACGTAGGGCAGTGTTGGCTCATCTTTCACTTCCAGACTCTAGCTTTCTGAAACCTTCCTCACCTATAGCACCTGGTTTAGCTTTAAGCCAATCCCGGTGGACTTCCTTATCCTTATTCTAGAACCTTCACCTGGGAGTAAGAATCTTCCGTATTGTCCTTAGTTAGCCTTTATAAGTTAGTATTACACCAAGAATTAATTGACAAGCGGATGAGTCTTGTCTTCCGGTGCGCTCATTCCTAATTTCTTTGTACCGCCCAGAAGAGCACGAGAGAAAAGCAGATCCAATACCAAGACGCCCAGAACTATCACTTGAAAGATGAATCCTCGATCGACTAAGATGAATTGAACTGGCTACGGAGTAACCTCTCACTCCAAGACTTCTTTCTTTTCTCTTTTGATTCCAAGGGCTAAGATTCCAATTCAAGCGGGTGTATCAATGGTAGTTATAGATTTAGAGTGTGTGTAGTTCTGTTGTGGCAATGGTTGATTTTGAATGGATTGGTTATGGCTAAAATTATGTTGATTTTGAATGTAAAGTGATTTATGTTTGATATATTAATGTAAAAGTAAAACTGAGTTGAACAATAAATTTAAGACAAAACTACAAATTCTAGCTTCAAGTTGGAATCAATTCCGGAAGCAAAATCGATTCTACACCTCTGAATTCAGTTTTGCCGCCTCCAGAAGTGGAACCGAATATACACAAAGTTGCATCTCATAAAGCCCTAACTAGAGGATTCGATAGATTGATCATCATGCTAGGAATAAACTTATTTTATTTTACTGGTATAATGCCATATTTATTTGTATAATGAATTGGCATTGATGAGCTGTCAGCTTCATAACAGAAATTTTTCTTCTTGAAAATACTAATTATGAACATTGCAGGGAACAAATGTCGTATCAGGTACCGGAACAGGTTTAGTTATTTCAACTGGATCCAATACTTACATGAGCACCATGTTTTCAAAAATTGGGAAGAAAAAGCCACCGGATGACTTTGAAAAGGGTCTCAAATGGATATTTTACACGCTTATTTCCGTTATGGTAGTAGTTGTTACAATTATGTTTGTGACAGACTACACTACATCTAAGAATTTAAGCCAGAGTATTCTCTTTGCCATCTCAGTTGCATCTGCCCTCAATCCTCAGATGCTTCCCCTCATCATTAACACATGCCTTGCGAAAGGAGCACTTACTATGGCTAAAGACAGATGTATTGTAAAAAGTCTAACAACTATACGCGAGATGGGATCAATGTAAGTGTAAATTCACATTTAAAATCAACTGATCGATGACTTGGATGTTAAATTCATGTCACTTGCTCAATTTATACTTGAATCTGCACACTAACACAAATAAATAAAAGGATGCAACGGCATCATTAACAATGAATGAAAGCAAAAGATCAAAAAAATTGCAAGCAATATAAGATTAAGAGGTTTGTTTTCTGTTGCAGGGATATCCTTTGTATTGACAAGACAGGCACCCTTACCATGAATTATGCAATCTTGGTTAACCATCTCGATTGTAGGGGCTTACCCCGAGAAAAAGTTCTACGCTATGCCTTCCTCAGTTCTTACTTCAAGACTGAGCAAAAGTATCCTCTAGATGATGCAATTCTAGCACATGTATATTCAAATGGATTCAAGTTTCAGCCATCTAAGTGGAAGAAGATCAATGAGATTCCTTTTGACTTCATAAGAAGAAGAGTATCTGTCATGTTAGAAACAGACGATAGACACTGCAGTTCTTTGGCAGGTTCATGGTAACAAAAGGAGCATTGTTGGAAGTTATAAAAGTTTGTTCTTTTATTGAGAATTTTGAGAACAATGAAATCTCTACTTTCTCCTCAGATGACTATCAGAGGATTTTAAATCTATCAGAAGAATTGAGCAATGAAGGGTTAAGGGTTATAGCAGTAGCTATAAAGAAGCTGGAAATGCAGCAAACTTGCGAAACAAGTAATGGAAGCAAGAGAGGCAACAGTAATTTCGAAAGAGACATGATATTCCTTGAGTTATAACATTTTTTGACCCGCCTAAGGACTCGGCAAAGCAAGCACTTTGGTGTTTAGCCGAGAAGGGAGTGAAAGCAAAGGTTTTAACAGGTGACTCACTTTCATTAACCACAAGAATATGCAGAGAAGTTGGCATAAGTACCACTCATGTTATAACAGGACCTGAGCTTGAAGAACTTGATCAAGACACTTTCCATGAGACGGTTAAAAGAGCAACGGTACTAGCTCGTCTCACGCCAATGCAGAAACTCCGAGTCGTTCAATCCTTGCAGACAGTAGGAAACCACGTCGTTGGATTCTTGGGAGACGGTGTGAATGATTCACTGGCATTAGATGCTGCCCATGTAAGCATTTCTGTTGACTCGGGTGTACCCATTGCCAAAGACATGGCAGATATAATCTTACTAGAGAAAGATCTCAATGTGCTCGTCGCGGGCGTTGAGCACGGCCGTCTCACCTTCGGCAACACAATGAAATATGTAAAGATGTCAGTTATTGCTAACTTAGGAAGTATCATTTCACTTCTCATAGCAACACTGTTCCTTAAATACGAACCATTAACTTCTAGACAGCTTCTTACACAGAATTTCATCTACAGCCTCGGACAAATCGTTATCCCTTGGGACAAAATGGACGAAGAATATCTAAAAACTCCTCATAAATTGTCGGAACGGGGCTTACCAATGTTCATATTATGGAACGGACCCGTCTGCACTTTCTGCGATGTTGCAACAATTTTGTTTCTTTTGTTCTATTACAAATCTTATGAAGACGAAATTTTTCCATACAGCTTGGTTCATTGAGGGCCTTCTCATGCAGACTCTCATTGTTCATTTGATAAGAACCGAGAAAATCCCTTTTGTACAAGATATTGCATCTTGGCCTGTGATTTTCTCTACTCTTGTCATATCTGCAATTGGAATTGCAATTCCATTTACTCCTATTGGAAAGGTCATGGAATTCACAGTTTTACCACTCTCCTATTTTGGATTTTTGTTTGTCATTTTTGTGGGATATTTTACACTTGGTCAGATTGTAAAGAGACTTTATATATTTGTTTATAAGAGATGGCTTTGAATATTTTCAAGATAGTTATGTTTTTCATGTGATGTTTGTTATGAATTGGACATAGAAAACTTTATGTTTGATGAGTGTAGATAACAATGTGATCCGTGTGAAAGGTGAAAAAAATGAGAAAATGGTTAGCATCATACATAGAAGACTTTATGTTTGATGAGAGTGTAGATAACAATGTGATTGGTGTGAAAGGTGAAAAAATGAGAAAAACTAATTAATTGTAAATATTGTTTCTATGAAAAAAGATTAAGTACACAAATTAAGTTAGCAAAAAGAGGTCCTACCGGGAGTCGAACCCAGGTCGCTGGATTCAAAGTCCAGAGTGCTAACCACTACACCATAGAACCTTGGATGGTTTTTCTTCTTAATGATACATAATTGTTACTTTGTTTAAGTTATGTTACAAATATGACCAATTTACTCAAACTTTTATATGTGAATTGTGTTGTCAATTTTCTGCTAAATATATATATGCATACAAAACAAGCTTATGGAAATTCTCAAACTGGAAATTGTACTGATCTTTGCAAATGAAAGACATAAAAACATCATAGAGCACAATTCCATTGATCCATTCATTGAAAATGACCACTTCACATGATTTATTTCATGTTCCATTTTTTCCTAAGAAACTAGGCAGTGTTATTTTTATATGATCTTTCACTAGATGAAACACCAACAGAAGCACTATCATAATCATTATCAATTCTAACAACCTGCAATTCTCCTAATCCTATTCCGTCCACAACAAAATTTTCTACCCGTCCGTCGTGGTTCCGGCTCTCCCCAGAAACATTTGAATCAACCTGATCACTGTCAGTGACCATAACACTCTCCTCTGCAGCAGCCTCATTGATCACAGGAGCCCTACACAGCGGACAATTCTGATGCGATCGAAGCCAAGTATCAATACAAAGAATATGAAAAGCATGACTACACTTAGGCAAAATCCTAAGACTCTCATCCTCTTGAAACTCACCAAGACAAACAGAGCAATCCATCCCATCAACAAGTCCTTCGTTTTTTCTATATTTCAAAACCCTAATAGAATCTATCACAGATTGTTTAAGGCCTGTAGTTCGAATGAACCATATCGGGTGATCAACAGCACTCTCAACATCATCATCATCGCGACCATTATCTGAAGTTGTAGAATCTCTATAACCATGAACATCAAACAATATAGGCATGTTTCTTCTATCGCGGTTATCATCATGGTTATGTCTCCTGAGGCATATGACAAAGGTTAAAAAGAGCATAACCGTCATAACAAAACACGCCATGGCAATCAAAGCGATATGAAACGTATGGAAATGATGATACGTTTGATAGGAAGGTGCTTGTTGAGGAGAAGGATTTGGGCTATCATTGCAATGATAGAGATGCAAAACCATTGCTGAGAAATTCAGTGATAAGAGTGGAACATGGAAGATATGTGTAGAGAAATCACTGATTAAGACGGTAATAAGAATTTAAGGCAATTTCACATTCAATACGAAACTTACGAGTTTACTTTGATTTTCATTTTGCGTTTACGCGTTATTTTAATTGTGGTGGAGCCCTATAGGTTTACGAGTTTTTGGAACATTGTGATTTTGTTGAAAGTTTAAAGGGTAGTTTATGGTTTTATTTTATGCTAAAAATGCTATGATTTAAGGGTGAGTATTTTCAATTAATAACAAAAGTGTGTTTTTGGTTGAAGAAATTGTTTTGCATAACTTAATTTAGATGATAATTCAAATTTATCGATTTAAACTTCTAACAAAGGTGTTTTATTGGTTGAATGAATTTTATAAGAAAATGTCTATAATAGATGAATTTGAGGAAATATATTGTCAAAGTTAAAAAATAAATAAGTACTACCTAAAAAAAAATTACGAATTTAATTTTTTTTATAAATAATTTACTATTCATTCTTTATTTTATAAAATGTTAATATCATATAAATTTTTAAAAAAAAAATTTTAAAAATGGTTGATTTATAAAAATCAACTTGTTTACATTAATAGATAAATATAATTAATTTTTAAATATATAAACATATATTAAATACATTAATGTTCTAAACCGATTATATCGACTCCGAATGAATTACGATAGACAATACCAATCCTAGATAGGTATAAGATATGATTCTCACTCCTTATAGAACATTTCTAATACGCGAAGATTATCATTCTAGTGACCATCACTAACTAATAACAAATTAGCTATAAGACCTTACCGAAATGAACAGTAACACCGTCTGTAGGAATCAATTGTTGATTCTTATGATTTTTAAGAATTCACATTCTTTTTTCAATTTTTGTAATTCGTAAATTCTTTTGATCTACTGGGCAAGTATTTCACTTAAACACAAACATCTATAATTTTTCTATTTGATCAGCAGTATCTCAACCTTCTTGCCTCATATCTCTCAATTCTCAATTCTTATTTTCATTGGTGATGGATAGATCTAAGGCTACCATATTCGCTGCTACGCGAGAAGCTGTCGCTGCCGCTTTACCAATAAGGAATCAACCACTTCTCCCTCCACCGCAAAACGTTGTATATCCTGAAACGGTTGTTCCGCTGCATCTAATAATTACTAAAGCAAGAAAATTATAAAGAAACTCGTCAAAAGGAATGACATGCAAATAAAAGATGTTTCGTATGCAATAAATAAAAGTTGCACTTTACATTGATAATGCAGTGAAAATATAACAGATTTGCGATATTATCAAGATATAAAAATTCTCGAAATTGTAGGTAAGTGTAATTTTTTTTAATTAATCAAAATTCTCTAATTTAAGTTAAAATTACATTTTTAATGAGCTGTGAAGGAACTATAGATAAAGTGAAAAAAATTTCAAGAAATATGAGTTTGAAAAAAAAATTAATTGTGTAGTAGTTAAAAGTTGCAGTTATAGAAAATTCTATTAAGCAATAATATAAAGATATAATCTTTTTTATAATGAAATTTTGGTATATTTGACTAAGAATGATGTTTAAATTGGTAAATAATTATTAGATTTCTTCTCTTTTTTTGGTATTGTTAAATTTATTTGAAGTTAAATATGTTAGTTTGTTTAAATTTACTTCATATAGAAATATCTAGAATATTCGTATATAAAAATATATACATAAAATATCATTATGGTAAATGGTCTAAATTTAATTCAAATAGAAATACATGGAATATTCGTTTTCATTAATAAATATATCATACATCTATTCAAAATATACATGAAATATGAGTAATGATTAACTCATAAATATATACATAAATGAGTTTTTAAATAATTTTGACAAATAATCATAAAATATGTAAATTTTATAGGGTACTTTAAATAAATATAATATAAGTAAAAAATTAGAATTAAAAAAAAGCTTTTAAAATAAAATTTATTATTAATAAATATTAAAAATAATAGATTTTAAGAAATATTAGTAAGAATAAGTGAATAGAATATAATTCTATTCTATTATAAAAATTATGATTTTTATAAAAATTATAAAATAGAGAGTAATTATTATTTTATGAAAAATAACATTTGTTTACCACGAATTCTAGAAAAATGCATCAATTATGTTAAAAATTAGCATATCCAATTTGAGGAGGATCGAAAGAATAATATTGAATATCTTAGGAAGATTTCATAAACATTTTTTGTTATATGGATCTAAAAATTTGTAATATTCTCATAAAATAATTGTTATTTCAGAAGAATGACACAAATAATTTTGATGCATTCTAGAAGAATGATTATATTTTTTTTAGATTATTTATAAAAATAATAATTTTAACACAAAAGGATAATCATCCTATAAGGATAATTATAATATTTAGATCATCATTTATTAGCTAATAATTTTAGCGCCAGAAGGATGATTATATTTATTTTAGATTATTGTTTATAAATGTGTATATTATTCTTTAAAAAAATTCTCTAAATTTGACATTGCTAAGAATTAGTGTTTATTTAGAAAGTTATTATTTTGTTGAATGTAAATATGAAACATGTTTCTGTTAGTAATTTGATGAATGAAGATTTTAAAATGTAGGTTTATCAATTAATATTTTAAAATCAAAAGTTTGTTATATTAGTAAGTTTTGTGAGTATAAAATTTATTAATATATATTTTTAACATGAGTAGAATATATATTATTATGGGCTATGCATATAAAATTTATATTGTGAAAATATATTAATATCTATTTTTAATTAAGTTTTTGAAAATATATTTTTATATATAATATGATTGAGTTAAACAATTGAAAATGAAATAGAAATTTGGTTATAAATTTAGTATTGATGTATATATTTTTGGGCAATTTATAAAATCATAAAATATTTATGAGATATCATAAATTATTATATATGGTAATTTTGGATTAATCATTATATTAGAATGTGATTTAACAAGAAAAAAAATATCACCTTATTGGAGATGGTAGAATCAAGAAATAGAATTTATGAAAATTTCCTTATAATTATTACAATAAGTTTTTATGGTTGTTTTGAATTTTCTTTTATAACAATAATAAAATATAACTTGTGTCTTTAAAGTACGCTTATAACACATCGTTAAATTTTTAGTGACACTAACACTAACAATACACACATAACTCTCAAGAATAAAATATATTTCATATGGAGGAACAATATTGCACATCGATAATGCCTTATGTATCACCCCTTCTAATTTCCCCGCGAATTATATATTTAATCAGAGTTTAACATAACGAAAGGGCGTCACAATTTAAAAATTCAAATAATAAAACATCATAACAGTAATCATGCTTTTACTGAAGAACTTCATTAAATAATTCAAAACCAATGATTATGTTTTACACAGCGGAAATAACATAAAATCCGGAATAAACTCAAATCATAATTATTCCAAACATAAACCAAAAAAAACAGAGTTTAATGAAACTCTAAACCAATTGTTCCCCAGTGTTACAACTACCAGAGCATGACACTGACACGCGGACAATCTAAATAGCACAGCTCAAGGCTATCCTCACCAGCTCCTAAGCGGCTAACCCTTCAATCTGAAATCATCAAAGTAAGGGTTAGATTTCATCAACAATTAAAATGCATTATACGTTTCTTTAAACCATAAGACGATCAATACATTATTCCACTCTCATTAGCATAACCAGATTACAATCCACAAATACAATGCACACAGATCATTATGCATATAATAACAATCAATGCAATTATAACACTGGAAATCATCCTAACATGTTATAATTACATATGCAATGCAGACTCAATGCATGTGGTACCAAACGTGAACTAAATTCACACCCTGTTCCGCTTACACCATGGAAACATAGCTAATCAACGATTCGCCCATACACAACTGGGTCAAGAATCCAGCCTCACCACCACTATCCACTGGGTATGGGTATTGGCTATGCAGGTCCAATTCCACACAATGAGAATTAACCATCACCGGAATGCATATGCATGCATATCAAAAGCATGCAACAATCCAAATACAGAATATGATCACACAATATTATTCCACACATAGCCAACACCAACAACAACACATGATCACATTAAGTCATGAACATATAACGTTAAGTACAACACCTGGAATTAATATACAGCAAGTATACCCAACGAATGATCACGAATTACAACGAATTCCCTATACAGAAAGCCATACCAGTCCATCAAGATTCATTTACTAGGTGTTAAAAATGTTTTTAATAGATAGTACGCATTCTAAGCTTTCCAACGATATCAACTATGCCTAAATCGGAGTTACGGTCACAAAGATATGACCAAAACGATTTTCAGAAAATTACATTCTGTTTCAGCACAGTATGCATCGATCCAAAACTCCATGTGTCAATACAAAACTTGTTTGTGTCGACACAAAACACACATGTGTCGACTCATACGTAATAAATTTTTCCAATTTTCAAAGTTCCTTCAGTATGGGTCAATCCATGGCCTTCTTGTGTCGATACAAAAGCTCCTTGAGTCGACACATAACTCTCTTGTGTCGATAAAATAGTTCAAAAATCCCCACATGAGTCGATGCATGGTTGTATGTGTCGACACAAGCAGTTTTCCAGCCCCTGTTTTCTTAAAATAACGCAGGTTGTGTCGATGCATAGCCTCTTGGGTCGACTCATGCTGCGTTTTTCCACCAAAAACCAGTTCTATTCCCACTGTTTGCAATGCCAATCAATACCATTCATCACCAAACTCCATATTACACCAGAACATAATTAATTCATGCATTTTCATATCCAATTGATCACAAAGTTATACTTTCTAATTAGCCTACAATCATTCTACACAAATTAATCGTTCTTATCAATTCTAATTGAATTATTACGTCGGACCATAACATTAGGGCACAACCTAGAATTCCTAATTCGAGATTCCTAACGGATCAATTCATTCTATTGATTATCAAAACCTATAAGGCATAATAATCAGACCAAATCACCCCTTACCTCGCGATGAATCTTCGAACTTCCGACGCCTTGACTTTTCCTCTTTTCTCTTCTCTTCTCAAAAGCACGTAGAATGAAAGCTCTAATTCTCTTCTCACTTTTTCCTTTTTCCTTTATTTATTCCTTTTATTATTCCCAATAATAAAAATAACATAATTAGAATAATTAGAGCCTTTTACTCTACACACTTCCCAATTCCACTTCACACCCCCAACACATCCATTTATTTAATTAATTAATTAAATCTATTAATTCAAAAATGCCAATAATTAAACCTTTAATTAAATTAATAATTAAAATTCTAATTATTTAATAATTGAATTATTTGGGGTGTCACACATTATATTCCCACAGGTCTCAAAGAAATTTATTAAGTTTCAAAGATATTTTCCTAAATGAATACCATATTGAAAGAGGAGATGGAAGTATTGCATATCTTTGTATTATAAAACATAATTCGGACAGAAAATGTGTAATGGAAAAGCTACTGATTTTTTTCTCGGTCTTGTAATACACTTATATTAGTATAATTGAAGCACATACCATTTTAAACCAGAAGTTTACAAATCATACTTAAGTGTCTTGTTGGAAAAATTGATTGGATCATTTCAAGTGAATTATAATGCGAGAACTAGTTTTGAAGAACCAGAAGTTTCTTCAATCAAACAAAATTTGTGTGTTCCTAAATAAAAAATTTGAGAAATTGAGTTTTTATGACATTAATTGTTGCATCGACTAAAAGATCATGCATATGTCTACTCACAAGTCATAACCAGAAGTTTGTGAAATTGATTTCTCAACTAATTAGAGTCAGATCTTATTATCTGAATTTTTCATAAATTTCTTGATAAGTATCACATATATTATTAAAATTGACATTGAACATCATGTAGCATATGTTCCTAAAAATGGACTTGAAGATCCATTCTTTAGACATCTAAAGTTAATTGTATGGTTAATACTTGTGAGATCACAAATTCTAAGTTAAATATTTCAAACACACAAAATACGAATATTGAGAAATTTATTCGTATTAAGCCAACAAATTAGTATATGTGCATTCTCCTCTTAACTTACAAATTGTTGTAGGTTAATAACCTAATGCATCTCATCTAAGTAAACTTTTGGATGTGTTGAAATTATTCAATTTCTCCAGTATAGTACGCTAAGATGAGTTTAGAAAGAATGTTGAGAAAATTCATTTTATATGAATATCATATTTGAGGTTTATTTTGGTACGGTAATTGGATATATGCTTGAAGCCCAGTAGGCTGATTATCAATTGATAAATTAATTTTCCCAACATTAGGGGGAGAGAATAAGCAGCTCAGAGTGTGAACTAGAAGTTCAACAGAACAATTTGAAATAAAATATTATTATATTATTTGATCCTCGAAGTTCAAAATACAATTCATTTGTAAAATCTATGAAACAAAACATCAGCTGCTAATACTCCACTCAAAGTGGTGAGTGGATTTTACTATTGTACAATCTAATATTGCAAATGAGTTGTAGCCGCGCCTGAAACGTGGTAGAAAAGTTGGTTTCAATGTTAAAAGTCCTCTACCAAGAAAAGTAACTAAAGTTAAAGATGACCCAAGTGAGGATATAAATATTCCAAGAGAATATTGACATAATTTATTTTTCAGTTCCAGAAGAACTAATCAAGTACTTGAAATGTCAAATGAAGATATCTCAATAAATTATGTCATGGATGAAATAGCACGGAACTAGAATTAAGATATTCAAATAAAGTCGATATTGACAATGTATTTATGTACAGTATAGCGCTAAAGATGATAAACAATAGCGAGGATCGTGAGACAAAGTCTACCAAAGATTGTAGACAAAGTAAGAATAGGTCGAAATGAACAAATCATGAATCAAAGTCTATCAAAGATTGTAGACAAATGGGAATTGTCCAAAATATACATATATACTCAACTGAAGAAGAATTAAACAAACTTTACAAGTGACTTGATGTTGGACCTGTAGTCCAAACGCCTCAAGGTGTAAAACTAATGTATATGACTAAGATTTTGTGAAAAAGCCAAATATGAATTGTATAAAGTTTGATTTGTTGCTCAAAGATCTAAGATTTATTTATATGAAACATATTCACATGCAGTGGATTTAATTAATTTTTCAATATTTGATTAGCCTTAAAGAGCATGAAGGGTTTAATATGGATATGATGGATGTTGTGACATCTTATTTATACGGCTCACTTGATAGTGACATTTACATGAAAATCCCTAAAGAGTTTAATATATCATAGAAACATAATTTTGGATATGGAGAAAGCCTGAACAAATTGGTGAAACAATTTGGACGCATGTGGTTTAATCATCTTAGTGAATATTTACTTAGAGAGGGATATACAAATAACTCCACTTGTCCTTGTATTTTATAAAAATATCAGGAAAAGAATTTACAATAATAGTTGTCTATGTTGATGACATAAATATTATTGGAACTCCTGAAGAACTTCCAAAAGCTATGAATTGCTTGAAGAAAGAGTTTGAGATGAAGGACCTAGGAAATAAAAAATTATGTCTAGGTTTACAAATTGAGCATTTGGACAAAGGAATATTTGTACATCAAGAAGGATATATAGAAAAGGTGTTAAAATACTTCTATATGGACAAATGTCACCCGTTGTCTACTTCAATGGTTGTTAGATCATTAGATGTAGAGAAAGATCTTTTCAAGCCTCGAGGAAAGGATGAAGAATTTCTTGGTCCCAAAGTACCATATCTTAGTGCGATTGGAGCACTGATGTACCTTGCTAATTATACATGTCCTGATATATCATTTGCGGTCAATCTATTAGCAAGATACAACTCTTCACTTACACAAAGACATTGGAACGGAGTCAAACATATACTTTGTTATCTTAGAGGTACAATAGACATGAGTCTGTTATATACCAAAGTACCCAAACTCGAATTAACAGGTTATGCATATGCATATTACTTGTCAGATCTTCACAATGGTAGATCACAAACAGGTTATTTGTTTACATGTGGTGGTACAACTATTTCATGGAGATCAATGTTGTAGGATTTCCTGCGAACAAGTATTTTTAATTATCGATTCCACAGGGATTGGTGTATATTGTAGTCTTTCAATAGAAAAGTGTATTTTAAGATTTAGGTAACCAAAGGGTTTGTTTCCTAAACTACTAGTAACATGAATTTCCAAACAAGTAACTAAATTAGTCTTTTAAAAAGAGAGTTATGGTTTGGATTCAAAAGAGTTGGAGATTGTTTTCAATTGATGGAAGCATGTCAAGATTAGTTTCATTGACCTAGTTTCATATATATTCAATTAATCAAGTGATGAACATAGTAGATGATTTCTATAAATACATATCCTCTCAATCTTGTAGATTTCCCACCAGGATTGTGAATGTTATCATGTTAATCTTTGTATGATCCCTCACTACAACTATTGACATGATAATCATTAAGTTCAATATTTGTAAACACTAACACACAAATCTATTCCTAGCATTTGTTCATTAGTGGATGAATATCCTAGGTCTACTTTGAAGCATTCTTTTCCAAGCAAAACTCAAAGCATAAAGATGAAGAACAAAGATATTCAACTATATTAATCATCAACCATGTTCATACACAAATGGATTAAAAGAAATACATACTAGTTAGATCAACTACCTCTAATCTCGACACAAAAAGAACTTAGCCACTCATTTCCATGGTTGCTTTGCTCTCAAGATTGTTGGTAGAGATGATGAACATGAAGAATCAAGATGAAAAACTATGGTTTTTCTTACAAAATCTTGCCCTAATTTTTACAAATGAAATATAATTATGATGAAGTGAAGTTTCCCCCCTTTACAAGCCAAAAAACAGCTGGAAGTGATGGGTTAGGTGGCCAAAAGGTGAAAGCATGGGTCCTTTTTCTGTTTTTCGCAGACCGCTCTAAGCCCGGTTATGCACGCCGAGGCTCATGCCGCAACATACTGAGCCTGTAGCATGCTCCTTCATCCAAAAATTTCTTCAAAAAGAATCATCCCAAGAGCTCTTCTAGTGTCCTTGAATCCAGGCTTGGGAGAATTAATCAATAAAAACCTACAATTAAAAGTAAAATAAGTTAAATAATATATTATAAACAAAAACTAAATAAAAACATAATTAAACCAAAATACTAGAATAAATACTACTAATTATATAAAAAGGCATTGTTAAGGACCACAAAATCATGTACAAAATAACTACAATTTGGTCCTTAACAATCAGTGAAACAAAAAATAACAACAACTTCATCTAATCATGAAAAACTTTTAGCGCTACATGAGGAAAGTCGAGAAAGCTTTTGGTTGAGATCCTTAATCCAAGACATACAAAATACTTGTGGGTTGTCTTCAGGAAAAATAAATACAACGACCATATATGAAGATAAAAGTGCATGCATCATTCAATTGAAAGATGGTTACATTAAAGGAGACCGAACAAAACATATCTCTCCAAAGTTCTTTTCACTCATGATCTTTATAAGAACGGTGATATAAACATTCAACAAATTCGTTCATGTGACAATCTTGCAGACCTTTTCACAAAGTCACTCCCAAGTATAACTTTTAATCAACTAGTATAAAATATTGGTCTTTATCCGAAGAAATAATCGTTTAGCTAAGGGGGAGAAATAAATTTGTTTTAAAAAGGGTATTGTACTCTTTTTCCTTCACTAGATTTTTTTTCCACTGGGTTTTTTCTAGTAAGGTTTTAACGAGGCATATTCAAAACAAACATCCAAGGGGGAGTGTTATGAATAATTGGATGGTTTGTCTCCCAATAACTTCATTCCTTATTTAACCAATTTGTATTTATTATAGTGTTTTCATGATGTCCTATAAATAAGATCTATTTTATTGTATACGATTATACCGAATGAAATAATACGGAATCATTATATCTTTCTTTCTTCCCTTTATTCTTTATTTCTTTGTATTTCATAACAATAAATGAGTTTTTAAATAATTTTGACAAATAATCATAAAATATGTAAATTTTATAAGGTACTTTAAATAAATATAATATTAATATAATATAAGTAAAAAATAATAAAAAAATTAGAATTAAAAAAATCTTTTAAAATAAAATTTATTATTAATAAATATTAAAAATAATAGATTTTAAGAAATATTAGTAAGAATAAGTGAATAGAATATAATTTTATTTTATTATAAAAATTATGATTTTTATAAAAATTATAAAATAGAGAGTAATTATTATTTTATGAAAATAACATTTGTTACTAAGAAATATTACAATTCTGATTGGTTTAAAAATATTAAAGTTTTGATTGCTATATAATTCATTATGTTCTTAGTGATGCGTAAAACCATTCTGATTAGTTAATAGATAGTGAAAAAATCAATGTTAATTGGTTTATGGTAAATGGGTCTCGTAGGAATTATGTTGTTTGGTGGAAGATAAAGAAGAATGGAATATTTTGCAAAGGCAGAAAGACCATGTGGATTTAATTTATTGATTAGTTGATTACGGTTTTAGCCTCATGTAATACTTAAATGAAAAAAAGTAAAAAGGACATTAACGGTAGTTTATATCTATTCATTTTAATTGATTGATAGTAGATTAGTCTATGAAAAATCTTTGTTTGATTCTTAAGATTAGTCTGGTAAAATCTGTGTTTGGTTATTAAGTTTAGCCTATGAAAACTCTATTTTGTTCTTGTGCTCGGCTTGGTAAAAATTTTGTTTGGTTTGTGAGATTAGTCCAATAAAATATCTTATTTAGTTCGTGAGTCCAGCCAAT
This sequence comes from Vicia sativa, assembly GCA_021764765.1. Taxonomy (NCBI): domain Eukaryota; kingdom Viridiplantae; phylum Streptophyta; class Magnoliopsida; order Fabales; family Fabaceae; genus Vicia; species Vicia sativa. The sequence goes on along the minus strand of CM038795.1, from coordinate 37,414,006 downwards.
GCCGTTAAAAATCTCTTATAGCGTCTCCAACCAGACACGTTAAAAATAATTAATTGTTGGTTGGTTCAGTGGTGATTGACGCTGAACTTGGTAGGGAGAACCACGAGTCAATCCCTCGCAACGACTATCAGGAGGGGACGATCAGGAGGAGATGAAACCACTTGATGCCATAACTGACCCCCAAACCGGACTATACCGGTGGTGATAAACCAAAAAAAAAGACACGCGTTAAAAATTGGTGTCGGCCACAACCGAAGCTTATGATGGCTACACATCAAAGAAATAATGTCTCCACCAAGAGATGTTAAAAAATAATTGTAACGCCCGTTTATTTAATTAATTAGTTAATTAAATATTTTCAAATTATTCCGATTTAATTTTCGAGGTTTTGAAAGTTGTTTTAAGTTGTCAAGTTGGTAGTTTATTATTTAGTTGTTTAATTGTTGAATAGTCGGTAGATTAATATTAATAATAATATTAGTTGATTAATAATAATAATAATAGAATAATTTTTGTTGGGCTTGTTTTCGTGGTAGTATGTAGTAAAGTGGGAGTGAGAGTAGTAGGCTCATTAGTGTACTAAGATTTATTATTAGGTTTATTTAAAATAATAGAATATTAGTATATTAGTTATTTAGAAAATAAGAGAAAGAAAGAAATCAGTACGTGAGAAAGAAAGAAGAGGAACAATGGTTTGGAGAGCTAACCGTTCTGAGATATTTACAGATCTAAAGCCAAAGCGAGAATTTGACCGAAACTCTGTAGAGCGACCTTCAATCCAAGGTAAGGGTGGGGTTCTCACTCTCTAATGGATTGTATGGTGAGTAGTATGTGGGAATTATGATAGTGGGGAAAATTCACTATGTGTTGCAATTGTTCTGGTTGTTGAGAAATTGTGGATTTTCTATGTTGAAATTGCTCTTGAATTGTTGCATAATCGGTTATTGCCATTGGAATTTATAATTTATAATGGTTGAGATAATATCATGTGTGATGAATTTGGGGTATGTTAATCAATCATAGGAAGTATAAAATTATAGCAGAAAAAAATTGCTGAAGAAAACGAAACAGCAGGGAAGAAGACGAGTACCGAACGACACATCCTGGGTAAGAGGAGTGTGTCGAACGACACACACATGGAGAAAGGGGGGCATGTCGAACAACATGCATTGACTAAGCATAAAGGGGTGTCGAGTGGCACCCTCTGTTAAGTGCATGTCGCGATTTTTCTTTTCTTAAGATATTGTCATGTTCCTTTTAGTCCTGTATATGATGGTAGGCACAAAAGTTACAATGAGAGACGTGGATTGTATTAGGGGTGTTCAAAACCAAACCAATCCAATAGAAAACCGCAAACCAAATCAAACCAAACCGAAACCGCAAAAAACGCATTTGGTTCGGATTATTTTGGGTCATTTTTTTAACAAAACCGCATGGTTTGGTTCAGTTTGCGGTTTGTATTTTACAAACCGAACCAAACCGAACTAAACCACATTATGTTACAACCTAAATTTTACTTAACTCGCATCTAACCCAAACCTAAATCTATTATACATTAGCCTTATGATTACAGACAATTTTCTCATCTTTACGCTTATGATTTCTTTCAATCTTCTTAAATATCTCCTAACATTATCACTTCATCTTCACCACTTACATTTTGCCTCTTCTTATCTAATCTCTACTCTCTTATATTGTTTCCTTGCACGCTCTTATTTTTATGCAATTTTCTCTCTTTCAATTTCATTTTATCGCACATCTTTATCTCTAATTTCTCCTCTCTTATGTTCTTTCTTTTTCATCTTCACTAATTTCTCATCTCTTTTATTTTTTTGTTTTATTATAATATTTTTTATATTGTTTTATGCTATTATTTTATGTTTATTATTTCACTTTTTTCTAATCTAACTTTTACATATTAAATGTGAAGTTATTGTCCAAATATGATTAGTTTTTTGGTTATAATTTAGTAGTGTATCATGTATAAATGACCAAATACAAAGTTATGTTGTCATATATATATGTGAATGTATGACTCAATAAATTATTTGTAAAAAACCGAACCAAACCGCATTGGTTTGGTTTGTTTTTTTTTTCCTAAAAGTCAACCGAACCAAACCAAATCGCATGCCTTTTTCTCTCGCGGTTCGGATGATTTTTTGCGTCAAAACCGTCCAAACCGCACCGCGAACACCCCTAGATTGTATGACGATAGGCATGGAAGTTGTTATGTTGGTTTCATCATTACTTTATTACTTGCTGCATGTTTAAGCATTAAAGTATTTGTCTATTTTGTAACTTATATACATAATAATATTACATAATAATACTACATGATAATATATCTACTATGTAGGTATTTTAAGGGACATAATTTAACAGCAGGATTAGTATTATTTTTAATAGCAGTGAAATTAACAGGGGATCTTACTAGAAGTATAATTACATAGTTAAGTAGCAGTGGAATTAGCAGTGAATGACAGTATAAAACAAGTTAACAGTACAATGTTTATCAGTGAAATATTCAGTAGAATTAAGTTAATAATAATAGCAGTCGATAGTTTAACTGAAATAATAAGTACTTTAACATAAAGTAGAAATAATAGAATTTTTATCCGATAGTTAATTAATCGGAAATAGTCGAGATTGTCCAAATAATTACGTGGTTTGCTTGTAGTTTATTTTGGTTGATTTGGTATATTATATACTTGCCATAAATTATGAATTTGCAGGTGATAATTTGTGTTGCGTTGCTTCTCGCTGTTAGCTTTTCTTTTAATTAAACAAACAAGGATATTATACAAGTAATTAGTTACAGGTAATAAACAAGTAGATGGCTAAGTAATATGAGATTAATAGCAGTATTGAGTTATAGTGATAGCAGTAAGAATTAGAAGTAACACTAGCAAAACAGAAAATTATTATTAAAGGATGAAAAATATTAGAATTGAATATAGTAAGTGTTTAGTAAGAAGATATTTTAATGGAAAATTAAGTAGTGATTGAATTAATTGATTTAGTAAGTAATGCTTAATAATTAAATAGCGTAGTGGTAAATAAATTGTTTTCGTGTAGAATCTTCAAGGTTAATTTGTGTAGCAATTATTGTTGTTGTTTGCTTGTATTGATGTTGTTAATAAATTGCGAAGTTACAGGTTATGATGAATTGATTGTGTTATCTTGTGTTGATGTGCTGAAATAATATTGTAGACCTCGTGCCAGCGTTGAATGATGTTGTTGAGTTGTTGTTACGTTGAAGGCTTATAGCCAATGATGAAATTATGATGAAGTTGTTGTTGATTTGATGTTGTTGTTGTTGTTGCGTTGCATAATATTGTCGCATACATTGCATAAACACGATGGTCTGGATTGGCAAAAATATTACGATGGAAGCTTTGCTTTGTTTACGATTGGTCTGGATTGGCAACACGACGATGATGAAGGCTTATGCCTTGTTGATGCCTCGGATATTGGAAGATTTTTACGATGGGAGTTCTGCTCCATTGGTACCACATACATGTGCATTTGAATATGTTGTTGCATCTCATGTTGCATTTCGAGTCGTTGTGATTAATGAATAAATTGTAGAATTGTTTGTTGTGTGAATAATTTGCGAAGCGGTGATTTACATTATCTGATTCTGATATATATTATTTATCATACGACTTATTATATTGTTAGATATCTCACCCCTTCTATTGTGATGTTGCCTCTACGTGTGTAACGTGCAGGTAATCCAGAGTGAAGGCTGTCTACCTTCAATAGTTCGAGTCGGTGTTGTCGCTCTAATACGTAGCACTCGGGGGGATAACACATGTTTTATTTACTGTTGAATTTTATTATGTTGATTGAACCTTTTTGTTTGTTTTTATTATTGAAGAAAGATGCTATGATTGTTTGAGGTTAAACACTGGTTGTTTTTGAGTTGTTTTGAATTGGCGGTGATGCCAGAATATTTTTGTTGAATTTTATGAATCCGCTGCGTAGAAATAAAAGTTATTTATTTTGAAGACTAAACCGGTTGTTATTATTTTACCTGGAACTATGTCTATGTATCTGTATTACAAGTGACTGATTGTTGTGTTGTTTTACGCTAAAAGTGTGATTACTCTATTTGTCTGTTGGAGAATTTTAGAAACTATGATTTTTATATAATTCGTTGGGTAGAAATGGAGTGTTACAATAACACTTACCATAACTGATGCTAATAATAATTGTACATCAATGGAATAACGTTCTAACGTTAGATGTTAAAATCTAGCGCCAAACATTGTCGAAGTTAGTAACGACTAAACATAAGCTAAATATGATATCATAAAGTCGATGCTACTAGTTTCTGATTTTTTTAATGTATGTTTTAACTTTACATTAATGTCTCGAATGTTATTTAATACTCTTTCCGTTTTAAAATGAGTGTCGTTTTAGAGGAAAAAATTTGTTTCAAAATAATTGTCATTTTCACTTTTCAATGTAATAATGATAATTATTTTTCCAATTGTGTCCTTTAATTATTACTCTGCACGCCACACCACTTCCAATAAATTAATAAAGCTAATTTAGTAAAAGTGCAATTTCTCTTGACAATATGATTGCATTTTTTAATCAATGTGCAAAAACCTTAAATGACATTCATTTTGAAATGGAGGGAGTATCAAGTATACCCTACTGTTAACTCCAAGGCGTGAGACGTTTACCCTGACTCTAACGCTAAGCCGATGCTAACAGTTCTCTAGCACCCATTTTTAGCTGTTAGTGTCCGCTTTTAGCTGGCGTCTCTGAGCAATTTCCTTATAAGGAAGGACAAAGGCTAGATCGAGTCCTCATCGCCCAATAACAATAGACATGTGTGACATCCACGAGATGTGTATTATAACTCTTTTGAGACAACTAGTATAGAAGAAAATTATATGATCTAAATACCCTAACTATAAAGGTTAACAATTGACTCGAACTAAGGTAAACACATTTTAACGCTTAAACTTCACACTTATGGTCGTCACTGACTTAGTAGTCAAAATATTTACAGGTACACCTCCAGCGATCGCTAAATACAACATACAAAGGACTGCCGTGTTAGAGTTGTTTATATTCCCCATCTCACAACTACTTGAAGATAAAAAGAAAGTTATAAAATCAACCCTTAAAATGCAAATGGAAAACTCATTTGCCTTCATGATATAATATTATAATCAACAAAAAACATTCCTGCCAAAGTCACTAATGTTTAGAATTCTCTCACTTTAGAGAAAGTAAAACTGAGAGATCTTAAGAAATCTCATCCATTAACAAACTATTTTCATCACTCTTATTCTATACCTTGATAAGTGAATTAGCCACTTAATTTACCATAGCTATATCATATCCTTGTAAATGTGTCACTTTCCGCTGCATTAATGTATTGCTTTTACTTGTGATTGTCACTCGTGGTCCGCTGTACTCATCTACTTTCAGTTGTAGTGTTAGGGAGAAGACCACTAAAAGCTGTACTTACCTACTTAGGCATGTGAATTACATAGTAGTACTGTCCCAATAACTGAGTATAGTTGATGTGGCTTAAATCCAAAACAGAAATATGTTATGAGAAAATACACAATCATTATTATGTTCATGTGGTCAAATGTATAATCATATCAGAAGTGTGTGAAACTCACTTCTATATTTTATTCATGTGGTATAATCATATCAGATATTTTTTAGTCTTATGACAATGATACTAAGAAGTAAAATAAGTTTTGGGATCACAAGTTGTTTAGAATAATCATTTGTTAAACTATGTAAACAAGATTGATCCAAATGTAAGAAAAAAGAGAGAAATGATGACAATAATAATAATAATAATAATAATAATAATAATAATAATAATAATAATAATAATAATACTAATAATAATAATAATAATAATAATAATAATAATAATAATAATAATAATAATAATAATAATAATAATAATAATAATAATAATAATAATAATAATAATAATAATAATAATAATAATAATAATAATAATAATAATAATAATAATAATAATAATAATAATAATAATAATAATAATTACAACATCAGAAAAATGAAAAAGAAGTACTAGTCAAAATTCTGTTTGTTTCTCTTTAAGCTGGTGTTATTCTTTAGAAAGCATTAACAAAGTTAGAAAAGATAACAAAAAAAGTATGCTGCCTACCACTAGGTGTTATGCGTTGTCGTACAAACACTCTCAATTAATCAATTCCTTTTTATTTTAAGATCTTAGTTTGTTTTTCTCTCTTTGTTGTGTGTATTTGTTGGATTCTATTCTTGTAGGTCCTAAGAGTTAGAGCTACCAAAACAACAAAAAAAAAAGGTCTTTCTCTTTCCCACTTTTTAAAGCATTGGATTGGAGCTAGAACTATAGAGCTACTAAATAAAATCACTTTAATGAAAGGCATGTGATTGCCCAATTAAAGTGATTGTTATGGTCGGGTGGAACTGTGATTTTTGTGCGCTATTGTTCTTATGCGTGAGAAAGAGAAAGTTTATTTTTGATTTCCAGAAGTAATAGTCGAATTTCACGTCATAATTTTCTTGTGCATCACGTGAAATTCGACTATTGCTTCTGGAAATCGAAAATAAATTTTCGATTTGTACTATATATCATAAAATTAGATTGAAAAGGATTGAGTGCAAAATGTGGTGCGATTTGCGAACCGAAAATAAATTTTCGATTTTGTGAAAGATATTTTGGGGTTTTCATGGGGTGTGTCTCACCCTTATAGTGTGAATAAATCTATATTATGTATAAATCTTATTCACCATTTCATATTTAAATTTTTTCTATATTTCATATCTCACTTCAATAATTTTACCGTCCAACCAATCCGTACTTACATTTTTCTGTCCAATCAGTGTCATCTTTTATACTCATTTGTTGACAGTTCTTCCACCATAACTCATAATCATATTATCTTTCAATTTATTTTTAAAAAAAATGAAATGTATGAATATTATGCTTTTGCGAAAATGAATAAAATTAATGTGATAAAATTTTGTTATTAAGATAAGAGTGATTAGTATGAATGTTATATGAAAATAATTTCTTATGTCTTTAAAAGAAATTGAAAAATACTTTTTCAAAACATAATTTTAAAAAAAAAAGTGTTATTCATGGATATCTGCAAATATCTTAAAATTTGTGGATTACTCGGTTTGTAGATATCCGCACAGATATAGGGTGGATATGAATATCATATTTAATCAATGGGACAAATACGGATATCATACAATCCATCCCCGTAAATATGCATTTATATCCCTAATCGACTCATTTGATCTATTATACCATCTCTAATTTGTTGATACTTCAAAATTATTTAGAATTCAAACAATAATAGACAGTTGTTTGTTTATGTAATCAAAGTTTGATCATTTGTCAAAAAATATTCAATCAAATTTTTAAAAACATTTTAAAATTTTGCACAAACAAGGATTCAAACCCAAGACAAGTTGAATGCTACAAATTATACTTACCACCAAACAACTTTGCTTCATGTGTATTATATTAACAAATGCGATATATATATTTTACATTATTATTATTATTATTATTATTATTATAATAATAATAATAATTATTATTATTATTATTATTATTATTAATATTAATATTAATATTAAAATTATTATTATTATTATTATTATTATTATTATTATTATTATTAGTATTACTACTTTAATTTAAAAATAAAAAGTGAATAATATTCTATTTTGCATATAAATAATATTTTTACCATTTTTTGCATGAATAAATTATTAAAAATAAATAAATAAATAAATATTATATGTTTTTAAAACTGAATATTATATTTATAAAACCGAATAATATATGTTTAAAATGGTATAATATATAAGGATATTATTATTATTTTTAAAAACAAAATATTATTAATATTATTTTTAAAAATCCAGAATATTAATAATATTATTAAATTTACTTATATTATTAAATTTATAAAAATAATATTATTAATAATAATAATATTCAGGATTTAATAATATTATAAATATTATTTTTTAAAATCCAGAATATTAATAAATTTTAAATTTACAATAATTTCTGGATTTTCAATAAAATTAAATTTACAATAATTTCTCATAACTTGTTACTACCAATTTTCAATATTATAAATTTAATAATATAAGTAAATTTAATAATATTATTAATATTCTGATTTTAAAAAAAATAATAATACTATTATTATTAAATCCAGAATATTAATAATATTATTAAATTTACTTATATTATTAAATTTATAAAATAATATTATTAATAATAGTAATATACTGGATTTTTAAAATATAATATTAATAATATTATTAAATCCTGAGTATTATTATTATCAATAACATTATTTTTAAAAATTAATTATATAAGTAAATTTAATACTATTATTAATATTCTGATTTTTAAAAATAATATTAATAATATTTCGTTTTTAAAAACATATAACATTTATTTATTTATTTTTTTAATAATTTATTCATGCAAAAAAATGGTAAAAATATTATTTATATGCAAAATAGAATATTATTCAGTTTTTATTTTTTAAATCAAAGTAATAATAATATTAATAATAATAATAATAATAATAATATTATTATTAATAATAATAATATTAATAGTAATAATATTAATAATAATAATAATACTGTAAAATATATATATCGCATTTGTTAATATAATACATATGAAGCAAAGTGATTTGGTGGTAAGTATAGTTTGTAGCACTCAACCTGTCTTTGGTTTGAATCCTGGTTTGTGCTAAATTTTGAAATGTTTTTAAAAATTATGCTTACCTATGCCACTTGTGCAAAAGTTGACACCCACAAACGTGGTCCTTTTTGAACAATTAAAAGACCACTTTGATACTTTTTAGAGATAAGAGACCAAAATGTATCCCGAGGTATAGTTAAAGGATCAAAAAGGGGACCAAAATGTACCCCGATGTATGGTTTGTGCTAAATTTTGAAATATTTTTAAAAATTATGCTTACCTATGCCACTAGTGCAAAAGTTGACACCCACAAACGTGGTCCTTTTTGAACAATTAAAGGACCACTTTGACACTTTTTAGAGATAAGAGACCAAAATGTACCTCGAGGTATAGTTAAAGGATCAAAAAGGGGACCAAAATGTACCTCCGATGTATAGTTAAAGGATCAAAAAGGGTATTTTGCCTATTATTAACATCAACGATATTTAAACCTGAGATTTAAGAAGCGCGTATATTTAAGTTTTTTTAAGTAAACTTGTTTTTAAAATTAATAATAATATTGTTTTAGATTCTTGAACCATGAATATTAATTATAAATATATTTAAATATGTGTTATGGGTAGTGTTAGCCTAAGAATTTTAGTTTAGCATTTTAACATAAAAGTGTGATATAAAGGTATGAGATTGCTAAGTGGAAAATGATCTAGCTATAGTTTCAACATGTTGATTATTTCATCTGCAGGGGTGAGTTTGACTTGCCTATTAGATATTTTGGGAATTCTTATATTATTGAGTTCAATGATTAGATGATCTAGAAACCCACTAAACCTAGTTTGGCGGAATCTCAAGAACAAATTCACAACATTAGGACTGCTTTCTCTTCAAAATATTGAAAAACTTTGCAATGATTTAGCATATTTAATAGGGGCAGTTAGAAGACTTGAAGATGTCTTCGACAAAAGCAGTCAGGAGATTTAAGGGTTGTTGTCAACATGGGTAGTAGTTTACAACAATTCAAGAACAGAAGACACATGGTAGCAAAACAGAGAACAAAACTCCACATAACAGTTTACATATCGAATGTTGAAGAATTGACTGTTATCGACGATTATTGATGTATTTAGTATATAACTTGATTTCAATCATCGAATAAAGGTTTGAAATTTTCATAGTTAATCTCTATAGAATGCACACATCCAAGTTACAGGGATAAGAGTTTATGAGAAATGTCTGAATTTGTGTTCACTACTAGGGAAAACACCTCCGGTAACATAATATTACCACATCCGTTTATCCATCGTAGTCATATCTCATAATTTAAGTGCTTGTTTTTTCATTTTATTCATAAACATTTCATCATGGTTACTTTAAAGAACCATTGTCATATAATTTAGTTGTCAAGCTTCGAATCCCAGTGTCAATATTTTTCTATTTTTCAGTAGAAATAAACGCGTGTTCCTTAACATTTATTTTTATTACAAAATTAAAATTATAACAACCGCGGTTGTTACAATAAGCCTTGGTTATATGTTCAATATTTCACTACGGATGAATCTTTCAACCGTTGTGAAATTGTTTCACACAAAATTAAAACATAACATGTACTTTATTCCTTTCATAACACACATAATACCCTAGAGAATGAGGTAACAACGATCATGAAATCTTCACCATCTATTTTGAAGAATCACTTTTGGAAGCATCATCACCATTCTCTTCGAAGAATCATTTCTGGAAGCGAAATCTTCACCATCCTCTTCGAATATCGGGTACGTTACCATTCTCCAATGCTTCTCAATGTTCTGGGTTTCTTTTTACTGGATATGCTTCAGATTATTGTGCTTTCATGTTTTAATCAAATTTACTTCATACACTTTAGATTAGTTGGTGTGTGTAACATTAGTATGTCGTTCACAATAGTACTTTTATATAAATTTTAGAATTTGTTATGGATCATAGTTGGATGAAACTGATAGATTATGTCCGGTGTATGAGAAAGGAGTTCTTGAATTCCTTGAATAATTCATTGTCCTTGTGCTGTTTGGGAGAATATCAACAAACTATCGGGAAAAATAGAAATATTCTATCATATATGTTGTGATGGAATATGTCAAAATTATATGACATGTATGTGGCATAGAGAGGTGGATAATAATTGAAATGAGTCGTCTCAAATGGATGAAGATGATGAATATATGGATGATCGAGTAGAAGATATGATTCGTGATATGGGAGACTCGTTTTATCTGAAAGCCCAATTATATGATTATTTATGCATCGCCAAAGATGCACCTTTATATAAGGGGTGCACCAATTTTACATAATTATCTGTGTTGTTAAAATCATTTAATCTGAAGGAAAAAAGTGGGTGGTCGATAAAAGTTTCACATAATTGCTTGATTTGTTGAAACAAATGCTACCACAAGATAACAATTTTCCGAATCGTTGTTATGAGGCCAAGAAGATATTGTGTCCAATGGGTTTAGAATATGCCAAAATAATTGCATGCCCTAATTATTGCATATTATAAAGGAAAGAATATGAAAATTTGGATAAATATCGAGAATCTGGTGAGTCTCGCTACAACTTGAAGAACAACAATGATGATGAAAATGACAATGTTAGTAAGAAGCTTTCTCCTGCTAAAGTTTTATGGTACTTGACAATAATTTCATGGTTCAAGATTTAAGGGTTGTTGTCAACATGGGTAGTAGTTTACAACAATTCAAGAACAGAAGACACATGGTAGCAAAACAGAGAACAAAACTCCACGTAACAGTTTACATATCGAATGTTGAAGAATTGACTGTTATCGACGATTATTGATGTATTTAGTATATAACTTGATTTCAATCATCGAATAAAGGTTTGAAATTTTCATAGTTAATCTCTATAGAATGCACACATCCAAGTTACAGGGATAAGAGTTTATGAGAAATGTATGAATTTGTGTTCACTACTAGGGAAAACACCTCCGGTAACATAATATTACCACATCCGTTTATCCATCGTAGTCATATCTCATAATTTAAGTGCTTGTTTTTTCATTTTATTCATAAACATTTCATCATGGTTACTTTAAAGAACCATTGTCATATAATTTAGTTGTCAAGCTTCGAATCCCAGTGTCAATATTTTTCTATTTTTTCAGTAGAAATAAACGCGTGTTCCTTAACATTTATTTTTATTACAAAATTAAAATTATAACAACCGCGGTTGTTACAATAAGCCTTGGTTATATGTTCAATATTTCACTACGGATGAATCTTTCAACCGTTGTGAAATTGTTTCACACAAAATTAAAACATAACATGTACTTTATTCCTTTCATAACACACAGAATACCCTAGAGAATGAGGTAACAACGATCATGAAATCTTCACCATCTATTTTGAAGAATCACTTTTGGAAGCATCATCACCATTCTCTTCGAAGAATCATTTCTGGAAGCGAAATCTTCACCATCCTCTTCGAATATCGGGTACGTTACCATTCTCCAACGCTTCTCAATGTTCTGGGTTTCTTTTTGCTGGATATGCTTCAGATTATTGTGCTTTCATGTTTTAATCAAATTTACTTCATACGCTTTAGATTAGTTGGTGTGTGTAACATTAGTATGTCGTTCACAATAGTACTTTTATATAAATTTTAGAATTTGTTATGGATCATAGTTGGATGAAAACTGATAGATTATGTCCGGTGTATGAGAAAGGAGTTCTTGAATTCCTTGAATAATTCATTGTCCTTGTGCTGTTTGGGAGAATATCAACAAACTATCGGGAAAAATAGAAATATTCTATCATATATGTTGTGATGGAATATGTCAAAATTATATGACATGTATGTGGCATAGAGAGGTGGATAATAATTGAAATGAGTCGTCTCAAATGGATGAAGATGATGAATATATGGATGATCGAGTAGAAGATATGATTCGTGATATGGGAGACTCGTTTTATCTGAAAGCCCAATTATATGATTATTTATGCACCGCCAAAGATGCACTTTTATATAAGGGGTGCACCAATTTTACATAATTATCTGTGTTGTTAAAATCATTTAATCTGAAGGAAAAAAGTGGGTGGTCGATAAAAGTTTCACATAATTGCTTGATTTGTTGAAACAAATGCTACCACAAGATAACAATTTTCCGAATCGTTGTTATGAGGCCAAGAAGATATTGTGTCCAATGGGTTTAGAATATGCCAAAATAATTGCATGCCCTAATTATTGCATATTATAAAGGAAAGAATATGAAAATTTGGATAAATATCGAGAATCTGGTGAGTCTCGCTACAACTTGAAGAACAACAATGATGATGAAAATGACAATGACAATGTTAGTAAGAAGCTTTCTCCTGCTAAAGTTTTATGGTACTTGACAATAATTTCATGGTTCAAGAGACTCTTTGCTAATTTAACTGACGCAAAGAATATAAGATGAGATACAGACGAAAGAAAATATGATGGAAACATTCACCATGTAGTTGATTCTTTTCAATAGAAGAAAATCGATTCCTTGTTTCTGGATTTTGGACTTGAGCCAAGAAACCTTAGGCTTGGGCTTGCCACAGATGGAATGAACCCCTTTGGTAATATGAGTATTAACCATTCTTCATTGTCTGTTCTTCTCACGATTTACAACTTATCTCCTTGGTTAAGCATGAAGCACAAGTATATGATATTGAGTATGATGATTTATGTACCAAGACAACCTAAAAATGACATAGATGTTTATCTAAGTCCATTAATTGATGATTTAAAACTTTTGTGGGATAAAGGTGTTGGCATTGATGATGTATATTCCGGTGAAAAGTTTAATATGCGTGCAATTTTATTTTACATAATCAACGACTTTCCTATATATGGAAATTTGGATGGATACGGTGTCAAAGGAAATAAAAGTGTCCTATATGTGAATCTGATACATTTTTTCACCAACTTGAGTTTGGAAAAAAGACTATTTACCTTGGGCATTAGAAATTTCAAAAACCCAATCATCCTTATCGTAGATTGTTGAAGACTTTTAATGGAGATCAAGAGTACGGACATGCTCCTAAACCTTTAACTGGTGATGAAATTTATCAACGATAAGAACACCTTAATATTGTCTTTGGAAAGAATAAAGATGGTCTCGGTGAGAGAAAATATTTGGAAAAGAGATCGATTTTCTTTGAGCTTCCATACTTGTTTAGTCTTGATATAAGACATTACCTTGATGTGATGCATATGGAGGAAAATGTGTGTTATAGTTTGATAGGAACAATGAGTCGATATGTAGTTCTTGAAATACATTTATGTATATTGAGTAATCTTAGTGTAGTTGGACTTTACATAGAAGAGCACAAAACAGTTATAAAGAAAAAATATCCTCGAATGCTTGACGAGTGGTTGTTGACACATTATAATAATAAATTCATAAGTTGGTTTAATAAGAGGATTTCTACCGATGATGGTGCATATGAGACACTTCAATGGTTATCTTACATGCCAAAATTTAATATGATAACTTGGACGGAATACACCATTTCTAATTATTCCTTTTATACAAAAGTAAATTGTAGCACAATGCAAAATAATGAGGTTATGGTTGAGCCAAATCCATGTGTTTCTCTAGTTCGAAAGATAAGAATCCTATTTTGAAAACCACCATGTTCTATGTCATCATTGAAGATAATTTTTAGATTGATTATGTTAATTTCAAAGTGCCTTTATTTAAATGCAAGGGGGTCCCAAGTAGCAATTGTGTACAAACTGATGAGTTGAGATTCACACAAGTTGACCTTGGCAAGGCAACTTATAAGACCAAACCGTTCATCATGGCTACTCAAGCGAAATAAGTTTTTTTTATTTGAAAGACCCTACAAACTTATCAGGGAAATGGTCAATTATTCTCAAAGGAAAAAACATTCCTCGTAGTGATGATGAAAGATTAGATATTACTGCCACTCTTTTTTATGCAACATAAGTGCCTAATTCATATGAAGAAGTTGATAGAGATGATGTGCATGCTATTTGTAACGATCATCAAGAAGGAATATGGGAAAATCTGTTGGGCTTGGGTTCCCTTCATATGTGGAGAAAGGCCAAATTTTGAATAGCCCATTTGTCTCACTTATATAAGTGGAGAGTTTCAATTTAGGGTTAAAAATAGAGAGAAAGTAAGGATTCAAAAGAGAGAAAAGATGAGAGAAACTCATTCCCGTTTTTTCTACAACAGTCTCACTAAAATGATGATCCCTGATTCGTTCACTGTTGGATCAAGCAAAAATTTGTTGGGCTTGTTCGCAACACATATATCTAACTTTAGACTGTTTGGATCTTCAGAGCAAGGTCTGAGTTGAGAGATATCGACATCACACTGAAGCTGCAGATTTGGAAAAATTTTCAGCTTTTGATTCTTATTTGTAAATTTGTTTGCTTTGTGATTTGCAGTTGTTATCACTATTTTGTGAATCACTTTAAAGACTCTCTTGTAACCTCAATTGATTATAGTAGAGTTATTTATTTTGGTCTGGATGACTCATGGTTTTTACTCTCATATTGAGGGGTTTTCCACGTTAAATGGTGTTCTTTTGTGCTTTTATTGTTCGGTTGACGTCTTATATTTGTTGTTGATCCTCAAGGTTCCTACAAGTTTGGGAAATATTATATCTTCTCCGTATTATTATTTTGTCTTAATTTCCCATCAGAGTGGTATCAAAGCTCTTTGTTAAGGATTATTTTACTTGTTTGAATGATGGAGTCAAATACAAAGATGAAGATGGTATTGTTAAATGGTTCTAATTACCATTCATGGAAGGGCAAGATGTAAGACTTACTATTTGAGAAGAAATTGCATTTACCGGTTTGGAGTTCCGCAAAGTTGAATTGTGTGTCTGATAAAGAATGAGAGTTTGAACATTAACAAGTATGTAGTTTTATTCGATAATATGTAGAAGATAATGTTGATGATTATATTACTAATGCGACACATGCAAAAAATTTGTGGGAGAAGATTGTGTCCTTGTATGCCTCTAAATCAAAGAATAATAAATTGTTCCAGTTGAAAAGCTTCATAAGTTTGAACTATAAGGAGGGGACTTCTTTTTCAGATCACTTGAGTGAATTTCAAGGGCTCCTTGATCAGATGTCAGGAATGTGTATTAAATTTAATGATGAACTTTTGGGACTATTTCTATTACTATCTTTCGAGAGTCTTAAACTTTGGAAACGGCTAAGGGTGGTATTCTTAGTAAAGAAATGAGAAGGAAGGCACTAGGTACTTCATCTCAATCCGAGGTACCGGTCACTGAAAATAGGTGGAGAATTCATAAAAGGGAACCAAAGGGTGGTAGAGAGAATATAAAAAGCAAGTCCAAGCCATGATACAAGAATTTGGAGTGTCATTATTGTCATAAACAAGACATATAGTATATTATGAGTGGAAAATAAACAAAGTAAGTCTAAACAAAGAGATCATGATGATGATCATGTTACTACTTCTACTTGTAATGATTGTTATTCTACGTGATCATGAGTCTGTTAATCTCGTATCAGACGAGAGCATGTGGATCATTGACAATGGTGTTACATTGCATATTACACCAAGGAAGGATTTCTTCACATCTTATATTGCTGATGATTATGGAGTGTTGAAGATGGGTAATGATGGGGGGTATATAAGGTAATTAGTGTTGGTGATGTTTGCTTGTAAATCAACATGGTAATGAAATTGTTGCTTAGAGGTGTCAAATATGCTTTGGATGTCCGCTTTAATTTGACCTCTATACATATGCTTGATGACTATGATTATGACAATCACTTTGTTTATGGAAAGTGGAAACTCAACAAAGGTAATTTCGTTGTGTCTAGAGGGAAAAATCTTTCTAAATTATATTGGACAAAAGCTTTGGTTTCTAGGGACAATGTGAATGCTATCAACATGGAAGCATATTTGTGGCACTGAAGGCTTAGTCATATTAGTGAAAAGGGGCTGAATGTTTTAGCCAAAAAGGATGTTCTTCGTTGTTTAAAGAATGCATATTTGGAGAAGTGTTCTTATTGCATGGCTGGTAAACATACTAGAGTATCTTTCAAGAGACATCCTCCCTCAAGGAAGTCAAAGGTTCTTCAATTAATACATTCTGATGTTTGTGGGCCATTAAAGGTAAAATATTTTAGTGGTGCACTTTATTTTGTTACCATTATTGATGATTGTTCCAAGAAACTATGGATTTATTCCTAAATACAAAATACCAAGTGTTGGATAAGTTCAAAGAATTCCATGCTTTGGTAGAGAGGCGCAGTGAGAAGTGAAATATGTCCGTTCGATAATGGTGGTGAGTATTGTGGACCATTTGATCCCTATTGCAAGAAACATGGCATTGCACATGAAAATACTCCTCCTAAAACTACTCAATTGAATTGTTTAGCAAAGAGGATGAATCAAACACTAATTGGGAGAGTACGGTGTATGCTCTCTAAAGCTAAGTTTCCAAATCATTATTGGGGAGAAGCACTCTACAAGGTGGTGCTTGTTATTAATCTTACACCTACTGTTTCTTTGAACAATGAAGTTCCAGACTAAATTTGGTTTGGAAATAATGTTAATTATGATAATTTGAGAGTTTTTGATTGTAAGGCTTTTGTGCATATTTAAAAGGATGAAAGATCCAAGTTGGATGCAAAGTCAAAACAATGTATATTCATCGACTATGGGCAAGATGAGTTTGGCTACAGTTGTATAATCCTATATGGAAGAATCTTATCCAAAGTCGCGATGTAGTATTCATGGAAGACCAAAATATCGAAGACATTGATAAGGTATAGAAGACTACACCCAAGAAAGATATAAGTTTGGCAAATGTTTTTTCAACCTATTTACCTAATCATAATCTAGATGATGTTGGTGGTGATGATCATAATGGCGATCCATATGATTATGTTAATGATCAACAACTTAGAGATGAGATAAATATTCCAACTAATGATGATGATGAAGGGGGAAATGATATGACACAAGATGAGAATCTTGGTGAAGCTCCAAAATCATCTCAAGTTCAACTTATGAGGTCTATCAGGAAGAGACAACCTTCTACAAGGTATAATTTCAATGAGTATGTGACATTGACCGATGGGGGTGAATCCAAGTATTTTCAAGAAGCCATAGAAAGTGATGAATATCAAAAGTGGTTGAATGCAATGCATGACGAGATGAAATCATTGCGTGATAATCATACTTGTGATTTGGTGAAGTTGCCTAAAGGAAAAAGGGGTTTGTAAAACATGTGGATTTATAGAGTTAAACATGAGAACAACTCTAAGTCTCCAAGATATAAAGCTAGATTAGTGGTGAAAGGTTTCCGTAAATGGTGTTCATTTTAATGAGATTTTCTCACCTGTTGTAAAGATGTCATTGTTATACCCCAAAATTTTCTCTCCTATTTTTCAAGTCAATACACATCTCTATACTCAAGAGTTCCTCAAGGGTTAACCAGATGAATCTCCCCTAAGCAGTCAACCCACAACTAGGGTTTTGATTCTCTCAAGTCAAAAATGGTTTCTATTGCTTAAAGTAAGCACCATGCCTCCTCATATGTATCAAGGTATCACTATGTCAAGTTCAAGCCTCACAGCTTAAGTTTGCTCAGTCAATTGCTCAAATGGTTGAAAATTAGTTGTATTGGACAAAAAGTCAATTGTGGTCAACACACAGTCAAACTTCATCATTTTTGGTCAAAACTAAGATTTTGAAGTAACATTCATCATTTTATCAAGGGTTGATTAGGATTCATCAAGGAAATTCAAGGAATGGTCAAAAGTCAAAGTTTCTAAATTAGGATTTTTTAATAAAAAGTCAACAAAACTTTGACCAGGAATAACTTTCACATACTTCATCATAAATTTTTTCACAATAGCTCATTTTGAAGGGAATTCAATTCTTTACAACTTTGTGTCTCACAAGCTTTTTCTAAAAATGTTTCATTTGAGAGATATGAGGCAAGACATTATAGGTCCTTCTAAAAGTCAACAAAAAGTCATCTTTTTCCAAAGAAGTGTAAATGAACATGGAAGCTTCAATTAAGATGAAACAAAAAGGAGCATTTAAAGGACATTTTAAGCTTTCTAAAAAGTCTAAGAAAATTCTTAAATGATAAAAATTGGAAATTTTGAAGAAGTGCTTGAAGAAAATGTTGATCAAACTTGAAAATTTTCCAAATGGGCCTTGGTTTTTTATAATTTGAACTTATTTCTAATATGACCCATGACCTCTAAGTTCATTTACGTGCCTTAATTTCATTTATTTAACTTATTTTTGAATTAAATCATTTAAATTCAATTTTAAATAAAATAAAATGCAAGATAAGATACATGGCGTGTTGGGCTTGTTTTTGTATGTCTTGAGGACCAAGAAAGTTCAAATAATATGGCAAGAAACACATGGAAGCATTAGAAGCCAGGGACCCACCTTGGCGCGTTTTGATTTTAATTAATTTTCTGAACTTTGTTTCTTTTATATATATATATATATATATATATATATATATATATATATATATATATATATATATTATTTTACACCGATTTCCATCGTTACCATCTTCATCCTACAACCAAAGATCCATCATTTTCAACCTTTCTCATTATCGATTGTAATTTACAGGTTACATATACAATATTTTGTAAGCATGAAATAGAAAAGAAATGGAAAAAAGGTATGTGAATCTTTACATTTTTCTTTGCTTCTCCCTTTCGTCGTGAATCCGTCGGCACCACCCTCTTGCCGTCACCACCACATCATCGTCATTCACCATGGTCCCGTCTAGGATTTACATATCAAAAGAGCATCTTCAACAACGAGATAGAGTTCTGAATTTTGCCATTCAAACTTGTTATGTTATTGCTGTTATCATTTTCTTTACATACATCGATTTATCTTCTTCCTCTCTGAACCCTAAATCCCCAAATTCAGATTTCAGCAAACGAATCAAAGACAATAAAGCCCCAAATTCAGTTTCAGAAAACGAAATTGAATACAATAAACGGATTTCAATTTCATATTTTCAATTTTGTTGTTCTTCAATTTCAATTTCAGATTTTATTTTTTAATTTATTTTCGTTTGTAAAGAAATCCAGGAAAAGGAGAACGTTGGAGTGTTGTAATTCATTGATGACTTATTTGTCTCATTGTGGTGCCACCGAAGATGTAGTGGAGTTGTTTGGTTTAATGGTTGATAATGGTCTTATGTCAGATGAAGTTTCGGTCTCAAAGATGTGGTGTTGATGAACATATAACATTTGAAGTAGTTTAAATCAATGACTATTTAAAAGAATGAAAGCAATTAAAAGCAAACATGGAGGGTGGTTTTAGAATTAATTTTGATTCAAAATCACTCCTCTAATTTCTGCTTCCTTCCTTTTCATTCAAAATAAGTGATTTCACATATTTTTAGTTTTCTTCGTGATTTCGTTTTCATAGTGCGACGCTATGCTGGTCGTCGTCTTATTGTTATTTTGTTTTCCGCTTTAGTGCGATGTTTGTTTGGTTCAAATTGACAAATTAGTATCGACTTAATGCATATTCAATCAATGACTTTGGCATCGCAATGTTGATTCAAATACATGAATATTTCGAGCATTTCAATTTTGCCATACTTGTAACTTTTTGTCAATTTTGTAAGCATTTTTGGTTAAATGTTATTAATGTGGGTGCTCTGAATTTGTTCAATGATCTATTCTTTTATATTTATAAAAATTTTAAATTTATATTATTAAATATATTTTATCAATTTGAATAAATGAATATCGTTTTGATAAAAGAAAGACATAATAATTATCATTTTTAGTTTTTTCCTTTATTTTTCATATAACAAAAAAAACTAAAATATAAATCATATATATGAAACATTTCAAACAATATAATCAATATATAATTACACATTAAAAATACATATATATTTCAAATTACTAGTAGGTTAGAGACAAATATATTTGAACATCAATAATATTCATAATATTATGTTTTTTATAAATTTATTATTATAATTAATTTTTTATTAAAATATAAATTATAAAACACAAAGAATATACGGTAGGCAAGACTTAAACGCGTTAGCAAGGTTGTGGGTCCTGAGTTAATTATATTTATGTGTTATTATACACATAGTTGCCATAGAGTTTACCTTTGAATTTCAAGGTATCAATCATGTTTGGAGTTTTGCTTGTGTGAATATAGACTTTTCAGTGTAGAAAATTATGCTATCAACCCTACAAACAACTCTGCGATCTATTTTATTTTTATAATTACAATAATCTCAAATCTGATTCTTGTCTTTTATACAAATTTTGTTAATGTTCATTCCACAACACAATACGACACGACACGAAGGTGTTTCTTGTGCGTAATTGAAAAGAGACACGCTTGTTTCCGCGTATGTTCTCATCTGGTTTTGCTGTTTACAGCAGAATTTTTATTTACAAATTTTTATAGACCAATTGATATAAAGAAGAGAAAAAAAATATACATCGATAATATAAAATATTTTTAAATAATTAATTAATAAAAATATGTATTATAAATATATATATATATATATATATATATATATATATATGAGAATATGTTGAGATTAAATTGTGATATTTATTAATTTCTCTTTTCTATTCATGACACATGATTTAGTAAAGATTACAATTTAATCTCAATTTTTCATCTATAAATCTAATTGTTGTTATTCATTCTCATATAATTTATCAATTCTCATATGATATATCCTTTATATGAGAGTGATTCCAATAAAAACACTTTAATACAGTGAAAAACGAAAACAAATGATTATAGTCGTTAGATTTTAGTTAATAAAAATCAATGGATCATATCATATAATATATTCTATTACCAAAAACAATAACAGAAAGAATCATATAATATTTTCTGTTATTAAAGGTATTCATAGTCATTTATTAAAAAATAACATCCTCGTTATTTTGATTTTTTTTCATTTTTTAAATTTATATTATTCACATATTATTCAAATAATTGCTTTCTTATAAATCAATCATAATTATGAAAAAAGTATAGTAACAACTTATTTGATATATGATACTCCAACTATTTTTTTTATAAATATTAACTTATTTTTAAGATTACCAGGTTTATATTAGAGTGCTAATATATAGTGCATATTTTTTAGTAATACATATAATAATTTGAATAAATATATAATTATAATAAGAAAGATTATATTGTATCAGCAATTTGAAAATATAATTTTAAAAGACTCGATAAATCGAATAGAAACAGAATTATCATATTTTATATTAAATATTTTATAAAGTTCATTTCTAACGATTTTGATAATATAATATACTAATAAAAAATTTTAGTTAAAAAAATATTAGCAATTGTAAAATATATTGTATTCCTTCTAAATATAAGGTTTTATAATTGGATTTTTCGATACTCAGATATTTTAATTACATATTTATTTTTACTTTTTAAACATTTTCTTAGTTTCAAAACTTTAAATTATTATTAATTTAATAACTTAATCATTGATTTTTCTAATAACTTAATCTTAAATTCTGATCTATAAATATATTAATAAAGATTAACGATTAAATAGTAAATCTATTAAAATAATGAAAACTTAAATTTTTATCAATAACATGTCATACAAATATCACTTAGAAACGCAATTTAAAAATTCGTAAAAAAAGTAAGAAAGAGCATGGCTAAACTTAATAATAAGAAATTTAAATTAAAAAAAAATTGAACTTTTTAAATATGATTTAAAAAATTTATATATTTAAAAAAATCATAATATATTTAATTTAAAATATAAAATTCAAATATTGATGCATGAAACAGATCATTAGCATAAATAAAAGAATTAAAATTGTGAATTATTGAGGTTAGTTTCAATTTTTTATTGAATTATTTGGGAATAATTTAAGTTTTTAGAAAAAATTGAGAAAAAGAAATCAAAGTTATGAAAATTTATAATACCATAATATATTATTTTTTTAAAATAATTATGAAAATTTATAATATCATAATATATATTTTTTTAAATGATTATGAAAATTTATAATAACATAATATATTTTATGATTCTATCTTTTAATGCTTTTGATAATAGAATATTTTATATGATTATGTGAATAATGACCATGTAAGGGAAAATTGATATGATCCATTGATTTTCATTAATTAGAATCTGATGGTATGTGTGCGTGCGTGCGCGCCTGCGTGCCTGCGTGTGTTTATTTGTGTTTAGGACATCCATTAGAACAGGTTTAACGTTTCACATGTGAGCTTTGATGCTTAAATTTCAGGATGCTATTGTTAGGGCACCACGAACTGAAACCTTCGAACATCACAATACAGGGACTTTCGGGCCAAACAACCACCATCATTGAACTCGCAGGCCTCGATTTAGGGGTAGGCGTAATCTCTTGCTTTGATTCACGTTATTTTGCAGGTTTTGATTTTTAAGTCATCGGGAAGATGAAGTTGACCACTATGGGTGGTGGTTTGAACATCTGACTCTGGTAGTCCTTGCATGGCAAGATCTGGTTCGCTCATTCAAATAACCTTGGGTCTCACGCGCGCGTTTTGATTTTAAGTTTGATTTATGGGAATTATTTTCCAATATATATTTATGAAAGTGTTTAAAATACTGGATGTACCACCACTCCAGTGGTTAAACGCGCGCACTTAATCCTTACCTCTCTTAAGGCGTGAGTTCAATCCCTTTTTCATATTATTTTAAAGGCATCAAATTAACACCATTGGCGTGTGGCCCAGTGGCAAGCTTTTAGACCTGTGACCTTGGAGCTCAACACTCCCTAGCCACAAAATCTAATTTTTTTAACATTAGTTTTCTTCTTTTTTCTATTCCCTTTTAATTTTTCTTTTCTATTTTAATTCTTTTCATTAATTCATTTAAATATTTTTCAAAATCATAAAAAATATTTTAAAATTAGTTTTAGCTTAATTAATTAATTAATTTTTTACTTTAAATTTAATTTTATTAAATCAAATTTGATTTGATTTTTATAATTAATTAGTAATTATTTTAGAATTATTTTTTCTTATTAAAATAAAATCACAAAAATACCAAAAATATGTTTTTTAATAGTTAGGATGTTAGAATATTTTTGCATTAATTAAAACATTTTTCCTCTTTATTTATTTATATCTTTGTCTTTTAAATTCCAGAAAACAATGTATAGGTCGCACGAGTATTTTTTGTAATAGCGTAGTTTTAATTTTCTTGCATTGTTTTCTAATTATATAACTGCTCATGGGATGTAATAGCTTATGATTTAATTTTCCGTATTTTACTTTCCGCACCTAAATTATGTATGTCTGTATATATTTGACTGTATAGTAGTTAGGCGTGTATGACAAGACTAAAAACAAAACGCTAGAAAATCCTAAATTCAAGATAAATATTTGAATGACACTTTTCACACTTGCACCTCTAGGGTGTCCTCTCTTGTTGCTTACGAATAATGGTTATGTCCCTTGAACGTAGGGATATCATTAGCAAAGTTACCTACGAATAACATCATCATAGTCCCTTCAAAGATCATAGTCCCTCGATGACCCTCGATATATATGATCTTGTCCCTCAATTATTGCATATACGATTAAAATGATGATAGTCCTTACAAAATGCTAAGGTATCATTACAATGTTGCCTTCAATGACCATACGATGATCCTACACCTGTCCCTTCACATCCAATGGATGATGCTACCTACCAACTAATGGTATGAATAACATTATCCCTAATGGAGAACGAAAAGAACAATGAACGACCTTGAGTGGGTAATAACTCTTAATTGCTTGCTCGCACCAACATTTCAAAACAAATACACTTTTATACATCACATTTTCAAACAAATATTTTCAAACACTTTGTACGCATTCTTGATGACTGATACAAGAATCATTTTACAAAGTCAAATCAAAATATTTTCAAACAAATCACACACACACACAAAGCAAGTTTCAAAAGTGAGCTAAGCAATTAAGAGCCCGTAGATAACTACGGATGAAAAGGGTGCTAACACCTTACCTTTTCATAACTTACCCCCCGAACTCAAAATCTATCAAAGGTATTTCCTATTCTTTTCACTTTTCCTTATTGAATAAAAGAAAAGTCGGTGGCGACTTTTGCTAACCGCAACATTTGCGATAAAACACAAAACAACTAAGTCAGCTCTCCCATCAGACATATGATCAATCCATTAATTTATTTTTATTTAATAGATGGATTAGATAGATTTTTTAGATGGATTGAATGAATTTTATCTTAATGGATTCAATTGTCACCCCTACTTAAAAATAAATATTTTATTTTTATTTATTGTCTATTTGTTTTTTATATTTCTTTTATATCTAATCTCTAACCACTATATGTAAAAGTATATAAAAAAACAAGTGAATTTTTATTTATTTTTTAAATTTTACATGGAATTTTACTTTTTTATTCAATAGCATAATTTGAAATAAGTTTTTTTTTTTTAATCAGCTTTCTTTTTCGTCAATCAACTTAACTCAACCAACAATGAGTTCTAATGTTCATTGTTTTGAAAATAAAGTTACATGCACTTGACTTGACTCTACTATTTTCTTCATCATGTTATTCAACCTGGAATTAAGAAAAATGACTGCAATGCAACCAATGACATGTAAAAGAAATAAAAGGACACAAAATGAAGGAAATGAAACACACAACAAATTGTTCAAACCTTTATCTCTATGCAACTATTCTTTTTGCAAGTCTTGCAAATATACTACACAGAGAGGCTTTCAGGGATGTAAAATAGGTGGTTTGCTTTTGTGGTGTAGTCTTGTTCTGCTTCGGTGCCTTTATGGTAGTGCCGACAGTTTGCATCAACTCATTTTTCATTAGATTGGAGCATTCCTTTCTTATGCCTATGTATCAATATGTTTCTTTTGGCTAGTTAAAAAAATGTTAGTTCAAGCTGTTGAAAACTTTTCAAGAATCCAAGCTCTGAAAGAATTTTATACGTATTCAAATTCCTATTCAGTGAGAGTTGTTATGTTTGATGTCAATGGTGAGATTTTAACCAAACAGCGAGCATGGTTGTCAAAACATAGTTGTAGAATTTATCTAACATCAAAATGGTATTTGTCAACTGTTCACAAATATATTTTGTGTATAAAAGCTTCAATTCATGATGAATTGGTAATTTTTGAAGATTAATACAATCCATTCAAAACTTGAGAACGTTCAATTTACAAGGCTAATTGAACTTGATTATTACATGCAAGAAATATTGTATATGTTTATGCAGAGACACTACAAGAAAATTAGTAAATTGCAGCGGTTAGTTTTGGCAGGTTATGGCGTTTGAACCGCCAGAAATGATAAAGCGCGACAGTTTTGTAACTGTAACTCCATCCGTTGTTATCAGTTGAGATGGGTAGAAAACTGTCGTAAACTGCAGTAGCGACGGTTATAAACCGTTGTGAATTTCAGTTTTGAATTTTTTTTTTATCAACTTAAATTCCTAAAAGCGGCATCAATTATATCAAAACATAACCAACCAGATTCACTTAAATTCAACAATTAATTGACATCATTGTTATAATCGTTGTTGCTACTACTGAAAAGTGAATTTGAAGAAGCATTCATGTTTACAACTCATGTTAGAATGCATCGGTTTGTAGGATCAAACAAATCAAACATACTTTCTCAACCTTTAACGTCTCAGCCTTAGCACTCTTGTTACTTAATATATACACTTTTATAATCTTTATATTGGTATAGAAGCAAAATTAATATTTATAAACCAGTCAAGTATATGGATTAATAAATTAAAAACAGTTGGAGAGTAAGTAGGATGCTCTCGAAATAAAAATGAGCTTAGACCCAAATTTAATACTTTGATGATTTAAATAATTTTAATAAAATTTATTTAAGAAAAAAAAATAAAATAAAATTAAAAAAACGTAAAAAAAAATTGATATAAAGATGTAAAAAAAGATAATATAAAAAATAAAAAATAAAAAATATATATAATATAAGAGGTTGTTCTTCTTCTATTAATGGGGATGGTTGTGTTTTGTGCCTTGGTGCTAGCGAATCGATTGATCACCTTTTTTTTGAAATGTATAATATCTAGTTTAATTTGGAGGGAGGTGGCCGAGTGGATTAATTTTGTTGACTTTGAATCGTTTAATGTTAAAGATAGTTTTATGAGATAGAGTCTTTATTGTAAGAGGAAGAGGGTGAGAAGAGGGATGAAATGTTGCATTTGGGTCGCTACCATTTGGAGTATTTGGTTGTTAAGGAACAAAATCATTTTTAGGAATGAATCTTGGAATGTTTTGGACACGGTTTGTGTTGAAACTGAACACTAATATAAAATTTAGAGAGAAATCACTTATTGAATTGAAAACAAACTGTTGACTATATAGCCTTACAAATTGAAAAATTGAAACACAGTACCACGCTTTCGCCTAGAACGTGGAATGAGTCATGAGAGAAAGATTCTAATTCCTATTCAAGTGCGCCACTTCCTAAAGAATAGGACATTACTTAATGATCGTTAAACATAAAACAAATAAATATTAAAGAATAAATATTGTAAATCTAACATTCCCTCCTTAAACTATATGCAACAAGCATTTAGTTTACCGTTGAAGCTTCAACCATTCCCAGCATATTTCGAAGTTTCAGAAATTGTGCTAATTTGAGAGGTTTTGTCATGATATCTGCAACTTGTTCTTGAGATTTACAGTAGCTCAACTCCACAACATTATCCCTTGTCAAATCTCTAAGGAAATGAAACCTTATGTCAATGTGTTTGCTTCTACCATGAAAAACTGGATTCTTTGACAGCTTTATAGTAGAGTTATTGTCACACTGAATTAGAGTACTCTTCTCCTCTTTGTGACCAAGTTTCTCTAACACCCTTCTCATCCAAACACACTGACAAGCACAAGATGCAGCGGCTATGTACTTAGCCTCTGTAGTCGACAGTGTCACAAAAGGCTGTTTTTTAGAAGACCACAAACGCCCCAACCAAGTAAAAAAACAGAGCCCGAAGTACTTCTCCGATCATCTAAATCACCAGCAAAATCACTATCAGCATAAGTCAACAAATTTGTGCAACCTTCCTTCTTGTAGAAAATTCCAAGCTCAGTGGTACCTTTTAAATACCTTAGTATTCTTTTTGCTGCAAGCCAATGAGATTCAGTTGGACAAGACATGAATCTACTAATAAGACTCACCCCATACGTCAAATCAGGTCGTGTAGCAGTCAAGTACATTAGACTTCCAACAACTTGTTTGAACAAAGTTTCATCAAATTTGGTTCCAGCTTCATCTTTTGACAACTTTGTGCCTGGAACTATAGGATTCTTTACTGAATTACTCTCTTCCATTCCAAACCTTGATAAAATTTCACGAGCATACTTTCTTTGACAAATAAAAATTCCATGAGAACTCTACAGCACTTCAATACCAAGAAAGTATCTCATCTTCCCCAAATCCGACATGTCAAATTCCAACATCATCGAATTCTTAAATTCTTCACACATACTTTTATCATTTCCGGTATATATTAAATCATCAACATAAAGGCTTACTATTAAAATTTTACCTCTGTCTTTTGACTTTGTGAACAAAGTGTGTTCACAAAAACACCTTTCAAAGCCTTCTCGAACAAAGAAAGCCTCTATCTTGCTATACCATGCTCTTGGTGCTTGCTTCAAGCCATACAACGCCTTTCTTAACTTGTAGACTTTGCCTTCTTCACCTTTCTTCTCATATCCCAGTGGTTGTTGCACAAACACTTCTTCATTTAGTTCACCGTGAAGGAACGCACTCTTTACGTCAAGCTGAAGAACATTCCAACAATTTTGAGCTGCTAAAGCAAGTATCAACCGAATAGTGTCAAGTCTGGCCACCGGAGCAAAAACTTCAGTATAATCAACTCCGTATTGTTGTGCATATCCCTTTGCCACTAGCCTTGCTTTGTATTTATCTATTTTACCGTTCTCGTTAAGTTTAGTCTTGAAAACCCATTTAACTCCAATGGGATTTACTCCTTGGGGCAGAACTGTTAGTTCCCATGTCTTGTTCTTTTCTATTGACTCAATCTCAGCCGTCATTGCGTCCCTCCACTTCTTGCTCTTGACAGCCTCTTCAAATGAAAGTGGGTCATTTTGAGCATTATCATTGCATTCAAACCATCTTCATCTCGACAAACCCGCACTTCATAATCTTCCATCCAAAACGGTGGCTTTCTTACCCTCCCTTCATTAGTAATTAGTGGTTCCTCCTCATGTGATTCACTAGATGTTGAACTAGATCCACTTGAGTTTCTTGTATTAGTAACAGCGCCACCATCTTCGTCTTCATTGCTCTCTACTCGTTCAATGTCATTCTCAAAATCATCTTTGCACTCTAAGGCATCCAGCTTGCATTCATCTTTGCTTTTGTCCCAATTCCAGATTCATTTCCTCAAAACCACATCCTTGCTAATGATGATCTTCTTTGAAGTGGATCATATAATTTGTAGGCCTTTGATTCATCACTTACTCCCAACAAAACACATTTCTTACTCTTGTCATCTAGTTTACTTTTTTTGGTGGAACGTGCATGAGCTACACACCCAAACACTCAGTAGCCAATTGTTGGCTTCACACCACTCCATGCCTCTTCCGAGTTTTGTTTTGCACTGCCACAGTAGGACATCTATTGAGGATATGCACACTCCATTTTACAGCTTCCGGCCAAAACATTTTAGGAACCTGTTTCTCGGCTAACATAGAGCGCACCATGTTCATGATTGTCCTGTTTTTTCTCTCAGCAACTCCGTTTTGTTGTGGAGTATAGGCTGCTGTCAGTTGTCGGGATATGCCTTGAGCTTTGCAAAATTCTTCAAACTCATTTGAGGTAAATTCACCGCCTCTATCTGTCCTTAGAGAGGTGATATATTCACCGGACTCCTTTTCAACACAAGCTTTAAAATTCCTAAACATAGCAAAAGCCTCAGATTTTTCATGTAAGAAGTAAATCCAAGTTTTACGAGTGAAATCATCTATAAAACTTAGAATGTACCTCTTGTTGCCATTTGAATTTGGTTTAATGGGTCCACATATGTCTGCATGCACGAGTTGCAGCTTGTTTGATGCTCTCCATAAGCTCTTTTTCGGCATAGAGTCTCTATGTTGCTTGCCGGTTAAACACTCGGTGCACAACCTTTTTGGAATCTTGAGTGAAGGAAACCCATTAACCATCTTCTTATAAAAAAGTGTCCTAAGTCCCTTGTAGCTCAAGTGACCATACCGACAATGCCAAAGGTAAGATTCATTCTCTGACTCAGTTTTGAAACACATAGACTCCTTTAGTATCATACCAGCTAGCAAGAAAAACATTCTATTTCCACTCATATTTGTCTGCATAATTAACCCTGTTGTAGGATGATATACCCTACACTTCCCATTTTGAATCAGAATAGCTAAGCCTTTTTCTTGAAGCTGCCCTATGCTCAATAAGTTATTTTTCAACTCAGGAATATAGTAAACATCAGAAATTACCTAAGTAACTCCATTAACTTGCATGTGAACACTTCCTTTTCCCATAACCGCCATTCTAGTGTCATTGCCGAGTCTTACAGATTGTCTGAAGCTTTCATCCAAGTTTGTGAACCACTCCTTGATTCCACTCATATGATTGCTACATCCGGAGTCGAGAAACCACACCTCTTCCTTTTTGGTATGTTTGAGTTCAACATAGGACATTAATAAAAGCTCCTCTTCTTCTTCCCCTTCCAATTCAGCATAGTTGGCCCTTCTCTCCCGCTGGACACTCATATTGATAGTGTCTAACTCGTGACATCTAAAACACTCGATGACAGCTTTGTTGATGGGTTGTCTTCCCCTTCCTCTACCTCGACCACCTCTAAATACACCTATACCTCCTCCTCTTCTTGCTCTATCTTCATGTGATATTTTTAGAACTTGCTCTTCTTCTCCATGGCTTCTCATCCTTTGCTCGTGAACGAGAAGACTGCTCTGCAACTCGTCAATTGCCATCGTGTCTAAGTTGTTGGATTCTTCAATTGAGCATACCACATAATCAAATTTTGAGGTCATTGATCTCAAAATTTTCCCAGTAATGATTGTTTCAGTCATACTTTCACCAAGAGCTTTCATTTTGTTAGCAATGGTTAGAGTACGAGAGAAATAAGCATTCACTGTTTCCCCTTCTTTCATGTGAAGAATCTCAAAATCCCTTCGTAAAGCTTGTAATTGGGCCCTTTTAACCCGAGTTGAGCCCTGGAATTTTTGCTTCATTGAATCCCATATACCCTTAGACGTGTCTTTGTTAAGGATTGTTTCAAGCACATCACGGGATTGCTTGAAAGAGGTAATTTTGCCTTCAAGTCCTTCGCCGCTCTTCAATCAATTTACGTTGTGTCTCGGTCGGTTGTACTCCACCTGCCACGGCCAATATTCCATTCTCTATGGTACCCCAATATTCTTTAGATCGGAGAAAATTTTCCATCAACATTGCCCAATGATCATAGTGACCATCAAACTTGGGAATCGCATGAAGCTCGCTACCATTTTCGTCATTCTTCTACTTGAAAGAAAATGGAGCTTCTCACACTCACTGTAGCTTCTCTTCTCACACTCACCGTGTTTCTCTCACACTCACCGTGTTTCTCTCACTCACACACTAAGGATCGGGCCCCAATAATGGAGCTCTGATACCAATTGTTGAAACTGAACACTAATATAAAATTTAGAGAGAAATCACTTATTGAATTGAAAACAAACTGTTGACTATATAGCCTTACAAATTGAAAAATTGAAACACAGTTGCAACAGTCCACGTTTTACTGCCTAGAACGTGGAATGAGTCAGAGAAAGATTCTAATTCCTATTCAAGTCCTG
This sequence comes from Vicia sativa, assembly GCA_021764765.1. NCBI lineage: Eukaryota > Viridiplantae > Streptophyta > Magnoliopsida > Fabales > Fabaceae > Vicia > Vicia sativa. The sequence goes on along the minus strand of CM038795.1, from coordinate 37,382,330 downwards.
CCACTTCCTAAAGAATAGGACATTACTTAACAGACTGTCAAACATAAAACAAATAAATATTAAAGAATAAATATTGTAAATCTAACAGTTTGGAATATCAAGGCGTTGATGTGGAGATGGTCTTTCATCGGAAATATTACTCGATCCAATTGTAACTTTTACGAATTTAGCAAATTTCTTTTGTATTATTTATCGTAAAGGCTAATTGGTTTGTAATTTTCCTTTGTCGCGCCATATCATGCTTTTTTCGTAAGTGTTTCTGAGAGCTCATAGTTCTTTTTTTAATGCATCTTACTTACGAAAAAAATATATGTAATATAAATTTTTTAAAAAAATTACACGTAAGAAGATTATGTTAGAATAGCAATCTAGGTTCTATAGTGAGGGAGTCTTCTTTCAAGGGGGGTCACACAAAAAAATCTTAAAGGAGGAAAAACTCAGAACTCGTTAATTTGACATGAAGATATGATATATTTAACCCTAAAAACAATAATATTTTAATATGTTTTTTTTATTATTTAAAACTAAAAAAAATGTTATGAAAAATATATGTGTATGTTTTATTATTTTAGATTGAAAACAATATTATTTAGAAAAAATAAGTTAAAAACAGTTTTTAATATATATAAAAAGTTTAAAAATAGTTCTATATAAATATTTTTTTTAATAAGGTAAATAGTATATAAATGTTTTTATTAAGTTAAAAACATCATTTTTTTAAAAAAATAAAGAGAATTTTTTTTTGATTTAGTTAAAACAGTTTTATAAATAGCTTTTATTAAGTTAAAACAATTATGTATATTGTGATCTGTACTAAATCATCTGTCATTAATAGAAAAAAGAAATTATTAATTAAATTTTAAAAACATATTTTAATTTAAATTATTAAATATAAATCCAACTGTAGTTATTACATTTTCACGTTCTCATATAATTTAATCATTCTCATATGATATGTATATATTGAAATTTTTTTTAATATATAAATGTATATACAAATAATATTTAAAATTATATTTGAAAATATATATTAATTTTAAAAATACATTTTTTTATTAAAATAAATATTTAAAAGTGTCTATATATTTAGAATAAGTGAATAATATATTATCATATTTATATTTATATTAATGCCAAATTATTAAAAATATATTATTATATTTATAATAATATAATTATAATATTTTATAGCATATTGTGAATAATAGTTAGAGATAATCTATCAAAAGAAAAAAATCTTACAATTTACAAGGGGCTAAATTCCAAGTTAAATAAAAACGCACTTGTAATTTGTCAAGGGTTAAACTCCAAGCTAATTTCTATAACAATATTGTGTCACACTGCACCACTACTTTTTGCGCTTAAATCAGGAGAAAAATTAAAGGCTGCATTTTGTGAGGGGGATAGCCCAAGTAAATTAGTGATGTGATAGGCCCCTATCGCAAATAGTTTGCGACGATCTGTTTAGCTAGAGGATTTGTCTCCTCTCAAATTTTTGTTTTACGAGGGATTTAAACCTTGGCTAAATAAGCTTAAAAACACTCGCTTACCAACAAAATCTCACTCCAAAAATCCGAAAAACTCTTCCGATATGATATGCTCAACCCTTTCTTTATACATCTCAGTGACAATCCTAGCCTTGCACTCGTCACTCATCTTCTGTCCAATACTAATTATCATTCTTGGTCACGCTCCTTCAAAATGGCTCTCTTGTCCAAGAATAAGTTAGGGTTTGTTGATGGAACCCTAACTCGTCTAATTACCTTTGATGATAATCAAATTGCTTGAGACCGGTGCAATACCATGGTTATGTCATGGGTGACTAACTCCATCTAACGTGAAATCACTAAAAGTGTTCTCTGGATGAATACACCATTGGAAATCTGGGAAGAAGTTCGTGAGCGGTGCCACTAAGGATATGTTTTTCGCATATCATATCTTTAGGAATAAATTACTCTCTCAAACAAGGTGATTCCACAATTACTCAATACTTTACCATTCTGAAGAAATTATGCAAGAATATACAAATTTTCGTCCTCTTCCATAATGCACCTATTATACCTCTTGCACATGTCAGCGCATTCCCACAATCAAAGAATACAAAGAGGGAGACTATATCATATGTTTTATCAAAGGATTAGATGATTCCTATTCTGCGGTCATATCTCAAATTATGCTGATTCAACCTTTACCCTCCATCAATAAAGTCTTTTTGTTACTCATCCAATAAGAATAACAACAACTCAACAATGATGGCACCAAGCTTATCTCCAACTTCAACAAACAATATTATCATGGCAAGCCTTCGGATCAAAATCCCAAGTCTAGCTCCACGGGTCATTATAGAGGTTACAAAGTATGCTTCTATTGCAACAAAATAGGCCATACTATTGAGTGTGCTTCAAGAAACACGATCTACCTGAAGAAATCAACTATTGACTAAGTATCTGGTACTGATGATGAGCAAGCTGATATGCATCAACCTAACATTGAAGACAACTCTTCACCACCTGGTAGTATTAGCTTCACATCAGATCAACATAAGGCTCTACTGGAACTGCTACAACAAACACAACAAGCTTCAACATCTAACATTCATCATCTTCACTCTGCCCATGAAAACTCACCAGGTAACCCTATTTTTATCAATTCATTACATACACCCCATCCCAATACTTGGATATTAAATATCGAGGCCACTGACTATATGTGTTGTAACGCCCGAAATATTTAGTTAGAATTATTTAATTAAATATTTTAAATAATTATTTTTGAATAATTATGTTGGTTGCGTCGGGGAATAATACTGATAATCATATTATTATTATTAAGTCAGTGAAGTGGGCCTGAAGGGTGGCGTTGGTGATAATGATGTTGGGGTGTAGAATTAAGCCCAATTAGTAATTATTATTATTTAAATTAATAATAATAAGAATTGGGACTTTCGTTGTCAGTGGAAGCAAACGTGAAATTGGGAACGAAAGAACAGAGCGAAGCATAGAACTGAGAAAAGTTGGAACGATCAAGAATCCTTAGAGCAACCTTCAATCCCAGGTAAGGGTGGGGTTCTTGCTCTATAATTGAGGATATGATGGGAAATTGGTAGTTAGGGATGTATGATTCTCTAGGTTGTGTCGTATCTATGTGATTAACCGTAGAAAATCCCAAATTGGAATATATGATATTGTATTATGTGTATCTTGTTGCTGTTGATTGTGCAATTCTGTGGTATGTTTTGTGTTGTTGTTGTTGAATGAAAAGAATACATGATTCTGGTGTTAGAGGATAGGTTGTTGTTTCTAATTGGAAATAAATCCCAATTGAATCGTGTAAATTGGAAAGAAAACTGGTTTTTGGGTAAATTTCGCAGCATGAGTCGATCCACAGAGTTATGTATCGATACAAGCTGTTATGATTTTAAAAACCAGAAGCATGAAAACAGCTTGCATCGATACAAAAGGGCTTGTATCGGCTCATGGGGCTTTTTTGGAAGACTTGTATCGACTTATACGAGGTATGTATCGATACAAGTCAGTTTTGTATCGATACAAAGCATGTATGCATCGACTCATACTAAAGGAAAGTGGAAAAATAGAATTTTGAAAAGCTATGAGATGACTCATACAATGGGTTTTGTATTGATGCATGGAGTTTTGTATTGGCTCATACTGAACAGAAACAGAACAATAAATTCTGGAAAATTGTTTTGGCCGTATCTTCGCGACCGTAACTCTGATTTTGATGTCGTTTGGACTGTTGGAAAGCTAAGAATATGAGTTAACCTATAGTAATACTTTTAAATACATTAGGTGATAATTTGGATGAATTTAAAGTAGTTCCGTTGTGAGTCTGTTGTTGTGTATGTTGTTGTTGTTGAGGCTTGATAGCCAATGTTGACGGTTATGTTGTGGATTACGTTGTGGTTGTTGTTGTATGATGTTTAAATTCATTGCATACATACGTTGCATATTGTGTTGGTCTATGTGGACATAATACGTTGAGTCGATGGGGGCAATGTTGTTTACGTTGAAGGCTTACGCCTTGATGCCTCGAAATTACTGGCAATGGAACCATTCATTTTAGTGTTGATTTTTACCTTCATAATGTGTTATATATACTTACTTTTTCCACGCACTTAATCTTCATCCATAAACTTACTACCAACACCGAATGCACTATAATTTTTACTTCCTCTGGTTGTCTTATACAAGGAACCAATACCCATATGATGATTGGTGCAGCTAAGTTGTCCAAAGGCCTTTATTTTCTCACTTTCCCAAATGTTATAGTGCCCAATTCACATGCTTATAACACTCTTGATTGTAAACGGATAGCTAACATTTATAATAGGTGCAAACGGAAATAAAAAATTTAACCCCTCGATTTTACTATAAAACACCAAGATTTAATATTGTGTGCGCTCTCCGGTTTTGAAAATAATAAAAATGCTGATGCTAGGGACCAAACCCACGTGCAGATAACTAACGCATAGGCTTTTAAACAGCCGAGGTGATAAGGGGTAGATTTTCATGATGTCATTCATTACATTGCTTCTATAGTCGAGGTCAAACGCATTTTGCGTCTGAGGTAAGAATCGTTATTTGTTGTAGTGCTCATTCAAGATTAATTGACTTTTAGAGAAGTATGTTGACTGCTTACCTCTTCGGGATCAAGGGGAGGGGTCATGTGTCTATGGTTTCACTAGTGACTTTGCGACTTCATGATCTCTTTTAAGTGTCTTGTTACTCTGACATGCACCAGTTCAAGGATGGTAGTTTGGTTTCTTCGAGAGGTCCCCTCTTGCACTGTATTATTCTTCAAATTGACGTTTTTGCTGACTCTCTTCTATTCTAAATAACCTTTATGTCAGGGCTTATGAATTATATTGATGCACCATGCCATAAACTATGTTCAACATATCATTTCCCCTTTGTACTCTAAGGTTAGTTTGTAGTAGTTAAAAGTTAGGGAGCATTACTTCCCAAGTATCACATGTAATGTTAGAGGTTGGTGAGAAGGTTCACTATGGTGAAAGTTCCATGAGTATTTGAAGAATAGAAGAGTATAGAATACTCCTTAACCGACTTTCGGGAGGGCCAACTCTTGCGGTGAAGGATTGGACAGAGATCTGCCAAAAATGGATTATCTTCAATTTGAGGGAAAGGAGGTGGATCTTTGGCAGCTTTGACAGTGACTTTCCGTTGAGTGGAGGACCAGGTGGATTTAGTGCCACCTGTGTTGATGAATTTGAAGATGATCTATTGTAATAAAGGTTGAAATTCTAAGAGGAAGATCAAGAAACAGAGATATAAAATTTGGAGGAAAGAGATATAGACTTTTTGGATGAAGGAGATATGATCAAGGAGATTGAGAAATAGATATCTAAATCTTTGAGAGAGGAGATATGGATTTCTAGTTTGAAAGAGGCCTGATCGAGAAACATAGACTTGAACATGAACATTAAGAGGAATCATATTTCGATTCCAATAGAAGGTGCCACTGTTCTGTTAGTGGAACGGGAATTGATTGATTAAAGAAGAAGTGAAGCTTGTTGCAGTATACCTAAGCTTCTGGTGCAGTGGGGAGGTAGGTGACCTGCAAGGTTAGAACTCCAAAATTAAAATCAATAAGGGTGTGAAAAGTCATGTGAGAATGATAATGAATTTGAATTCTTAAAAAATGACACGTCTTTTTTTCTTAAATAGGAGAAATAGTCAAAAATAGAAGCATAAAATGACATAGATCATCGTCATCGATCAGATTGATCTATATCATAAAAGCTCTAGTAGGCAGAATTATCGACTTCCAAGAAAGAAATAGTATATTTGTTCAACACAATTTCCTACACTCGTTATCATTTGGCCTTTTGATGTGAATTTCTTAACCCACCCCATAAGGGTGGGGCGCACCCCCATGAAACCCCAAAAATGCCCTTCTCAAAACTGGAAGTTTATTTCCGGTTCGCACCCTATTTTGTTCAAACCAGTCAAAATATGGTGTAACCCCTAGAATTGTAAAAAACTGTACTGGAGATTAACTTCCGGTATAGAACCGGAAGTATAACTCTGACCATAAAAGCAGGAACATTGAATTGTATGCCACCTGGATATTTTGTATGAAACCGGAGGTTTATTTCTAGTTTTGTCACGAAGCTGATTGTTATATGCAGCAACCATGATGATCACCACCATAACACACTTTCTCCTTCAAACCTCATCAAAACCCTCTCCATTGCCAATCCATTATCCACTCCAATTCCATATTTTTTGGTTCATCATATCAGAAAAAGCTCAACAAAGAAGAATTTCAGGTAAACATCATCCCTTTTATTCCTCATTCACTACATTAATCTGTAACTTTTTTCTGAAATAAGGTTACGTACAAACTGGAATTTTATTTCCGGTTTCTAGTTGAACTCAACCGGAGGTTTATTTATGGTTTTGTCTTTGTTTTGAAATTATGCAACATATTTAATTGTGATATGTGTATTTATGATTTTTGTTATATTACATAGGTATGGTGCACCCCGTTAATATTCCTAAGCCCGGTGTCACCGAAGTTGTATCGCCGGTCGTAGTTCCGCCTCGCATAATTAAGGCGGTCGATGTTTGTGAACATTTTGAAAATGTTCAAGAATTTGAATTTCGGGGCGATATGTTGCAGTGGATTCGTTTAGAGGCAACGAGGTTAGGATTTGCTACTGTGATAGCAAGGTCCGATAACGACACTGATAGAAGAAATTCCTTTGTTATTTTTACTTGCGAAAGGAGAGGAAAATATGTGGCTCGCATTCAAAAATTGAATCGCGAGGAAACTGGCACAAGAAAATGTGAGTGTTCGTTTCGGTTGCATGGTTATCTCATGGCCAACAATAAGTAGAAGTTGAATGTGATTATCGGAGAACACAATCATGATTTAACTCTAAAGTTGGCCGATCATCCAATAGCATGTCGGCTACTTTCGGATGAGAAAATTTGTGTTTCCGACATGACTTTGAATTTGGTACCTCCCAAAAACATTCTTGCAACTTTGAAGCGACCGGAGAGCACCTATAATATCAAACAAGTGTACAATAAGCGCTATCAAACAAAGTTAGCCATTCAGGAGGATCTAACCAAAATGCAACACCTTTTAAAAGTTCTTGATGAGAACAATTATGTTTGTAGGTACCGACGGGGAGATGATGGAGTAACTGTTAGAGACATTTATTGGACTCATCCTGATTCTATTACATTGTTTAACACGTTTTCTATTGTGCTCGTAATGGATTCGACGTACAAAACCAACAAGTACAGGCTATCATTGTTGGAAATTGTTGGTGTTACATCGACTGAGAAGACGTACTCAGTTGGTTTTACATTTCTCGAGTGTGAAAAAGAAGACAACTTTCAATGGGCTTTAAAGGTGTGTAGGTCAATGTTGAAGGACCAAGAGGATATGCCAAAATTTATTGCTACCGACCGTGATACGACATTAATGAATGACTGATCGCGACTTTATCGTCTATTAATCAGCAGACTGCAAGTGCACAGTCCTATCGCGTAGTTTTAAAAGATATCGAACCCACAGAGACTATAAATCGATCTATTGTTATCCTAAGTTACGGTATACAGCTAAGGCGAATAATGTTTTAAGATTTTTGGTTAAGGAAAATATAATAAATAAATAGATATTAGTATGTAATTCGTCTAACCTAAGGGGATCTGAATTTCCACTGACGTGTTACTCAAGTTGAATAAAAATCCTATTTCAAAGAACAATATTCATCTAAAGATCCTATCTCAAATCGCTCTCCTTGAATCGGATCATGCAATTAAATCCTAACGTATGCTCGCTATCCACGAATTTAAAAACACTTTTGAAAATAAATAAAGTTTAATCTCTTTTAAAACGTCATAGCCTTTAAAATTAATACCTAGTATCCACTATCCGGTTCTAAACCTCAAACTGCCGCTCTGTTGGTTTCTAACCTTAGCCAGTTTATTAACCTCAAACTTTCGCCTGTTGGTTTCTAAACCTTTAATAAATTAAATTAGATATCTAAGTCGAAAGAATATTTTTAACAACGTAACATTATGCCGCTTTATTTTGGATTCCTTGGATCGATTAATTTACATACCAATATCAAAACAATTTAGCTGATATATTAATTAATTCGACATGCATAAATAATATGGTTTAATATACTTAAACATTTCCACAATTAAATAAATAATATCGTGCAACAAAATAAAATAAAATAAAATAAAATAAATAAATAAAACCGGAAATAAGAATACCGGAAATAATCTTGTTCTTGACTTTGAATTGAAAGGAAAATAAAATACGACAAGGAATAAAAGATCGGATCTAACGTAAGGTTAGATCGGAAAACCAAATAAAATAAATTCAAAGTACAAAATTGGAATAAAATTGAAATAAGAAATAGCGGTTGTTCTAAAAATGCCGACCACGATTCAAACCGAACTCCTATTTATAGATCCATGAAGTAACTTCCCATTCTTTCCACTTCGACGCCACCCCGGAACGTGGAGAGAATATTGCCTTAAAAGTGGAGGAGGCGGTTGCCTCAAGAATGGGTCACAATGGGGACGGCGCCTCAAACGTGGGAAGAAGTGGTGGACCCCACTTTGGGAGGCGGGCGCCTTGCTATATGGGAGGAGTGAGACGACCGCCTCACTCGTGACGTGCGCGTCGGGCTTCCATGCTTTGGGCTGCTTGCTTGGGCCTAGTCTTGGACCTTTGCTATAATTGTTTTCTTCTTCTTAACACCTCCCTTTTACTATATCACACCTTTTGCTTCATTTCTTTGCTTTTTAATCCGATTTTTCCTCGATTTTACTTCTTTGCTCGATTTATCTTTATTTAATACAAATACCTGAAACATAGAAAATACCAACGTAATATAGAAATAAAGTGAAATAATTAAATAAAAACATTAACATTATTTATGAAAAATACATCAAATATGTTATATAAAATCGTGTTATCAAACTCCCCTATACTTAAACCTTTGCTTGTCCTCAAGCAAAAATTAAAAATGAAAAATCACTTGAGCATATGTTAAACGCAGATATATAACACAATTCAATTCGTACTAGGTTGCAATTTACTTCTTTGTTGGATAACTCAAGTTTAGACTTTGACACCAAAATTACCGTAATAACACTAGACAACCCCATTTATGCAGATCAATTTAAGTCATGAATTATAGCTCGACCTAATACTTTCGTTTTGTTTCACCCGTTTTCATTCTTGCGCAATCACATTAAGCCTTTTACCTTACGCGCACATAGTGGAGTAACCGGTTAGTGACTTTGATATTTTATAATGCAGCTAGGAGTCCTGGTAATTATATTTGGTACTCCTTTATCCAATTACAAATTGCGGGGGATCGGATCGTCATCCGCCCTACCAAGTTCAGCACCAGGGACCACTAAACCAATTCATAATGGATGTTTGCATTAATATTTTATAGTTTCATGATCGTTGAATTAAATGATCCGTAAGGACCATCTAACTTAATAAGTGCATCTTCTAATAAAAATTTTCTTTAAAAATCTTGATCAATCACTTATATTCATCGATTCTCCACGTAGTTTGTCGCTTAAGTGCCGATCGCTTAATAAACTACTGGGATTACTTTAAAACTAAGTCTTAAGGTGTTGGTATAATAAGTACTTAAATCAATCTAACACATTGGGGGTTTTAAAGTGTTAGGACGATCACAATTTTGCTAAGTCGCGCTCGAATTCTTAATTAAAAATAAGCAACCTTAGTATTATTTGAGTGTGTTAATATATGCGTTTTAATTTTTTGTTAAAATTTGTCGTTATGGCTCAAGAAAAAGGAGAAATTCGAATAAGCACGAAATTTAAACATAAAAGACTAAAATTGCATAAACATGTATTTTATTGAATGGAAAGTTTGCAATACATAGAAAAAGGGAAAAACTAAATAGAGCAAAGAAAATAATAACGAACAAAGAAATGTTCTGACTCCCCCAAACTTAAAATAAGCATTGTCCTCAATGCGATAAAACCAGGAGAAATCAGAAAGGAGTAGGGTGATCGTCTTGGGCAGCGAGAGATGCATGTGTTTCTAGTAATTACAAAAGTGATATGATACCAGCACAGGGTAGACTTAAGCTTTTTTCAATTCCACATGCATACATACTACATACTATATATATATATATATATATATATATATATATATATATATATATATATATATATATAGATGATTTAGAAATTTTTTAATTAATAGGATATATATATATATATAATACTAGTATATAATATTTTATAATTAATATAATAAATATTGGGAAGTATTAATTCTGTATATTAATAGGAGAATACGATAATTAGAATATTCAATTATTATATAAATATTAATGCAGATTATTTAATTGAATATAATTATCGGTATTTCGGGGAAGTAGTTCAAACGCATCAGATGGAAGGGTGCAACCGATAACCGGATAAAATTAAAAATTTAACCTAAAATAGAAAAAATTGAAAATACGGAAAAGAAAATTTAAAATTAGAAATTAGAATGACTAATCGTTAATTTTCCATGGCCACTTATCAAGCCATCTCACATATCCCTCACCTTTTCTTTTCTTACGTTTTAGGGGTTTATTCTTTCAAATTTAGGTGGCGGTCCTGGATTTATCCTAAGTATAGGTTTTTCAATTTTTGGCTTAGTGATTTCGTCCATCGCCTCATAAGTTAACCTTACCCTCTTAACAGTAATTATATCCCTAATTTTATGGTCCTCTAATTTTCGCTTTTTAGGTAAGACTTCAAATGGTGAATTAGTATGAATATTTTTCAATACCGCAACGTACGTTTTAGATTGGGAGTCTACCGGAGTTTCCATAAAAATTTTCGGGAAGGGAATCAGTGGGATGTAGTGATTTGGGATTACAATAGATGCTTCCTTCTCTACCTCTTTTAGAACCTCCTCTTTGAACAGTGTTGATGGATTTTCATCAACCTCCCCTATTTTCTCGTCAGAACTTTCCTCGGCCACAATATCATTCTCCTCAAACTCATCATCGCTTTCTAGATTTCCAAGTAGTATTTCCATAATAGTTGTTTCAACATCCACATCTTTCTCGGGTAAAGGTCCTAGAAAGTTTTGTTCGAGTTGGGAGATTTGAGTCTCTAACGCCATACTGTGAGACGCGAGGGATTCAACCATATTAGTTAGTTGGCTAAGGGTTTCATTATTTTGAAGATTTTGGATAGTTTGTGTCTCTATAAAGTGCTCAATCATAGACTCTAACCTGGAGTTAGTTATCATCTCATCTGAATCCTTCATTGATGTTTCGAAATTAAAATCTTGCGATTCTTCAGAGTCTTGAAAGTAGGTTAAAGTCTCTTTTTGGGTTTCCCTATCATGTTCTATCATCCTACATGATTCGTTAAAATCTTCCATTAATATTTCGAGATCAGATTTATATGGTTTTGGTGATTCTTCAAAATATTGGGCGTGATAATTGTAGGAAGAGTTTGGTTGAGGAAAGGTTTGGTTGAAATTATAAAGTTCTTGTGGTTCTTCAAAATATGGGGATTGGTAGTTTTGAGGGTAGTTGGGGTAAGAGTAGGTTTGTGAAGCATTAAAGTTTTCCATCGGTATTTCAAGGTCGGATCTTTGGGATTTGGGGTTCCTCATAATATCGATAATGGGCATAGGAAAAATTTGGGTCATACATGGTAAATAAAATAAAAGTGCCTTAGTCTATACGGTAACACCGAGTTACAATATCGACTTAAATAGTCCCGAACGCGCCAAAAACTTGATCGCGACTTTATCGTCTATTAATCCAGACGCAAGTGCACCCTATCGCGTAGTTTTAAAAGATATCGAACCCACGAGACTATAAATCGATCTATTGTTATCCTAAGTTACGTATATCTAAGGCGAATAATGTTTTAAGATTTTTGGTTAAGGAAAATATAATAAATAAATAGATATTAGTATGTAATTGCCTAACCTAAGGATCCAATTTCCACCGACGTGTTACTCAAGTTGAATAAAAATCCTATTTCAAACAATATTCATCTAAAGATCCTATCTCAAACCGCTCGTTGAATCGGATCATGCAATTAAATCCTAACGTATGCTCTCGCTATCCCCGAATTTAAAAACACTTTTTGAAAATAAATAAAGTTTAATCTCTTTTAAAATCTTTTAAAATTAATACCTAGTATCCACTATCCGGTTCTAAACCTCAAACTGTCCTCTGTTGGTTTCTAACCTTAGCCATTTATTAACCTCAAACTTTCGCTCGTTGGTTTATAAACCTTTTAATAAATTAAATTAGATATCTAAGTCGAAAGAATATTTTAACAACGTAACATTATGCCGTTTATTTTGGATTCCTTTGGATCGATTAATTTACATACCAATATCAAAACAATTTAGCTGATATATTAATTAATTCGATATGCATAAATAATATGGTTTAATATACTTAAACATTTCCACAATTAAATAAATAATATCAGGCAACAGTAAATAAAATAAAATAAAATAAAATAAATAAATAAAACCTGGAAATAAGAATACTGGAAATAATCTTGTTCTTGACTTCTTGAATTGAAAGGGAAAATAAAATACGACAAGGAATAAAAAGCAATCGATCTAACGAAGGTTAGATCGGTGAAAACTGAAATAAAATAAATTCAAAGTACAAAACTGGAATAAAATTGCGAAATAAGAAATAGCGGTTGTTCGGTAAAAATGCCGACCACGATTCTGAAACTGGAACTCCTATTTATAGATCCATGAAGTAACTTCCCATTCTTTCCACTTCGTACGCCAGTCCTGGGAACGTGGAGAGAATATTGCCTTAAAAAGTGGAGGAGGCGGTTGCCTCAAGAATGGGTCACAATTGGGGACGTGCGCCTCAAAACGTGGGAAGAAGTGGTGGACCCCACTTGCGTGGGAGGCGGGCACCTTGCTATGCGGGAGGAGTGAGACGACCGCTCACTCGTGACGTGGCGTCGGGCTTCCATGCTTTGGGTTGCTTGCTTGTGGGCCTAGTCTTGGACCTTTGCTATAATTGCTTTTTCACCTCGACTTTGCTCTTATCTTTATTTAATACAAATATCTGAAACATAGAAAATACCAACGTAATATAGAAATAAAGTGAAATAATTAAATAAAAACATTAACATTATTTATGAAAAATACATCAAATATGTTATATAAAATCGTGTTATCAATGACGTTGCAACCGTATATCCGACTTCTTCCGCATTACTTTGTAGATACCATATTACAAAAAATGTGAGAAGTCAGGTTAAACCTGTTGTGGGGTCGAAACAAGTAGCTGGTGAAGATGGAAAATTGGTAAAGTCCGGTGTTATTGTAGATAAAATAATGGTTGAGTGGAATGTTATTGTTAATGCATCTACAAAAGAGATGTATATTGATGTTGTTTTACAATTCCGATTTGTTTGTGAGAAATATCTGAATCTGTTGAAATATGTGGAGAGCATAATACTTGATCAGGTGAAGGAGAAATTTGTTTGTGCATGGACTGATCAGGTTATGCACCTCATACATACAACATCAAACCGAGATGAATCTGCGCATGCTTGTCTCAAGAATTGGTTGGCAAATATCAAGGGCGATTTGATTACGGGTTGGGAAGTTATGAACCATGTGATCATGAACCATCATAATGAGATACAAACGACATTTGGTCGCAGTATCACGGTGTTGGAACGTAGGTTCAAGGAGAATATGCTATATTCTCAATTGGTCGGTAACATCTCTCGGGCGACGCTTAATTATATTTTCCATGAGGACAAAAGAGCTTCAATTGTGGGTGATCACACCTCAAAGTGTGGGTGATCACACCTCAAAGTGTGGGTGCACTATTGTGAAAACATATGGTCTCCCTTGTGCTTGTGTCATAGCCAAGAAGATTAGTGGTAATGTCCCGATACGTATGGACGAGGTCTCTAGTCATTGGAAGAGACTTAGTTTTGAGGATGACGGGAAAATGAAAAGTGATAAATACAATATCTCCATCCTTACCGAATGGGAAGCAATACAAGCGATATTTTGAGAGCCGATGACGCCACCAAACTCCACATCAAATAAGAGTTGAGAAAAATTGCGTTTTTGGAGACCACAAATTTGAAACCACCCTCCCAACCGGTAAAAACAAAAGGTGCAATGAAGAAGTTGAATCCTACACCGGACGACAATTCTACTACGAGGAATCCTTCGTATTATGAACATGTTGACAAGGTATTTCCCGACTCACCTACACCAAAATCTCAAAAATATGCTTCCAAAGGTGCCCGTATTAGCAAACCACCGCCTCCATCAAAAATACCGTTCATCGGTCACATATCGGTTTTCATGCACAAATACGTTGAAAGGATCGCCAATGTGGGTGGTGACGGTAATTGTGGCGTTCGAGCTATTTCTTGTTTGCTAGGTAGCTGTGAAGATTATTACAATATTATGCGAGATACTCTGATCACAGAGTTGGCGGAACACAAAGAGTTATACACATGTGTGTTCGGGAGTAAAGAGAAGGTTGATGAAGTATATCATGCACTAGTACCTATTAAGGTTGGATGTGCACCGGAGGACAAATGGATGTGATTCCTTGAAATTGGTCATCTCATAGCAAGTGTGTATGACAGGGTGTGTATTAATCTGACAAGATACGGTTTTTTAGAGACTTATTTTCCTCTGCACATGGCTCATACACCAAATCCCAGTGATCGTATCATTTGTGTTGGGTGGATTTCAAATCCACAGCATTTTGTTCAAGTCTACTTGAAACCGGGATGCCATATACCACCGACATCACCAAAGTAAGCGCTTCATTTCACAGAACCATCAGAGACATGGTCAGACGAATTCATGGAAAGGATGCAAGAATACAACAAGTTAAGGAAAATAGATATAGAAATAAATAGGGAAAAGTCGAAAGGGGTGTCACCGGTGGATTTATCCGGCGACACTTTTTTCGGCTCTTTCAAGTAGTATAGGTAGCATTGTAATGTTAACTTCATTTTGATAATGTATAAAGATGTGGAAATATACTCATTTTTGTAATTTGACCACTTGCAAAAAATTTGAATATATGAGATTTTGTGTTATAATTGTTGTTTTCTGTTCTGTTTATGGCTTTTCAAACCCAAGGCATTTACCAAAATTTAACTTCCGGTTTTGGTATTAAGTAGTAAACCAGAATTTAACTTTCGGTTTTATCACTGACAGTAAGATAAAATTTCTATGGTCCTTGTTTACATCCTTCTACTATAAAATACCTCTCCTCTTATAATTCTTCCTATCACAACACATAAAATCAGATATGGACATGAAGTTAGACATCACATGGGTTGCTGGAGTTGTTCATTTTCCCGGCGACGTACTGTCTCGCGAATTCAAGATCACGGTGTACACCCCAATTGAAGAGGTACGCAAAACTTTGCAGGAACTTGTTCCTTACGGCGACGGTCAGATGGTAGAGAAGATCGAGTACCGCTCGCCATCAATCGACAATGAAGGGAATTTGCAGTTCATGAGCCGTGAACTGAAGAACGACGACGACGATTTAAGGGCTATGTGGTCGGTTTATCGAAGTTTTCAGGTGAAAGTTTCAATCGAGCTAGATGCGACTTTATCAAGAATCGTCGATGACATTATATGCTGCAACGTCCACCAGGATATTGATTTGTAATGTTCGATTTATGTTTAACTTTCAGTTTGTATTTGCTAAATTTATGCATCTCTATGTTAGACAATAAAATGAGTTTTTCTAAATTTCTATTATGAATAAAACCAAAAATATAGTTACGGTACAAAACCAGAATTTAATTTCTGATTTAATATAAACTTTATCAGATAGTAATGCATATCAAAAATATATTTTTAATTTTCAATGATAATTTAAAAATTTGACATAGATGAGTAAGAAAATAATATGGTAGGTTAAGCCTTTCCTAACAAATATCAACCACTTGAATATATATCACCGAATATTAAAATTTTGTGATAATAAATTTCACAATTCAACCCGATCAAAACTGAGGCCGATTCACGTGGATCATATGGATGTTGGTTATGTAACCAAGATCTCCATTATTTTAGTCTTAATTTATCAAATCGCAATTTACCAAATCGCAATGTTGATTAGGTTGATGCATGTCACAAGACGTTATCACCCACATTTTTGGCCCACCAAACACACGTGTTGCAAAAGCCTAGAGCATTTGGAATTTTCAAATAAATGCATTGCGGTAGGGCATATTGACAATGACCATACTTTTTGTTGAAAACTCCAAATCTCATCCCACCCACTCCATTTCATGCCTGGTTGTCACTCCTTTGAAATTGTGTGGGCTATAAATATAGGAGACAATGGAATGGAGGTGATGTGTACATTTTGTCCATAAGTCGAAGCTGGAAACGACAGCATTGATCTACGACTTCATAGATCATATATATTCCACATGTTTAGGGAAAGTGGGTGCGAGTCTCATGCAATTGGGACGATTTGCCGATGCAATTTATCCCATGTTCAATGTGTCTATAGATGCTTCAACTTGTTGTCCAGTGACAATATATTATAAATTTATTATTGTTTTATATATACTTTAAAATGTTTAATTTTTAGTCAAGAAAGATAAGGAGCATGATTTGAGATTGTGTGATTATTAAAGAAGATAGCCATAAAACAATTTTCAGATATATTGATACATATGAATGGATTGCCAATGTTGTTGGATTTTAAAAATGGTAAAACTACTTATAGTGATGATGTGGTAGAATACAATAACTTCCACCATCACTAACACAAATTATAGTAATTGTTAAAAAGAACGAGGTAGCATGATTTAAAGAAGAATAGGGCCAAATGTGTATTTAGAGAGAGTTAGCTAATTTTTTTCCATGTTTCTTAGATAATAACAAGGGAATTGGGGTGGGCAATAGCAAGACTAAAGTTTTATTAGAGAGTTTTGAGGAAAGGTGAAGAGAAGAGTTTGAAAAATAATCTTTTTAATAAAATATTTAAAATATGTAACTTTTTTATAAAACAAAATTTATATAGAATGATAAAAAAATGTTTATTGTTAATCTAACTTCAAAATTTGAAATATTACAATGATATAAATTATATTTGAGTAATTTTTTTAAATCCTCCAAAACTCTTTTTCCAATATAAGTTTTTAGTCTCCTAAATTAGGAGGGTTTTGGATTGTGACTATAAAAATTTCCTTCAAATCCTTTCCACTTAAATTCTTCTCTTCTTTTCACTAAATTCTTCCCCGTTTTTAAAGTCATCCCCTCCATAATTTTCCGGACTCCCAAAGAAAACCTAAAGCTATTTTAGAAGTTAGGTCTTTTATAAACAAAAGGGAATTGCACATCCTTTTAATAAAGCTTCATTTTTAAAGATTTCTATTATGTTTTGTTGGTAAATAAATCTTTTCCCACGTCTACTAAGACTCAAGGATTTAAAATAAATATTTTTGAAGGTTATATTAGTCAATCAAACACAAACATGAGTAAAAAAATCACTAAAATAATGTTGAGTTCGAATGTGAAGTGTTAAGTCTCATCGCTTATAAATGAATGAAATGTTGAATTTATATAAGAGATGATCTATATACAAATATCTTAAAGTTTCAGATGAATATGTGACATTTAACCATCTTTTAGTTTTGGAGCATTATATTTATTGTTGTTTCCACGTTCTTCATGCTCCCAAACAACTCAACACTTGTTTATATCTTAAATTTGAATTATTCATAAATTAAAGATTGAAGAAGTTGAAAAATACTTAGGTAGAAAATAAAATAATTCTTAGACACTTTCAGGATTGTTCTTGAGAACTTGAAAACAAATGTTATTTTTTATAACTCATCTGTAATCTTTGTAACAACTTTTTAAGTATAGTGAATTAAAGACTTGTTCTCTCCCCCAAAGTAGATCGTTTGATTGAATTGGGTATACAAATCTTTGTCTTTTTTTAGCCTTATTCTGTTATATTATTTATATACGAATTATTATTGTTGAATATCATTTATTTTGGTTGCTACTATTTTTTACCTCACAAATTAATATTGAATTTTATCGTAATTCACAATAAGATTTACGACAAGTTTCTTTATAGAAAAAATAGAAGTTATTCTGGAGTAATTTAGGATAGAAATTAGCCAGTCCAAAATATTATATTCCTTTTATTTATAGATATAGATTAAAAGAGAGAAAAATATACACTGATGATATAAAATATTTTTATATTCCAAATGTCCAATTAAAATATATTCTATTTTTAAATACTAATATGACATTGTAAATATAATAATTTTGATTTGTTGTAAACATAATAATTTTGATTTGTTGGATGTGTAATATTGATTTACACTGTCTATACATTATTTTTAAATTCTAGATATAGTTAAATTACGCAAATGAAATTTATTCATAAACATGCATTTAAAAGAGAAAATATGTGATACAGTACTGATAATGTAAATTAAGACACATCATTTTTATTTTTATAAAGTAAATTAAGACACATCATTTTTATTTTTATTTTTTAAAATGATATAGCACACATTTGATTTGCAATTGAATAATAATGTAAACATATTTTATATTGTCCGTGAATATTCATTAAATCTATTTAAAATAGATGTATAAAATTAGTTTTTAAACAATACATATTGTCTATAAAAAAAAATTCACATAACCAACATAAATTTGGTCTAGTGGTAGTGGCAAGTCTTGTATAACATGGCAAATTATAGTTCAAAGAGAAGCGCCCACGTCTCATAGTATTTTGATTAAAATTACTTTAGTAAAAAAAATGAAAAGAAAATTACATACAGATTCAGTTTGATATAAAATTGAAAGATTCATTTTTCTATAAAATTAAAGACTTGTATAAAACCCTCTACCAAAATTAAATGGTTTTAAAATCTAACAGAAATTTTGTGAGTTAAGTACGTAATGTAATCACTTTTATTTTGTAGAAAGTGAGGCAGGATGACCTAGTGTTTAATTTGCGCTGCAAATTTGGAAATAACTGGGCATGCACCTCTAACCTGGGCCATATCTACTATCCAGCTACGTCTAACCTGGCCCATCCCTAAATGCATAATTTATCTTTGAATCATGGGCAACAGAGGATTTATATGAGAAATATATTTCTAATATCTTACACATAGAGTTAGTTGAGATATAACGTTAATAATTATCAATCGAAATTTATTTTTCTTCAAATTGTGCTAAGGAATCAACTAAGATTTTTTTAACTCCTCCAAAAAGCATTTAAGTACGATTTTTATGGAATATTAAAGCTCCGTCAAGAGCTAAGCACCTTCTGTGAAAAATTTGCAAGGACTGTTTACCGTCAAGAGTGAGGCTCCATAGTCTTCATGTATCTTGTCTGCTCGATTGTCCATTTTGTGGGAGTAATTATAAAGATGATTGATATATCTTTTTTGGCTGTCAGGACACGAATCTTTGTTGGCAGACGGCCGAGTTGAGCAATTTCATTGATCACCGTTTATTATGCATGTGGTTCGGAAATATTTTTCACTTCCACATAGTTCAACTAACTAGGCTTCCGACATCTCTAAAGAATGTGCTCTAGCTTGGGTCTTGTATGCTAGAATAAGTGGCCTATCTCTTTTGGCTTAAAGTATTATAAATAATTTAGACTATGGCGATTAGAGGGGATAAATAGATCTCCAATTAAAAATTACCTTTCAAACATAGGTATATAAAACTTATTTGAAAAATAATGTTGAGCGAAATATTTTTGACCTAGATCAAAATAGTAGTCTAAACGAACCTAGTTATTGGGAACTCGGATATGCAAAAGCCGTATGAAATTAAGATAATGATAAAATAAATAAACATAATAATATCTCAATTAATATTTCAAACACAACGGTTTCCCATTTCCAATGAAATTAAAAAAATGTAGAACAATGCAATTTGTCAAACACTTGGTGTGCAAAAAAAATCACTTATAATCAAAGTGATTATAATCTAATCAACAACAAATTCAAAACAAAAAAATTCATAGAAAAATTCTTACGAGTCGATTAATAAAACAATGAAATTCAACAAATTGTATAATGAAACATATAAAGCAAGTAAAGAGATATATATATATATATATATATATATATATATATAGAGAGAGAGAGAGAGAGAGAGAGAAGGATTTGTTTAAAAAGTTTACCTATCATCCTCGTTATGGCTACATCTCTCTCCCCAATTCAAAATTTGGAATTAAGATGATTTCTTACTTTGTAAAAAGTCTGATAACATGAGAAGTGTTCAAGGGAAACCCTAAAATCCCTAACAATTTGATGTTGATTCAACTCTTTCTTCTCTTTTGATCTTCAACAAGACCAATACAAAACAACATACCAATTGATTTATCGAATCTTGCTACTCCTTTGCATTCTTTATCTCCAAAGCTTTTGTGCATGATCAATTGTACTTATTGCATACAAGATACTTCAACTTGATTCGTCGTTCTCGCGCTACTTACTTTGAGTTCTTCAAACCAGCGGTTTTTCCGGATGAAGCCCCCTACAAATATAAACCATATATTCTCGGTTTCAAAAGAACCTAATTGGATGTTATCAAACCTCGCCTAGATGACACCCATACAAAATATCATTATGTGCGATTTATGTTAGACGAAGGCATCTAGAGGGGGTGAATAGAGGCGCAAAAAATATTCTAGACAAAATTCTAGAATTTAATTGTTTTTAATGCGGAAGTAAATCTGGATAAGTCGTCTAAAATACGCTTATTTGAAACTCGGATATGAAATTCTAGTAAGTAGTAATCAATGGAATAAGATAGACAATGGATAGAAATAAACTCAATTCAAAAATCAACTTATTTATTGTTTGAATAATGTCCCTTTGCAAAACTATATCCAAGGCTAACTGATAAAAGAACTAAATTGATCGTTGTATCAAACATTTGGCGTGCAAGTGAATTTTTAGAATATTTCCTTGATGGGTGTTGATATTCAAAACCACTTATAATCAAAAGTGATTATACGCTATATCTACACCTAATTCAAAAACAAATTTTGCAAGGAAAATTCTTATAACTCAATACTAGCACAATGCTATTTGTTAAAACAATTGATGAACTAGAAATCAAGTAAAAGTAGAAAAGTAAAACACACAAGGAGTTGGTCTACATGTTCTCCATTGTCGTCTCACGTATGGGTACGTCTGCTTCTAATTCCAATAGGAATTAGAATAATTCTTAAATGCAAAATTGGTTAAAACAATAGAAAGAGTTAGAACAACAATACAAAATTCTCCAATTTGCTGTTGTTGCTCCTTCTTCCACATTTGATCTTAAGCAATATCAAATGAATCGATAGATGCAACCTATTTGCCACTAAAGCTACTTCCTTGAAAAGATTTTAAGCACTTCAAGGTTCCTTTCAAATATTTCAATTACTCCAAGGTATTTTCCACTTGAGTAAATCTGATTGCACACTATCAACACAAGATCACTAAATCAATCACCTAATTCTTTCTACTTATTTAAAAATATTTCAAACACTCTAAGGTTCCTTGAAAAGATTTCAAAAACTCCAAGGGATTTTTCACGTGAATGATTTCTCGCACGATCTTACACGAATACCCCTAATTCAACAAATGATGTTGGAGGAAAAACCCTATGGTTTTTCTCGGAAGACCCATACAAATCTCAACCCAAACCAATTGGAAATATTCAAATCTTCGTCTAGATGACACTCTAACGGAAAATCATCACAATGTAATGTTGGTGTGCATGCATAGATTGGAAGGTTGAAGAATAAGACGATGTGTGGGTTAATTTTATGGTATCATCAAGGTTAGAATGATGCATGAATGTGTATTTATAGTTTGAAAATATTTAGGGTAAAAAGGACAAATTCGGAATAAAAATAAGTGAAATTTTGACCAAGTCAGATTGTATGTGTTGACCTAAAATTCGTGTGTATCAACACATACGCTATGAAATGAGTGCATGTGTTGACCTGAGAGATAGGATGTGTCGACCTGTGACTTACAAAACATACAGGCTTCAATATGATAGTAAATATGTCGACCTTAAATGTGGATGTTATTATCTCTATGATATTGTCGCTATGATTTGTCCTTAATATGAAATCTACACAAGTTTGAACGAATTAATATGCGAATTCATTGTAAGCATATAGATCAAGAACACACTATGGTCATCAATCAGAAATTTTTGGAAATGAACATTCATAGTTTTCATCATTTGAGAGTATATGAAGTATTTTTGGAAGAAGAATAAAAATATGCATTAAGATAAAACTCACTTTCAAGGAGAAATTGAAACGACATTACCTCACTCTTGAAGGATTTGAAGTTGCATTCAAAAAATATAGCATATTCAAACACATAGTTAGAGTGAATATTTGACGTGCAATTAAAAGGAATAGAACTAGGCAACATTTGAGATATTAATTATCCCCAATTATCCATGTATGTTGACAAAAGGTTTGGTTATGAGTGGTTTAGTAAAACTATCGGTAGATTGATTTTACTATCATCATGCTCAAACGCAACATCCGTTTTTTCAACATGATCACGAAGAAAGTGGTGACGTATATCAATATGTTTAGTCCTTGAATGTAGCACAAGCTTTTTGGTTAGATTTATAGCACTAGTATTGTCGCACATGATAAGAATGTGTGATATTTTAATATCAAAGACCAATAGTTGTTGTTTGAGCCATAATATTTGAGCGCGACAACTACCGGCTGCGACATATTCTGACTCGGCGGTTGACAAAGCCATGGAAACTTGCTTTTTACTATGCCAACTTACCAAGGATTTTGCAAACAAGTGACAGGTTCCATTAGTACTTTTCCTATCCAATTTGCAACCGGAAAAATCGGAATCGGAATAACCAGCCAAAGTACAATCGTTTCCCTTAGAATACCAAAGCTTGAATTGAGGTACCAATGAGGTATCTAAATATTCGTTTTACGGATTTTATGTGAGATTCCTTGGGAACCATTTGATATCATGCACACATCCAAACACTAAACATAATATTGGGATGAGATGTTGTAAGATAGAGAAGAGAACCAATCATACCTCTATACCTTTTTACCTCAACATCCTTACCTTTCTCATCCTTGTCTAGATTACTGTTTGTGTCATAAGAGTGTCAATTTCCTTAGCACTGTCCATCCCAAATATTTTAAGTAATTTGAGACAATAGTTGGTTTGACATACAAATATTCCTTCATCGAGTTGTTTAATTTGTAGCCCGAGAAAGTAATTTAACTCCCCCATTAGACTCATTTCAAACTCTCCCTGCATAAGCTTAGAGAACTCTTTGACAAGATGCATATTAGTATATCCAAAAATGATATCATATATGTAAATTTGGACTAATAAAATATGATTTACTTGACGTTTAATAAAGAGAGCAGTGACAACTTTCCCTCTAGAGTATCATTGTTCAGGAAAAACCTTGCTAAGTCTATCATACCATGCCTTAGGGGCTTGCTTAAGACCGTACAATGCATGTTTAAGCTTGAAAACATGATTAGGAAACTCATCATTTTAAAAACCGTGAGGTTGAGGGACATACACCTCTTCATGTATGTATCCGTTAAGGAACCCACTTTTTACATCCATTTAAAATAATTTGAAGTTCTTAGAAAAAACATAAGCTAATAAAAGGCGTATAGTCTCAAGTCGGGCCACTGGAGCATAAGCATCCTCATAGTCAATGCCCTCCTCTTGGTTATACCCTTGGGCCACAAGACGTTCCTTATTTCTTGTGAACACACCATGGTCATCAATCTTATTCCTAAATACCCATCGGTGTCTATAATTTTATGATTTGACGGACAAGGGACCAGATCCTAAACGTTATTTCTTTCAAATTTGATTTAATTCTTCTTGCATTGAAATAAGACAATGCTCATCATGTAAGGCATCATTAGTGTTTTTAGGTTCAACTTGTGATACATAAGCATGATAACAACAAAGACTACTTATTTTAGAGCAAGTTGTTACTCTTTTTGTGATATCACCTATAATGTTGTCAAGGGGATGATATTTGGAGGTTCTCCACTCCAAGGGAAGACCATAGTTTTCTACTTGACCTTCATCATCTTTATTTTCTTTGGCTTTATCTTCATTCTTCTCAATTTCCACCGCTTTAGGTTGATCAACTCCTTCATCGGTGTCTTTGAGTATGTCTTCCGAAGATGCACCTACACCATGAAAAGAACTACCTTTACCAACACTATTTGGGGAAGTCTCATAAAAAGTAACTTGAACATACTCTTCAATAATAAGTAATCTCTTGTTATAAACTCTATATGCTTTACTAGATTGAGAATATCGAAGAAAAATACCTTCATCGACTTTAGTGTTAAATTTTCCAAGATTACCTTTTCCATTATTTAAAACAAAACATTTGCATCCACAAACATGAAGATGAGATAAATTTGGTTTTCTACCTGTTAAAAGTTCATAAGGAGTTTTGTCAAGAATTGGACGGTTAAGTATCCTATTCAAAGCATAACATGTCGTGCTAATGGCATCGGTCCAAAAATATTTTGGTAGACCATAATCATTGAGCATTGTTCTTTCCAATTCTGCTAAAATGCGATTTTTCCTCTCCACAACACCATTTTGTTGAGGAGTTCTAGAAGCTGAAAATTTATTTTCAATTACAAATTCATCACAATATTCTTCAAAGAGATATTTTTCAAATTCACCTCCATGATCACTTCAATAACAATTATTTTGAATCCATTTTATTTTGAGCTATCTTGGCAAAATGTGTTAAATCCAAAAATGTTTCATCCTTGCTACGTAAGAAAATAGTCCAACAAAATCTAGAGTAATCATCTACAATCACTAAACCATATTAATTTCTACCTATTTTTTTAGTTTGCGAAGGACCAAATAAATCCATATGAAGGAGCTCAAGTGGCCTTCAAGTTGAAACAACTTTCTTAGATTTAAAAGAGACCCTTGTTTGCTTGCCCTTTTGACATGCATCACATAGATGGTCTTTTGAAATTTTTATTTTTGGTAGACCAATTACTAAATCTTTTGCAACTATTTTATTAAGTAGATCAAAGTTGACATGAGCTAAACGTCTATGCCATAGTGAAGAGTCTTCACTCAAGGTAACAAGACATTGAGCATTATTCAAGGAAATCTATCTTAAGTCAAGCATATAAATGTTACTAACCCTCAAACCCTTAAACATACAATATTTATTTTCACTATGTTCAATTATGCAACAATATTTGGCAAAAGTAACTTTATAACCATTGCCACATAATTGACTTGTGAAATCAAGCCTCTTCAAATATTAGTTTTGATGAAGATGAATTTAGAAGCAAATGATCATAGCAAAAGAATGGAAAAAGTCTCAAGTAAAAGTCAAAGCATCATGTTCAAATTCAAGCAATTACATTTCAAAGTTAAAGCATCATGTTTCAAGGCTTTGGATTTAAGCTATTGCATTTCAAGAAGGTATAATGATAATATTTACCCTAACTAAAGTCTTAGATGCTCAAGTAATCAAACATTCATTTCATAACTTACCCATGACCATAAAACAAATGTCTTAGGCAAATTTTTCAAGTTTTTATCTGTGCAATCGATTGCTACATTAGTGCAATCGATTGCTCACTCAAGTTTTTAAAAATTATTGCCTAAAAATTGAATGCTTTTTTTCGTCTTATTTGTGCAATCGATTGTTGTTTTGGTGCAATTGATTTCTCACTAAAGCATTTTCAAAAATATTGTCTAAAAACAGTTTGCTGAATTTTTGTCTTATTTGTGCAATCAATTGCTCACTGAAGAATTTTGAAAAAATATAGTTGTTGGCACTCGTGCAATAGATTGTTGTTTTTGTGCAATCGATTTCACCCTGAACGAAATTGAAAAACATTCCCATTTTTTTACACCTCTTTAAACAGCATTTCATGAAACCTTTTCATTTAATCTTGACAATTGTTCATGATTATTTTGCATAAACTCATGATGTTTCAAAGGGGTGTTATGAACATATAAATACTCAAATTTTCAAATTCACTATTCACCTCTTCCAATCAAATTTTTATAATTTCAAAGTTCACATTTCAAGTTTCTAACTTTCATTCAAGAAATTTTCTGCACAATTTTACATCATATAAAACAGAAAATTCCTTGAGCAATCTATCCCTTTAGTGGTTGTGAAATATTATCATTAGAATAGAAGATCAATTCCATTGATAAATCACTCTAAGTGATAATCATCCTATAAACTTATCTATTCAAAATACTTGTTGTATTCATATCTTATTTTTCAGAATTGTTGAAAATAAGATTGATTGTATTGTATACTTGTTTTCCAGGATTGTTGAAAACAAGCGTCATTAAGAGAGGATTGTTCTCTTAGTGTACTTAGTGAAAATCCAAGAGGATTTTTCTTGGTGGTTTTATTGTTAGAGGATTGTAGGAGAAGTCTCGGTATATGGCTTGTACAAAGGTCTAACAATAGTGAAATCTCTTTCGTGTTGAAAGAAGACTAAAGTACTCTCGGATTGTGAGGGAAACTAGGCTACATCCTTGTGTTCTTTACTTTTTCGTATTTATCACTTTCATCATATCATAACAAGAAAAGAAAGAATCACTTATACTATTTCATACACCAAACTATAAAAATAAGAACAAATATTCATAAAATCGATAAAATTTTTAAAGTCCTAATTCACCCCCCCTTCTTAGGTGCACTCTAAACTTACAATTGATATCAGAGCTGGTTATAGGTAACCTGCTCCTATTAATCCATAATGGCTTCCGCAAATCATAATCTGATTTTCGTAGATGGTGGTAGTAACAACAAGCATCAATTATTTTGTGGTGAATACTTTGATTTTTGGAAAATTCGCATGAAGGCTCATCTTAAAGCGCAAGGAGAAGAAATATGGAATGTTGTCCAAAATGGTCAATTTACTCCCACATGTGTTGTCAATGGTGTTGGAACACCAAAGCCTAAAGCATCATGGGATGAAAACGATAAGAAAAATGTTCTTTATGACAAGAAGGAAATAAATCTTCTTCAAGGTGCTCTTAACATGGATGGATTCTTTCGTATCTCCGCATGTACAACGGCAAAGGAAATATGGGATACATTGGTAGAAAATCATGAAGGAACCGCTGAAGTTAAAATATCTAGATTGAATACGTTGAGTCAAGATTACGAGTTATTTCGAATGCAGCTGATCAGTGCATTTTGATGCACATTCTTCCATGTTTGTACTTAAGCATTTCTATGTTTTGCTTTGTTTATTTCTATGTTTTATAATGTTTTTCTAATTTAGTTTATTTTTGGTTTAATTTGATTTTCGAATTTAATTTTCAGCTTTAGCAGCTTTCACGGAAAAAATTCATAACTGGAGCTACGAGTATCCGATCGACGCGTTCCAGTATGCGTTGGAAATCTAAGAGAAAGAGCTACGACTTTCATTTAGAAGTCAGAATCTGATTCGGACTATAGCAGGCCTTAAAATTCTGTTGAAGTTGCAGCATTAGATTTATAATTTATTTTGGGTCATTTGATTTTAGGCCTGGATTATGTTTTTGACCAAGTTTGGTTATAATTTGAACTCCTTGTTTTCTATTAGACCTAGGCAGTCGTGGTATTGTTGATAACCTTCTTTTCACGAAAAACTTAGTTTTGTACGGATGTCAATGGAGAACTAATACTTGTTAATTTGTTGAATTCAGGTTCCGACACCTTGAGGTTAATATAATTTCAATTTAGTTTTTATTCCATTCAATTTTATTCTATGATTCTTGTTTGCTTAATCCAAATTTCATAGATTATATTGATTTAATTCGATTGGTTGTATGATCCTAACCATAGTCACGTTATCGTGTCAGTTTAATTCATGTTTGCTTAATTCATGAAATTTAATCCCGTTTGCTTAATTCAGATAATAGGAACATACAACGTATATTATCAATTGAGCTTGTCAGTGGGTATCATAATCGAATAGGAATAGATAATCCGCTTAGGAGGTTGGAATTACGATAGCCGATGATAGGTAGGAATTGAATCAGCATATTGCCTTTTCATCTTATTTTGATAATCACTTATTCTATGTTATATTTGAACCCTAAAATCCCCCAATTTGATTTCTGTTGGTTAATAATATACGAGAATCCTTGCGATACGTTCGAACCATTGTCGCTATATTAATGTTTTAAAAATACTCGTTTTTGATCTGTGTGCAAGAACATATCAAATTAGTGTCGTCGTCGGGGATTCTTGTTGTTATTAATTAATATTAGAGTCATAGCTTGTTAGCGTTTTTCTTGTTTTTTTTTGTGTTTGTGATTTTTAGGGTTGCCATACCGATTACAGTATAGTGGTAAGTATTCCACCTTGTCAGGTAAGTTTTGGAAGCTACAGTGTCGAATTGGTCTGAATTGTTTCGTGAAATTTAGAAAAAAATCGAAGAACAGTACTCTTTAGAACAAGTTCTAAATGATTTCAACCCTCAAAATCACAAATTCGTCTTTTTTCTATTTTTAATTATTTTTTTATTGTTTTCATAGTGTCGAAAAAATCCACAAAAATTCTCAAAATTTTTATTTCAGTTCATTAGATTAAATTTATTATTTTTGTATTTTTATGAATTTATTTTAATCGTTTTGCTTCTTTCTATTTGTTTATGTCTACTTGGGACATAGTTGGTATTTCTATGTTTGTTGATAACATGGTTGAACAAAGAACTTTGAGGTAGTTGGCTACCCCTGATATGAACTATAATGGTTTATGTATTGACTATCCTATAGTTGACGCACCTTTTGAATTTAAATCTGATTTAATACAATTGTTGCCAAAGTTTAATGTTCTTGCAGGTGATGATCCACATAAGCATTTGAAGGAATTTTAGATTGTGTACTTTGCACCTTTCAAACCTTCACTAGAGAACATTGTCAAACAAACGGCTGCAAATAATCTTCAGTATCAACATCAAATAGATTATACTTTGCAGACTTTGCAAGCACAGATTGGATAACTTGCCACTTTGATGAATGTCATGCAGCAAACTCAAGGATCAAACCATCAACCCTTAGAAGAGCATTATGTTTTTCCAAAAGAGTTACTTTTTAAGACTGTTGATGATACTTGTATTGATTTTGTTGCATATGATTTTTCATTATTATTTGATTTTGATGATGTTTACTCTTGTGATGTTTGTAATGACACTAAAATTTGCTCTGTTTGTGTTGAAATTAAGGTTGCCTTGCAAGTTGATAAACTTACTACTCATGAGGTTGCAAATGAAATTGTTCGTGTAGATGAAGCTATTGACATCCTGGATGCCCCAAGTATACGGTCCATTGAACAACCACCTTCTCTAGAGATGAAACCACTTCTTAAAAATATGAATTATGCTTATTTAGATAGGAATGAAAAATATTCGGTTACAATTTATTCTAACCTTGATTTTGATCAAGAAAATAAGCTTTTGCAGGTTTTTAAGAAGTATAAGTGGGAAATTTGGTGATATTCGGATATCCCATCTATGATTTTGCATAGGTTCTCAATTGAAGTGGAAGATAAAACAAAATTAATGAGGCAGCCCCTCAATCTTTTGATCTTTGATGTTGTGAAAAAGAAGATCACGTGCCCATTCGACACTTTTACTTATCGGAGATTCTTCTTTGATCTTGGAATAAAATGCGAAGGCATTGATAAAAATTTCAAAGTCAATGGCCACCTCCTCAAGTTATACCATGAGAGTCCCACGTTGGAAGATGAAATTGTAGAAGAGCTCTCATTTCTAAAGTCTACTTATATGATCACCTATCTGCCATGACTACTCGGGTGTATTATTTCCTCTCTCTTATTTTATGTTTGTTTCTTTCATTGAGGGCAATGCATATTTTAAGTGTGGGGGAGAGAATCATATTTTTTCTTTGTTTTTGTTTTTGTTTTGATTTATTTGTTTTTTATTTTGGGTTGTTTCTTTTCTTTAAGTAAAAATAATAATTTAGAAACACTTTGCATTTTTCTTGAAAATTTTAGGCTATAGATTAATCTGAGGTTCGGTATGAGATTTGGGAAAAGTTCAAAAGATCGGTATCGTCTTAATACCGTAAGTCTCTTGCATATGAAAGTTAATTTGAATACTTATTATTACATATCCTTGAATTCTCATTCTTCTCTTGAGTAGTTTATCTTTGCAGTCGGCAACATCTCACACATGCTCTACGTAAGGAAGTTGATGAAAATAAGTGAGTGATCCAAGTTTTATTTGAAAAAAAAAGGAATGCACCTTCTAAGTTTGGTGACTCTCACCCGGTCGCTTAACCCAATGGTTGTAAAACCTTAACAAAATGATTTCAAGACCCATTGTTAGTTGGTTCAGAGGTTTCTGGTGCTGAACTTGGTATGGCGGATTACGGTCTGATTCCCCACAACTACAATTAGGTAAGCAAAGGGTTATACCACTGAGGCACCAGAACCCCATGAAAAAAGGATCAGAGTCACTAACCGGTCGCCTTACTATGAGTGTGTGGAGATAATGGGCTTAATGTGATTGTGCCAAAACGAAAGAGAATAGGATGAGTAAGTTAGGCTTTGGTATAATAACATGATTCAGATTGATTTGTATATGTAGAAGGCTTATGTCTGCACAATTATGGATTAGTGTTCCTACGATATCCTTAGTGTGCAAGATTAGTACCTATCGATGCAATCTTAACGGAAGAAGAGTTTGTAACCTAGAACGAGTAACTGATGATGCTGTTTTGTTTCTTTTGATTTTATTGTGCTCGGAGTGTAAAAGTTCAAGTGTAGGGGAATTTGATCAGTGCATTTTGATGCACATTCTTCCACTTTTGTACTTAAACATTTTTATGTTTTGCTTTGTTTATTTCTATGTTTTATAATGTTTTTCTAATTTAGTTTATTTTTGGTTTAATTTGATTTTCGTATTTAATTTTCAACTTTAGCAGCTTTCACGGAAAAGTTCATAACTTGAGCTACGAGTATTCGATTGACGTGTTCTAATATGTGTTGGAAATCTAAGAGAAAGAGCTACGAATTTCATTTTGAAGTCAGAAGCTGATTCAGACTGTAGAAGATCTTAAAATTCTATTGAAGTTGCAGCATTAGATTTATAATTTGTTTTGGGTCATTTGTTTTTGGCCCTGGATTATGTTTTTGACCCAGTTGGGTTATAATTTGAACTCCTTGTTTTCTATTAGACCTAGGCAGTCGTGGTATTGTTGATAACCTTTTTTTCACGAAAAACTTAGTTTTGTACGGATGTTAATGGAGATCTAATACTTCTTGTTAATTTGCTGAATTCAGGTTCCGACACCTTGAGGTTAATATAATTTCAATTTAGTTTTTATTCGTTTCAATTTTATTCTATGATTCTTGTTTTCTTAATCCAAATTTCATAGAGTATATTGATTTAATTCGATTGATTGTATGATCTTAACCATAGTCACGTTATCGTTTGCTTAATTCGTTATTGTGTCCGTTTAATTCATGTTTGCGTAATTCATGAAACTTAATCCCGTTTGCTTAATTCGGATAATAGGAACATACAACTTATATTATCAATTGTGCATGTCAGTGGGTATTACGATAGCCGATGATAGGTAGGAATTGAATCAGCAGATTGACTTTTCAGCTTATTTTATAATCACTTATTTTAATCACTTATTTACGCTATTTTTTTATTAAATAGAACCTCAAACTAAACCCCCCATTAATCGTTATTGTATTTAGTCAATAGAATCAAGTATCCTTGTGAGATGATTCGAGTTGTCGTTACCGTTACTATACTTTCAAAAATACTCGCTTTTGATCCGTGTGTGACAACGGATCAGCAGCCCCGGGAATCAATCATCGACTTGCAGAAAAGATTCGTGCATTTTAAAAATCATTTGAAAACACTCGGTAAGACTTTAACTAACGATGAATTAAATCTTCAAGTGCTTAGATATTTAACCAGGGAATGGCAACCAAAAGTAACGACAATATCCGAGAAGAAGAATCTATCCACGATGACTTCCGCAACTTTGTTCGGAAAACTTCAAGAATATGAGATGGAACTTGCAAGACTTGAAAAGCATGAAATCTAAGTAAAATATTCAAAAGACATTGCTTTAAAGACAAGGATAAAAAATCATGATAGCAATCAAGAGGATGAATCCACTAGTAGTGAAGATGATGCTCTTATCAAGAATTTTGAAAAATTCCTAAGAAAAGAAAAGAAAAAGGATATCTTTAAAATGGAAGCACCACCAAGGAATATTAAATGCTTTGAATATGGAGAAAAAACACATGTCAAAAGTGAATGCCCTACACTTGAAATGAAGAATAAACATTTCAAAGGAAAGAAGGACAAAATGCCAAAGAAAGCATATGTATCATGGGATGATAATGAAATAAGTTTATCATTAGATAAAGAACATGCAAATCTTGCATTAATATCAACACATCATTCCGATGTCAAAGAAGAAGAGGTTAATAATAAAATATCTTCTTATGATAATGATTCTTTAAATGCTATTGAGGAACTACTTAATGAATGTAAGATTTTATATAAAAAAGTGTCAACTCAAAAGAAACATATATCATCTCTTGAAGAAAAGATTGACATCATTGAAAAAGATTTTCAAATTGAAAAACAAAGTTTTCTTGAAAAAGAAAAACAAAATCTTACATGTAAAGAGTGTGAATCACTTTCTTTAAAAATTGTCCAATTAAAAAGGGTTCTTGAAAGATATGAAAAGGGACAAATTGGATTGGATAATGTCCTTAGAAAAAAAAGATTTTCAAATGATAAAAGTGGTATTGGTTATTCAAAAGTTAACAAACCATGTACTAGTAAAACTATATTTGTTAAGGCAAGTGACCAATCCAATAAGGAAAAAGTGAATAAAGCACAAAAAGTTCATCATTATCCCAAAAAGATTAGATTTGTTAAGAATAAATCTTATCCTCCTAAATATAGAAGTAATTTTGAACCTATTTTATTTTATTGTGGTATTGTTGGCCATACACCTAATGCTTGCTATTTTAGAAACCTTAGCATGAAAAATCTTTATTATGTGTGGGTCAAGAAGGAAACTAACTATGATGGACCCAAA
The DNA here is from genome assembly GCA_021764765.1 of Vicia sativa. Taxonomy (NCBI): domain Eukaryota; kingdom Viridiplantae; phylum Streptophyta; class Magnoliopsida; order Fabales; family Fabaceae; genus Vicia; species Vicia sativa. The sequence continues at coordinate 37,349,121 of CM038795.1, read as the reverse complement.
GCACATTGGGTACCAAATCAAACTTAATTTGTTTTGTAGGTTTACTTGGAGACCACTTCAAATTTATGGTATCTTGATAAGTGATGGTTCTAAGCATTTTGTTGGGAGACACAAACTAACTTTCAAATCTAGTTCTAAAGTCCAAGGGTTGTTTAAAATATGGGGAATACCTTAAAGGAAGATTTCTTGGAATAATCAAATTTGGATCACTTTAAATTTCACACCCATTTAAGATATACTTTATGTTGAAGGACTAAATCAAAATCTTCTAGAAAGGAAACTTTGTGACCAAGGCTTCAAGTTCATAAAGGATGAATGTTTGATGAAGTCACTTACATGAGGTAAAACTCATAATTATGTATTATTTTAATTTTCAAAATTTTCACTATATACCATATAAGTATTTTCTCATCCTTTTTGCTAATGACAAAGGGGGAGAAGATATATATGTGTATGTGTATGCTTGTCTCTAACTATTGCAGCCACAAAGATGTAAAATTATCTCAAATAAAGGGATAACTTTGATTTAGGGGGAGTTATCAAAGATATGGGGGGCATTCACATAAGAGATTCTCATTTGTTCTAAATATTCAAGCATCTCAACTTTCAAAGGGTTGTCATCATCAAAAAGGGGGAGAATATGAAAGCAAGTCTCTCCAAATATTAGTTTTGATGAAGATAGATTTAGAAGCAAATGATCATAGCAAAATAATGGAAAAAGTCTCAAGTAAAAGTCAAAGCATCATGTTCAAATTCAAGCAATTACATTTCAAAGTTAAAGCATCATGTTTCAAGGCTTTGGATTCAAGCTATTGCATTTCAAGAAGGTATAATGATAATATTTACCCTAACTAAAGTCTTAAATGCTCAAGTAATCAAACATTCATTGCATAACTTATCCTTGCCCATAAAACAAATGTCTTAGGCAAATTCCTCAAGTTTTTTATTTGTGCAATCGATTGCTACATTAGTGCAATCAATTGCTCACTCAAATTTTTCAAAAATATTGCCTAAAAATTGAATGCCATTTTTTTCCGTCTTATTTGTGCAATCGATTGTTGTTTTGGTGCAATCGATTGCTCACCGAAGCATTTTCAAAAATATTGTCTAAAAACAGTTTGTTGAATTTTTGTCTTATTTGTGCAATCGATTGCTGTTTTGGTGCAATCGATTGCTCACTGAAGAATTTTCAAAAAATATAGTTGTTGGCACTCATGCAATAGATTGTTGTTTTTGTGCAATCGATTGCACCCTGAACAAAATTGAAAAACAGTCCCATTTTTTACACCTCTTCGTACACCATTTCATGAAACCTTTTCATTTAATCTTGGCAATTGTTCATGATTATTTTGCTTAAACTTACGATGTTTCAAAGGGTGTTATGAACATATAAATACTCAAATTTTCAAATTCACTCTTCACCTCTTCCAATCAAATTTGTATAATTTCAAAATTCACATTTCAAGTTTCTAACTTTCATTCAAGAAATTTTCTGCACAATTTTACATCATATAAAATAGAAAATTCCTTGAGCTATCCCTTTAGTGGTTGTGAAATATTATCATTAGAAGAGAAGATCAATTTCATTGATAAGTCACTCTAAGTCATAATCATCCTATAAACTTATCTATTCAAAATACTTGTTGTATTCATATCTTATTTTTCAGAATTGTTGAAAATAAGATTGTTTGTATTGTATACTTGTTTTCCATGATTGTTGGAAACAAGAATCATTAAGAGATGATTGTTCTTTTAGTGTACTTAGTGAAAATCCAAGAGGATTGCTCTTGGTGGTGTTATTGTTAGAGGATTGTAGGAGAAGTCTTGGTATATGGCTTGTACAAAGGTCTAACAATAGTGAAATCTCTTTCGTGTTGAAAGGGGACTGGAGTACTCTCGAATTGTGAGGGGAACCAGGATACATCCTTGTGCTCTTTACTTTTCCGCATTTATCACTTTAATCATATCATAACAAGAAAAGAAAGAATCACTTATACTATTTCATACACCAAACCAGAAAAATAAGAACAAGTATACATAAAACCGATAAAAATTTTAAAGTCTTAATTTACCCCCCCTCCTAGGCACACTCTGAACTTACAGGACTAATACTAAGAAGATTATATCTAAGACATTCTACTAACATTACATTTGAGATAGTTATAGTTAAAGGATTACTTATACTACCTTTTTTCAAGTATTGCACCTTTGTTGTGATCACCATAGGACACAAATCCTTTCTTCTTAGCCATAAAGTCGAAGAAGATCGATATATCTCCTGTCATTTGACTTGAACATCCACTATCGAGAATCCACTTTCTCGTCATAACATCAAGAAATTCAACATACAAAAATCAAACAAAGGTTTAGGTACCAAATTATCATTGGGTCTTTGAGAGTGAGTTAAATAAATATTGCATTTTAGCGACCATTGAAAATCACCATTAGGAACTAAAAATGTCCTAAACTTGCATTTTTCAATAGTGTGACCCTTTTTGCAACAATAGTGACAAAATATTATATGATGAGAATTAATAGAGCAATTAGATTCTTTGTTAACCAAGGAGTAATTTTTATGAGGCTTTTCAACCTTCAACGATCTAATAGACATATTCTCAATGGGATGATGTAGACTATCTAATTCGTAGCAAGAGTACTCACCTCCTGTTACCAAATTTGACATGTGTCACAACCACATTTGTAAGATGTCACATCCTATTTTTTTATGATTTGAACTATCTACAATAAGTGCTTTTAATGCTTCTAACTCATCATTGGTCTTGTCAACCTAGGCCTCTAAAATTGTAAAGACTTTTTCTTCGGAGGCCAATTTCTTATTAGCATTCAACTACTCTATTTGTATAGTATTTCATATTTACATACTTTTCTTGCCTTGGCGATGATTTACCATGAAACAATGATTTGCCTCTTCATCACTTTCACTTGAGCTTTCATCGCTTGAGGATTCATTATCGCTCTCCCAAGCAACATAGGCTTGTCTAGACTTGTTTCTTTGGCCTTTTCCTTTCTTTTTGACAAGAGATGGACACTCCGGTTTGTAGTGACAACATTTTCCACATTTATTGCAAATAACATTTCCTTTGTCATTTTTGTTGTTCTCTTCTTCGAGGGAGTAGAATTGCCTTCTATACTTCATAATATTATTGTCGAAATGTTTAACTCCATTTTTCCAAATATACTAATTATATTTCTTTACGAATAATCCCATATCTTCATCATCTGAACTCTCATCGTCACTAGAGTCACCATTCTTACTTTTCTATTCTTTTGAGGGTTTAGAGCTATAATCCTTAAGGTCTTTAAACTTAATTACTTCCTCCTTGTTGCTTTCCTTATTTATATTTTTCTTCTCAAGATTCTTTTCATATTTATCCAAGAAATAGAGTTCTTGCTCATGTTCTTCAAGCTTACCAAAAAATGCAGTGAGATCAAGTGTTTCAAGAATGTTGACTTCTTTGATCACGGTGACCTTAGGTTGCCAACACCTAGTAAGACATCTCAAAAATTTATTTGTAGCAATAGAATTATATATAATATTACCTAGTAAGTTCAAACAATTAATAAGATGAGAGAACCTCTTTTGCATTTTCGTAATGGTTTCACCATTTTTCATGTGAAAGAGTTCAAACTCTTGAGTGAGTTTATTTATCCTAGCTTGTTTGACCTTAATAGTTCCCTCATGGGAAACTTGCAGAGTGTCCCACATAGCCTTAGCGGTTTGACATTGGGAAATACGATAGAACTCATCAACACTGAGTGCGGATACGATGCTGTTCTTTGATTTCCAATCGCAAGACCACTTTTTGTTGTCATTTTCATCCCATAAATTTTCCAGCTTAGGCATAATAGTTCCATCAACTTCATATGTCACCAGTGTTGGACCATTTTGAATAGCTTCCTAAACACCTTTGTCATATGAGTTGACATGAATTTTTATACAAGTTTTCCAATAACTATAATTTTCTCCTGTAAAAATTAGAGCTCTCTTATGATCCCTCTTAGGTTTGAAAGCCATATTCTAAAGAGTGGTAAAAACGGAATCAATCGGGCTCTTGATGCCACTTGTTAGATGACATCACGTATCTAGAGGGGTTGAATAAAGGCGCAAAATATCTTCTAGAAAAATATCTACAATTTAATTATTTTCAAAAAAATTTAACGCGGAAGCAAATCTAGATAAGTCGTCTAAAATACGCTTATTGGAAACTCGGATATGAAATTCTATTAAGTAGTAATCAATGGAATAAGATAGACAATGGATAGAAACAAACTCAATTCAACAATCAACTTATTTTATGTTTGAACAATGTCACTTTGCAAAACTATATCCAAGGCTAACTGATAAAATAACTAACTTGATCGTTTTATCAAATACTTGGCGTGCAAGTGAATTTTCGGAATATTTCCTTGATTGGTGTTGATATACAAAACTACATATAATCAAAAGTGATTATAAGCTATATTTACACCTAATTCAAAAACAAACTTTGAGAGGAAAATTCTTATAATTCAATTACTAGCACAATGCTATTTGTTAAAATAATTGACGAACTAGAAAGCAAGTAAAAGCGGAAAAGTAAAAACAGACAAGGAATTGGTCTACATAATTCCCCACTGTCGTCCTTGCGTGTGGGTAGGTCTGTGTCTAATTCCATTATGAATTAGAATAATTCTTAAATGCAAAATTGTTTATTACAATAGAAAGATTTAGAACAACAATACAAAATTCTCCAATTCGTTGTTGATGCTTCTTCTTCCACCTTTGATCTTAAGCAAGATCAAATCAACTGATAGATGCAACATATTCGCCGCTTTAGCTACTTCCTTGAAAATATTTTAAGCACTTAGGTTTCTTGCAAAGATTTCAAACACTCCAAGGGATTTTTCACTCGAGTAAATTGGACTCCACACTATCAACACAAGATCACCGAATCAATCACCCAATTCTTGCTACTTCCTTAAAAATATTTGAAACACTATAAGATTCCTTGAAAATATTTCAAACACTCCAAGGAATTTTTCACATGAATAATTTCTCGCACTATCTTGCACGAAAACACCCAATTCAACAAATGGTGTTGGAGGAGAAACTCGATGTTTTCCCGAATGAATACCCCTACAAATCTCAACCTAAACCAATTGGAAATATTCAATTCTTCGTTTAGATGGAACATCATTATAATGTAATGTTGGCGTGTATGCATAGATTGGAAGGTTGGAGAAGAATAAGATGTGTATGATACTTTTATGGGTATCATCAAGGTTAGAATAATGCATGAATGGGTATTTATAGTTTGGAAATATTTAGGGAAAAAAGGATAAATTATGAATAAAAATAAATGAAATTTTGACCAAGTCAGGTAGTATGTGTCGACCTGAAATTAATGTGTTTCGACACATACACTATAAAATGAATGCATGTATCGACCTGAGAGACATGATGTGTCGACCTATGACTTATAGAACGTACAAGATTTAATATGATAGTAAATGTGTCGACCTAAAATGTGGATATGTCAACACATAAAATAATAATTTATGCAATTTTAGAAATCTTTCAGTATGTGTCGACCTGTATGGATGCATATGTTGACCTGTAACTTACAGAAGCTATAGGCTTTAAAAATGAGTTGCATGTGTCGACCTGAAAAATGGATGTGTCAACACATGCAATGAAAAATCATGTAGAAAATGTTTTTCAAAGGCTTGGATCAATTTCAAAATGTTTTTAATGGTTCCTAAGACCTATAATATATAGGAGTGCCACAAGACATAGAGATATCATCCATTTCACACTTGTGCCATATTTTCCCAATTTTGACATCATGCAAAACACTTTGAAGTGAAGTTGTACTCAAATATTATCAGTGTGTATGCATAGGTTGGAGGTTGAAGGTGAAGAGCAAATACAATATGTGTTTATAGTTTCATCGACTTAGAATGATGTATTTATAGTTGTGGTAGTTTAAATGAAAAGAGGTAATTTTTATAATTAAAAAGAATTGAAATATTGACCCTATCAAACAGTATATACCAACCTGGAATTCATATGTGCCGACACATAAGTCAAAAATCAACTGTGTGTGCCGACCTGAAAAAGGTAGACATGTCGTCCTATGCAAAGCAATAGCTTTTTGCTTAAATATTGCACTACATGTTCCGGCCTAAAAATCGTATGTGTCGGCCTAAAAATACTGTTCTACATCATGTGTCGACCTGAAAAACATATGTGTCAGCACATGCAAGAGTTTTTTGTGTAGAAAATGATTTTTCATAATTTGGATTAATTTTAAACTTGTTTTGAATGCTTTGTAAGACCTCTAATGCAAGGGTGCACCAGACGACCCATAGATATTGTTTAATATGCATAAATGCTAAGTTTTCCTAGTTTTGACATCATATAAAACATCTAATGATGATGTTTCACTCATAAATAAGAACTCAGTCAAAATCTTCTCTTCCCGAGACTTGCTTACAATTGAAACTTGGCTACATAAATAACAATACTCAATCGAACCTTGCAACACTTACAATGTATAAAGACAAATCGTACCTATCCAACAAATTACTCTTAATTATGAATCAGTGTTTTAATACTTGAAGATAAATTTCATGGATGGAACACAAGTGAATTTTATGAATCTCTTCAAATGGGTGAGACTTATAGCCTTTACAAGAGAGATATTCATAAATCAATATAGGGAAACAACTTATTTTACCGATTGGTGGCCCTTTGTAAAACATGTTATGTTCCCCCCATAAGGAAGACACCACTTCTAAAATATGCCTAATTAGAAGAAGAGTTGGTGCAACTTCCCCAATTTAAAAAGTTAACCCTACCAAGGAAGTGTGTCTCATAACATCAAAACCAACCATTGAGAGTTTAATATCCTCCACTAGAAAGAAAGGTAATTCTGATGACTTCTCTAATGTTCTTGATAGTGTGTGAATCGCAAGTGCACGGTTTGTGTCAAGTAATATAAAGTGTTTGATCCCACAGAGAAGTGATTGATTACCAAGGTCTATGTTAATTATGCTTATATGAGGCGATTAATATTGGTTTATTTATTTTAAGCTGAAAAATAAAGAGAGGATAACAACAATAGTTAAAGCCTGACATAGAATTATGTTTTGTCCGTCTAGATTTACTTCTACTCTTTATATATATTTCGAATTATGGGAAGTTCTTAGGAAATTTTAATAGAAGTGGAAAATTATGTGCACCATCCACTTCATTGTGTGCACAACTAGAAGTTTTATATGCATGGATAATACAATCAAGAGTGTACCATTTGTCACATAAGCGTCACAATCTTGATTATTTCTTAATTGATATCAAGTCGCCTTATCAGTGGTGCCTCAGACTCAATTTTCTAGAAACTTGCTTTCAGATTCCATTTCATTACCTTTTGATACATGTATGGCATCTATGTTGATCTTGCATTCACAACAATCATAGACGTGCAAAGTGTACTCAAGCTCTCAAATAAACATTTCCTTTAAATAAAGATTAAGCAACATTGGAGACATAAATAATCCCTAATTTCTCATGTATGTTGAATTTCTTGTCATGGGAGTGTCAATTTGCTTTGCATTATCCATGCCGAATTGCTTTAGTAATTCTAGACAATACATTTCTTAACACACAAATGTTCCTTCCTTTAGTTTCTTTATTTGGAGACTGAGAAAGTGATTTACCTCCCCCCATGAGACTCATTTCAAACTCTCTCCGCTGTTGCGGTGAAAAATTTAATACCAAGCCATTGATTGACTTAACTAATACAGTGAAAGTCGCCACTGTGCTTTATTATTTTCAAGGGAATGGGAAAAGAGCAAAATAAAACCCAATATAAACATGCAAAGCAAGAAGAAAAACTAAAACTAAATCAATACAATAAAGAGATCTAAGGTACGAGAGTTGTTTATATAAAGGGAATGTGTTAGTACTCAAAGCATTTGTAGTATTTTACATGAACCTCTTGAAATATCTGTGTATTTTGGCTAGTAAATTGTTTGCTAAAAGATTGAGTCTTAAGGACCAAACATAAACAAGGATGGTAAAAGGAAACAACCTACGTACAAGTCCAGACTAAAACATGACAAGGTAGTCAAAGGAAACAAGTGAATCAAGTATAAAAGTCAAGATTAAAACATGAAAAAAATAATTAACAAATACATATAAGTCAAGATTAAAACACGACAAAGTAGTAAACAAATGCAATTCATTCCCTTGGAAATAATAAAGTGTGGTGGCGAATTTCACTGTATGAGTTAAGTCAATCAATGGCTTGGTCTCAATATTTTCACTTCTATAGAAATGGTGACTTCACCGGGGATGTATCCTAAGTGGGTTAAACCCAACTTGTTATATCTATTTATGTTATTATTGTTTGCTTGTTTTATGTGATATTTTCTAGTTCTTTGGGTGTTGGTGATTTTTTCAATGACAAGTCCTACACTTGGACTATGTTACACTTAAAATTAGGATGATGGTATAATCAAAAGTTACATGACTGGATTAATCCTTACATACATATGATAACCCCACTCAGATGAGGCCTCTTTGAGGGTGATAATGCTAAACAAGACAGTTGTTAAAGCAGTATTACTTTCGATCAAAGAGTTCGAGAAGTTGAGGACCGTAGAACCCTTAACCCATCTTGGCCTTTAGGATGAGTGTGTGAAAATTCAAGAGTAGTCTTGAATTATTCGTTATGCAATACTACACTTAGACTATTTTTTCTTGAGAATATTATTGGTACTGATAAGTAGTTGTGTAAACTAGTAATATCTGAAAGAGGAATCATGACTCTGATAACTTTTAGAATCTTGTTGTACATGTGATAAACCTCTAGTACATACCTTGTGGTTGGTTATTATCCATGACTCCATGCTCGTGACGTTGAATCTTTGAAACTTATTTGTGATCTTGATTGTGGTCGTTGCATAACTATATTCATAAAACTTTTTTCACTTGGTTTTCAAGGAATTTAGAGGTCTTTCTTTGTAAACATCACAAGTTTCATCAAACACAATGGATCTTGGGTTTTGACAGGGTGAAAACCCTAATCCGTCAAAATGGATGATTGTTGATAACTTGATAAATGCTTTGATCCAATTTAGGATTTACTTTCTTCATGCTTTGATGTTTACAATTTAATATCTTGCATTCCTTAAAATTCAAATAAAAACAAAAATTTGTATCCTTTTCATAATTTATGCGCACATCTTGGATCTCATTCCAGCTGTCTCTTTCTTCAAAATAGTTGTCAACCGTCAAGTTGATTCCCATACCCAACTGTGGAACTAGATATACTATCAAAATAAGAATGGAAGACCAAGAGCAGCGTGATGTTGAAGTCAGAATGGAGATAGATGAGTTAAAGTCAGGCATGACTAAGCTTACTGATAAGATGCAAGTTCTAATTACCAGAGGAGAACCACCTCAGAGGACTTCCATCTTTGAGATTTCCACTATTGTTGTTTGTTAGACGACGTGCTCGATCTAGAAGGGGGTTGAATAGGTCATCGGGTTTTGAAAATTGCGCGTTTAAATTTTTTTCACAAAAGTCTCCTGGATTTTCAATCGTCTAAACGATCCGCTATTGAGAAGATCAGATATGCAAACCGTATTATCAAGGAGAGAAAAATTTGCTTTAATCAACAGAATTCAATGCTCTTTATTAATTGCTGAATCACTCACTTTGAGAAATATTTACTTCCAATGCAATAATGGAGAAAGAAACTTAATCACAACTAGCAGTATGTAGAGATGCAAATTATTAAACACCTTGTATGCGGATTTAACAGGTGTGGCTTTAACTAAGTTGTGTTTTTAGCAGAATTCAAAAGTGATCACATAACAATCAATCAGATTGTTACGAAGTGTTTTTTTAACCTCAACACAACACAAATTCAGTTTATGCCTGTTTGATAGTTTGAATCTTACGAAATTGATCAATCAAATAATGAAAGTAAAATGCGAAAAAGAACACGATATTGGTTAAGGCAGTTCCACCTTTCATCCTCGCATGGTGTACGTCTGCCCCCAACTCTAGAATATAGAGTTGAGATATTTTTCATAAAATTTGCAAATTGTAACAAGGTGAAGAAATAATTCCCTTTTTACACAAATCAGCTGTAGATGATGAACCTATCTTCTTCACGATCCTTGTTTCGAGCCAAACCAAGTTTCGACCTCTTCGACTATACCTCCGACAAGCGATACTTGAAATATCTACCAATTTTTTTGTAGAACTTCTTTCTCTCGGCTGCTATTAATCGAACAAGATCGAACCCTAACTCTTCCTTCAAGATCTTCCGATTACCATGACAAAATCAAGCGAACCCACAACTTCTTGATTGCTTCACTCGGCTGAATCTTGCAAAGCGAAGATTAGTACCAAAAACCCTCGCACTGATAAAGATCTAAGAGGACAAAACACCAACGGTTTTATTCAAAACAGAGCCCACAAAACACAACCCAAATATGAAGCAATTCTTCTATTCGAACGTTATCAACAATTTTTGGATCTTGAAATCAACCACTTTGATTATTGGAGAAGTTGAATTTGAAGAACGAATGTTGAAGATGAAGTGCTCTCTTTGTGTATCTTTCACTCTATGCTTTTTTGAAACTCAAAATGACAAATGAAATTATTTATATGTGTTAGTATTAATGAATTGAAAGTAAGGCAAAATAAAGAAAATTAATTAAAAGGTACAACATAGGGGAGATGCGTCGACTGCTCCAGGAGGGAGGGTCGGCGCGTAACTTCTAGAGCGCACACGTTAGAGCTTCAATGTTGGATACGTCGACGGCACCAGGGGGATGCATCGACGCAATCATTTTGATTTTAGCTCCCACACTTCATCTACCTATGAGTCGACTCAGGGGGTCGACACGTAACATCTAGGGTGTTGCCCTTAAACGTGCGTCGACCGGACTTGAACTTGCGTCGATGCATTGGGTCCTTTTTTAGATTTATTTGTTTTTCTTCTTACACTCAGCCTTGTAGCACGCACATACACATTTTGGGGCTTTTGCCATCATTAAAACTTGAGCATGCATTTACATACTCCCCCTTTTTTGATGATGGCAAAAACCAACACGAGCAAGGTAGTACCTGTAAAACAATATAAGGAGATACACAGTAACATATGGGATAAGCTAAGATAAAAAGATCAATTCTCCTCCTGAGAGTGTGCATATGGAAGTGATCCTTAATTCATCACCATTCTTCCCCTTTGACAACATCAAAAAGAGGTAGAGACAAGATTAGATGTAACACAATAAAGACAGGATATTTGTCAAACAAAATGCAACTTTAAGAAACACAATGAGAACACATAGTAAGATATTGTATGAACATATTACATAACATTACAATCACAATAAAAACAAGTCACACACAAACACAAAGTAAGTCCATGACAATATGAATTACAATAGATAAAGAGAAATAAAATGCAGAGACATGAATTTCTGCAAAATTAAGACATGTAGTCATGAAGAATAAACAATACATAAGAATTGAATGCAAATACGCACACATCATATACAAGTCAAGTAGAAGAATAGGTAAACATATATATATGGTCAAAAAATATTTAATAGTTAGAGAAATACTACCTTAATGCGGAATTGTCATGAGACTTATACTAAAACTAGCACAAAGTGAATGGTGAAAGAAGATAATAATTAATAATCATTAGAGCATGCACCTCAATTGAGATGCAATCGGTCCGAGATATCGAGAACAACGAGTTCCCTTCGGATATTCAAGAAGGGATCAATTGCAAGCGACTTAGTAAAAATATTCGCAAGTTGATTTTTGCTATCAACATGCTCAAAAACTACATCGCCTTTTTCAACATGATCTCTAAGGAAATGGTGTCTTATTTCGATATGTTTTGTGCGAGAGTGTAGGACCAGATTCTTAGTTAAATTGATAGCACTAGTATTGTCACATAAAATGGTAATACGACCAAGATGGACATTGTAGTCGAGTAGTTGTTGCTTTAGCCACAAAATTTGGGCACAACAATTATCGGCCGCGACATATTCCGCTTCGGCGGTTAATAAGGAAACAAAAACTTTCTTTTTGCTATGCCAACTTACCAAAGAGTTAGAAAAGAAGTGACAAGTACCACTCGTGATCTTCCTATCCGATTTGCATCCGGAAAAATTAGAGTCGGAGTATCCAATAATGGAACAATCACTTCCCTTGGAAAACCAAAGACCATACTTGGGTGTACCACAAAGATACATAAGTATTCGCTCAACATATTTTAAATGTGATTCCTTGGGATAAGATTGATATCGGGCACACATGCAAACACTAAACATGATATCTGGACGAGAGAAAGTCAAATAAAGAAGGGAACTAATCATACCTCTATACCGCTTTGTGTCAACGAACTTACCATTTTCATCGCGGTCTAAATTTACTACAGTAGGCATAGGTGTGTCAATTTCCTTTGAGTTAGCCATATCAAAGCGTTTAAGCAGATCAAGGAAATATATTTTTTGGCTCACGAAAGTTTCTTCAGTTAATTTCTTTATTTGTAGTCCAAGGTAGTAGTTCAACTCCCCCATCATGCTCATTTCAAATTCTCCCTGCATAAGCTTAGAAAACTCCTTGACCAAAGATACATTAGTGGAACCAAAAATAATATCATCTACATAGACTTGGACAAGAATGTAGTGTTTTTCTTGACGTTTAATAAAAAGGGTTGTGTCAACCTTACCTCTTGAGAATCCTTGATTTAATAAGAATTTGCTAAGACGTTCGTACCAAGCTCTAGGAGCTTGTTTAAGACCATATAGCGCACGCTTAAGTTTATAAGCATGGTTAGGATTCTCAAAGTTCTCAAAACCGGGGGGTTGAGACACATAGACCTCCTCATTAATGTATCCATTAAGGAAAGCACTCTTTACATCCATTTGGAACAATTTAAAATTTTGTGAGCATGCATAAGAAAGTAAAAGGCGTATAGCCTCAAGTCGGGCCACCAGAGCATAAGTTTCCTTATAGCCGATGCCTTCCTCTTGGTTATACCCTTGGGCAATAAGGCGGGCCTTATTGCTAGTTATTATCTTGTTTTCGTCAATTTTGTTCCTAAAGACCCATCTAGTGCCAATGACTCGATGATCTCGCGGAGGAGGGACAAGGTCCCAAACCTCATTTCTTTTAAATTGATTAAGTTCCTCTTGCATAGCTAAAAATCAGTGTTCATCGAGTAGTACCTCTTTAGAATTTTTAGGCTCAATTTGTGAGACGAAAGCAAAATGATAAGAAAAGTTACTTATCTTAGAGCGAGTGGTAACTCCCTTTGATATGTCTCCAAGGATATTGTCAATGGGATGATCCTTAGAGGTTTTCCATTCCAAAGGAATATCATCTTTATTACTTGGAGGATCCTCCCATCTTTCCTCGGATACTTGATCCAACTCCTTCTCTTTATTAGTAGATTCATAGTCCTTTTTATGATATTTTAGTATGCTTTCCGAAGATACACCTGCACCATCAAACAAACTACCCTTTCCGACTTCTTTCGAATAGGATTCATCAAAGGAAACATGCACAGACTCTTCAACAATATGTAACCTTTTATTGTATACTTTATAAGCTTTACAAGAATGAGAGTATCCAAGAAAGATACCTTCATCAGCTTTTGAGTCAAATTTACCTGGATTTTCCTTTCCATTGTTCAATACAAAACATTTACATCCGATCATACGAAGATGAGAAATATTTTGTTTTCTTCCTTTTAAAAGTTCATAGGGAGTTTTGTTCAGAATAGGACGTATAAGAATCCTATTTAAAACATAAAAAATTTGTGCTAATGGCATCAGCCCAAAAATATTTAGGAAGACGGTTTTCATTGATCATAGTTCTTCCTAGTTCTTCTAAAACACGATTGTTACGCTCTAAAACTCCATTTTATTGAGGAGTGCGTGGTGCGGAAAAATTATGATCAATTTCGTGCTTGGCACAAAACTTGTTGAACAAATCATTTTCAAATTCTCCTCCGTGATCGCTACAAATAGTAATAATGCTTGCGTTTAATTTGTTTTGGAAGATCTTAGAAATTTTTTCGAATGCCGGAAAGGTTTCGCTCTTATTTGCTAAGAAAAGCGTCCAACAAAATCTAGAATAGTCGTCAACAATGACAAATCCATAATAATTTCCGTCTAGGCTTTTAATCCTAGAAGGTCCAAAGAGGTCCATATGGAGAAGTTCAAGAGGTCTCGTTGTGGACACAATGTTTTTAGATTTAAACGAGATTCTTGTTTGCTTTCCCATTTGGCATGCATCACATAAATGATCTTTGGAAAATTTTGATATAGGTAATCTGACTACTAAATCTTTTGAAACAACTTTATTTAACAAATCAAAGTTTAAGTGAGCTAGTTGTCTATGCCAAAGCCAAGAATTTTCATTTAAGGAGATTAGGAATTTGGCACCTTTTACGGAAACTTCAATCAAGTCTAGCATGTATACATTATTTAACCTCAAGACTTTGAACACATCCTCATTATTTACATTGTGTTCAATAGTGCAACAATATTTAGAAAAAGAGACATTATATCCTTTGTCGCACAATTGACTAATGCTAATGAGATTGTGTTTAAGACCATCAACTAAAAGGACGTCAGAGATAGTAGTAGAAGAGGGATTACCTACACTACCTTTACCGAGTATTTCTCCCTTGTTGTTGTCACCATAGGTAACACATCCTTTATTCTTAGCCACAAAGTCAAAGAATAGAGATATGTCACTTGTCATATGTCTTGAGCACCCACTATCGAGGAACCATCTTCTCTTGGTAGTCTCAAGATATTCCACCTGCGGATTTAAACAAGGGAAGTAGGTACCCAATTTTTATTGGGTCCTTGTGCGTGAGTTGTACATAAGTTGCATTTAGGCAACCATTGTAAAATGCCTTGAGGAACTAGAAATCTCCTAAAGCAACATTTTTTAATGGTATGTCCCTTTTTGCAACAATATAGGCAAGTCAATGTGTTGGAATAATTGCATTTGCTAGATTGATCTCTAACTTCATAAGAGTATTTTTTTATAAGGATTGATCATACTACTTCGAAAATTCGATCTATCAATAACATATGTAATTTTGGGTTATAAAGCCTTGTCAAGTTTAGCTTTAAGAGTTTTAACCTCTCTTTGCCGAATATGACAGGTTTCACATCCGAGCCAATCATGCCAAGACATCTTGTCATCTTTGTTGTCACATTTGACCTTCTCAATCATAGATTCCTTAAGAGATTCAAGTTCTTTTTTGGATCCGGAAACTTTATGCTCAAGGTATGAAAATATTTTCTTGTTTGAGGCTAATCTATTGAAAGCCTCACTAGCCTCATGATGTAAAGTGTCAAATGCTTTTTGTAATTCTAAATGAGACATTTTATCACTATGATCATATTTAGAATTTTTTACCTTTTTATTCTTTCCTTGATGGGCCATAAGACAAAAGTTGACCGTTTCTTCTTCACTATCGCTTTCCCATGCAATGTAAGCTCTTCTAGCTTTGTTAGATCTTCTTTAAAATTTGTATTTTCCTTTCTCTCTTTTAAGAAGAGGACAATCTGTCTTGTAGTGTCCAGGTTTCCCATAATTGAAGCATGATCCTCTTGATTTTGATTTCTTGTCACCATCTTGCTTAGATGTATTTAATTATTGCCTATAGTTGACGAGATTTTTGTCCGAGTGTTGTGTTATTTTCTCACAAACAGCCCCATGTCTTCACTTTAGCTCTCATCATCATCACTAGACTCACTAACACATGAGTTATTGGTGGAAGACTTTGAGTTTGAAGCCTTCAATGAGATAGACTTCCTTTTCGTATCTTTTTGCTTTTCCTTTCTTTCTTTTCGTGCTTGTTGAGATTTGTGACCTCTTGTTCATGTTCTTGGAGCTTGCCAAATAGTGTTGTGATGTCGAGAGTGGCTAGGTCATTTTCTTCTTTGATAGCGGTGACTTTCGGTTGCCATTCCCTGTTAAGACATCTCAAGACTTTGTTAGTAGCAACTGCATTGGGAGTAACATGACCAAGAGTGTGTAAGCGATTAATAATGTGAGAAAATCTCTTTTGCATATCGGTAATGGTTTCACCACAATTCTCATCATTTGTGCCATCATGGGAAATTTGTAGGGCATCCCACATGGCTTTGGTTATGGTGCAATGAGATACTCGAAAGTATTCATCGACACCTAATGCAGCTATAAGCATGTTCCTGACCTTCCTATCATAGGCATAACTTTTCTCATCATTTTCATCCCATAGTGCTTCCGGTTTAGGTATGGTAATGTTATCTTTGTTGGTCATGGTTATTGCCATAGGACCATTTTCGATAACTTTCCATATCTTTCTATCAACATATGTGATATGAACACGCATACAATCTTTCCAATAGCTATAGTTTTCACTAGTGAAAATACAAACTCTTGTATAAGCCCTTTTTGGATCGTTCTCCATTTTCTACAAAGTTATATTGTGAAGCACTAGATAAACCGGAGCTCGTGATACCACTTGTTAGATGATGTGCTCGATCTAGAAGGGGGGGTTGAATATATCGGGTTTTGAAAATTGCGCGTTTAAAATATTTTCACAAAAGTCTCCTGGATTTTCAATCGTCTAAACGATCCGCTATTGAGAAGATCAGATATGCAAACCGTATTATCAATGAGAGAAAAATTTGCTTTAATCAACACAATTCAAATGCTCTTTATTAATTGCTTAATCACTCACTTTGAGCAACGTTTACTTCCAATGAAATAATGGAGAAAGAAACTTAATCACAACTAGCAGTATATAGAGATGCAAATTATCAAACACCTTGTATGTTGATTTAACAGGTGTGGCTTTAACTAAGTTATGTTGTCGAAAGTGATCACGTAACAATCAATCAGATTGTTACGAAGTGTTTGTTAAACCTCGACACAACACAAATTCAGTTTATGCCCATTGGATAGTTTGAATCTTACGAAATCGATCAATCAAATAATGAAAGTAAAATGTGAAAAAGAACACGAGATTTGTTTAGGCAGTTCCAACTTTCGTCCTTGTGTGGTGTACGTCTGCCCCCAACTCTAGAATATAGAGTTGAGATATTTTTCGTAAAATTTGCAAATTGTAACAAGGTGAAGAAATAGTTCCCTTTTCACACAAATCAATTGTAGATGATGAACCTATCTTCTTCACGATCCTTGGTTCGAGCCAAACCAAGTTTCGACCTCTTCGACTATACCTCCGACTAGCGAAACTTGAAATCTCTACCAATTTGTTGTAGAACTTCTTTCTCTAGGCTGATATTAGTCAAACAAGATCGAACCCTAACTCTTCCTTCAAGATCCTCCAGTTACCGTGACAAAATCAAGCAAATCCACAACTCCTTGATTGCTTCACTCGGCTGAATCTTGCAAAGCAAAGATTAGTACCAAAACCCCTGCACCGATACAAATCTAAGAGGACAAAACCCTAACGGTTTTATTCAAGATAGATCCCACAAAACACAACCCAAATCTGGAGCAATTCTTTAATTCGGACGTTATCAACAATTCTTGGATCTTGAAATCAACCACTTTGATTATTGGAGAAGTTGAATTTGAAGAAGGAATGTTGAAGATGAAGTGCTCTCTTTGTGTATCTTTCACTCTATGCTTGTTTGGAACTCAAAATGACAAATGAAATTTATTTATATTTGTTAGTATTAATGAATTGAAAGTAAGGCAAAATAAAGAAAATTAATGAAAAGGTACAGCACAGAGGAGATGCGTCGACCGCTCCAGGAGGGAGGGTCTGCGCGTAACTTCTAGAGCGCACGCGTTGGAGCTTCAATGTTGGATGCGTCGATGGCACCAGGGGGATGCGTCGACACAGTCATTTTGATTTTAGCTTCCAGACTTCATCTACCCATGCATCGACTCAGGGGGTCGGCACGTAACATCCAGGGTGTTGCCCGTAAACGTGTGCCGAACAGACTTGAACTTGCGTCGATGCATTGGGTCCTTTTTCAGATTTCTTTGTTTTTCTTCTTACACCCAGCCTTGTAGCATACGCATACAAATTATGGGGATTTTGCCATCATTAAAACTTGAGAATGGAGATAGATGAGTTGGAGTCAGGCATGACTAAGCTTACTGAGAAGATGCAAGTTCTGATTACTAGAGGAGAACCACCTCAGAGGACTTCCATCCTTGATATTTCCACTATTGTTGTTAATCCTCCATTAGTCCAACAACCAGCATCTACTTGGACTTATTTCGATTTTCCTCCTAACTATTCTATGCCTGTTGCAAATACTTCCTTGATTAGTCAACCTTCTAGATATATTTTTTAATCTCCCATGTTCATTGAGCCTCGACTTATCATACATATTGTTGCTCATGATACTCCTTTTCCTTATGAAAACCATCTCTTCGAGTACAATGCTACTAGAACTCAAGGTGAAGACCATGATGATATTTTTGAACATGAAGATGTGCGTGAGCAGTTTCAGACCTTGGATAATATACTTAGAGCCATCGAAGGCAATGAGTTCTTCAATGTTGATGCTGGAAATATGTGTTTAGTTTCTAACCTTGTGATGCATGTCAAGTTCAATACTCCAGATTTTGAAAAGTATAAAGGGAATTTATGTCCAAGAAGCCACTTGAACATGTACTACAAAAATATGGTTGCCTACGCCATCAACTACAAACTGCTCATCCACTACTTTCAAAATAGTTTGAATGGAGCTTACCCCAAATGGTACATATGGATTGAGAAGAATCATATTCATAGTTTCCAGGATTTGGCATATGCCTTCATGAAACATTATAAGTACAACCTTTATAGGACTCCTGATCATCGCCAAATCTAGAACTTGTTTCAGAAAGACAAAGAGTCATTTAAGGAATATGCTCAATGTTAGAGAGAGTTAAATTTTCAAGTTAAACCTCCTTTTGTGGAAAAGGAACTGACTAGTATGTTCATGGATACTTTGCAACCTTTCTATTGGGACAATATGGTTGGTATTGTCTCTTCTAGCTTTATAGACCTAGTTATCATTGGGCAAAGACTTGAAGAATGTCTCAAGAAAGGTAAGTTTATCAAGGATGAACTTTATTATACTAGGAAAACTTATGGGAGTTTCCACAAGAAATGGAAAAGTGAAATAAATGTTGTCTATATTCAAAAGAGAGGACCTCATCAGGGGATTTATGTGTGTGTTTAGGTGCTTCTTTGATACATATTTGATTATTGGTTGACGACATGAAGCATGCTTAGAGGTTAACATTGTTTTCTTGCTATTTGTGGATGATTGTTGATTCTACTTACTAGTTTGAGTTAATGCTTATCTTCACAACTTGTGCCACTTTGTTTAGGATAGATTTGAACCCAATACATGCTAGGAGAATCAACTTAAAGATATTAATATTTGCTTTCTTGAAAGGCTTGTTGGTTTTTCAAATACTTGTTTAAGTGTCACTTTTGTGTTATGGTTTGATCACATGCCTACTTGATTTTGGTTTAAGTACTCTTTTGAGTTCCTTTAATGTTTGTTTTCATACTTGCTTTGTGTGATAACATGTTCCCTTAGGAGTTTTGTTTCATCTTGTTCAAGATGTGAATTAAATATATTTTAGGTTCTAAACCAAGCATTCTAACAATAAGTAGAAATTCCTTCAACCCTTAACCTTAGGTCCATGATGCATGTTAACTCTTTGGTCGATTTCCCTTTTGATATCCTAACTCTAGGACCATATTGTATACCAAAATTAGGACTTGTGTTTCCCTTAGATTTTTATTTCTTTTGAATTTCATTTTAAGACTAAAACTTCTTTTTCCTACCAAAACTAAAAAAAAAACTTAATAATAAAGAGGCAAACCATTGGTCACGATCCTTAAGTATTGAGAGGATTATGAGGTGGTATATTCCTAACCTTATGCTTCCTCGCGGTCATGGTCTTTAATGTGTTTCAAATAACCTAACCATTTTTAAGCTAATGAAAAGACTCAACCAATCAAATCTTTTTTTTGCCTTCTGCCTTTTCTTTTGAAAATCTTTTCAGGTAAGAACATGTTAATTCATTTCTATGACATATGCATGAGTCTCCAAAGGTCGAGCTGTAGTAGAATGTGAAATTAGCATCATTCATGAAAAACATAAATAGAGGGATTATTTTTTTAGAAGAACTACGGTGCAATGATTCCTTCGCGGGATACGTAGGCACGAGGTTGTAAAACCGAGGCGTGCACAATAATAAAAACTTTCATTTTGTTTGTTAACAACTAATTTCATGCATTCCCATAGCTTGTAAGCTTTAGATATAAATACACCCTTTAATTAGAATAACAAAAATGGTTCATGTTGAGTTCAACAGACGTGAACAGTGTTAATATCTTCCCCTTGCATAATCGACTCCCGTACCATATCTCTTGATTGCGAGACCTTGATGATTTCCTTTCTTAGGTTTAATCAATGTTTTCCTTTCCATTATTTGAGATAAATAACATTCGATGGCTGCTTCATTGTGCTTCATTTTTTTCTTTTTTAGGCAGAACGTGGAGGTTTTAAGTTGCCATCCCCACAACTGAACCTGACACCCCTTATTTTTGCTTAATTCACAAAATGATCATGAGCAAAGTTGAAGGGGTGGAAAGAACGAAATTTCTGGAAGACTATTCTAAATTTCTAGTAACATACCAAATTTCTGATAGTTCACCTTTAAATTGGCAGTATAGTTTTTTCAAAAAAAATTAACACTACCGAAAATTTTGAAATGTGTTGTAGTTTACCGGAATTTTCTAAAAATGCTGCAGCTTACTGGAAATTTCCGAGTGTAAAATTTTATTTCGGAATTCCAAATTTTTTGTAAGGGAAAAAAGGTAATAGTAGTCATTTGGATGGGGGTGTCATGTTCAACTTGGAAGGTCACAAGTTAAAACCTCCAGAGTGTGACATGGTGGGGGAAAATAGGTTCTATTTACTATTTCTTTTGGGGCTAACTCTTGTTGTAAACCCATCACAACCATATCTTTATGGGAATTCTTAGTATCTTTTATCTTTCCTTTAATGTTGAGAAGTGTTCCAATCAAACTATCACATACATTTTTCTTCACATGCATCACATCAAGGCAATGTCTTAAATCAAGATTAGAACAATATGGAAGATCAAAGAACATAGATCTCTTTTTCCAAATATTTTTCTCCACGGTTTTTTTTTGTTTATTTCCAAATACAACATTAACCTGTTTTTGTATTTTATAAAATTCCCTCCAGATTAAGGGCTTTGGAACGATATCAAACTCATGCTCTCCACTAAAAACCTTTCATAATCTATGATATGAATGATCGAGTCTTAGAAATTTTCAGTGCCCAAGATAAACTACTTGTTTTCCTTTTGGTAATTGGTGGTGACATGTATCAAATGCACATATATAACACGCTTTATGTCGCTTGACGCTCCACCCATACAAATTACCAAATGTAGGAAAGTCATTGATTGCGCAAAATAATATGGCACACAACTTAAAGTTATCAACTGTATATGCATCATCAACATCATCACTTTCCTCCCACAAAAGTATTAAATCTTCAATCAAGGACGCTAAATAAACATCTATGTTGTTTCTTGGTTGTCTTGGGCCTGAAGTCATCATTGATAGCGTCATATACTTGTGCTTCATGCACAACCATGGAGATAGGTTATAAATTATGAGAAGAATAGGCCATAATATATGGTTAGTGCTCAAATTACCAAAAGGGTTCATTCCTTCAGTGGCATGTACAAGCCTAAGGTTCCTCGGTTCAATGGCAAAATCTAGAAATAAGGAATCAATTTTCTTCCATTATAATGAATCAGCTACATGACAAATGTTTCCATCACACACTTATTTATCTACATGCCATCTAGTATTCTTTGTGTCATTAACATTACCAAACAATCTCTTGAACCTTTGAATTATTTGTAGGTACCATATCACCTTAGAAGGAACACCCTTTCTAGTTACACCATAATCGTTATCAACATCATTGTCCATCTGCTTGTAGTGTGACTTCCCATAACTCGGGAACTCCTTCAAGTTATCAAACTCTTTCTTATATAATATGCAATCATTACGATATGCATTTATTTTAACACAATCCAAACCTATTTTACACAATATCTTCTTGGCTCATAACTATAGTTTGACAACATGTTTTCTTCTGGAAGCATTTCTAAATGATTGAATATATCTCTCTTTGGAAAAAATTCGTATTTCAACAATATTTACAAAGACACCAGAAAATCTCATTATTTTTAGGAAGGTTTTTTTAGTGAACTCAATAAATTGTATCACTTCATTCTCATATTATTTACTTAATATATTTACTTTCATCCTGTTGTACCCCAATTTTTACCCCTAAGATTCTCTGATACTTCATGCAATTACATTGCACAAAGATCACAAGTTGGTTCTCTCTCTCTCATCCCTAGGGTTTGCCTTTGGGAGATCACCAAGCACCTTGTAGAGATGAATATTGTTTATGTGTGATGATTGATATTGGATTAACCATGATGTGTATCCCTTGCTCTCTAAATGTTGTAGGTGAATGGTGCACAAGTTCCTCAAAACGTTGGTAGGATTCATGTGTTTATCTCCATGCCTTCTCTCATCATTTCTCAAGATTTTGAAAGTGTTATGTCTCATTGAATACTCCTCTTATCATCAATCATTATCTCTTATCTTAAATATGTACTCCGTGCTTGAAAGAGATCATCAACTTCAAGAATTCCTTCATCCCATGGCCATCTCTCTTGAAATTAGGGTTTTGGACTTCTGAGGACCATATCTTGATGTGTATGTGAAGTTTGTGGATGAATTCAAGATAATTTGATTTTTAAAGGACTTCTAATATCTACAAGTTTTGATTCAATAAGTGTAAGTGATGAGAAGATTGTTTTGAAGACCTATGGTTGCCCACTCTCTAGATTGATACTTCATTTATCTTGTATGACTTCAAAGGATCATATCTTGGTCATCCCTTGCCTCTTTGAGCTCATGTTTCTTTCACAATGAACCTAAGGATGTTTACAAAAACTTAGTTCAATTGGTGAGAAAAGAAAATGCTTGGAAGTTTGCCTATGAGGTCAAAAGATTACAAGTTCTTGATGAATTCCTCAACTTTTGGTCAATCAACTTCAAATGAACATATCTTGATCATCATTTATCATTTTGAGGTCATTCTATTTGCAAAAAAATATTGAAGATGTCTAATTTACCTCCATATAAGCCTTGAAGATTGAAAGTTTTTGGAAATTGCTTGAAGAATCAAAAGATTATAGGTCATTTCACAAATTTTCATCAAATTCACAAGATCATAACTTTCTCAATTTTTGGAATTTTTGAGTGATTCTTTTTGACAAATTTTCTTTGAGAGGTCTACTTCATATCATCTTTGAAAATCAAGATCAAATTTTGAGTGGAAGGGAAATTTTGAAGAAGAAACATTATAGGTCATTTTTAGAAAGTAGCATGCTTGACCAAGGCCTGGCCAGAAAATTCAATGATTTTGCAAGAATCCTAAAGGCTCAATCTCCCAGCTCAAGCATCCATTTGGTATGATTCTTTTTACAGTGTTGTCGCACCCCAAAATTTCCCCTTCGTCTTATCCCATTATTTTCAAGCAAAATGTCTATTTATCGTGATTTCAGAGGAATTCATGCTGAAGGTCTTTATGAAAAGTGGTAGGAAAAGAGAGGTTCAGTCTTGTTAACCGATATAATTCAAATGCAAGAGATTTTGAACGATTTTGAAGTTCGTTTGAGTTATCTGTCCGAAAAGGATTGCTCGTTTGGAATTTGAATTCAAAAAAGGATGTAGTATTTTAGTCATTTGAGAAATTAAAAAAGGAGAGAATTTCTTTTTATTCGAGTTATTTGAATTTGGTGATTGAAGTACCGTGTCTTGGTGTATGAAGTCGCTAGCGGAAAATAATTGCAAGAACTTATTTAATTTACGGTGAATGTTATGCATTTCAAGCGGAAGTGTAAAGTTGGAAATCATAAGATTCAATACCGGAAAAGTTCTTATTGTTGCATAAGATTTCGGTTACAATTGTGGACTCGCAAGCAAAGGATTTTTGTGCATTCGAATCATTTCATACAAGGATAGTCGTTTGTTCCTCGAAATTTCATTTTAAAGAGGAATTTGTTATTACAAACACCATGGCAAGAATCTAAGGAAAGCATTATTCACTTAATTGACAAAGTTGTTCAAGTTATTATTCAAGACTTAATAAGTTTACAAGGAGATGCTTATACATTTTCTCTAAAGCAAATACAAGCATTCTATTTCTAAGTTCTAATTACAAGTCCTAAAGAGTTACAATGTGAATTTGATTCAGCCAAAGATGTATCCCAATGTCACTCTATCCTCATGTTACTATGCAATTTTCTTCGTCCTCAAGTCTCCAATGTTTGTCCTCCGCATCATTTACCTGAAAACAAGAAAAGAAACGCACAATCAGTAGTTACCTACTTGAACATAAACGGTATTGTTAAAGTTTTGCAACCTCATCATTAGGGCTAGTTATAGGAATCAGGTTTCGAGGGGTTAAGCAATCAGAGCCTCGGAACTAAAAAGTTCCTTCATCGGCTGCAACCTCCATTGCAAATCATCAACAATCTCCATTGTTGGTTCACAAAAGGAGGTGCTGGGAGGAAATCAGGACAGCATCATGTTTCCCAATAGCCCAGCCCAATAATTCATCACAGTTCCAAAATGCAACAGTCCAGTCCAGCCCAATGCAGAACAGAATACACAGCTCAGAGAATATATTTTCAAACCAAAACTCCAGCACGGGATTAGAGGCAACAGGGCCAGCAAGAAAGACAAACATTATGGTTCAGCATAATCAAGGCCAGCCAGCAATAATAAAGTTGAAAGAAGTAAATTCAACTCTACAAGTAATTAATACAGCAGCAACATGGAAGAGGAAAAGTGTAGTTTCAAGGTTATTTTCACCAAAGGTAAAAAAGGGAAAGCATAAAATAAGCACCAGTTTGGTAACCAAAAGCAAGAGGCAGTCTGTTGTATCAGTCCTAGAAGCCAGAAGAAGAAAGATATCTGTTCTATCAGAAGCAAGAAAAGCATCTACTCAATTATTTTTCAAGAGGCCAAGAAAAAAGAGGGAATCGATTGAAAAAACACCAGATAAAAACCATTTCAAAACCCCAGAATACCATCTCTGTTCTTACCAAGAAAAACCCAAAAGCAAACCAAGCGTAGCATCAGTTCTCCCTCAAACAACCAAGAAAAACCCAAAAGCAAACCAAGCGTAGCATCAGTTCTCCCTCAAACAACCAAAAAAACCCCAAAGAAACCCATAACAAAGCCAGCATACGATAAGCCAAACCCAAACGTATTCATCATGTTCCTAATAACCTAAACCCTTCAGAGATTATATGTGTCAGAAATCTAATTTACAGGCGAGAAAGAAGAGAAGAAAGTTTGAACAATCTCACGGACAAAGGCAGAAGCCTTTCACCATTGCGCGTCTCCAAGGTTGTTAACCGGAATCGCGTGTGGAGGTTAGGGTTCCGAAGCCCTTTTTCGTTTTCGCCCAAATCAATAACCTGTATCAAACACAACAACCATCGAAAGTCAAAACACAATCAGAAATCACAATCAGAAATCATTAACATGCAAACCAATCGCGGGCGTTCGAGAGAGAAGAGAGACAGAAACGTCGCGTCAAGAGAGATACGGCGATCGCGATCGAGGGGAATCGCGACGGTGAGAAGTGAGAGAGGCCATGGCGGGAGATGAGGGCCGGTGAGGGTTCGGATGAGAGTGAGAGAGAGGACCCAGCGGCGAGAGAGACGAAGTTTCTGGGTCTTTTCGTGAAGAAGAAGCGTGAGAGAACGATTGAGCTTGTTCTGTTCTTTCTTTTCCTTTTTTATTTTCTAACTATTATTATAACTTATTATTATTATTATAATTAATATTATTATTATTCATTATTAGTAATTAGTATTATTATTACTAAATATTGTTATTATTGATAACTATTAGTATTTGCTTAATTAATAATCTATTATTATTACTATTATTCTTATTATATTATTACTATCGTATTATCATAATTCCTATTATATCATTATTATTATTATTAATATTATTTTTATTACTAATATTTATTAATTTTTATCTACTAACAACTATTATTATTATTATTATTTATTACTATTATTATCATAACTATTATTATTATTATTACCATTATTTTTCTTTGATTAATAGCTATTATTATTATATTTTCTTTTTTAGTATATATCTCAAAAATACAAAAATAATAATAGTAGGATAGTTAGACATTTTATTAGGAATTTTTTGGCACTTTCTTTCCTTTTCTGTATATATCCCCATTTGTAAATTTGTACCTCCATTCCCATTTGTTGTAATAGTTAGTAAATAATTTTATTGCTTTATTATTTAATTATTCATTCACAAAGCACAAACCGAAAACATTTTCCAACTAATACTCGTGCGAGCCATTTTTAACCCTGAGTTGACAAAGCTTTGAAGCGTCACAACGGCCACACATTTGTGCACACACCACGCTTACTCTTGGGCTTACAATGAAACTTTTATTGATCGGTTAAACATTATTTAATTATCTAATTAAGTTATTTAAAATTAATTGGCCCATCCGATTAATTTTATTAAATTAATTACTTGATTAAGTTTCGTTTAATTAGTCGATTGAATTTATTTCGTGCATGCACCTACACAATAGATTGTTTAAGCCACCTTGTATGGGCTTTTAATTTATTTAATGCTTGTATACAATTGTTTGTTCTTTTCCATTATCACACCTTACGACCATATGTTCAATTAACCATAACTCGCATCGCAAAAACACTTTCGCAATAAAGTTTCAAACCTCGATCCAACGTCGAGTGCATTTTCGAAATCTTTTTCATAATAAAGTACAAGTTTTTAGCCGTTAGACGCTAGACTAGTTGTGAAAAAACTTGTCCCCCAAACAAACTTTAGTCTTTAAGTCGTTGGATGCTAGACCCGTGGCTTAAAGACTCCTAAATAACGTGAACTTCGTTTCACTTCACTTTTTCTCAAGAAACTTTTTTGGGTGATAGACGACTTGGGCGAACTTTCGTTCCTCGGGTTTCTAGTATTTGAATCGTGAGACGCTAGCCTCGTTGTTCGGTACTTTTTCATCCACATAAAAAACAATTCAACCCATTCAAACTTTTTTATCGCTCATACGCGATCATAAAAAACTCTTTTCGGATAAAGAGAGTGTAATAGTCGTTTCAAATACGAACGAGGACTTAAGCTTTTCAAACAAACAAAACAAGTCCTAGTTCAAAGCATTTGAAACGTCTAAATGCACGATTTTTCTTATAAAATCAATACAACAAATTTAAAACCTTTTAAGAGGAACTACAGAGTTTTGACTTTCCCATTGCACAAGGGAATATGTAGGCACACGGTTCCGAAACCGTGTCAAACTCAAAATAATAACAAACAATTTCTTTTCCTTTTGGTAGTCATAACTTAGCAATAAACACACACACAAACGCGTAGAATTAAATGGGTCCCATCGAGTACGATGGATGTAAAGTGCTAATACCTTCCCTTACATAATCGACTCCGATCCACTTTTTGGTCACGTAGACCGCCTTATCCGCTTGTTTGGGGTTTTATCTATATTTTCCGTTTTTAGAACAAATAAAATTAGGTGGCGATTTCACTAGTTTTCGAGAATTAAAAGATTTTTGAAAATCGAGTTGCTTGATTGGCGACTTCAGGGAAAATTTTAAAGCGAGTTAACCTAATTTAATTCTTCGCTTGTGTGTTTGTTTACTGCTTATTATTTCGTTATACTATCCTGTGATATATTTTGATATTTGGGCATTTTTTGGTTATGATTCGTAGATAAGCCCAATACCCAGGCTTCTAGGAAACATAAGTTTAGAGTGGTTGAGTAGCTTAGGTCCATTGGACATCCGTGTTCCTTGGATCGACGTGAAGACCACAACTTAGAGTTGGTCGTTTTAAGGGGATTGTTGCACCGTATGCTAGTGCGGGGCAGCAATTTCTAGACAAATGGCCTACAACTCTAAGTATTAGGATGTCCAAAATTGAGACCGACCGCTCAAAGGTTTTTTTGAGTATCCCTTTAAGAGCCGCTTCTTGGAGTATACTTTTGGAAGTATTATCCCCACATAGTCCGATCGCATGGTGATAATATTTCTAAAAAGGGGATCTGAGACTCCAAGTAGCATTTAGCATAAAAACACTAGAACCAACCTTGTTTGGGGAATTGTTGGGTAGACGTCGAAACCATGTCCGACCGTCCTTTTAAACCCTTGTGCTATTTGACTTTACATGTGATTTTGCGCATAACATCAATATGTATCGCATCACATCGCATTCTTACATGCGTCACCATCATTGCATTCTTACATGCATCACCATCATTGCATTCTTACATGCATCACCATCATATGGCATTCTTATATGCATTACCATTACATCGCATTCTTACATGCGTTACTACTATATTACATCGCATTCTTACATGCGTTGCCATTATATTACATTTGCATTCTTTCATACATTGCCATGCATTCCATTTTCACCAGAAAAGCTCATTTCATTTCTTCTGTCCAGAAATATCAAGCATCTACTCGGCGCGTTCGAACTCCAAGGATGTCTCGGAGGACTATAGGCGAGCTTGGTGGTCGGGAACTATTGAGGCGAAGTTAAGCACTTGAAGAGTCGGATGAATCGGTCATGGATCTCTTGCAAGTTGTGTTGAAAAGAGTGCAACACCACACCAATCTCCATAAGTTTGGTTCTTTGCTTTATCATCGATGTCTCCATGAGTCAAGGACATCCACACGTGGCGAACTCTCGAGTTCGAAATTCTCCTACTGAGTATCATCATCGGCCTTCACCTTCGAAGATTCCTCGACAACAGCAATTGCTTGCTCCCCGATCGAAGAAGAAGGATCCAAATCAGCGTATTAATCCGCATTATCGCCGATATGCTCAATAGGATATTCAGCCAATCCCGATATCATATTCTCGACTTTTGCCTTGCTTGGTTCAGAGTGGTGTTGTGATACCAAGGGAGTTAAAGCCAGTACCAGGGGTTGCCAAAGCTTGGTTTGATGAGAGAGCTAAATGTGCTTTTCATGCTGACTCTGTAGGACATGAAACTGAGAATTGTTCGGCCTTCAAATGCACAGTTCAAGAGCTAATTGATGATAAGATTCTGATTTTCAAACAGAATGGATCGAGCTTAGACATTTTGCTTGCAAGGTCTTATCATAGCAATTTTGAGGAACTTCCAAAACTCATTGGGACAATTGCTTGCCAAAAGGGAGTTGAGACTTTGAAGAGTAGTGATGAAGTAGACCAAGTGATTACCTCAGAAAAGGTGGTAACCTTCAGCAAAGATATCTCAAGTTCTAGCAAGGGAAAATCACTTGCAACACCAACTCATTATCCTCCATTACCATCTTTCAAATCTTTGCATCAACAACTTTTGTCTGATCTTCCTCAACTTCAGAGTCAGAACTCTCAAAATCAAACTGTGCCTCGGAATAATTTGGAAAGAAGGAATTCTCCTCTAGATCCAATTCCAGTCACCTACAGTCAACTTCTGCCATATCTGATTCAAAGTTCATTGGTGGTTCCCAAGTTTCTTAACCCACCAAATTTATTCCCGCTTGGTTATGATCATAGCGCGATGTGGATACCATGATGGAGCAGAGGCCACTCAGCGGAAGGCTGCGCCTACAAAGCCAAAGTTCAACAGTTGATTGACCAGAAGTACTTGACTCTTCAAGGAGGGAATCTGTTTGTGAATGGAAACCCCGTACTCAAGTGAACGTCAAGCCTACTAATTTCACCTGAATCAACAAGTCAAGGCGGGCCAGGCCTCCTCAACAACGGCGGTCTTTTATTTCTTTACTGCATTTTTATGTGTATCTTGTTTAATTGTTTAAACTTTGTTTGCATGTAGAAACTTGTTTGTTTTTATCTTAATGCAATGAGTATGTTTGTCTTGAAGTAATCCATTTATTGTCAATCAATCCATTCGTTATCACTCTTTAAATTGATTTGCGAGCATTTTGATACCAACGTTACCAACTCTTTCGCCTAGGCAAAGATTGGAGGGAGGATGACGATAATTGAAAAAACGCTAGATCTCTGAATGTATGTTCTTGAATAGAATCTGGTTGATGATGTACAGGCCTTGTTTCAAATCCCTAAAACACCGGAGTTATAAGGGAGATAGACCCTCGTTAACCCCCCTCGAGCCTTGAAGTAGGAGTTTCTTTTCTTTCCGAAAAAACCTTCATTTTTTACCCTATGGGAGGGTAGTGTTCAGTTAATCTGATTGAGCGTTCAAAACTCATCAAGAGAGTAAGGATACAACAATGGCTATCCTTCAAAAGGTTGAGAAAGGTCAAAACCACAATAGTCGACCTCCATCTATCAATAGTGTGCATCAAAGGAGAATGATACCGCATAGGTATCTCTCGCACATCGGAAGATCGACAGATGACGACACCGCAATGGTTACCCTTCATCGACCCAAGGACTCAGACAGCCACCATCACTTCTAACAAATCAAAGGTTGTGTTTAGATCCACGACTTGTTCAAAAAAATGATGAGTATAAAAGAGAAAAAAAGCCCGCTAAGTCGGAACTTAGTAATAAGTCGCTTAGGCAAAAGTCAGGAAAAGAAAAGAAAATCTTGAAATGCAGTATCAAAGGATTCTCAACAAAGAACAAGTTGTGTGGTCAAGTACCAAAAGACAAAATGTGAGTGACGGTCGTGTCCAAGAAACCTCATATTGGTTCCTCAACCACCATAACACCTCTCGAGAGATGAGTGCTCGTATCAGGATAGTTGAACTTAGGACTGAAGAACATCATGGAGAATGGGCGGGCACCAAATATTTTGAGCCTAAAAATCTTTTTTCTAAAACCGTGAACCAGGCCACGTTACAACCCTTAAAAGTCCTAATTGAAGCGTGGGTTAATTCAAAAGCGTACAAGGAAGAGATCGCGTTTACCTGACTCCTACAGTGTGTGTAAGTATCTGTGTTGGTATCATATGCTCGTCTTACCTTTCAAAAAGAAAATTTTCAGTGTTGCACTCCAAAAGTGTTTCACTCACACAAAGTCATGTTTTTCATACAAAACTTCAAGACGCATAAATGTTGCATTATAATTGTCACAATAAACATTCTTCTACATGTAAAATGATTGTTTGACATTGAATAAGTTCTCATAATGAACATCAGTGAAGAGTTTAACTTTGTCCAAAGAGGAGAAACTTGATTATTCTGCTGAGTTAGCAATTATTTGTAGCAAGGGGCAGGACGTCTAAGGACTCCTTTGAGCATATCACAAGTTGTCTTCTCAAGATTCTGTTAATTTGGGGGCAGTCAAATCGAAATTCAGCTTCTCGAACTTCTGCCAATCTATGGGCAAATCCTTAAAGAGCAATCATCAGTTGAGTTAGTCCTTCTCAAAAGAGCAGTTAGCCTGAGACAACTGTCATTCCATGTTTCAGTCAACTTGAGGCAATCACCTCGAGACAGGGGAGTCTCTCTAAGGCTGTTTACATTGGGACATTTCGAACTAATCGTTCGGTTCCAATCAATCTGAGATAATTACTTCGACGCGTGGAAGCCTTCAAAAGCTCTTGTTCCACCAAGTTAGTCGCTCACTTGTTGTTGATCTGAAGCAGTTACGTCATAATGGTGAAGCTCTCTTAATTGGAGCAAGTGTTCATTCAAGAATCAATCGGCCTGAAGCAATTACTTCGAGACGTAGAAGTCTCTCTAAAGCTCGTCCTGGGGCAGGTCTTCTCGATGCTCGCATAGCTCCTGATTTAGATGCAGTCGATCTGAGGAAAATACTCGAGATGTAGAATTCTTTCCAAGACTCATTCTAAAGCAAACTTGCTGAAAAGATTCATCTGAAGTAACTACTTCGAGACGTTGGAGTCTCTCCAATGTTCATCCTGGGGCATGTCGGCCATCTATGCAAAGCCTGCCACTCTGAGATTCGGTAAACCTAAGGAGGTTACTTTGAGATGTAGAAATACCTCCAGAGCTCATATCAAGGCATGATATTCCCATATCAGAATATCCAGTTCCTTTGAACTACTGATGATCAGTAAAGTATTGCGTCAGAATACAGGATGCCGGGGCACTCCTTTTCGGGAAAGATTTTTTAGAAAGTCTACCAGACCGAGGCATTTTGAGATTCTGAGGTCGATATATCTCTTAAGTGCAAAAATCTAATGCAGCTGCATTCCCACGCATGGGGCACGCCTCTAATCATCATTATCTAATCAATTCAGAAGTTTGCTATTCTTTTTCTACAAGAATTAGCATTGCAGCCTTTCCTGCAACAACTCAACATGCGGAGCTTGGCCAATCATCTTATTGTACTATGTTCTTTTATCCTCCGGACCAGCTATGTCGGGAATTCAGTTTGATAACCAATACATCAACCAGTACATTCACGCATAATTCATTCATTCATTCATCCATTCATGTCATATCACGGTACACTCATGCATGA
The DNA here is from genome assembly GCA_021764765.1 of Vicia sativa. NCBI lineage: Eukaryota > Viridiplantae > Streptophyta > Magnoliopsida > Fabales > Fabaceae > Vicia > Vicia sativa. The sequence goes on along the minus strand of CM038795.1, from coordinate 37,316,466 downwards.
ACCTTCGCCAGAATCTGGGACCTGTTCAGAATATGTTGAAAGCGGGCGCCAAAGACTTTTTCCCAGATGACAATCTAGCTTTTCTCCCCAGTGCAAGAGAATACTTGTTTGAAAGACAAGTGGTAGTGGTGTCAATTCTCCAGTGAAGTCTCTTCCCCAGAGAAGCGATCGATCATCTCCAGTGAACTCTTATGACAACAAGATCGTTCAAATTGGATTCCCCAGTGAACTCTTATGACAACAAGATCGTTCAAATTGGATTCCCCAGTGAACTCTTATGACAGCAAGATTGTTCAATTGGATTCCCCAGTGACGTCTTCCTTCTCTCAACAATATCAGGAAATCATACACCATTTGCATTAGAAAAAAAATCATATCATGCATATCATAATCATGCATATCATACTCATGCATTAGCTTCGGCTATCTGTTTTGCAGGTTTTTCAATTGAAACCGTAGATATCCTCGTAAGGATCAAAATTGAAGGATTAGTTCTCAGACGACAAATTATCCTCTTTTCTACAAGCACAAGTTATATACTTGTATGGATCTTAACAACTGATTTGGTGTCTCCAGTCGAGATTTCTTCCCCGAAACAGTTGTCTCTTTCAAATAAGACTCTAATGTCAGCAAAATTATTCAACCGGGAATCCCCAGTGAATTTTCCACATGGTTTTCTTACGAAGTTTCCCCAGCGAAGCTTATTTCTCTCCCCAAGTGAGTCTCCTTCAGAAAGGATTACTACAATATCATTCTTGGTATTTTCAAAGACTTCTTTCAGACAAGAATCTTCTCAGCAAATGCTATTGGCAGTGGCTTCCACAATTTACTCCTATGAGCCGTTCTAAAAAAACTACATCAAACTTCTGGTGCGTTTATTTCCCCAGTAAGTCATCAACTACTCAACAATAAATATCCACCCGGCGGGATGTTTATTCAATCTCAAGATATTTCTCCAACTCAGACGTTGATCCATATATCCACTTGCTGCAACGCATTGTCCGTACAATGTCAGCAAATTGAAGCTCATTACCTAGAAGTTTTTCGATCACGGTATGAATCGATTCTTCTATCAATGGTAAAGCTATCTGCATACAAATTGAAGATCTTGTCAACTCAGAAGTTGTTCAACATGTCCGTACATGTTCAGTAAGATCTCTCATCAGCAGAAATGTCGGAAACAAGATTTACCGACTTCATAAACATCTATATCACGCGGTGTCTGGATATTGTTTTGTTTATCCCGAGCATTGTACTCTCGGTGCTCTTGATTTCGGGTAACTCAGAGGTTACACGTTCAAAGACATTCAGCATGCCATGGCTCCTCGCACTTTCGTGCACCAACAATTCCGATATTGTTCTAGCCATATAATTTTGTTTAAGGTCTCTAGGTATTCCTTAGTTATCAGGGAACTCTTTGTTAAGTTCTCAATCATGTCAATTTTTCAATTCTGTTTAAGGTTTCCAGGTATTCCTTAGTTTTCAGAGAACTCTTTGTTAAGTTCTCAAATCATGTCAATCAGAGAACTCTTTGTTAAGTTCTCAATCGTGTCAATTTTTCAATTTTGTTTAAGGTTTCCAGGTATTCCTTAGTTTTCAGAGAACTCTTTGTTAAGTTCTCAATCATGTCAATCAGAGAACTCTTTGTTAAGTTCTCAATCGTGTCAATTTTTCAATTCTGTTTAAGGTTTCCAGGTATTCCTTAGTTTTCAGAGAACTCTTTGTTAAGTTCTCAATCATGTCAATCAGAGAACTCTTTGTTAAGTTCTCAATCGTGTCAATTTTTCATTTCTATTTAAGGTTTCCAGGTATTCCTTAGTTTTTAGAGAACTCTTTGTTAAGTTCTCAATCATGTCAATCAGAGAACTCTTTGTTAAGTTCTCAATCGTGTCAATTTTTCAATTCTGTTTAAGGTTTCCAGGTATTCCTTAGTTTTTAGAGAACTCTTTGTTAAGTTCTCAATCATGTCAATCAGAGAACTCTTTGTTAAGTTCTCAATCGTGTCAATTTTTCATTTCTGTTTAAGGTTTCCAGGTATTCCTTAGTTTTCAGAGAACTCTTTGTTAAGTTCTCAATCATGTCAATCAGAGAACTCTTTGTTAAGTTCTCAATCGTGTTAATTTTTCAATTCTGTTTAAGGTTTCCAGGTATTCCTTAGTTTTCAGAGAACTCTTTGTTAAGTTCTCAATCATGTCAATCAGAGAACTCTTTGTTAAGTTCTCAATCGTGTCAATTTTTCAATTTCGTTTAAGGTTTCCAGGTATTCCTTAGTTTTCAGAGAACTCTTTGTTAAGTTCTCAATCATGTCAATCAGAGAACTCTTTGTTAAGTTCTCAATCGTGTCGTTTTTCAATTTTGTTTAAGGTTTCCAGGTATTCCTTAGTTATCAGAGAACTCTTTGATTAAGTTCTCAGTCATGTCAAATTTTCAATTTTGTGTAAGGTTTCCAGGTATTCCTTAGTTATCAGAGAACTCTTTGTTAAGTTCTCAGTCATGGCAATTTTTCAATTTTGATTGTTTTTCTTTTCGCTTGAGAAGTTCGTTTCTCTTCTCATAGCATTTTCGTTAAAGTTGTTGTCAAAGTCATTTCGGTGACACGGTTATCCCCAGTGTTGTCAAAATCTCCTAATTATTTCTCACTGTGCACTGTTGTGTTAAAGCGTTCCGTTGATGCTTAGCAAGTTTTCTCTTCAAGTGTTTTTCTTGGCTCCGTAGTCAAGATATGTCATCTGTTTTCTTTTGTGGCATTGGTTTCCCGCGTAGGGCAAATTTTCGAGGTTCTCTAGTATTCAATCCTCTTCCACCTTGAACGTTCGAAAGTTGTCAATATTTCTCACTTACCAGGTCTAAGATGATTGAATAGGGGCAACTGTCGCACCCCAAAATTTCCCCTTCGTCTTATCCCATTATTTTCAAGTAAAATGTCTATTTATCGTGATTTCAGAGGAATTCATGCTGAAGGTCTTTATGAAAAGTGGTAGGAAAAGAGAGGTTCAGTCTTGTTAACCGATATAATTCAAATGCAAGAGATTTTGAACGATTTTGAAGTTCGTTTGAGTTATCTGTCCGAAAAGGATTGCTCGTTTGGAATTTGAATTCAAAAAAGGATGTAGTATTTTAGTCATTTGAGAAATTAAAAAAGGAGAGAATTTCTTTTTATTCGAGTTATTTGAATTTGGTGATTGAAGTACCGTGTCTTGGTGTATGAAGTCGCTAGCGGAAAATAATTGCAAGAACTTATTTAATTTACGGTGAATGTTATGCATTTCAAGCGGAAGTGTAAAGTTGGAAATCATAAGATTCAATACCGGAAAAGTTCTTATTGTTGCATAAGATTTCGGTTACAATTGTGGACTCATGACAAAGGATTTTTGTGCAGTTGGAATCATTTCATACAAGGATAGTCGTTTGTTCCTCGAAATTTCATTTTAAAGAGGAATTTGTTATTACAAACACCATGGCAAGAATCTAAGGAAAGCATTATTCACTTAATTGACAAAGTTGTTCAAGTTATTATTCAAGACTTAATAAGTTTACAAGGAGATGCTTATACATTTTCTCTAAAGCAAATACAAAATTCTATTTCTAAGTTCTAATTACAAGTCCTAAAGAGTTACAATGTGAATTTGATTCAAAGATGTATCCCAATGTCACTCTATCCTCATATTACTATGCAATTTTCTTAGTCCTCAAGTCTCCAATGTTTGTCCTCCGCATCATTTACGAAAACAAGAAAAGCGCCTGATCGGTGGTTACCTACTTGAACATAAGCGGTATTGTTAAAGTTTTGCAACCTCATCATTAGGGCTAGTTATAGGAATCGGGTTTCGAGGGTTAAGCAATGAGCCTCGGAACTAAAAGTTCCTTCATCGGCTGCAACCTCCATTGCAAATCATCAACAATCTCCATTGTTGGTTCACAAAAGTCTTTGGGAGAAATCAGACAGCATCATGTTTCCCAATAGCCCGCCCAATAATTCATCACAGTTCAAATACAGCAGTCCAGTCCATGCGAGCAGAATACATTTCGGAGAATATATTTTCAAACCAAAACTCCGGCCGGGATTAGAGGCAAGGGACAAGAAAGACAAACATTATGGTTGACATAATCAAGGCCACCCAATAATAAAGTTGAAAAAGTAAATTCAACTCTACAAGTAGTGTCTGACATGGAAGAGGAAAAGTGTAGTTTCAAGGTTATTTTCACCAAAGGTAAAAAGCGAGAAAATAAGCACCAGTTTGGTAACCAAAAGCAAGAGGCAGTCTGTTGTATCAGTCTTAGAAGCCAGAAGAAGAAAGATATATGTTCTATCAGAAGCAAGAAAAGCATCTACTCTATTGTTTTTTCAAGAGGCCAAGAAAAAAGAGGGAATCGATTGAAAAACACGGATAAAAACCATTTCAAAACCCCAGAATACCATCTCTGTTCTTACCAAGAAAAACCCAAAAGCAAACCAAGCGTAGCATCAGTTCTTCCTCAAACAACCAAGAAAAACCCAAAAGCAAACCAAGCGTAGCATCAGTTCTCCCTCAAACAAAAAAACCCAAGAAACCCGAACAAAGACCGATAAGCCAAACCCAAACGTATTCATCATGTTCCTAATAACCTAAACCCTTCAGAGATTATAGGTGTCAGAAATCTAATTTCTGAACTGAGAAAGAAGAGGAAGAAAGTTTCAGAACAATCTCACCCGGACAAAGACAGGAAGCCAGCTTTCACCATTGACGCGTCTCCAAGGTTGTTAACCGGAATCGCGTGTGGAGGTTAGGGTTCCGAAGCCCTTTTTCGTTTTCGCCCAAATCAATAACCTGTATCAAACACAACAACCATAGAAAGTCAAAACACAATCAGAAATCACAAACAGAAATCATTAACATGCAAACCAATCGCGGCCGTTCGAGAGAGAAGAAAGACAGAAACGTCGCGTCAAGAGAGAGAGACAGCGATCGCGATCGAGGGGAATCGCGACGGTGAGAAGTGAGAGAGGCCATGGCGGGAGATGAGGGCCGGTGAGGGTTCGGATGAGAGTGAGAGAGAGGACCCAGCGGCGAGAGAGACGAAGTTTCTAGGTCTTTTCGTGAAGAAGAAGCGTGAGAGAACGATTGAGCTTGTTCTGTTCTTTCTTTTCCTTTTTTATTTTCTAACTATTATTATAACTTATTATTATTATTATAATTAATATTATTATTATTCATTATTAGTAATTAGTATTATTATTACTAAATATTGTTATTATTGATAACTATTAGTATTTGCTTAATTAATAATCTATTATTATTACTATTATTCTTATTATATTATTACTATCGTATTATCATAATTCCTATTATATCATTATTATTATTATTAATATTATTTTTATTACTAATATTTATTAATTTTTATCTACTAACAACTATTATTATTATTATTATTTATTACTATTATTATCATAACTATTATTATTATTATTACCATTATTTTTCTTTGATTAATAGCTATTATTATTATATTTTCTTTTTTAGTATATATCTCAAAAATACAAAAATAATAATAGTAGGATAGTTAGACATTTTATTAGGAATTTTTTGGCACTTTCTTTCCTTTTCTGTATATATCCCCATTTGTAAATTTGTACCTCCATTCCCATTTGTTGTAATAGTTAGTAAATAATTTTATTGCTTTATTATTTAATTATTCATTCACAAAGCACAAACCGAAAACATTTTCCAACTAATACTCGTGCGAGCCATTTTTAACCCTGAGTTGACAAAGCTTTGAAGCGTCACAACTACGGCCACACATTTGTGCACACACCACGCTTACTCTTGGGCTTACAATGAAACTTTTATTGATCGGTTAAACATTATTTAATTATCTAATTAAGTTATTTAAAATTAATTGGCCCATCCGATTAATTTTATTAAATTAATTACTTGATTAAGTTTCGTTTAATTAGTCGATTGAATTTATTTCGTGCATGCACCTACACAATAGATTGTTTAAGCCACCTTGTATGGGCTTTTAATTTATTTAATGCTTGTATACAATTGTTTGTTCTTTTCCATTATCACACCTTACGACCATATGTTCAATTAACCATAACTCGCATCGCAAAAACACTTTCGCAATAAAGTTTCAAACCTCGATCCAACGTCGAGTGCATTTTCGAAATCTTTTTCATAATAAAGTACAAGTTTTTAGCCGTTAGACGCTAGACTAGTTGTGAAAAAACTTGTCCCCCAAACAAACTTTAGTCTTTAAGTCGTTGGATGCTAGACCCGTGGCTTAAAGACTCCTAAATAACGTGAACTTCGTTTCACTTCACTTTTTCTCAAGAAACTTTTTTGGGTGATAGACGACTTGGGCGAACTTTCGTTCCTCGGGTTTCTAGTATTTGAATCGTGAGACGCTAGCCTCGTTGTTCGGTACTTTTTCATCCACATAAAAAACAATTCAACCCATTCAAACTTTTTTATCGCTCATACGCGATCATAAAAAACTCTTTTCGGATAAAGAGAGTGTAATAGTCGTTTCAAATACGAACGAGGACTTAAGCTTTTCAAACAAACAAAACAAGTCCTAGTTCAAAGCATTTGAAACGTCTAAACTCACGATTTTTCTTATAAAATCAATACAACAAATTTAAAACCTTTTTAAGAGGAACTACAGAGTTTTGACTTTCCCATTGCACAAGGGAATATGTAGGCACACGGTTCCGAAACCGTGTCAAACTCAAAATAATAACAAACAATTTCTTTTCCTTTTGGTAGTCATAACTTAGCAATAAACACACACACAAACGCGTAGAATTAAATGGGTCCCATCGAGTACGATGGATGTAAAGTGCTAATACCTTCCCTTACATAGCGACTCCGATCCCACTTTTTGGTCACGTAGACCGCCTTATCCGCTTGTTTGGGGTTTTATCTATATTTTCCCGTTTTTTTTAGAACAAATAAAATTAGGTGGCGATTTCACTAGTTTTCGAGAATTAAAAGATTTTTGAAAATCGAGTTGCTTCAAGTGTGTTCTACTATTTGAATACTTCATTTGGCTCAAGGAAAATCAGAAAATGTAAGAAGGAATTGGATTTGGCCTCAGTTAAAAGTTTGAGCCAAAACCTATTTTACACTCACCATCAGTTTGTGCATTTGCGCGTGTAACTTGATTTTAAGCCAAACTAAGCCTTACTTTCGTGACTAATTGTGATTAGGAACTTCCCAGGATTAATTATCACATCAAAACACAAGGAATGATTGAGTTTTAATGCACACAAGGTCACACTTTCTTCATGAACAAGGGTGTGCACGATTTCCACTCAAATTTCATCATCCACCCCTCATTTTGATTCGATTTGCCTATCCTATAAATAAGGGACACATTCCACTCATTTCTTCGAGCTTTGAAGGCCAAAAAACCTCTGCCAAACTCTCTCACGAACAAATTTTTCTGTAACTTTGAATTCAAGTTTAAACCACTTTCAGCTTGAAATTAACCATTCATTCTTGTTCCTTGAACCTCACTGAAGCTAACAGAACAAGAATCGTGTCTTGAAGCTTCCTGAATCGTGCTATCCAAGTCCAGTTTCAGAGCTCTGAAAGTGAACTTCATTCAGGTAGAAATCTCCATCAAACCTTGCAAAATAAAGCATCATTGCACTCTCCTCATCTCCCAGATTCTTGTGATCTTCACCATTTGCATTTTCATTGAGAATTTCTGAAAATAAGTGCTCGTTATTATTTCTGTTTTTTTTTCAAATTTTCCGTTGTACAAGTGAAATAAATTTTTCGCGAGGGTACCATTAGAATTATCTTGAAGAGACGAAGTGAATGACACCGGTCTGAAGGATTTATTTCACAGTTTGAGAATTGGCCATGGATGATGGCTGGAGGTTGAAGACGACCTACGTGTCTGTCTTCAACCAATGAAGGCTTGACATGTAATTTTTTTAAAATTGGATCCAGTTTTCTGATCCTACCATACGCTTGTAATGAGAGCCCTTGGATCTGATTACTTTTGTGACTCAGGCTCCATCCAACGCGTGATATCTCTCCTTGTTTTATTTTTTTTAATTTGATTTTAATTCCTAATCCGGTGTGAAAATCAGGAGGGTCCATATCAAGCACAGCACGTCTGATCCTTTGGATTAGCTTACTAACGCGTTTTGACTGTGATCTAATGGCTCATATTTTTTGGCTTTTTATTTATTTTTTGATTTTATATTTTTAATGTTTTAAACTTCAAAAATTCATATAAATTTCATTTCTAGTCCAAAAATTATGGAAAAATTCACAAAAATATTTTGAAATATTATCTTTCTAAATTTTATTTTTTCATAATTTTATTTTTCAGATTTGATATTTTTTATGATTTTTCTCTTTTATTTGATGTTTTTAATTGTTTTAAAATACTTTTTGACATTAAAAAATCCTGGAAATTTTTTGGAAGGATCCAATGGTCATTTGACAAATATTGGTGACCTCATTTTATTTTTATTTCTGATTTTTCTATTTTTTGTTATTTTTGGTTTATTTCATCATTTGCTTTTTATTTTAAAAAATAGTTCTTGACTTAGAAAAATTCTTTAAAAAAATTGTCAACACTTGTTGACCTCTGATTGACCTTGGGTGATTTTCTTGGAATTTTATTTTGATGAAAAAATGAATTTAATTTGAAGTCATAAATTTCCTCAACATCAATGGAATTTGGGTGTTGATAGGTCTCTTGGTCAAATCCATCAAGAGAGTTGATTGATTTTGACAAATTTAGATCGATTAAATTCATCTGATGCAAAATAAACTTGAAATTTATTCCATCTGCTCCATCTTATATTTCTTTTGTTCCAATTCGGAAAAAGTGATCAATTGGTGGCATGAACTTCAAAGTTCAAGCATGAGCCCCAAAAGATGACTTGAGTTTCGATCTTGGTTTAACACTTGTGGCGCTTGTCGTGTGGCCGGGTTGATTTCTAATCAAGGTTCTGGAAAGTTTCCACTAACTTTGGCCATTTGAAACTCTCAATTATTTTTGATCAAGTGATGTGATAATTCCAAGACCGGTGATATACTTGACAAAAAACAATTGAAATTTGTCGTGTGGTCGCGTTGATTCTATCAAGCTTCTAGCAAGCCTTCATGCGTAAGTTTCAAGATGGGCACCTTGCTGATGAATAATTATTAATCTCACTAAAATTTATTAATTGTTCTTTATTTTTCCGCTCTTTACTTTCTGCATTTAATTTTATGCTCTTTATTTTTTATGCACTCTACTTTTAGCATTTACATTTCATGTCATTTTTCCTTTTGCTCATTTAAGCATTTTACTTTCTTTTCATTTTGAATTTGCTCACTTGAGCTTTATTTTTCTTTTTTAAAATACTTAATAATTCAACTTAAACATAAAAAAAATTTAATTGGACTTGCTTACTATCCTTGTAATTGGAGCTTGATCTTTGAACTTAGGATTAGGACCTTTACCTCAACTTGGGAGATCTCTGTGCTCTTGGTGTTATTCTGTATTTGTCTGGTTATTATCTTTGTATGCAGGTTATTCTGTTATACTCAAATGATGAGTGGATTTCCTCAAAATACAGTCGTTACTCTGCCCATTTTTCTGTAGACAAGAATTCATCTGAGACATGGAATTATCTGAAGCATGGTTTTATTGTCTGGTTATTAGTTGCTTGTGTGGGTTATCTAAAGGATGGGATGTAGTATTGGTTCTTGATGTCAAGTACTAATTTTTCCACCCGGTTAGATCTTTCTTTAGCCTTACCTTTTACTTTATGTACTTAGGTTAGCCTCTTCATCTCCTTCCCATTCTTTAATTTTCAAAATCTTCCCTCTTTTTTCAAAGGATTCTTGTTTTCAAAACTCGAACCGCTTTCATAAAAAAAAACTTGGACTTAGGTCCATGAATTTGTCAAACTTCTCTTCTTAATAAACTTTCAATCCATTTAATTATACTTTGACTTCCTTTTTCGTAGGACTAAAAAACACTTAACCTCATTCAAACCCTTTTTGAGCTCTTTGTAGCTTTTCCAAATTAACAGTTTCTTAAAATCAACCAACACTTAATTTTGGTCCTTTTTTAGCCGAACTACTTGGTTTTGATTTCAACATTGCACATTGTTGGTATGTAGGCCTAGAATTCATTGGAAGTTCTATCAAACCAAAAATCCTAAAAAATACTTTTCCTTGTTTTCTTCTAAACACTCTAGACACTTTTGTACAAACTCTTTTAGCACACATATACAATTTTTCAAAAAGGTTCTTGCGGAGTACTGTAGATGCTTTGGGTGTCTAACACCTTCCCTTTGCATAACTAACCCCCGATCCTAGATATCTGATATTTTAGGATTGTATTCGATCTTTTTCCTAATCCTTTGGATAAAATAAAAGCGCGGTGGCGACTCTTTTGTTATTTTTTTAGTTAAGTCAATTCAATGGCTTATACTCGCAGTTTTTGCCGCTATAGAAAAGTGGCGACTTTGATGGGGATATTTGACCTATTGCTGGACCATCTCTTGTTGGGGTTGATCCTATTTTTGTTTATTTGTATATATGTGCTTTGTTGTCTGTATATATTATATGGTTGTTTGTCTGGATTATTTTTCTGGTTTTTAGGGGTGCTTGGTGATTTTCTTTTTGAATTCCTATACCCGGACTCGGGTAAACTTAAGATAGGACGGGAGGTATAGTAATGTTAACTTTTAGGGAGTAATCCCGAAGAAGGAGACATTAGATCTCCCACTCAGTGGAGACCTCCTTGACTGTGGTATTTTGTTTACCGAGCGATTGGGAAGACATGACCGCTTTTGACCTGAGAGTCCCTGAAGCTGAGCAGTCGTAGAACCTTTAACCCATCCTGGCCTTTTAGGGGTAGTGCGAGGACTATTACGGAGTCATCCGGAAGTAGTTTCTACGCGATACTGCACTCAGACGAGTTTCACCTAAAAGTATTATTGATTACCGAGCAATCGGAAAGTTGGTAATGCTGGATGGAGGAATGAATACTTTAGAACCTTGATTTACAGGTGACAAAGCCTAGAATACCTTGTGGGTAGTACCTTTTTTACTGTGACGTCGAACCTATGGACCCCCTTGGTTGTGATCTTTGTGTGTGCTTGTTGCATCATCCATTAATGCACCCATATGCATTCTTTTAGACGGTTACTCAAGGAACTTAAAATTGACCTTTGCAAATATCTCAGGTATACTTTTACCATGGATTTTGGACAGAGGAGGACTCGGAAGTACAGTTTCAAGGAACCTAAGATTGATGGACTGATGAGCTTGATTGATAAGATTGAGAGTCCAGAGGATTTCCAGAAGAAGTATGTGACTATTATACCGTTGATGAAGACAAAGATGAAGGATGGTTTGGTTTACACCTTGGTTAACTTCTATGATCCGTTATACCATTGCTTCACTTTTCTTGACTATCAGTTGGTTCCTACCTTGGAGGAGTATTCTTATCTGTTTGGTCGACCTATTACTAGTGTCGTTCCCTTTACTGGTTTCGAGGAGGAGCCTAAGTATCATGAGATTGCTGCTATTACCCATCTAAAGAGGTCTGAGATTGAAGATAACATGATTACCAAGGGTTGTATTAGAGGATTACCAGCTGCTTTTCTTTTGAAGAAGGCTCGTTACTTTGCTGAGATGAAGAGTATGGAGGCTTTTGAAGCTATCTTTTCCTTGCTTGCCATTGGTTTGTTCTTATTTCCTAACATTGACAACTTTGAGGATGTTAATGCTATCAGGATCTGCATGATTGGGAATCCAGTTCCTACGCTTCTTGCAGAGACTTATTACTCTATTCACCTTCGAAACTTCCGTCGAGAAGGAGAGATTATCTGTTGTACACCATTGCTATACCGTTGGTTTACTTCTCATTTACCTACATCTAGTGCTTTTTGGGATCCTAGAAGGGGACCTCATTGGGCGCCAAAGATCATGGATCTCACTCATTATGATATTGTATGGTATCATCAGGCTTATTATGATGTAGAGATTATTGACAGTTGTGGTAGCTTTCCCAATGTGCCTCTTCTTGGTACAAAGGGATGCATTAGCTACAATCCTGTTCTTGCACGTCGTCAACTTGATTATCCGATGAGGGATAAACCATTGAATATTCATGTGGGTGGCTTCTTTCTTAGAGGGGGTGAAGACCACACTACAGCTAGAAAGAATATAGAGAAAGCTTGGCGTCATATTCATAGGAAAGGGAAAGAGAATCTAGTACAGAGAGGAGCTGTTTCTTTGGAGCCTTATCTTCTATGGGTTCAAGCGAGAGCTATTGAGTTGAAGATGTCGTATTATCGAGAGGAGCCTCTTACTGATTTGTTCTTAGCTAATACTCAGGGTTCAGATGAAATACAGGATCTTCAGGTTGCTTTGGTTCAGATGCGACAAGAGAAGGAAGTTTGGAAGAACAAGTATCATACTTTGAAAATGTATCATGCATTAGAGTTGAAAGAAAAGGATGATTTGATTGAGATTCTTGAGAGTCGTGTTGTAGAGATGATGGAGAAATAGGAGGATTTTCTTTCTTCCAGTGTTCACCCAGTTTCTAGTGCTCATGTTTATTCTCATACTTCCCTTGAGTCAAGTGCTTGGAAAGGTTATGTTGACAGGTATGTGTTGGAGAACGAGTAGCTGAAGGAAGAGATTAGGAAGCTCAAGAGGAGGAGGTCATCTGATGAAGGGTCTTCTACAGATTTGGTCCCTTAGGACTTCTAGTATCTATTTTATGCTCTGTTGTACTTGGGTTCATTGAAACTTGTATTGAAGAGTTGTAATCCTCAAAATAGTTTCTTAATGATATGAGTTTTTTATTCAGTATTCCAATCGTGTTATACTTTGATATTCACAAATTAAATTGTCTTTATTAAGTTCCTTGAATAATGAAATAAAATAAGAAGAAACAATAAAAATAAAATCATGTGCATAACATGCATCATGGCACCCACACACTCTTGCATTTCCATATTATCCCAGGTGTCTTATCTGTTTCTCTACTCCGTTCAGTCTTCAAGTTGTTGCATCGGTATAACACTTGAGCCAACTCCAAGAAGAAGATGGAGAATCTAGAACAAGAGAATTGTGAGTTGTGCAAAGAGGTTACTTCTTTGAGAGCCGGTATGGCCAACTTGACTGCTATGGTGGAACAATTGGTGGCTGCTCAGAATCAGCCACCACCTCCCCCGCCTTTTCCTCATATCATTCCACCTCAACAGATAATTTTTATTTCTGAGATTCAAGATGTTCATGTTTCTGCTATGCCAGTGATTTCTTCTGCCCAGCACCATATGCCTCCTGGTTATCCTTGGGGAATGCCAGAGAATTTCATGCCTAAAGGTTACAATCTTGTTGCTCAAGTGACCTCCTTGGGCCAACCTGGTGTTGTTTTCGCACCTCCTGTGGTACATATTATTCCTGTTTTCAACCAAGAGTTTGACAATAATCCACTTCCTCCTCCAAGCGAAAGCTTGGATTTTTATGATTGAATGATTGGTTTCCAGGAACAGTTTGACAAGATGCAGAAAGAGCTTAAGGCCCTCAAGGGGAAAGAGCTTTTTGGTGATAACGTCAACGATATGTGCTTGGTTCCTAATGTGAAGGTACCTGCTAAGTTCAAAGTTCCCGAGTTTGAGAAGTATAAGGGTAATTCTTATCCTCGTGGCCATTTGATGATGTATTTGAGAAGGATGTCCACTCATACTGAAGATCAGCGTCTGCTCATTCACTTCTTTCAAGATAGTTTGACCAGTGCAGCTTTGAGATGGTACATGAATCTAGACAGCATTGACATCCATACATTCAATAATTTGGGTGAAGCTTTTGTGAAGCATTACAATTACAATATGTACATGGCGCTTGAACGTGATCAATTAAGGGAAATGGTTCAGAAAGATAAGGAATCGTTCAAAGAGTATGCTTAGTGATGGCGTGTGTTTGCTGCATAGGTTATACCACCTCTGAGTGAGCAAGAGATGACCAAGGTTTTCCTGAAGACTTTGGGTCCCTTTTATTATAGGAAGATTGTGGCTAGCGCACCTAATGATTTTGCTGAAATGGTGAGCATGGGAGTCCATCTAGAAGAGGTTGTTCGAGAGGGACGATTGTCGAAAGAAGAAGGATCTAGTGGGTCTAGGAAGCCATCTTTTGGATTCTCCAAAAAGAAATAAGAAGTTAATGTTGTCGTCCAGGAAAGGAGAATCAGATCTTCAAACAGACGTCCTCAAAATCAACAAGTAGTTGTTGTTACTCATGTTGTTGCCACAACTCCAACTACTATCCCTTATAACAAAGCATCTCAGCAAGGGCAAGGCCCAAAGAGAGAACCGTTCGATCCAATTACAATGACTTATGCAGATCTGTATCCAGCTTTGATTCAGAAACACTTGGTGCAACCAAGGGCACCTTCAGCTGTTCCAAATCCTTTTCCATGGTATTAAAAGGCTGACCAGACTTGTGCATACCACCAAGGAGCTCCAGGGCATAATATTGAGAACTACTATCCGCTGAAGTCATAAGTGCAAAAGATGGTTAGATCTAGTTTATTGTCTTTCAAAGACATGGGTCCTAATGTGCAAGGGAACTCGTTGCCCAAACATGGAAATGCTGTGAATATGATTGACGGAGAAATCAGGGTTTATGATGTGAATTCAATCATTGGAAATCTTGTGAAGATGCATGTTACCCTCTGTAAGTTTGTTTATTGCACCCATGATCATGTTGCTTGTAATGTGTGCAGTGAGGATACTCATGGTTGTGACAAGATAAAGAGTGATCTGCAAGACATGATGGACAAGAATCTTATTCAGATTATCAGGTTAAAGGATGATCCTAAAGTTGAAGTGAATGTTGTTTATGGTCCTCCTGTAGAAGTTCAAATTTATGACGTGAATAAGACTAATGCTAATTTGGTGAATTTGCACGTCGAATTCAATTTCATTGAAGGGCAAGAGGTGCACCAATATAGTGAATGCTCAATATGCAGCACAGATCATCGTGGTTGTGATGTTGTTAAAAGAGATATTCAGCATCTGTTGGACAAAGATATTATCCGGATTGTAGCAAGGAGGTTTGGTTTCAACAATAGCATCAATATGATTGAAGGATCGTTTGACGAATCAGGTGATGAATATATTTTTGCTGATGAGTATTTCTCTACTGATGAGTCTGGTGAAGAAGCAAATATGAATATCATTGTGCTGCAATTTGATATTCCCACTCATGTGGAAGTGACTTACTACAGTAAACCTCCAGTTACCCCTTTGGTTATTAGCTTGCCTGGACATGTCCCATATAGTTCCAACAAAGTTATGCCATACAAGTATAATGTCACCATTCTAGAAGGATATGTTGAAGTCCTGATTCAACTATTATCTCAAGTTGGAAATATTACTGATGTTAGTCGAATGACCATAAGTGGTTGTGTGTTTTCTCTTGTGTTTCCAAAGATGGCTAATGATAGTAAGAAGATTGTGGAAACTAGTCTTGAACCCAAGAAGGTTGAAGGGCATACTAGTGGGGCAACCCAAGAGAAAGAGATGGATGATTTGCTAAAGATTATCAAGATGAGCGACTATAAGATTGTTGAGAAATTATTGCAGACGCCATCAAAGATTACAATCCTAGCTTTGTTGATGAATTCTTCAGCTCACAGAGTGTCTCTAATGAAGGTTTTGGATCAAGCGTTTGTTGATTATGACGTGCCTTTGGAAACTTTTAATAGTGTTGTTGGAAATATCACAACTTGCAATAATTTGAGTTTTAGTGATGAAGAGTTTCCCGCTGAGGGGAGGAATCACAATATGTCTTTGCACGTTTCCATGAATTGCAAGAGTGATGTGTGGTCCAATGTGCTCATTGATAATGGTTCTGCACTGAATGTTATTCCCAAGAGTACCCTTTCAAAGCTTAAGTAACAAGGATTGCCGATGCGACATAGTGGTATCATTGTGAAAGCGTTTGATGGTTCTCGCAAATCTGTTATTGGGGAAGTAGATTTGCCCATTCATATTGGCCCTCATTTATCTCAAATTACCTTCCAAGGGATGGATATATTCCCTGCTTATAGTTGTTTGATTGGACGACCTTGGATTCATGAGGCTGTGACTTCCACTCTCCATCAGAAGTTGAATTTTATCCTCCTTTTCCATAGTATAAGTTGATGAAGCCTCTGTTGGAACACAATTCCAAGCTTCATCTATTGATAGTGTCCAAAGGAGTGAAGATTCTATTGCTTCGTTGAAGGATGCTCGTAATGTGGTTCAGAAAGGTCCTAACAATGTTTGGGGGCAAGTTATTGAGCGAAAGGTGAATAAGAATGGTTTTGGTTTAGGGTTTTCTACGAAGATCAGAAGAGAAATGCTAAAATCAGGACCTGTCACTGCCAATTATCCAGATGTTTTCCGGAGTGTTGGTTATCTTGATCCTACTATTCCAGGAGTCGATGCCATTGTTGAAGATGGACCAGAGCAAGAAATGCCCAACTTTGTGACGCATGAAACCAAAGTTTGTAATTGGACTATTGTTGATATCCCCACTTGCATTCATATGTCAAAGTAATTCACTTTAGCTTGTTTGAATTTTCTAATAATAATCCTTTCACTCTGCCCAAGGTGAAAGTGATGTTGTATGGGAGAGAATCTGTTTATTTTTAAATTTAAGATCATTAATAAAAGTTTGTTTTTTATTCCAAATTGTGTCTTTTATTTTCTTCTTTTTCTTGAAAAATGGTAATAAAAAACCCTTTCTAAAAATAAATAATAATAATTGAATTGAATATGCATAAGCACTTATCATATGTGTCAGTTTCTAAAATCATTCATAATCATATGTGCAGATTAATTCACAAAACCGTTGAAAACAATGACCCTGCGCCCTCTTCCAACTTTGAACATCCTGTATATATAGCCAAAGAAGAGGAATTTGATGAGATCCCTGAAGAGGTTTCTCGATTGCTTGAGCGCGAGGAAAACACCATTCAGCCGTACAAAGAGCCGTTAGAAGTCATTAACTTGGGTTCCGAGGAAGATGTGAAAGAGGTCAAGTTCGGAGCATTGCTACATCTTAAGGTGAAGATTCATTTGATTGAGATGCTAAAAGAATATGTGGATATATTTGCTTGGTCGTATCAATATATGCTAGGGTTGGATATTGATATTGTGGAGCATCATTTACTGTTAAAGCCTGAATGTCCGTCAATCAAGTAGAAATTAAGAAGAACTCATCCTGATATGGAAATAAAGATTAAAGATGAAGTTTTGAAGCAGATCGATGCAGGTTTCCTGGTGACGTCAGTTTATCCTCAGTGGATTGCCAACATTATGCCAGTGCCTAAGAAAGATGGAAAAGTCCGCATGTGTGTTGATTACCGAGATCTGAATAAGGCTAGTCCGAAAGATGATTTTCCTTTGCCGCACATTGATATGTTGGTAGAAATTACTGCAAAGTGTTCTTGTTCATGGACGGATTTTCCGGATACAATCATATTAAGATGGCTCCTGAGGACATGGAAAAAACAACGTTTATCACACCAGGGAACATTACATTACAGTTGATGCCCTTGGGTTGAAGCGGTGCAACATACCAGAGGGCCATGACAACTCTATTCCATGATCTGATGCATAAAGAGATTGAAGTGTATGTTGATGATATGATTGCTAAGTCCCAAACTAAGGAAGATCATTTGGAAGACTTGTTGAAGTTGTTTCAACGTTTGAGGAAGTACCATCCCCGCTTGAATCCTAATAAATGTACATTTGATGTCCAGTCTGGAAAGCTGTTGGGTTTCATTATTAGCCAAAAGGGAATTGAAGTTGATCCTGATAAAGTTAGGGAAATTCAAGAGATGCCGACACCAAGAACTAAAAAGCAATTCAGAGGTTTCCTTGGACGTTTGAATTACATTTCTAGATTCATTTCCCATGTGACTACAACTTGTGAACCAATCTTCAAGCTGTTAAAGAAAGATCAAGGTTGCGTATGGATGGATGATTGCCAAAGGGCATTTGAAAGTATCAAAGAATATTTGCTTGAACCTCATATCTTGCTCCCTCCTGTTGAAGGAAGACCATTGGTCTTGTACCTGAATGTGTTGAAAAATTCCATGGGTTGTATTTTGGGACAGCAAGATGAAATAGGAAAGAAAGAATCCTCCATTTATTACTTGAGCAAAAAGTTCACCGACTGTGAGTCCCGATATTCTATGTTGGAAAAGACTTTTTGTGCTCTAGCCTGGGCTGCGAAGCGTTTGCGGCAATATATGTTGAATCATACTACTTGGTTGATCTCTCGAATGGATCCAATCAAGTACCTCTTTGAAAAGCCTGCTCTTATGGGAAGAATTTCTCGTTGGCAGATGTTGTTATCTGAATATGATATTGAATATCGCACCCAGAAAGCTATCAAAAGCAGTGTGTTGGCAGAATACCTGGCTCATCAACCAGTTGAGGATGATCAATCTGTTGGATTTGATTTCCCTGATGA
Organism: Vicia sativa; assembly: GCA_021764765.1. Lineage (NCBI taxonomy): Eukaryota > Viridiplantae > Streptophyta > Magnoliopsida > Fabales > Fabaceae > Vicia > Vicia sativa. The sequence goes on along the minus strand of CM038795.1, from coordinate 37,297,978 downwards.
AGATGTAATGTATTTGAAAATGAAATATTGTGACGAACCTTTGCCTAAGGAAGGCCCAGATCCTGAGTGCCGATGGGGCATGGTGTTTGATGGAGTCGTGAATGCTTGCGGAAAAGGAATCAGTGATATGATCATTACTCCTCAAGGATCTCACATTCCTTTCACAACAAGGTTGATGTTTGATTGTACCAATAATATGGCAGAATGTGAAGCTTGTATCATGGGTCTGAAAGAAGCCATTGATCTTAGAATAAAAATTCTTGATGTGTACGGTGATTCAGATTTAGTAGTAAATCAGATTAAAGGAGATTGGGAGACTCGTCATCCTAGCTTAATCCCTTACAAAGATTATGCAAGGAGGTTGTTGACTTTCTTCAATAAAGTAGAGCTCCACCACATTCCTCGGGATGAAAATCAGATGGCATATGCCTTGGCAACTTTGGCTTCCATGTATAAAGTGAATCGGTGGAATGATGTACCTCATATCACTATTGGTCACCTTGAGAGGGAAGCTTACATATTCTCCCTAAATGTGGCAAAGGATGAAAACCCTGGTATTATGATATCAAGAATTTCTTGATGACTCAAGAGTATCCAATTGATGTGACAAGCAAAGATAGAAAGACCTTGAAGAGATTGGCTGCTATTTTCTTTCTCAATGAAGGTGTGTTATATAAAAGGAATCATGACACGGTCTTGCTCAGATGCGTGGATAGACATGAAGCAGACATGTTGATGCATGAGATCCATGAGGGTTCTTTTGGTACCCATGCCAATGGACACTATATGGCTAAGAAGATGCTGAGGGCAGGATATTATTGGCTAACTATGGAATTTGATTGTTACAAATTTGCAAGGAAGTGCCATAAGTGTCAGATCTATGCTGATAAGATTCACGTGCCTCCTACTTTGCTCAATGTTATTTCTTCCCCATGGCCTTTCTCTATGTGGGGTATTGATATGATTGGGATGATTGAACCCAAGGCTTCTAATGGACATCGTTTCATCTTGGTAGTAATTGATTACTTCACCAAATGGGTAGAAGCGGCTTCTTATGCTAATGTTACCAAACAAGTGGTGGTCCGATTTATCAAGAATAATCTCATTTTTTGTTATAGTGTACCGATCAGAATCATTACCGACAACGGATCAAATCTAAATAATAAGATGATGATGGAACTTTATGAAGAATTCGAGATTGTCCATCACAACTCTTTACCATACAGAACCAAGATGAATGGGGCAGTTGAAGCTGCAAATTAGAACGTCAAGAAGATCATCAAGAAGATCATCCAAAAGATGGTTGTGAATTACAAAGGCTAACATGAAATGTTACCCTTCGCTTTACATGGGTATCTCACTTCAGTGCACACTTCAACAGGAGTAACCCTGTTCTCTCTTATGTATGGCATGGAAGCAGTTCTCCCCGTGGAAGTTGAGATTCCATCAATGAGAGTCATCATGGAGGCTAAGTTGTCATAGGCTGAATGGTGTCAAAATAGATATGATCAGTTGAATTTGATTGAAGAGAAACGTATGTATGCTTTGTGTCATGGTCAGTTGTACCAGAAGAGAATTAAGAAAGCATTTGATAAAAAGGTCAAACCTCGTGTATTCAGAGAAGGCGGCCTCGTGCTTAGAAAGATCATTTCTTTAAACTCTGATTCCAGAGGCAAGTGGACTCCTAATTATGAAGGCCCATATGTTTTCAAGAAAGCCTTCTCTGGTGGTGCATTGATTCTTGAAACTATGGATGGCGAGGAGTTTCCACGTCCTCTGAATGCTGATGTAGTCAAGAAATACTTCGCCTAAATAAATAAAAGAACAACTCGCTAAGTTGAAAACCCGAAAGGGAAGCTTAGGAAAAAAGGAGCGTCTTGGTAGGCTAAAAACCTGAAAGGGCGATCTAGGAAAAATTAGAGACATAAACAGAATAAATTACCCAGTAGGCTGAAAACCCGTTAGGCCAGTCTAGGAAAAAGTTAAGGATTAATGGAAAGTAACTACATCAGACAAGATTTGATCGTAGAGGCAACAATCTACATGGATCATCTTCATACCTCAATTGAAGACTACAGTACAAGAGTTCAAAGTTGTTTGGGAGAATAGGGCTCATTGTATTTCGATGTACCTTTTCTACGTATCTACCATTTTTCAAAAAACTTTATAATCATTTGTGGAGTCATGCTATTGGAAGGCTACCATTCTATCAATAAAATTTGAGCTTTTATCCAATTTCTTTGCAATCTAATTTTGTTTAGTTCATAGAAATATTCTTTTATTACTGAAAATATATTTCAAAAACAAACAGATTCGGTAGAACATACTGGAGAAAATTTTACAATTCTAAAGTGTGTTTACATCGGATGTGATGCAAGGGGACAAGATAGCACAATTCCCATTCTTGACTATAATGTTGGGGTTGGTCCCAGAAGAACCACTGTAGAATTCCTTTTTTTTTCAAACATGAATGTCAGTGCAAAGCAGGTTATCCTAGCAAAACATTTTAGTTCTCCCCAGAAGAGTTTACACAAACTATTTTCTTGATTTGAAGTGTGTTGACCTCTTCACAGAATATGTCATTTAAATGATACTTGGGAATGTCGATGATGCGCCTGATAGGGGTTTGCCTTTTCAAGCCCACGGTTCCAAAGGATTTCATGTTGGCCGAGTGTTACCCGTGCACTACTTGATTTTCTTTGTTGATCCTCAATAAGATGTCTGCACACGCATTCATTCATGCACTATGCGTCACTTTAATTAATTGCCCATTTGCATATGTTGATAATCCGAGTACGCCTTATATCTTACAATCTTCAGCTTTGAGTAGAAAAGTTCATTCTTTTCGCTTTCCCCCACAGTTATACTTCGTGGAGAAATAGAGTCTCTTTCCCCAACGCATTCTTGGTTTGGATTCTAATCTCCAGGTATCTTTTTTCGCTCAGGTGGTAAATTCTAGATGGATACTGCATTTATTTTACACAAAGAAGACTTTATCTCTTCAGCCGGAGCAAATTTGACTTTTCTCAAGAAGTCCGTTCTCATTCTCCAACAATATTGACATCATATTTCTCCCCAAGCTACAACAGGCCTGTTGTGTGAACAGCTGATTATCCCCAACAAGTCCACTAATGCCAATCTGATCTTATTTCGGTAACCTAACAAGGAATCTCTTGCTAGGGATTGACCGTTCACCTTCAGCAAGTTGAAAACTTATTGTGGAAGTCTCTGATGGGTGATTTACAAACTCGTCGATGGAAGTTCCTTTGATTGATTTACAAGCTCATTGTTGAATGTTTCTTTGGTTTTCCGTTGGGTGATTTAAAAGCTCATTACGGGTTAACTCTTTATCTCTGATGGGTGATTTACAAGCTCGTCGAGGGAAGTTCCTTTGAGTGATTTACAAGTTCATTGTTGAACGTTTCTTTGGTTCTCCGATGGGTGATTTACAAGCTCGCCGAGGGAAGTTCCTTTGAGTGATTTACAAGCTCATTGTTGAACGTTTCTTTGGTTTTCCATTGGGTGATTTACAAGCTCATTACGGGTTAACTCTTTATCTCCAATGGGTGATTTACAAGCTCGTCGATGGAAGTTCCTTTGAGTGATTTACAAGATCATTGTTGAACGTTTATTTGGTTTTCCCTTGGGTGATTTACAAGCTCATTACGGATTAACTCTTTATCTCCGATGGGTGATTTACAAGCTCGTCGATGGAAGTTCATTTGAGTGATTTATAAGCTCATTGTTGAACGTTTCTTTGGTTTTCTATTGGGTGATTTACAAGCTCATTACGGGTTAACTCTTTATCTCTGATGGGTGATTTACAAGCTCGTCGATGGAAGTTCCTTTGAGTGATTTACAAGCTCATTGTTGAACATTTCTTTGGTTTTCCGTTGGGTGATTTACAAGCTCATTACGGATTAACTCTTTATCTCCGATGGGTGATTTACAAGCTCGTCAATGGAAGTTCATTTGAGTGATTTACAAGCTCACTGTTGAACATTGATTTGGGTGATTTACAAGCTCATAGCTAATTTAACCATTTATTCCCAATGGGTGATTTACAAACTCGTTGTTGAAAGTCTCTTTGGCTGATTTACAAACTCATTGCGGATCAATTCCGATAGCTGTTTACAACAAGATCAGTCATTCCGATGAATGGTAACCTCATCGTTATGGGAGGAAGTTTGTCGAAGAATGATAAAATATCCTGGTCAAAGAAGGACTTCAAGCCTGTCTTTGATGGAGTGCCAGAGTTCTTGGAGATTCAGTCTTTGTTGATATTATCTTCTTACCATTTGTTGTTCAGAAGCAGTTCTTGACGTTTATTCAGGATTGATGGTTTACTCTCTTTGGAAGGCCGATGTCATTCTTTTGTTTTTGCTAACTCCTCTGTAAGGGGATAGTTTGTCGTCTGTCTATAGATTGTTGCTTTTTCCTGTTAATTAAACCTATGTTATGACTTTCCCCTTTTAAGGTGGATTTATTGTTTTCCCCAGTGGTGTCCTGTCCCCATTTTGAGGATCATTCATTTGCATTGCATAACCTTTAAAAAACATTGCATGGCATCTTAGGGCCAAAAATAGGGCTTGTGTTGTATTTAAGTATCTTCTATACTGTCAAGGCAAAGGTGCCCTTATTATCTCCGGATAGAAGAAACTTAAATAAGGGAAGTTGTTGTACCCCCAATTTTTGCCCCTAAGATTCTCTGATACTTCATACAATTGCATTGCACAAAGATCACAAGTTGGTTCTCTCTCTCTCTCTCTCTCTCATCCCTAGTGTTTGCCTTTGGGAGATCACCAAGCACCTTGTAGAGATGACTATTGTTTGTGTGTGATTATTGATATTGGATTAACCATGATGTGTATCCCTTGCTCTCTAAATGTTATATGTGAATGGTGCACAAGTTCCTCAAAAAGTTGGTAGGATTCATGTGTTTATCTCCATGTCTTCTCTCATCATTTCTCAAGATTTTGAAAGTGTTATGTCTCATTGAATACTCCTCTTATCATTAATCATGCTCTCTTATATTGAATATGTACTCCATGCTTGAAAGAGATCATCAACTTCAAGAATTCCTTCATCTCATGGCCATCTCTCTTAAAATTAGGGTTTTGGACTTCTGAGGACCATATCTTGATGTGTATGTGAAGTTTGTGGATGAATTCAAGATAATTTAATTTTTAAAGTACTTATAAAATACGTATATGCTTTGATTCAAGAAGTTTAAGTGATGAGAAGATTCTTTCGAAGACCTATGGTTGCCCACTCTCTAGATTGATACTTCATCTATCTGGTATGACTTCAAAGGATCATATCTTGGTCATCTCTTGCCTCTTTGAGATCATTTTTATTTCACAATGAACCTTAGGATGTTTACAACAACTTAGTTCAATTGGTGAGAAAAGAAAATGCTTGGAAGTTTTCTTATGAGGTCAAAAGATTACAAGTCCTTGATGAATTCCTCAACTTTTGGTCAATCAACTTCAAATGAACATATCTTGATCATCATTTATCATTTTGAGGTCATTCTTTTTGCACAACAATCTTGAAGATGTCTACTTTACCTCCATATAAGCCTTGAAGATTGAAAGTGTTTGGAAATTTCTAGGAAGAATTAAAATATTATAGGTCATTTCACAAATATTCATCAAATTCACAAGATCATAACTTTCTTCATGAACACGGGTGTGCACGATTGCGTTTTGATGCACACAAGGTCACACTTTCTTCATGAACACGGGTGTGCATAATTTCCACTCAAATGTCATCATCCACCCCTCATTTTGATTCCATTCTCCTCTCTTATAAATAAAGGACACATTCCACTCATTTCCTTAAGCTTTGATAGCCAAAAAAACCTCTGCCAAACTCTCTAAGAAACCAATTTTTCTGTAACTTTGAATTCAAGTTTAAACCACTTCAAGCTTGAAATTAACCATTCATTCTTCTTCCTTGAACCTCACTGAAGCTAACAAAACAAGAATTGTGCCTTGAAGCTTCCTGAATCATGTTATCCAAGTCCAATTTCAGAGCTCTGAAAGTGAACTTCGTTTAGGTAGAAATTTCCATCAAACCTTGCAAAATAAATCATCATTGCACTCTCCTCATCTCCCTGATCCTTGTGATCTTCACCATTGGCATTTTCATTGAGAATTGACTGAGAATTTCTGAAAATAAGTGCTCGTTATTATATCTATTTTTTCCAAATTGTTCGTTGTACAAGTGAAATAAATTTTTTGTGAGGGTACATTAGAATCGTCTTGAAAAGACGAAGCGAATGGCACCGGTCTGAAGGATTTATTTCACAGTTTGAGAATTGACCATGGATGATGGTTGGAGGTTGAAGACGACCTACGTGTCTGTCTTCAAACAATGAAGGCTTGACATGTAATTTTTTTTTAAAAAAAATTGATCCAATTTTCTGATCCTACCATACGCGCGTAATAAGAGCCCTTTGATCTGATTACTTTTGTGAGTCAGACTTCATCCAACGCGTGATATCTTTTCTTATTTTGTTTTTTTAATTTGATTTTAATTCCTGATCCGGTGTGAAAATCAGGAGGTCCATATCAAGCACAACGCGTCTGATCCTTTGGATTAGCTTACTAACGCGTTTTGACTGTGATCTAATGCTCATATTTTTTGGCTGTTTATTTTATTTTCTGACTTTATATTTTTAATGTTTTAAACTTCAAAAATTCATTTCTAGTCCAAAAATTATGAAAAAATTCACAAAAATATTTTGAAATATTATCTTTCTGAATTTTATTTTTTCATAATTATATTTTCAAATTTGATATTTTTTTTATGATTTTTCTCTTTATTGATGTTTTTAATTGTTTTAAAATACTTTTTGACATTAAAAAATTCTGAAAAAATTCAGGAAGGATCCAATGGTCATTTGGCAAATATTGGTGACCTCATTTTATTTCTATTTCAGATTTTTCCATCTTTTTGTTATTTTTGGTTAATTTCATCATTTTCTTTTTATTTTAAAAAATAGTTCTTGACTTAGAAAAATTCTAAAAAATTTTGCCAACACTTGTTGACCTTTGATTGACCTTGGGTAATTTTCTTGGAATTTTATTTTGATGAAAAATACTATTTATGTATTTCGTCAATAAAATCCAATTAAATAACCTAATTTCAATAATTCATTTAATTCTTTATTTTCATTTTTATTTTGCTAAAATTTTTAATTTAATTTGAAGTCATAAATTTCCTCAACATCAATGGAATATGGGTGTTGATAGGTCTCTTGGCCAAATCCACCAAGAGAGTTGATTGATTTTGACGAATTTAAATCGATTAAATTCATCTGAGGTAAAATAAACTTGAAATTTATTCCATCTGCTCCATCTTATTTTTCTTTTGTCCTGTAACACCCCATATTTTCAATTATTACTAAATTAGAATTTTAATTATTTAATTAATTAAAATTTGATTTTTGGAAATTATTGAAATATTAGAATTATTGGAAAATAAATAAAGGAAAAAAGATTGGGCTTATGTGGTGATTAGTAGAGGAGAGGGGTGTATGGAGTAAAAGTCTCTAATAATTTATTTTATTGTTATGATTATTATTATAGAATAATAATAAAAGGAATAAAAAGAGGAAAAAGAGAATTTAGAGTTATTTGGAGAAACTAATCATACGTGAAAAAAGAGAAGAGGCGGAAGGAAGAGGAAAACCTACAGCTTGATAAATTCAAGAAATTGGCTAAGGTAAGGGGTGATTTTATCTAGTTATTATGCCTTATCGATTTTGGGAATGATAGGATTGATTGAGTAGTTAGGAATCCCAATTTAGGATTTTCTAGGTTTATGAGTTTAAACTCCAAATCCGTGAATTTTGATGTTTTGATGCAAATTGATGTTATGGTGTTGATAGATGTTGTTGTACCATGATAGAATTGCGTTATAATCATGTTTTTGGAATTGTTTTGATGAAACATATGTTTGGGGTCGAAATTGGTTGGATCGGGAACCACTGTTGTTGTTAAATGTAGTATTTTGGCTTTTGCTACAGCAAGCAATCGATTGTTGTTTGGTGTAAATCGATTGCACTGCTTCAAAAATATGATTTTTGGCCCATGGAGCTGTGGGCAATCGATTGCAGTATGGTGCAAATCGATTGCACCTTGTATGACAGAATTTTGGAAACTTCAAAAACTCGTAACTTTCAAACCGTAAGTCCGTTTTAGTCGCCATTTTGGACAATATTCTTTAAATTAAATAATTTATTTTATGAAATGAAGAAAATAATAATTAATTGGTTTTATGTTGGAAAGTATTAGTTTTTCTGAATTGTGGATAATTGTACTTAGTGTACTTGGTGGAGGAAACTAATATGTTATTGTACTGATGAATTGGATATAGGTTGATGCTTGCATGCTACATTCTTATTGATATTGTATATTCATGATGTTGTTGATAGCATGTTTTTTTGATATTGTATATTCATGATGGTTGTTGATATCATGTGTTGTTGATGTTGTATATTCATGATGTTGTTGATATCATGTGTTGTTGTTGATGTTGTATACTCATGATGATTGTTGATATCATGTGTTGTTATTGATGTTGTATATCCATGATGGTTGTTGATATCATGTGTTATTGTTGAATGTTTCATGTTGGTGATGTGCATGCATATACATTGGTGGTAGCTAATTCCCATTGTGTGGAATTAGTGAGTTGGCCAATATCCGTTGCTGAGTTGGAATGGGCGGTGAGGTTTTATCTATGTCCGAGTTGGAATGGAATAAATGTTAATGCTGTGTCCGAGTTGGAATGGAACAGTATGTGAATTTAGTTCACTGTCGGTACCACATGCATAGAGTCTTGCATCACATTTTTGTATGGATTATAACATGATAGGATGGTTTCTAGTGTTATAATCTTGTTGTTGTGTATGATGTATGTTATGACTTGGATTGTGAAATAAATCTGATTATGCTGAATAGGGTGGACAAATAACTTGTGAGATTCTATTGTTTTGATGAATTTATAATGCATTTTAATTATGATGAAGTCTCACCCTTACTTTGATGATTTCAGATTGAAGCTTTAGCGGCTTAGGAGTTGGTGGGGATGACTCATAGAGCTATGCTTTTATCTTATTTGCGTGTCGGTGTCATGCTCTGGTCTTGTAACACTGGGAAATGTTTGGTTTAGAGTTATGATTAAACTCTGTTGATTTATTTGAGGTTGTTTGGATAATTGTTTTTGCGAACTAAGGCGTTGACCTTATGATAATCATTTGGTTTGAATTATTCAAGTGTTGAGCTTATTCCGCTGTGTAGAACATGTTACTTTCATGATTAATTGAATTATGTTCTTCAGTAAAACATGACATTATATGGAATTTTATTTTAATCAATTGTGATGCCTTTTTATACATGTTAACTCTGAGTTTAATATATTAATCGCAGGGTATTTAAAAGGGTGTTACAATAGTGGTATCAGAGCATAGTCGGTCGTTATTGTAACACCCCAAATTCTACCCGAAAAGTATAAAGAAAATCAGAGTATTTTTTTTAATTTTTCATACAACACATGGGATGCCACACTATCATCTTTAACAACATAAACATAACAGGTACATAACACCTTTATTAATAGGGGATCACATAACACTTGCTTCAGCTTTTAAAACAAAACAACCTTTTATTTAATATGCAACTCATCATCTTCATTTACTCAAAATAATTTGAAACATCATCTTCAACTTCTAAAATACTAAACAACTTTTATTTCAAAACATCACTTAGGATTTAACAATTACTAACAACAACAAGAGTCAACATATAAACAACATAAACTAAACATCCCCCCGAATGCTACGTATCAGAGCAAGACACCAACTTGAACTAACAACGGTTAATCCTTCATTCTTGGATACCTGCACGTTACCAATATAAAGGCAACGACGAATAAATAGAAAGGGCGAGATATCGAAAAATATAAGCAAAAGTATGATAACTAATATATTAGATCTAGAATCATACAATGTTCACTGCTTCAACCAACTACAACATAACAATCAACAAAACAACATATTAAATCACACCCATTATAATAACTTTTATCATCACCACATAAATTATCACAACTCATCACAATCATCATAATACAACACATACACACAACAACACATCAACATTGTCATAATCATCAAAATGGCACAAGCCCTCGTCATTTTATTTACCAAACATCAGAGGTAAAACATCGTCATTAACATCATCACGAAATCAACAACAATTAATGCATCACCAAACAACTCAACAACTTGAACAACATAAACCACAACGAAACAACAATGCGACTCGACAATGTTTATGCATGTGGTACCCGAGGCTACAGCCCCCATCGCTAATGCCCGTAATTAAAGGCCATCATCATTGCCATTATTGCTATCAACAAATTGCCATTAAGGCCAAGGCTACAGCCCCCATCGCTATCAACAAGTTGCCATTAAGTCCGACGCTACAGCCCCCATCGCTTATGCTGACATATGTGACTCAATGGACACGACTCACATACACAACAACAACAACAATCAACAACAACACTAGCTCATCATTTAGGCGTAAGCCCTCAAAGTTTCGTTTAACAAACTCCAAGGTAAAACGATCAACAACAACATCAACTCATCATTTAGGCATAGGTCCTCAACATTTCGTTTACCAAACTCCAAGGTAAAACGATCAACAACAACATATTTTGCATTATGCAAATCACCAACAACAATTCATCAATCTTCAAACCGGTGAAAGTGAGAAATGTCCATAAATAAGCAATTTCCTCAAAACAGCCTGCATGAGCCGAGTCATGGGTCCTTAGGTCGGCTCATGAGTAAGAAATCATAGTCAGTCAGCGCTCGGGAAGGCGCACGCCTTCTCCATGCATCGAATCATAGTCCTGTTCCAGAAGTTTCTACTTCTGGACCATCAAAAGTTCTGCACCATCAAAACTTACGCCCATGAACTTCGCACCATCAAAAGTTACGGACCATCGAAGTTACGCACCATCGAACCGCCCAATGAACACGCACCATCAAAAGTTCTGGACCATCAAAAGTTCTGCACCATCAGAATCTCTTCCCAACAGAACTTCTGCACCATCAGAAGTTCTGGACCATCAGAAGTTCTGCACCATCAAAACTTCTTCCTAACAGAACTTCTGCACCATCAAAAGTTCTAGACCATCAAAAGTTCTGCACCATCATAACCGCCCAATGTAACTTCGCCCCATCAAAGTTACGGACCATCGAACTTACCATCGAACCGCCCATCGAAGTTACGGACCATCAGTTCTACACCATCAAAACTTCGCCCATCGAAGTTACGCATCATCGAAGTTACGCATCATCGAAGTTACGCACCATCGAACTTACGCCCAATAGAACCGCACCATCGGGTTATGGACCATCAAAATTACGCACCATCGAACTTACATGTAACTTACGCAATGAACACGCACCATCAGAAGTTATGGACCATCAAAAGTTCTGCACCATCAAAACAGACAATAATATTTCAATATTGATCTATCAATTTCATTATAAAACATCGTATCTACAGTGAATTTGTACACCCTAAATCCCACATAAAAATCATCATACAAATGATTATATAAATCGAACCCCACCCATTACCTTAGGATTGGAGAGAGCTCGAAAAACTTGATCGGAGACGACAACTAACAGACTGAAATTGAGCTTTCTCCTCAACTTCTAGCAAACCCTTATTCCCAATTTTTCCTCTTCTTTCTTCTTTCTTGCTACTGTACGTGGTTCTTCTACTTTCCCTTTCTAAGAACTAGTGTTATTGTAAGTGATCTCTATTTCCTTTTATTACTATAAAGTGGTCTACTATAAAATCTGAGACCACTTGACCTTTCATAGCCTTCAAGGGCATAAAGGCTAAGGAATAGTCAGTGAGTGTCAAGGCCCATTTACCAATTCGAATGTGCATAATTGGTTTCGAGAGCATATGTTTAATTACATCAAAATGAGATGAAACATAAACATCAACATGTTTTATATAATATTTAAGCTTTGTACAAGAGAAATACAGGCAGAGAAACACCTTTTCTATAGTGCTATGTTTGGTTTCTGCATTATTCAGTATCTTACTAAGATAATAAATGACTCTTTCGGTGCCATTATTGTCTTCCTAGGCTAACATACTACCTATAGTTACATCAGAGACGACTATGTACAATCTCATGGGTTTATCCCTAGAGTGTGGTGATATGATAGGAGGGTGGACCAAGTACTGATTGATCTTCTTGAATGTTTCTTGATGTTCCTCGTTCCATATGAAATTTCCTTATTTGAGACGAAGGAGGGGAGAGAAGGCCTGAGTTCTGCCACTTAGGTTAGATATGAATCTTCTTAGAAAATTTATCTTGCCCAAGAGGGATTGCAACTCTTTCTTTGTTGTTGGCTCCCTTGCCTCTATAATAGCCTTCGTCTTGTTTTGATTTATTTTGATCCCCTTCTTATGGACCACAAAACCCAGGAAATCTCCAGCCTGCACAAAGAAGGCACACTTAAAAGGGTTCATCTTCAAGCCATGTTTTCTCATTCTTTCGAATGATTAGCGAAGGTGATCCAAATGACTTTCATCTGATACAGATTTTATTACTATATCATCAATGTAAACATGCATAAATGATTCGATAAAGTCATGGAAAATAGAATTCATTGCTCTTTGATATGTTGCCCCAACATTTTTTAAACCAAAAGGCATGACTATCCATTCACAGGTGTCTATGGCTCTAGGACATCTAAATGCTATTTTGGGCACATCTTCTTCAGCAATAAAGATCTGGTTATACCCAGAGTATCCATCAAGAATACTCAGATATTCAAATCATGCAGTTGAATCAATTAGCATTTCTGCTACGGGCATATGGTATTCGTCTTTAGAGGTTGCATTATTTAGATAACGAAAATCTATACAAACTCTTAAAGAACCATTTTTCTTAATAATTGAAACTATATTAGCCAACCATTCTACATACCTTGTGGTCCTTATGAATTTGACACGAATGAGCCTTTCGATATCTGCCTTGATTTTTTAGAGGATTTCTGGGGCGAACCTTCGAGGCGTCTACTTGATGGGCTTCTTACCATCCTTTGTTAGAAGCCTTAATTCGACCAGCTCTCTCTTTAGACCAAGCATCTCATCATAATCCCAGGCGAAGCAATCTTTACTTTGTTTTAACAATTCGATCAACTTGCTCTTTAATCTTGGGTTGAGTTTTGCACTAATGTATATGACTCTCTTCGTGTTGCCATCTCCTATATCTATCTCTTCGAGGGGGTCTTGCGCTAGCATCTTTACGCTTGTTGATATTGGGCCCCTCTCGAATCCTAGAGGCTCTTTATCGTAAATGTCGTCTAGCCTCTAGTCCTTTGCTTCTAGTACCTGTCCATCAGGGGGTAAATGTTTAAAGTGTTCCCTAGGACCTGTTGTGTGTAGTTCTTTTTCTGTGGCTTCTATAACCATATTTTTAACTTCGGCCTCTAAAGCCGTCTTTATTTTGTTTTTGTCCAGATAGGCCGAAATCTTTTCGAAAAATAAGGATTCAGACATAACTGGCGTCTTTATTAGACCATCCTGTTGGTCGTACCCCAAGAACTCCTTCGACGTCCTCTTCATCTCCCATGATTTCTCTATCCCATTGAAATCCATTTGGGTGCAGAGTGAGGAAGTATAAGGCATTTTTGTTTGGTTCGAATGCCTCTTATGCTGGGTTAGATGGCCCAATATTGGCCAAGTTTCAATCGAAATTTCTTCGCTCCACATGATTGACCTCAGCAATGTAGTAGCTTTGGTCTGCCTCAATGTTCTCTACAATGTTATCTTCCCTCCAGATAGAAACTCTCTGGCGCATATATGAGGGAATTGCTCCAATCCCATGTATTCATTCGTGTCCTAATAGCAAATTATAATTAGCTTTGGCAGCAATAACTATGAACATAGTTGGCCTTGTTATTGAACCAACAATTAGATCCACTTGTACCACACCTAGTGTGTGTCCAACTTTTTCTTCATAGTTTTATAGCACCATGTTGTATGGCTTGATGTCTATATCGAACATCCCAATTCTTCTAAGAATGAACTAGGGCATGAGATTAACTGTCGCGCCTCCATTCACCAGCACTTTGTTGATTCCTACTTGCTCAACTCTGGCCCTTATGAATAAATTCCTGAGATGGCCCTTCATCCCCTGATCAGGCCTCTCGAAGAACGCATTCTTCTCTTCGATCGCGCCATTGTTCATCACGTAGTAGCACACAGGCCCATGCTTTGACATTTCCACTTCGTCGGTTTCCACAGATTCTTCTATCTCAATTTCCTGATTGTACTCATAGGAGAGCACAAATACTACATTATAGTTTATATTGAAAGATGATTCTCCGTCTGACTCGAAATCATCAGTCAACATCTCTTTGTCATTCGTCGGGTTTGGTTGAAACTTTTCTAGAGTCATTTCCTTTTTTGGGGAAAAAATTATCCCTGTTACTGGTGGATTGCCCCTAGTTTGCACAGTTGATGTTGCCTAGTTACTACTGGTTTCACCTATTTCTTTTGAAGTTGACTCCCTTTCTGCCTTCTTCATTCGCTAGTGTCTTCTCCATTGAGATCTGGACATTGGATTCTTGCCTTTATAATTCTCCAGCCTATTGTTTTCCCTTTTTGAAACTTGGAATTGTTTCCTGTACGCCATGGAAGTTCTGCCTCCTTGTTCGTAACTTCTCCATTTTCCTTTTTCTTTGTCAGATTTCTCCTGGAGCCATTTATATGTAGGTATCTCTGTAAGTAACTTGAATGTGACTCTTAGTCCTGCCCTGGGGTAAGGACTATCAGGCCTTCTTGGTTCACTCCCTGCACCAAAATTGGGAGCTACAAGGTTTCCAGTTCAGTGGTTCCATCAAGACACGAAATGTATTCTTTCGAACGCTTATGACATCTTCCGATCGCTTATGACATCTTCCGATCATAAACAGCGGAACACCCTAGACACATCAAACACTCAGTGCCATTATTTTGGCAGCGTACTATAAAGCCCAGCAAGCTTTCTCCAGCCCTTGGATACACCTTGAATAATTGATTATCTTGCCTCCAATTTACTCTTGTTCGAGCGCGTTGGATCCTTTCGAATTCTGCAGCAATCCTTTGGTTGCAAATGATGCTATATCTTGGACACAACAAGATCTCTCTGTTCCTTCTGTGGCAGTGAAAAAGATAATCACGCAGGCTGATTTCTCTCTTAGGATAGTCACCTCTTATCTGCTCTCTTTCCATTTTGAGACATCTCTCCACTTCCTCCATTTTTGGACAAGGTTGATTGAGATCAACCATGTGGACCCCTAGACTTTGACCCTCAGTGATCTGTACTTTTTCGAACTTGACATTGAGACCCTCAGTAGCCTCTGCCATCCTTACATCAGACATCTTTCTATCAACGCCTTTGTCTTTGACCTCAAGAATAATTGAGCCCTTAGTAGCCCTTGCTTCAATCAAAACTCTAGGCACAATTTTGATCAGGTTGGTCGAAGGATACTTGTAGATGGGACCACCAGCAGTCTTCATGTTGTTGCCAATAATAACGAAATATTCTTCCTCTTGGGAAGCATTTCCCTTATCAACATTAATTCCTCTAGCTTCTACCATGTTGATTTTGACCGGCTCAGCATAATTAGTCTCTGTTATCTGTAAAGGATCAGTGTCAATTTTCATGGTACTCTTTGATTTGTCTGCAAACTTAAGCATGCCATCCTTGATAGCATTTTGAATTAGATCCCTGAAAAGAAAGCATTGTGAGGTTTTATGGCCTAGGAAGTTATGATATTTGCAAAAACCTCTCTTCCTCCGTTGTTCTAACGGAGGAATTTTAATATTGGGAGGCACTATCATTTGGCCATCTTTCACGAGTAAATAAACAATTTTATCACATTTGGTTATATCAAATGTGTAGACTTTCTTAGGAAACTTATCGTTTTTTAATTCTCAATGGGATTCTTGCCATTCTATGGGATCATGGAAATCTTTTGGCTCTTCTTCTGCCTCTATATAAGCCACCCTTTCTTTTTTTATAGTTTTACTATCCCTAGCCTTTTCAGACTTCAGGTGCTCTACTTGTCGAATCCTATCTACTAGTTGAGCCATGTCTCTCAAATATTGAGTATCTAACTTCTTTCAAATAGAATAATCTAGACTACCAACAACCATTTAGACTAACTCATGTTCAGGGACTACAATGAAACACCTAGATTTCAAGAGACATAACCTATTCAAATAGTCATCTATTGGCTCTATGAATTTTCTTTTAATACTGGCCAATTCTTTGAGGCTTATTTTGGATTGCCCCATATAGAATTGTTCATGGAACAATCTTTCCAAGTAGGGCCAAGTATCTATAGATCTTGGAGGGAGGGTAGTGAACCAAGTGAAAGCATTTTTGGTTAAAGAACTTGGGAAATATTTTACCCTAAGATTTTCACTATTTTCCAAATCTCCCGCTTCGGTTAAATACCTGGCTATGTGTTCTATAGTTGATTCACTAGTATCCCTGGAAAATTTTGTGAATTTAGGGACTTTGCAGCCCCTTGGAAATTTAGTTTGTAGAATGTATTCTATGAGGGGGACATATAGTTTGGTCTCCTAAATCCTGAATTCAAACCATTTTGAGTCATGATCCTTTCGATCATGGCGGTTAAGTTGTTTTCCGCCATCATGTTATCATTTCTGACCCTATGGATCACTTCGTCAGCGTTTTGGTCTCTATTCACCATCACCACTCTCCTAGGTTGCTCCTCTTAAACCTCTTGAACTCCTTGTTGTTCTACCCTTGCCCCTATATTTCTTCCTTCAACGTTTTTCCTAGGGGGTCGAATTTGGTCAATAGTAGGTTCTTCATCTTGAATCACTACTTGGTTTTGTCTGCATCTTACAGGTGCATCAGGGGCGCCAAAGAAGTCAGCTATTTGTGCCATTTGGGCTGACATTCGTTGGTTAGTTTGGGTATTCTTCTGGTTAGTTCTATTAATATTCTGGATTAAGGGAGTAAAAATTGTACTCATTTCGCGGGCTAGAACCCCAACCATATCATGGTTACTATCATCCATCTGTTGCCTAAATGTTGCCTGATTATTTGTTGTAAGCGTAGGCATTTGGGTAAAAGACCATAGATTTTGGGTGTTTAGACCCACATTATTCATCCCAGACCCAAATCCTTGGATTGGGGAAGAAGTTGTTGTGTTATGCAATCCTGCCATAAACGAAGTTGGTATTCCATATGGTGGATTCTCCCTTTGAGACCTAAAAGTTTCGAAACCTGGAGGCATGGGGGTTGATAATTGGGCTTGACTCCCTACATATGACAGGATAAGACCTGTTTTCTCATTTGTTGGTATCCCCGTCGTGGTCGAAGGCACCGTATTCGAATTTCTTGTGGCCGTAGTGTTTTCATGCGAATTTTGGATTGCACTAGATGCCTTAGTAAAACTAGAAACGACCGTGCCTGTTCCTTATGGGGGATTTTGTTGTCTGTCTTGGCTATTTATGTTAGCCATTCTTTTGGTATAGTTTCTTCTGGGTAACGCTTGATTACTGTTAGTTATATTACCACTTCGAAGGTTCATATAACGTCACCAAATCTAGACTCAGAAGGTTATACAAAAACAAAATCTAAATATTTGCTCCTAAACAACACAAAATGTTGACATTGTCCCACCAGGTGTGCCAATTTGTTTACAGTGATTTCTAGTAAATAACCGCTAGTCTTCCAAATTGAAATAACTTTGGTAACTTACAGGATCGACTAGATTGATCCTAGGACATGTGTCTACGTTTTGGTATTAAAGTTATATTAGGAACAAGATTTGTTATCTTTCTAAATATGATTCGAAAAGGCTTATAGAACATAAATGAAAAGGACTTTGATTGAAACTGTAAAGCGAAGTAAATGTTGTGTAAAAGTAATAGAAAAGACTTGCGAAGGAATGATGCAGGAAACATAAAGAACTTCGAAGTAAATAAATTATGACTGAAAGAGTAAATTGATACTGGAAATCTAAATAACTTTAAAAGTAAAAGAATTTTTATTAATTCGAAAATAAAAATGGTGTTTATATACGTACATTGCTCTGCAAACTCGTTTTACTAACACTTGGTATTTTGAGTATATGTGAGTTTCTGTACAAAATGAACACACAAAATCCTAACACTAAGACTCTTATTTATAATAATTCGACCCTAACGGTCTTATCATAGAATGATGCCACGTTTGAAGACTGCATGTCTTCTGAATTCTCTGGCTTCCACGCATCCTCCACGAATAACGCCTTAATTTGAATTCGAATCCTCACTTGCTGTAGACGTTAAACCTTCAACGTATTTCGAATTCGAATCTTCAATGGACACAACCAATCCAAATTTTCCTTCTTTTCGAACGAAAACATAACATTTAGGCCTTATTTCTCTTCATTCGAATAAAATCCCAAAAATAAAGGCCAATTAACTCAAACCAGTTTGCTCATCGAAATCACCAGCCAACAATGGTGAAGTAGTTCGCCTTGATGATAATAGGGCATGCGAGGTTCATGAAATTAGTAAGGTTTGATTTAAAATGTTTGATGATCGTAAACTTCTTACTCATAATGTGAGATATGTTCTAGAACTCAAGCGGAATTTGTTATTTGTAAGTATGTTTGATGATCTAGGTTATTGTACAAGAGTTGAACATAGAGTGTTGAAGATTTTGTGTGATGAATTGATTATTTCTAAAGGGTCTAAAATAAGTGGTCTATATATTTTAGAAGGATCAAACTTTGTTATTCATTCAACGTTAACTAGTGGAGGCTTTCATGACAAGGAAGAATTGTGAGATTTGAGATAAAGGCTTTATGAATGTCTTGAATTAGTTTAAGAGGAGTATAATGAATTTTGCAAAAAAACAATGGATACAAATGCATGTTACCACTGAGTTATTATTAAGTTTTTGGGGAAGAGCTGAGGTGAAAACAACTTACTTGGTTGTTAAAGAATTTTCTTCAAAGGGAGAATAGTGAGAACCAAGGGAGAAACTTGGTAAAAACTATAACGGAGAAAACTCAGTTTGTGGTGGAGTTTCCTACTATAGATGCTAACAGTAGTGGGGGAACAGTTCCAAAGATCGCTGATTATCATTTGAACCATGATAAGGCAAGAAGGGTTATTGTAGCATCCCAAAGGAACAATTATGCTAGCCTTGGATATTATGTTTTAAATATGGTGAAGGACTGCAAAATACAAAAAGAAGAACCTTCAGGAAGGCATTTGAAAACAAATAGAGTAAAAGTTGGTTGAAAAACCATAGCAAGGGACTTGTTAAGTTACCTATGCAAAAAAGGAGAATTAGAAACAAGTGGATGTAAGTGGAAAAATCAAGATTAAAGGGTTGCTTGAATTTGATCAAGATTACTGATTAGAGTTTCAACTTGATAGAGAGCAGCAATGTTGTTAATGGTTAAATTGGTATCAACACGGTTTAAAGTCAATGTGGAGATTGTTGTAATTTTCCTTAAAACCTTTGTTGATGAAGAGAAAGAAAGCATATTTTTAGATTGCCAAATAATCATGAAGCCGGAAAGCAACAAGAATGTCTGGCAGTTCACAGATTTCGGGTTTGACCGGTTCGCGTTATTTAATGTTAGTATATATATATATATATATATATATATATATATATATATATATATATATATATATATATATATATATATATATATATATATATATATATATATATATATATATATATATATATATATTTAAAAATAGTCTAAAAATTAATATAAAATATATTATAAGATATTTATAATATTTTATTTTAATAATTAATGGATTGTGTTTTTGGGCTTTGATTTTTTTCTATTATAAATATATCTCTTTATTGTGTTTAAAATGGGACAATCTTATAACTTAGATCAACAAGAGAGAGCAAAGAATTAAGAGTATAACATATGGTTTTGGTTATTCTTAAGGGACACTTTAGATAGACAATGATTTTGGGAAACCTTTGGAGTTACCTAAGGGAATTGAAAAACACTTGTTTACATCTTGATTTTGATTTATTCATATATTGAAGGTTGAAGAAGTTGAAAAACACTTTGGTAGAAAATAAAGCCGTTCTTGAGCGCCTTCAGAGTTTTTCTTGGGAACCTGAATGCGAATGCTATTTTCTTGTAACTCATATGTAATATCTTGTAACAACTTTCTGAGTATAGTTAATTGTAGAGTTGTTCTCTCCTCCAAAATAGATCATTTGATCTAACTGGGTAAACAAACATTCGTCTTTTTCTCGTCTTATTCTGTTATATTATTTGTGTACGAATTATTATTGATGTAGTCTATTTATTTTGGTTGCTAATATTCTTTACCTCACAAATTGATATTGAATTTTATCGTAATTCACAATAGATTGGAACCTAAAACACATCAACAAAATACAAGAAAAAGTCAAAACTCAGGGTTGTAATCAGTTAACAATTTTTTAACCGGTCATAGTAACGAAAACATAAAAATACACAAACAACCATAAACGATTAATGTGCATGTGTAATCAATTAATACAACTCCAAAACTTCTTTTTCCTTATACATAAGTGCTTTTCCATCAAGCTTTAACCGGTTACACCCTTGTACTAATTAGTTACAACACTTGAATTACTAATTTTTAAATAACATTAAATTAATTAAAAATGTGGAGACTTGAGTATTTATAAATGGTAGAACTCATATACCTATCATTTTAATGTTTTAGATGAATATGTGATGTGTATCTTATAAAAAGAAAGTCTCCAAAATTAAAAATGATCTCTCGTGTTAATCTACTAAATTGTCCTAATAAATGATATTATGAATCTTTGATTTAAATGAATAAATCAACTTATTTGTATCAAAATATTAAGAGAAAAAATTCTTAAAAAAAGAATATTATAAATAGACTCACAATTAAGACAGCGTGTTAAAAAAAATTATAAATGTAAGTAATGCGATTTCAAAATAAAAATGTGGAGACACAATAAACATTTAAATAATATGATTTTCTGTTGGTAATTATGACAAAACACTTAATTAACAAATAGAAATTATAAAAAAATCCTGACAGAGTTAAATCCCCTAAAACTATAATTATTTTTATGTTATATTTTCTGTACAAATACTACTCCTATTATAATAATTCTGTCGTTGCATAAACAAATTTATCCATATTGATTAAAAAAACAAATTTATCCTTATGCTAGTGAAGCGCGTGGTGGTTATTTATGACAGTAAAACCCTGACGAAACAAAAATCTCCAGTCGGCTCAACTGGCGCGTATCCCAGCTGGCGAAGAAAGCCACGCCGTTTGCATACAAATGCGTGTTCCTTAAAGAGCAACCGGCTCAACCGGTTTACAAAAACTGCATTTAAGTTTAATTTGAAGTACATTACATTACATTTGATATCCAAGCCAACCATAGTAGCAGTCACCTAACCCTAGTTAGATCCTAACCCAGGTTGGGTTTATTTATACTCACAAACTCTGAGTATCTAACCTTGCCCGTGAACCCCTTCACCATCAAACTCTCTTTCTCTTTTTCTTCTCTTCTCCACTTTCTCTATCTCTCTATTTTCCAACCTATAATAATTTGGGAGTGTAATCATGTAGAACAATAAAAAAATAAAAACATATTTGTGTCTGAAAAAAAACATATTAATTGGTCTATTTGTTGTGTTGTGTTGGAATTGTTTGATGGGTGAAGAAGAGGTGAGAAAAAACAAAGGTTGTAGTAAACACATGGAAGTTGTTATTAATGGTTGTGATAAATGGTTGTTTTTGTTTAGTAATTGCTTAAACAATTGTGCTAATTGGCGTTGTTTAAGATACCCTAAACTCTCCATTTAAGTTAAACAAAACAAAAAATAAAACCTTTTGTTTTCTCTTCAGATCTCAATTTTTCACTAATCATTTTTAACAACCTTAATCTTTTACTAAGTAAGTGTAAGTACTCATGAAGAGGCTTTCCAGCTCTGAATCTCTAGGTGCTCTCATCACAATCTGTCCACAAACAGGTTAATTTTGTTTTACGTTTAGTGTTTAACGATAGCTATTAGTAGTACCATGTAGTACTTATGGTTTGGTTTTACTTTGATTTATATAGAGGAACATAGTCCGAGGAACAACAACAACAACAACGTGTTTCAGTCGATGTTGGAAGGATTCGATGAGGAAGGGTGTGTTGAGGAAGTGGGGCAGAAGAAACGAAGACTGAGTGTGGATCAAGTGAAGGCTTTGGAGAAGAATTTTGAAGTTGAGAACAAGCTTGAACCTGATAGGAAAGTGAAGCTTGCTCAAGAGCTTGGGTTGCAACCAAGACAAGTTGCGGTTTGGTTTCAAAACCGTCGTGCTAGATGGAAAACTAAACAGTTGGAGAGAGATTATGGAGTTCTTAAAGCTAGTTTTGATGCACTTAAGGTTAATTATGAGTCACTTCAACGTGATAATGAATCCTTACTCAAAGAGGTACTTACTTAACTACTCACTCCCTAAAAATATAATCTTATTAACCAAGTATTTTGACTAGAGTGTTAAATGAGTTCCTTAGTTTAAAACATTTAATTTTTAAAATTTTATTACTATATTAGAATTCAATTGGGTTTTGAGATTATAAAATTTTTAATTTTAATAAAAATACTTTAAAAAGATATGGTCAAAATTGTTTAATATAGTCACTGATTTTAAATCTAGACGGTTTTATAGTCTGGCGAGTGATTACATTATTTTCTTTGTATTCCTCTAACCTAATATTCGATTTTTGAACCAAATTAGGATAAAATTTATAAAAGTAGGATGTGAAAACTAAAACAGATGAATAATCAATGGTCTAATTTCAGTCCAATTCATAAATAATTTACGGTTAAATTTTTTTAATCAAATTGACTAAAATTTCTCACTCCGTCGTTGTTTTAAATCACATGGCATTGCATTTCATAATAATATTGCACTAGCAATTGCAAATTTAATGCATTAACAATATTTAAGCTACAATTGCAATTATAAACCATGGTTGTTATATGTTATATTTAAGGATAGAAAAGTGTTATTATTTTTGAAAAAGAAATAAATATGATGTTTATGGAAAAAAGTCAAGAAATAACAACTTATGAACCTTTTGGAGAAAGAGTATTCAAAAATTGAATTGTGCTAATTTTGGCAGGTTAAGGAATTGAAATCAAGATTACAATTGGAAGAAGAAAACACAACAACAACAGAAAGTGATGTTTGTGTAAAACAAGAGTTAATAACATTGCAAGAAACAGAAAACACTACATCCGACGAAACAGCTATTCTTAGATCCGATTCTAAGGACACCAATTACAACTGTTTCAAAAACACCGATGTAGTAGCTTCTTTATTACCAATGGATTTCAAAGACGGTTCTTCAGATAGCGATTCAAGCGCAATCTTGAACGAAGAAAACAACAACAGTCCAAAGGCCGCAATTTCTTCATCCGGGGTTCTTCAAAATCAAAATCAGAGCTTTTTGAAGTTCGATGGCTCTTCATCTTCTTCGCCGTGTTCGATGAGTAATTGCTTTCAGTTTCAGAATGAGTATCAGATTCAGACACAGTATGTGAAAATGGAAGAGCACAATTTTCTTAGTGCTGATGAGACTTGTAATTTCTTCTCCGATGAACAGCCACCGACGCTTCAATGGTATTGTTCGGAAGAGTGGAATTAAGAGGAAAGAAGAATTGAGTTTGATTTGAGAGGTGCGAATAGCAAAATAAGACATTATGCGGATAGGTGAATTGTATAGATGAAAATGCATAGATGAAGAAACTGCATCATGATGATGATGATGATGAGAGAGAGAGAGAGAGAGTGAGGTTGAAGGTCGATGGCATGGTGTAGGGTCGGAGATGAAAGGTTGATGATGATTAAGACCGTGCGGGGAAGGGTTAATTGATGAATAATAGTAGTAATAATAACGTAATCAAAAGTGTTGTAAATTTTTTTGGAATTCATTGGTAGTGCAAGATAATTATCTTTTTCTCTCATCTTTTAACAAGTATGGTAAAAAACCGTTACTACCTCCGTCCCATTTTATTTGTCACAATGGATCATTTTACATAGATTAAAAAACAACAATAAATAAATGAGAACGACAAATTTATTAAATTATTCTGTTTAACCTATCAAATAGAAAAATAATAAATTAAAAATATTTATTAAATAGTACAATTGGAAGATTAAATATAAAATTGCAAAATAATAAATATTGAGACAATTTTTTCCTCTAAATATGACATTTATTTTGAGACGGAAGGAGTAATAATAACTTAATAAGTGGAGTTATTAAACCCTTTCAAAAAAAAAAGTGGAGTTATCAAAATTAAGGCAACCAGTCATAATTTTGCGAAAACTATAATCTATCATGCTTAAAAGTTTATCTAATCTATATCTATCTATTAAACTCTAAATAGTTGGGAATAATCACTAAATTCCTCTTTAAGCAAGTTTAATTTAACTTAATTTTAAAGGTAATTTGGCCTTGTTTTATAGAAGTCTTGCAATTAATTTTGCTCATGTGTCACGTTGTAATCTATTTTTATATTTTTTCATGTAAATGCAATATATAAAAGATGGAAAGATCAGGTCATTTTCAAATTTTTAAATTGAACCAATGAATTATATCTTGTTTTAATGAATTTTCACTCTCCTCCATGCATTGAATAGTGGAAAATCATATTGACAGAGACATACATTGAAAAGTCATTTACTTACCCATCAATTAGACACATTTTTCTTATTTTTCTACTTAGAGTTTCCATTTTCAACCATTCACGTTTCAACACTTTTCACTCTCCAAAACCCTCACTCTGGTCCCTTCTGACTCGACACCTCTCTCTCTCTTTAAACTTTGTCCCCGACTCACAATTCAATCCAATCCCGTTTTTCCTCTCTCAATCCGTTGATTTAATCCAACATGCGGGAAAATTTGGTCAGTTATTACCACTTAGTATTTGTTTCCCCATTTTCCCTGTAATTTCACATTCTTAAGATATTTTCCCCTTGAAAATTTTAGAATTGATTGAGCAGAGCTACAAATTAGGCAAAATTTAGTGCAACGGCTAAACTTGGTCATTTGCAATAGATAAGATCTCTAATGACATCCTACTTGCCTCAGGGTGGGACATGTGGCAATGGTAGTCCATACTCAGAAGGTTGGGCTTTCTATGCCCATGTTCTGACTATGCGAGCCATGGAGAGGGCATCAAACAATTCCTCTGGGATAGCTTGTGCAGTACTATCATTGAGGTGCCCATAAATATTGATCATCCTTTGTTAAAAAAAGATTATTGTTGTATCTAATGTGTTATATATGCCCATATCATTCAACATGGTGCATGTCTAGGTCTTGGATTGACATCCCTATAAATTGCTGACAAGGATATTTATGAAGAAATAAAAAAATGTTCTTTACACTGATAGCGTTGTTGCTGGTGCAATTGCTGGAATCAGTATGGGCTTACTCATGGTTGGATAAGACATTGATAGGCAAATGAAATGCTCACTTATGCAAATGAGGCACACCATGAAGAGATTATAAGGTAAGTATGATTCACTCAACAAGTTGTTAAACCACTACTTCTCTTGATCTAATTATTTACGGTTTATAAATATTTCAAAGGGTTAGCGATGTGAATTACTCTTACAGTATATGAAAGAGAAGAAGAAGCTACCACAAAAGCTTCATTCCACGAGATCTATCACAAATTATCACGTAAAAACACGAACGATCCATTGGTGTTTATAGAACAAATCTCAATAAACTAAACACGAAGACCTGCTCTGATACCACTTGTTGAAACCATTTCAATAACAATTAATCACATATACATGTTCTATATATTATACCATATACTTTAGTGTGGAATATAAAAAATATTGTGAACATGTATATAACTATAGGATCTACGACATGTTAGTATACGAGATATGAGATTTCAGGAATACTTGGATTCATACGAAAATGATAATTGTAATCCTGAAACGCAAAAGTGTAGAGACAAGTGACTGACACTTGTTGGCTTGTGGATCTTCCTCAACCGGTACTCCTAATGCCTTGAATACTCTTCAGATGGGGAGAAGAGATAATTTTGTTTGTCTACGGTATATTGGAGACCATAGCCTATATATCGTGTGGTAGCCAATTAGGGTTCCCATTATTCCCATATTGGACCATCCTGACATCCACTCATATTTGAGCCCATATCCAATTATTTAATTAATCAACTAAATAATTCCTAAATAAAATCTAAATAGCCTTTTTAACATTATTTAATCACATAAATATTTAAGGCACTTTATTTGATAAAAATAGCTAATATAATTAAATAAATATATTAGGCCACATAATCATTGGAATGCTAATATTTAATTAAATAATTAAAATATTCCAACAATCTCCCACTTGGCCAATATATCTTAATAATTATATCATAATTCTGTAGGCGCGCATCCGAATGCTATTTATCTTTAGATTTCAACTTTACAATATGGTCCACCTCATACATCAATAATGGAACAATCGCGGCTGTTGTCACTAACGTATAACGTGACGGAACCCCGACGAACACCACATTAATATACTTGATGACATAGATCGATATGGATGAGTGGTTGTTGTTGCAGTATTAGCGGCAAGCAAAGAGTGAGGTATTACTTTTACCGTGTGATATATACCGGTTAGATTATATCGTATCGTGTCCACAGAGATTAGTTATTGATTCGTCGTTCGATAATTATAGCGTTAATGAGTTTGGAAATAAATAGTTGTAAAGAAAAGACAAAAAGTAAATGAACAAAAACTATAAAGGATAGACAGCTTGTCCGGAACGAATGCACACTACCCGTCACAGACTTAAATCTACCGTCCAGTTATACTCAACCTACGATACTCGTCTGTGTCATCACATACCTCTCACAACCCAATCTATTTCTAACCCAAATTGAGAATTCAACTGCATCACCTCGATAGCCATGTCTGGCCTACCTTAACAACACAAAAGTCAACCGTGTCACTCGTAACGACTATCTCTAGCTCGAAACAACCAACACAGAGGCATTAAGCTCAGATAATCTAAGTAAATGTAAGATCTAAACTCATTTCTAGCATTCAGAAACTAATAGATAATCATCCTAGGTAAGAATCTAAGCAATCTATGTCTAGCAAAGCTCAAATCTCTAACATAGAGTAAAAACCTAAGACAATCACCAACACAGATTCGTAAAGCAAGCTTTATACAATGTCAAGGGTGACAAATATACATGAGTTTAAGGTAAATATACAAACATAACCAACAAATAGAGAAATACGTAAAGAGGAGAAGAGATAAACCACTCATTTACACCGGTTTGTTAACGCCTATCGAAGAACAATTCACCGCCAATCATCCATAAGTAAGACCTAATGTTGTTTTCTAAGCTAATCTATAAAAAATAAAGGTTGATGGAAATGGGGATCAAAATCCACCCCAAAACCATAACCTAAAAAGAAAGGAAAATGAAGTTATAAAACAAAACTCAAATGACCGCACTCAACGGCGTGAGCATGCTCAGTGACATCTGAGATATTTACACATTAAACCAACCTAAACTCCGCTCAGCGGCCTCTAAAAACTCTCTTTGCCGCAACAATACCAAAGCACTAAACGCGCTCCAAAATGCACTGAGCGGACTCGTGCTGAGCGGCCTCTCCTGAGAAAAACTGGTCTTTTATTCATCAAAATTGCATCTTCAGAGCCGTGTCTTCGACACTTTATTCCTCGATGCTCCAACACGCACAAATACCTACAAAAATACATTAAAACTAATCAACCAGTACATTATATACACAAAACACAATAAAACGTATTTATAACAAAAAATGGGGTTATTCAACAATTATTAACAAACAAGAACGAATAAGTGCCACAAAACATATATACAAAATAACTATATTTTGGCACTTATCAACTCTCCCCAACCTGACACATTGTTTGTCCTCAAACAAAGTCAAATAACTCAAAGAAACAAAGAATGATAATCAAATAATCACGAATCAACAAGTTTTTAAAACGGAAAACAAATGTATGGTTCAAACAAAAACGTACACGACAAAATACATGCTTACCACCATACTACAACAATAACATATAAACGAAACAAATCCTAAGTACAAAACTCATGCAAAACATTCTAAAACAAAATAAGCTCAATCATGAATCACACCTAGCAAAAATTCATCGGTAGATGAAG
The DNA here is from genome assembly GCA_021764765.1 of Vicia sativa. Classification (NCBI taxonomy): domain Eukaryota; kingdom Viridiplantae; phylum Streptophyta; class Magnoliopsida; order Fabales; family Fabaceae; genus Vicia; species Vicia sativa. The sequence continues at coordinate 37,269,623 of CM038795.1, read as the reverse complement.
AACACACAAAGGTGAGGGATAAAAAACACTCCTCCATAGTCTTGCAAACAATAGACTAAATTATGCATTCATCCCAAAAACGTATTGAAAATACAAATGCAAAAATCACAAGGGCTTTTCAAGGTTGTAATGTGGCTTGGTTAACAAACAAGTGATAAGTCCTAAAGCTAATCAAAATAAAAACTTGCCTAAACCTAAGGGAGTGATCAGCTCACAAAGTTCCAAATAATACAATTCCAATCAAACTTCTTCTTCATCACAAATTGTCAAACCAAAACACCTCACTTATTAACACAACATTGTTCATACTTTTTTTCTTTTTCAAAGTTTTTTCTCTGTTTTTCTTCTTCTTCTTTTTCTAATCTTTTTCTTTTTCACATTTTTTTCTTTCTATCTTTTCTTTTTCTTAACCTCATACCAATCACAATATAAGTACATAAACATTCATCTCCCCAACTTGAATTCAACCAACATCATTATGTGAATATTCCCTACTTTCTAAGGCAAGGTAAAAATTCATACAACAACATAGAGTTGAGGGTTCAAGAAACAAAGAAATCAACATCCATACAAAAAAAGGTGAATTGACACTCATAGACAAGTATCAAATTCAAATAAACATGGATATTGATAAAAGCTCAAAGGGGCTAACAAAGGTTCACACACTCACAAGGTGAATTGAATATTTGGCCAAGATAGTTGTGCTCAAAATCAAACAAAAATGACTTGATCATTTTCATGCATTCATACAATCAACACAAAATAAAAGATTAAGCATAATAAAATCCAGTTAAAACAAGAATGTGGCCTCCAACATATGTAAACAATGGGTAAAAGGAAACTAAAGTGATTCAATTCATGAGCAAGTAATGCAAAAAAAATGAATGACATGGTAATTATATAAATGATAAATTTCCTAAATATGTTATGCTATAGAAAGCAATAAACGAGTACCTGACGTGTACCAACTTTGAAACTATCATTACCATACCTCCGTGAGTTGAAACGATTAAACTTGGAAAATCACCAAATGTAACCTGAAGCTACCAGACCAAAATTTGAGTCCAAACAACAACAAAAGAATTAGAAAAACAAAATGTACAAAATTTACAATATTTACAACAAACAAAACTCCTCAGGCTAAACACGATAAGATTGTGGAAATCACAATTTGACAAAACAAAACGAATACAAATAACAATACAAAAACGTGGTGAAAATGAATTAACAAGTTGAAAAGTTAAGATTTACAATTAAGAACAAGTCCTATTTCAGCTTGTTAAAACACAAGTCACCACACATATAAACAAACATAAACAAACATGTTTGTTTTACGTCGTAAGCTCGACACCTTTATTATGCCAGCTAGTAACCTCCTCTCGTCATGTCATGGTATTGCCACACCGCGCAAACCTAAATAAAGTTTCCTAACAACCACACAACAAACGTTACAAAAACGAGAAAATTCACAACAATACGTGAAAACTAGGAAAAACTCAAATATGCACAAGTATGGAAAGTAAACACACAAACTATACAAGTAACAATATATAAGTTCACATACAAAGTCTATACAACATATACATTAATTACAAAACTCGAAAACAACGGAATTATCGCAATACAAAAACAATAAAACCAATCCCCGACAACGACGTTATTTTGTTCGGATGCGGGTATAGCAAGCAAGCAAAACGTAAAATATTATTTTTACCAAGTGATATATACCTGTTAAGTTATATCGTATCGTGTCCATAGAGATTGATTATTGATTCTTCGTTCGAAAATTCTATCGTTAATGAGTTTGGGATTAAATAGTTGAAAAGAAAAGACAAAAAATAAATGAACAAAAAGTATAAAGGATAGACAGCTTGTCCAGAACGAATGTACACTACCAATCACAGACTTAAATCTACCATCCATGTCATACTCAGCCTACGATACTCGTCCGTGTCATCACATACCTTTCACAATCTAAGCTATTTCTAACCCAAATTGAGAATTCAACTGCATCACCTCGATAGCCATGTCTGACCTACCTCAATAACACAGAAGTCAACCATGTCAGTCGTAACGACTATCTCTAGCTCGAAACAACCAACACAGAGGAATTAAGATTAGATACTCTAAGTGAATGTCAACTCTAAACCCATTTCTAGTATTCAGAAACTAACAGATAATCATCCTATGTAAGAATCTAAGCAATCTATGTCTAGCAAAGCTCAAATCCCTAACACAAGGTAAAAACCTAAGATAATCACCACACAGATTCGTAAAGCAAGCTTTATACAACGCCAAGGGCGACAAATATACACGATTTCAAGATAAATATACAAACATAACCAACAAAAAGAGAAATACATAGAGAGGAGAAGAGATAAATCACAAATTTACACCGGTTTGTCAGAGCCTATCGAAGAGCAATCCACCTCCAATCATCCGTATGCAAAGCCTAATGTTGTTTTCTAAGCTAAACTATCAAAAATAAAGGTTGATGTAAATGGGGATCAAAATCCACCCCAAAACCATAACCTAAAAAGAAAGGAAAATGAAGTTATAAAACAAAACTCAGATGACCGCGCTCAGCGGCGTCTGAGATATTTACACATTAAACCGACCTAAACGCCGCTCAGCAGCGTGATCCCACTCAACGGCCTCTAAAAACTCTCTCTGCCGCAACAGTACCAAAGTACTCAACGCGCTCCAAAACGTGCTGAGCGAACTCGCGCTCAGCGGCTCACCGCGCTCAGCGGCCTCTCCTGAAAAAAACTGGTCTTTTATTCATCAAAAACTGCGTCTTCGGAGCCGTGTCTTCGACACTTTATTCTTCGATGCTCCAACACGCATAAATACCTACAAAAATACATTAAAACTAATCAAACGGTACATTATGTAAACAAAATACAATAAAACGTATTTACAACAAAAAATGAGGTTATTCAACAATTATTAACAAATTAGAACGGATAAGTGCCACAAAACATATATATACAAAATAACTACATTTTGACACTTATCAGTGGCATGGAAATTTCATGCAATGTGATCTCTAAATCATGTATATTTTCAATTGGCCCAACTGAAGTCTTTATTGAGATCAAACTAAAATTAGCAAATTCAATATTTGCACAAACGATACAGAAATGGTTATAACAATAATAACCTTATAAACATTATTTCTGCAGATAAACTTAACATAAGTCTGTATCGATATCAAAATAATATTATTAAACATACAGAAGCAGTGACTCCCACTAATCTAAGACATCTTTAGTGACAATAATCATATGAAAGTCCTTATATGTCAACTCTTTGATTAGTGAGTCTTTAGCCTAAAATATATGATTGTCTTACAATAAAATATAACTTGAGTGATCTTATATTGAATTGTAACTGAGTTCAATAAATATTTACCTTCATTTATCCTGTATTAGAATGTCTATTTGACATCTAAAATATCGGAGTCAAACATACTAATGATCTCCTCATTGTCAGATCTCCAATTTGTGTGTACAAACTCTTTTGTTCTCTACAATAATCCTCATGGTTGACCTTTTTTTTCTCCAACAATTTAATTTTGAATTGTTCAAGTATCTTCTAAATGATTTTTATGTATGTTTTTCCATATACGTATAAAATCATATATAAGATTTCCACAACCAAAATATAAAAAAAAAAACTTAATTTTCTAAATTTTCAGATTCATTTATTTTGGCAATGATTGAGACTTAATAATATCCCTTTATAATTGAGACATACCCTAGTTTATCATCTTTCATGTCAATTTTATTTTCAACTTTATTGATAGATATATAAATCCTTTTGTAATAACTGGATGATACCTTGAGAATAATCTTTAAGTATCTAAATACCTAATACAAAAGAGATGTGCCCAAGATCTTTCATCGCTAAACTTTTGTTAGATATTTCTTGGGTTCACACAACAATCATATATCATTGTTGACTAAATAAAATTGACACATTAAACTAAGAATGTAAACTTACTCCCACTGAACTTATAAAACTCAATAATTTTTCATAATAGAAATCTCAAAACCAAACGAGACAATTACCTTATAAAATATTGCGGTATCACTAATGAGACAATTTCATTAACTTATAAATGAATTTTATTTGTTTGGAAACTATAAACTTTGTATATATTTATACAAAATTTTCTCCTGTTTCACTATATTGTTTTTCTTAATGTCGCCATTAAGAAACACTAATTTGATATCCATCTTACGAAGCTCCAAAATTATAACAAGTAGCAAGTGTCACAACTATCATAATAGAATCCTCCAATCATACTGAACAAAAATTTTCTTTTCAGTCAATTCTATATGACACTTGATGCTCTAGTTCTTGAGAATGTTGAGTTTGATTTTTAAGGATTATTTTCTAATTTTAATTGAGAGAAAGAACAATAATATCCGCATGAGGGTCCAAATTTGCTATATAAATAGCAACTGTATGAATTGAGTTAGAACCAATTATTTCTCACTCAATTTTATTCTTTGAACATATCTCTCCCCCAAACTCAATATTCTCGAGACACATTATAATATTTGTCTCAAAATATTCCTTTATATTTCTCAAACTTTTCAACAATTCTAGATTGTCACGAGTCATAACTGAATTAACTATAATAATATTTGAATTTAAAAGACAAATTGAATCCATCATTGAAAAAAAAGAAGAAAGAAGTTATAATATTAAAATAAATTTTATTCATCCACCAAATTGTCTTTTAAATACAAATTTAAGCTTATAATGACAATCTAAAATAGTTAAAAGTAAATAAAAATTATCAATGTTCACCAAATTTGTTCCCTTTAAATTGAGGTATCTTTCAACACAATTGAACATTTGCTAGTGCTGATCATATTTCTTATTATTCTTTATTTGTCCTTATCCTTTGAGATATTTACCAAATGAGCAATATTTTATTTTCTCTTGCTTCAATCTTTCCTTTATTGCAAACTTTATGAAATTATTCTATTAAATAATAATTTCTAACTTTAATAGTTATAAACTTAATAGTGTAAAGAGAATACCATATGCTAAATTTTTGACAAAGTCACCTAATTGACGAAATTATAACGCTTCAGAAAGATTAAATAGTTTCATAATATGCTTATGATATTTTCTTTTCTTAATAATCTTAATGAAAAGTTATCACTCCATTGAGAGTTTGTCTTTCGCTTTATTGCTTTAGAAACGTTAGAATTTAAGCAAAGATAATATGACAAAATTTATGTAATCTTAAATAACACCTATAATGTCTCTGGATTGCAAAACTTTAAGATTATAGAACTGTGTAATTTGGAGTATACTCACTTTTATACTTGAGTCTCACTATAAAATTGTGAGAGAATTTGAGTTTCTCCATCATTATGCAAGGTCTAAAAAGAAAACCATAATGTTCATATTTTATTCTTAAAATAAACTATATTAGTTTATAGAGAAAAAAAAATATACTCAGCCAAAATATCAAGTTCACCATTGATATTAAGTCTTTAGGAAATCAAATAAATTGCTTATTATATTTATTTTCAATGATCAAACACTGATAACTAATATTCATAAATAATGAATTCTTACAATTGTCACCTGAAAGATTTACACTCATACAACATCATCATTACTGATATGACAATAAATTATTATATATAGACATCCATCTTTACTTATAAATTAAAAGACTCAAACAAGATACCAAACACACCATTAATTCTCAATCTTTGATTACAAGAATTAACTGTAAAGGATACTCTCACGCAATGATCAAACATTAGTAATAAGTCCGGTCAGATAATGGACGTCTTTGACATCAATTATTATCCACACGGATAAAATTAATAACTACTACATATTTACCATCACAAATGTGTGATTGTTCGGCCAAACTGTGTCTTCCTTTTGGCCGACTATAACAGTTCACATGAACAATTACACACTACATCTTTTGTAATTCTGATTGAATCAAATTTACACAATAAAGATTACTTTTGCAACATATTGCTTCAACCAACTCAACCAAAATTACTAAACATTTTAATAAATTCAATGGGAAGAATTTATAAGACACTACCCATAAATATGGGTCGTATTCATTTAGGATGTCGTTTGATAATAATAATATTTCTTGAAAGTCCTTAGTGTGTGAACAAGTTCATAATAAAACATAAATTTTATAAAATTATAAAAATTTCATGATTAGAAAAAAATTATTGTATAAAATAAATAACAATAACCTCAAATAACATAATCATGCTAAATGTATAATTTCAAATCAGATAAATATTAAATATTTATATATCCAAAATTAAATGTCAAATAAATTCACATATGCAGCAAATAATTCTTTAAATAAATTATTTTAGAATCAACAAATCAATTCTAAAATCTAAAGTATAAAAAATTTAAAAATAAAATCTTTAGTTTTACCTAATAATTTTTAGAGATATTTAAAATATTCAAAAATTTCCACAAATAGAATATAATAACTAAATATATATTAAACAATTTAGTATTTGTCTTATCTCTCAAAATCAAAAGACATGCTCTGATACCACTTGTTGGAATTATTTCAATAATAATTAATCATATATATATATATATATATATATATATATATATATATATATATATATATATATATATATATATATATATATATATATATATATATATATGAACATGTATATAACTATATGATCTACGACATGCTAGTATACGAGATATGAGATTTGAAATATCCAATTCATAAGCCAATGATAATTGTAATCCTGAAATGCAAAAGTGGACCGACACTTGTTGGCTTGTGGATCTTCCTCAACCGGTACTCCTAATGCCTTGAATACTCTTTCGATGGAGAGAATAGATAATTTTACTTGTCTACGGTATATTGGGAATCATAGCATATATATATATATATATATATATATATATATATATATATATATATATATATATATATATATATATGTGTGATAGTCCATTAGAGTTTCTATTATTTTTAAATTGAGTGATTATGATATTCACTTATATTTGAGCTCATATCCAATCATTTAATTAATCAATTAAATAATTTTTAAATAAAATTTAAATAATTTTTTTAATATTATTTGATCACATAAATATTTAAGATATTTTATTTATTAAAAATAAGGTTAAACAATCATTAAAATACTAATATTTAATTATATAATTAAAATATTCCAGCTGAAACAGAAACAAGTGATGTCGTCATCGATTTCGTTTAAAGAAGAGGAAGACACTTAAATCATCAGATGCAAAGTAAGAAAGGATGATATGTGAGAAATAAATCAAGACATGTAACTATAACATATATATATATATATATATATATATATATATATATATATATATATATATATATATATATATATATATATATATATATATATATATATTGTTGCGACAATTTAATCCCCTCCAAAGCTAGAGTATGTAGATGCTATTAGAGTTTATACTCATGTAGAGGGATAGAAACTAATGTAAAATTAATTTATATAACATTTGTCGCGTGTTAGTGAGAAAAGAAAATACAAGTAAGAGTCGGGAAGGAAAATGAAATTTGAACTCGTGTTTCATTGCTTTCTTTTATTCTATTGTTCTATTTTATTTGTCTGTTGTTTGTTATTTCTTCACCTTTTAATCTAATTTGAAGTTTATTTATAAAACATTTAAAGGGAAGCAAATTTCATTTAACAAATTTCAATGCACATGTGGTTACATATCAAGTAAATGGCAATTTTACATTTATCTATAATCAAATCATTTTTGTTTTTATATTTTAGACCCATTGTAGAGATTTTAATTTTTAAGAAAGTTGTGGGTATAAGGCAAGTGTTTATGTCAAATTGAATGTATAGGTTTTAAAATTCAGGTTTCAATTGCTAATTATACTCTTATTCTAACTTTTTTTAATTTATTATATTTTATTATGTTTACATGTACAATAATTTTACTTATAAATAATTTCACTCGCGTATTTAATCCCTTTCAAATTATGCACATTTTTTATTAACCTTTTTTTTATAATAGAGGAATGGAGAAAAAAAATTGAACGAAGTTGATTCTTGATTTAGCCTTCGTAAAAATTATTTATATTAAAAAACAATTAAAGAAGGTATAGTATTTTTATTTTCATGTATTTATTAAATAAATGGTCACTATTAAAAAAATGACCACTACTAAAATTTCTATTGATCGTAAACGAAATTTAACACACACTATATAAGGGTACACAAGTATATTTTATACTTGATTAAAAAAATCAGTTTGTATTCAATAGTTTCTTGTAATGAATATTTTTGGAGGCACAAAACGACAAGTAGATGTGAAACATATCTATGAGATAATAATTGTAGATTATTTATCATTATGAATGTTCTTGAAGAAATAGACTGACGGATAGATGTGAAGCGTGTCAATGAGATAACATATGTAGATTGTGTAAGAACAAAATTGGTTCTGCATCTGGTCTTGAGTTTTGATGATAAATTTACATGGTATCTTAGAGAACAATTATGTATTCTAATGGTTTCTGTCTAGTGTGTAGCTTTTACTAAACAGGTTATGACTTTGGTAAGAAGGTGTGTGACATCATCAGGTTCTGAACTCAAGACTCTAGAAGAATACATTTGGTGTTTTACAAGTTAAGTTAAGATTTTGGAATGCTTCTTATGCAACGATTCTAAGGAACGTTAGTACAAGAGCTTCTGATCGAGATTTTGTAAAGAAGCTTTTGAGGTCTTCTAAAGATTTACTTCTATTGTTCCAAGTTCTGAAGATGCTAAAGATAAGGTTCTACTGAACGAGTTCTGAATATTTAAAGAAATTCTTTTGAAGACCAAGTGCTGAAGACTCTGAAGACAAGGGTTATGCCGAACAAGTTCTAAAGACTTAGGTTCTGAAGATGCAAATTATGATCCTTCTATAACATGCTTCATCAACATACAAATCAGAAGCCTCTAAAGATATAGAAGACACAAGTCAAGATTAGGGATTGCATGTGATAGTGAGTATAAAAATACAAAAGTACTATGTGACCTTTACTCTAATAGGGTGGCGTAAGGACATACTTTTTGTACTTGTTTTCTACCATTCCCACCATGACCGTTGGAAATAAAATAAATAGTTTTTTTGTTTTCTATTCTACCCTCCAACAAATCTCTTTTTCAGCTATAAATGTAGGACATGGAAGAATTTGAAATCAACGAATTAGTTCAACAAAACTACGCTAAAGAGCTGCACAAACTCTTTTGAGATATTCTATGTATAGTTTTGTAAATAAGCAATGAGATTTTGTTCCTATCTTGCTATCAACACTTATGTGTTTTTGTACTAAACGTTTAGTAATTTTATTGTTAGAAGCATCTATATATACACATCTTTGTAAATCAACAGTTGTTGATAAGTTCCTTGAGAGACTCAGTGAGTTAGGATTCTTAAGAAGACTTTGGTTGTTGTCATCGTAGATTGGAAATTAGGATCAACGAACTTGTTAGGGTTATCAACAAGTTGATTAGACTTATTGTGGTTGCTTGTAATCGGTTGACTATAGTGGATTAATTTCTTATGGATACGGAAAATCACCATGCGGAGTGGACTAGAGTAACTTAGTTAACAGTGAACCAGGATACAAATGATTGTGTTAATTTCTTTTTATTCACTTGTTAAGCTTTGTGTTTGAGTTGCAAAAAGATTATACTTGGTGCAACCTAATTCAAAACCCCCTCTCTTGTGTTTCTCGCACCTTCATATTGTTCATCGTACTTACCAATGTTGTGTTCTATTGAGATACTAGACCTAATCGAAGTTGTGTAACCTAAAACCAAACCCAATTAGGGCTTGTTATCCTACGTAGTGTATATAAATAGTCATAGTTTGCATCATTATTTGTAATAAATAATTTAATAATAAAATTCTTATTTCCTTTATTCTCTTTTTCTCTCCTTACTAAAAGTTCCTCGCGCACTAACAATATGGTATTTAGAGCTCTAGTGAGATTCTTGACTGTACTTTCAAGAATCACATGCCACGAATTGTGTTTCTAGGATCGTGAGTTGTTGTCAATCAATAGATGTGAAGATGAATGGTACTAATGAAATTTGGAATTCTCTTCCAACTCTTGATGACAAAAATTGGATTCGATGGAGAAAACAAATGAAATCTTTGTTTGGATTTCATGAAACCCTGGAAGTGGTTACAATGGCGTTCCTACATTGGTTGTAGATGCAACTGACACACAGAAGACCTCCTACAACGAATCCAAGAAGAAGGATTACAAGGGTGCATATTACATTCAAACGAAGGTAGACTGAGTGAAATTTGACACAATTTCTCATTCTGAATCAATGAAGGAGGCGTGTGATACTCTTTTCAAGTACTATGAAGGAGGTGAGAAAGTCAAGGTTGTCAAGTTGCACACCTTGCGTCTAAAATATAAATTATTCTCGATGAGAGAAGACAAAAAGATTCCAGAGTATGTGTTAAAGGTACATAAACTCGTTCATCTCATAAAGGGTTATGGTGAAACCCTAACTTATAAGATGATAGTTGAGAAGGTAATATGTATGATGACCTCTTACTTTGATCACATTATTATAACTATTCAAGAATCCAATCAACTTGAAACCCTAAAACTGGAAGATGTAGTTGGTTTATTTTAAGTGCGTGAGATTAAGATTATCAAATGGAAAGGAGTTCAAGATTTTATGCAATATTTGCAGGCTCAGTCATGCAGAAAATGGTGGTTCCAACAAATTCAAAGGCAAAGTCGACCAGACTTAGGGCAAGAAGTCTTGGTCGAACACTCTTAAGCATCAAGTCGATGATAGGGCTTACGGATCCTCGAAAAGAGGAGGAGGAAATTATCAAAAGGATAAATAAGATTAAAAAAGGTATGCAGTGCTACAAATATCAAAAGTGGGGTCACATGGCCAAAAATTATTGGTACATGAAAGATAAGGGATTGAAAAAAGGCAAGGACGAAAGAGCAAATGTTGCACGCAAAGATTCAAATGATTCTGAAGGAATGATGTTATGGTTGCAGTTGCAGATAACCATGTCAAATCCAAGATTTAGTTCCTCAACTTTGGCTGCTCGAATCACATGATTGGTCAAAAGGTGTGGTTGGCAAATTTCGACGAGTCGAAGAAGAGTAAGGTAAAACTTGCCAATAATAGTTTGTTACAAGCAGAAGGTATTTGAAACATAATTTTTCAAATGAGTAATGGAAGGAAATCTATGATCAAAGATGTAATTTATGTACGTGGAATGAAGTGCAACCTGCTAAGTGTTGGACAATTGGTCAAAAAATGTTTCTCAGTTGTAATGAAAAATGAACCTTTAAAATGGTTCGACACCCAGAACAATTTGGTCTTAAAATTTCCACTATTGAAGAATAGGATGTATAAGACCATGATCAATTTGACTGAAGTACAATGTCTAAAAAGTGTTAGCAACCACAAGGATAGTTGGTTGTGGCATTTGAGGTTTATACATTTGAACTTTCGATCACTCAATCAGTTGACTAATCAAGATATGGTAACTAGTATCCCAAGTCTTGATATGCCCGACAAACTTTGAGAAGGTTGTTTAGTCAGAAAGCAATCCAAAAGTTACTTTGTTTCGACTATGTCAATGAGATCATTCTGCATTAAGATGTATGTGGCCCATTCGAAGAAAATGTCATTGGTGGAAACAAGTATTTTGTTTCATTTGTCGATGAGTTTATTAGAAAGCTATGGATCTATGTGATCAAGAGAAAGGACGAAGTATTTGAAATCTTTAAGAGATTCAAGATACTTGTTGAAAACCAGAGTGATAAGAAGCAGAAGAATTTGGATATGGCAAGAATTTGGATAAGAAGCAAAAAAACAAAACCATATTGGATATGGTAAGATGTATGCTGAAGTAGAAGAATTTGCCAAAATCCTTATAGGGAGAAGCTGTTTCGACTGCAGTTTATATTCCAAATAAGTAATCTACCAAGAAATTGAAGAACATGGTTCCTAAAGAAGTGTGGAGTGACAAACGACCAATAGTGATTCATCTGAAGATGTTTGGATCCTGATGTAAGAAGAATGAAGCTTGATGACAAGAGTTAACCTATGATTCTAGTAGGATATCATAAACATGGTGCATATAGGTTATTCAATCCAATCAATGATAAAATTGTGATAAGTTGAGATATTCTGATTGATGAAAATTATTCCTGGGATTGGAATTCTGGTGATGCAATTAACAAGCCATTGATAAGTTATGGCTTCGACGAAGAAACTAATGAAGTCAAAGTAGAAGAAAATGCCAATATTCTAGTCGAAGTCGAAGTCGAAGTATTTGTTGACATTCTAGCAATAATTGAAGTCAAAGAAGGTGTGGTTAGCACAAGCCAAAGATCTCAAAGAACTAGAGTTCTTCCAACGAGGATTTATGAAGTAACTGGTGATGATGGAGTAACACCAGATGGAAAATTAGTTCATTTTTCTTTACTTACAGATACTGAACCAATCAACTATAGTAAGGCTTTGAAGATTAAACAGTGGAAGTCTCCTATGGTCGAAGAGTTATAAGCAATTGAAAGAAATAACACATATGAGTTAGTCAAATTTCTAGCACATACAAAAGCTATCAAAGTAAAATGGGTGTTCAAGTTGAAACACAATGTTCATGGGTTAATAGAAAGAGATAAAGCTAGATTAGTAGCTCGAGCTTTTCTTCAAAGAGCATGACTCGACTACTCCTAAGTATTTTCTCTAGTGGCAAGATTGGAGATTGTTTGACTAGTGGTAGCATTTGCATGCAACCATGGCTGATCGACATTTCACTTAGTTGTGAAATCAACATTTCTAAATGATCCTTCAGACAAAGAGGTCTATGTCACACAAACTCCAGGGTTTTTGATTCTGAAAGAAGCGAATGAAATATATAAATTGTACAAAGCACTCTACAACCTCAAGCAGACACCTAGGACATGCAACAAGAAAATAGACTCATACTTAGTCAAATTGAAATTTATAAAATGTAAATCTAAATATGATGTCTATGTTCAGGCTATAGTGCGCAATATTAATATAATTAAAAATAATTTTTTTATCAAATTAATCTTATTTTTATTATAAAAAAAAAAGCATATTGATTAAAGAAAGTAGTTAATTTGAGAGTCATACATTGAAAACTAAATGATATTTATTTTGAAACAATGTTTTTATAAAATTGCATTTATTATGAAGCGCATTAGATAATTAATAATACAAAATAAAATAAAAATATTTTAAATGATTTGTTTGTATTTTTGAACATAATTTATATAGTTATTAAAGCAACAATTTAATTGACAATTGTATAGAAACATCATGAGCGCAACATCCCACTTGTTTGAATAAGAATAAATTCCAGCTAAACCACTATACTACTTGATAAGTTAAAACTAAGATTTACAAAACTATATGATCGTTATTGGTTTTAAACAATGTTTTAAAAACCGGACTGGAGATCAAACCGGTGAAGGTACTGGGTCACTGATTTATTGGTTGAACTACTGAATCACTGGTCGAACCGCATGACTAAACCGGATTAAATCGGATAGTTCAGTTGATTAAACCGGTCTTTATAACAAAACGATATAGGTATAAAACTTGTCGAACCAGATGACTCAATCTCTACAAAGTATAATTAGAACAATTTTTTTTTAAATATCATTTCATAAATAAATTCACAATTTGATAATTTAACTTTAAATTTTAAATATTTTAAATATTTTAAAAATATCATATCATAAATAAATTTACAATTTGATAATTTAAATTTAAATTTTAAATATAAGTATCATATCGAATAAAATAGTACAAAATTACAAAGTATAATTGCAACATAGTATAATTGAATAATTTATAACAAAATAATTTTATTATCTACTATTTAGTTTTAAGGAGTAAAGATTATTTTAATATTAAGATATCCTTCTTCAATATCAAAATTATCTACAAAATCAACTGCATCAACAACATTTTCTTTGTCAATAATATAATTAATTAATTTTATTTTTTATTTAAATATAATATTTTAATAAAATAATCCAAATAAATAAAAAATTTAAATTGCATATTTTTTTAAAAATTTAAAAATTTTAAATAAAAAAATTAAAAAAATTAAAAAATACAGTTGAACCACCGGTTTTAGAAAACCGCCGGTTTTTTCGATTTTTCCGGTTTTCACCGGTTCTTGCCGGTTCAACGACATTCCCGATCCAACTATTGAATCAGGCCGGTTACCTGGCCGGTTCCCGGTTCGACCGGTCCGGCCGGTCCGGTCCGGTTTTTAAAACACTAGTTTTAAAATTTTAATTTAGAATACATACAATGTTTCTTTCCACGCATCATTGTGTTTGATTTGCCACTTTTTGTTTTTATGTGTGAAGGAATCTTTATGCACTAAATTTAGCTAAAAAACTTAGTTCATTATTCAAATGGACACATATCTATATCTTTTATATGATTTTGTTTTGCAATGTAAAGATGTTGAAGACAAGTTGGGACTTGAGCACGTGTTACTCTTTTACTGTTCAGCCATGTTATTTACTAGATTTGTTGTAGAAGTGAAAAACTATTACATATGCATTTTATTATTATTATTATTATTATTATTATTATTATTATTATTATTATTATTATTATTATTATTATTATTATAAAACTGATTAAAATAAAGAAGAATAATATTTAAATATTAATTGATGAAGAAAAAGTATACATAAATGAAAGATAAGTGAAAAAGAGGAAAAACTCGATCCTTAATTCTATAAGTGAAGAAATCTTTGTCAAGTTCAAGCATGTGTGTTTCTCGCATATTCACTCGTATATAAGAATATCGGTTGACGCAAAGGTTGAACTTTTTTTAACGGGGTCGATCAAAAAGTTCACATGCATCTATTTTTTCACAAATACTTTTGTCCATCCAAATATATCAAAACAATCATCTCTAACTAAGTCATGCATATATTTGAAGCAAGAAAACTCGTTACGATAAACTATGTGCTCCACAAATGTATCCAGAAACAATATACGACCACTACAAGAAAAAGCAATATTTGCCAGGGGATTATCCTCTCACAAATGTCAAAACCCCCTCACAAATATGTAAATTGCGAGGGGACAGCTCCCCTAGCAAAACAGGGGGTCGCAAAACAATTTGCGAGGAGCTAAACACTTCGCTATTTACCCAGGGGTTAATCCCCTCGCTAATTGCCAATTATAAATAAAGCACGCAGGCATAGAGTCAGTTGGTGCAGGCTAGGTGTACAGAGTTGTCTACAGTACGTCATATTTTTTGCCATGGGACAATCCCCTCGCAAATTGCAATGATGATGACATCTACACAGGAGTTTATCCCCCCCTGGCAAATTGCAGAAAAATTTTCAAAAAAAAATTTAAATTTGACCAAAAATAAAATAAATAATAATAATAGAATAATTATATATAATTAATATAAATTTATATAATAATTAAAATTTATATCATAATGTAAATTTAAAATATAATAAAAAATCATCAAAATTATAATAAAAGATTTAAGTTCAACATACTTAAAATAATATATCATACAAATTAAAAAAAACTCCAAATATTCAACATAACTATAGAATATTTACTCTTCATTTTGTTCTCCTTGCTCATCTTCTTCAACAACCCCTTCATTATCATTACTTCCTCCAAATCCACCACCAGAATTTTGTGAAGCAAAAAGTTGATCAAATCTTAGAACCCGCTCATTTGCAATCCGCATTGCTTCTTGATACTCTTGTGCTTGCCTCCTCATTTCTTCTCGCAACTTAATTTCCCTTCTTTGCATTTCTTGTTCCATCTCTAATTGTTTTTTCTTCATCTCTTCAATTTCTGCATTTCTTGCTGCAACTTATTGTGCTGCCTCAGTATTAGCCAAATTTCTCACAGTTTCAAGCATTTCGGCGGTTAAGATAGGTTGGGCTGATGTTCCTTCACCATCAGCAAGTCTCATTCTGATACACCTATCACGCCTCTTTATAGTTTTGGCGTAACCTCCAGCACATACACTCTCCCATTTTTCTTCTTTCCACCTGCAGTATCATACCATATACTAAAAGCCAAACTAGGATCAACTGGATATCCTGATTGTGGTTCAGCTAATTCAGGGTGATTTGATAACTTTATGGCAAGTTGTCTATCAAACTCCTCCTATAAAAATAAATAAATTTTGTAATGATTAGAATAAGTTAGATACATATAAAAGAAATAAATAAAATATTTTTAATATAAGAAAAACTTATTTGAGTGTTTCTTGAGAGGTCGTCAATAAACTCTCCATTTCTCTTGAGATGAGTCTCCAAATGGAGCTCATTAAGAAGTGGATTTCTACCCAACTCCTCATGCTAATTAAAAAAGTGAAAAATAATTAATTATTTATAGAATCAAAATGATAAATTAATTAAAAAATAAATAAATTTACGTACCATCCTTCGTGCAACTTCAGCAACACTTATACTACCGCCTGCGTAATTGGAGCCACCAACTTCAGATGCTCTATTTTTCTTTGCCTTTTTAGATATTTCCTTAAATTTTCCAGAATTCCAATGGGCAATAAGCTGCTCAAATATATCTTGACTTATCCAACGTGGACGTTGCTGTTTTTTATCCCATTTCAGTCTGACATTTCTCATGGTGTCAGAAAACCGGGCACCACATTTTGAGTTAAAATTTTCTATAATTGCGACCTCATCTCTAACATCCCAAATACATTGCTCCTACATTGTTGTATGAATTCAAAAACATGCAATAAAATATAATGATGATTAATATCTCAAAAAAATATAAAGAAAATGTCACAATAAGTCAATTATACCTGAAATGCCTTAAACCATTCTAGTCTTTCATCATCATCTACAGCTTTATAATTCGGCCAAAATTTTGTATACTTCTCTTTAATAATGGATGTGATGATCGATACTGCCTGATGTGATGGCAAGATCCTAAACAACAAAAAACTTGTGTTAGAATTAACTAAATAAAATTCAAATTTTAAATAAAATATAAAACATATATAAACACTTACGATCCAGAATCGGGCCAGATGACAAGTCTGCCTTGGTGGTATTTAATTTTTTGCTGATCATTTTTTTCCAAGATGCGCTCCCTCCTTGTTTGCTCATCAGTACTGGTATCTCCATGAGCACTGGTATCGCCATGAGCACTAGTATCGCCAGGAGCAGTGGTATCGCTAGAAGCATCCTCTGAAGGCACGAGTACGGGCATGCTAGATCCACCTGGCTCCATATGAATGGGTAATGATTGGGGCATGCCGGGTCCACTCAACTGAATGAATGGCATATGATATATCCACTGGGTCCAGTAGGAACATATGGTGTGTATCCAGGAGGACTAATAAAACCTGTTGGGGATATGGGTGGAAATGTCGGGTATCCAGGAGGTGTGGATAGTAATCTAGTGAAAGATCCAGACATGGGTGACGTGGGATGCATAAGAGGTGGAATGGGATGCATATGAGGCGGGGTAGAATGTGGAGAAGGATTAGGCACTTGACTCGATGACATAGGAATAAAAAAACCAGCATCAGGAACCTCCTCTCTAATGAACCTGTTGCGGCGAGGCTTACCTACACTCTTACCTTTATTTGTACTCTTGTGTGGCATTTTTTCTATTTTGAAAGAAAAACAATTACCAATGAATAAAAGATAATATTATATATATATATATATATATATATATATATATATATATATATATATATATATATATATATATATATATATATATATATATATATATATATATATATATATATGAAAGATAATTATTACACAAGATCATTTGAAAGATAATATTACACAATCTTATTACACAATACATAATCAAGTTATTCAACATCATAATCATCGTTGTCTTCATCGGAAGTGAAATTATTTTCTTCAGGCTCTCCTAGCTCTTCATGCTCTTCTTCCACTAAATTTGTTGACGTCAAGATAGTTGCGTCAGCTCGTTGACCCTCAACAGAAGTATCACACAAACTTGTAATCTCCTCAATTTCAATTACCTCATTAACAGGTGAAATCTCATCATCTTGGTATGCAACATCTTCCATTACTTCGTCAGTCTCAATGTGACCCATTGGGTTTGTCTTGATTACAACACACCATCCTCGTTTGTGTGGGGTAATTGAAGGATAAGGTACATAATAAACTTGTCTGACATTGTGTGCCATTATGAAAGGGTCATACTCTTTGTACTTTCTATCCATTCGAACCTCAACAATGTTATATTTTTTATCAATTTTTGTTCCTCTGCCAGATGGATCATACCAGTCACAATAAAACAAAACTACTTTATTTTCTGAGTCCATATAATTATATACCAACTCGTAAATATGAGTGATCACGCCATAGAAGTCGTCCTCGCCACCCTCTGTAACTTCTTTAACGACTACACCACTGTTTATGGTTTTCTTCCCTTCGCTCCATATCTTAGTGTGAAATTTGTAACCGTTTACAAAGTATGTGTGCCATTCATTCACACGTTGCCTAGGGCCTACAGACAAACTTCTCAAATGTATTTGTTCAAGACTTGGTGCAACAATACATGACAATTGTTGCTTGAACCATGCTGGAAAATAGGCATGTGTGTAACCAGTCTGTGGTTGTTCACCTGTGTTTGATAGTAGTAGGTACTAAATGCCCTATTTCGAAGGGAAAAAATAGGTTAGAGAAGGTTTTAAGTTTTAACCAAAAAACATATATACTTAATTAAATATACTTACTCAAGATATGGTTTGACTTCAACACAGTTAATCAACACATGAACATGAGCAGATTGCATTTCTTTTTGAGAAAGCCGATGCTCACTCTTCTTTCCTGATGGACGCCCTGGACGTCCGAAAACAGATAAGGTGAATTGACTTCTTTCACTGAAGTGAACATCGTTCCTTATGATTCTTGGAGTCAACATCATGTGATTGAAATAATGAGAGCAAAAATGTGATGTTTCACGATGTAAATAATGCGCACAAATTGATCCCTCAACTCTTGCCTTATTTTTCACATATCGCTTTGAATCACCCATGAATCTTTCAAATGGGTACATCCATCTATATTGAACAGGTCCACCTAGAAAAGCTTCATAAGCAAGATGCACAGGGAGATGCTCCATAGAATCAAAGAAACCTGGCGGAAATATTTGCTCCAACTTGCAGAGAATGACAGGAATATTTCGGTCCAATTTAATGATATCATCCACTTTTAAGGTTGATGCACAAATGTCTCTAAAAAATTAATTGATTTCAATTAGTGGATTAAGTACATTCTTGGGAAGTGAACTGAATGCAATTGGAAGTAATCGTTCCATGAAAACATGACAATCGTGACTTTTCATTCCATGCATCTTTCCTGTTATGGCGTCAGCACATCTTGCCAAGTTAGAAGAATAACCATCAGGCATCCTCAAATCATTTAACCACCGGCATAATGCTTTTGCTTCTTGGAGAGTTAGAGTGTAACAAGCCTTGGGTTTTAATAATTTTCCATTTGGTCGAGGTTTCAACTCCAATTCTTTTTGATTACACAAAAGTTCCAAGTCTTTTCTGGCCTTCTCATTATCTTTCGTCTTTTCATTATCCATCACTGTGTTAAAAACATTATCAAAAAAGTTCTTCTCAATATGCATCACGTCAAGATTATGTCGCAACAAATTATCCTTCCAATATGGGAGGTCCCAAAAAATACTTCTTTTTGTCCAATTATGTAAAACCCCATATCCTTGAATTTTGCGCGCTTCACCATTATCTGTGAATTTTGGCAGGCCACGAACAATATTCCATACTTCAGTCGATAACCTTCGAGGGGGAGGTAGATCTGTTACTTTTTTATCTTTTCTAAAAGCATTCTTATTTCTTCTAAATTCATGGTTTATAGGTAAGAACCTACGATGACAGTCAAACCACGAACTTTTCCCACCTTTTTCCAAAGTAAATGCTTTTGATTGATCCATGCAATGCGAACATCCCATTTTGCCATGTGTACCCCATCCAGACAACATGCCATAGGCAAGAAAGTCGTTAATAGTCCACATCAAAGAAGCTCGCATATTGAAGTTTTGTTTACGAGACACATCATAAGTCCACTGTCCCACCCATAACCTCTTGAGATCGTCAATTAAAGGTTGCAAATAAACATCTATTCCTGCCTTTGGACTCGAAGTTCCTAGAATTATGCATGTCAAAAACATGTAAGGTTTCGTCATGCACATCTCAGGAGGGAGATTGTATGGGGTAACAATAACTGGCCAACAAGAATATGCATCTGCTGACAAGTTATAAGGAGTGAAACCATCAGAGCATAATCCAAGTCTTACATTCCTGGGTTCTGCTGCAAAATCAGGATGAACTCTATCAAAGTGTTTCTATGCCTCGCCATCAGATGGATGTTGCATCATGCCAAAACTAGTTTTGTTTGTATAGTGCCATGTCATTTGGCTTGCGCCGTGCATTGATGCAAACATTCTTTGCAACCTAGGTATTATTGGCAAATAGAACATGGACTTCACTGCAACTCGTTTTTTCTTACGATCAACTCCTTTACTGGGAACTAAATACCTCGGACTATTGCAAAACTTACATTGCTCTAATTCCCCATCATTAGTTCCGAACTCATTGTCATAAAATAACATGCAACCTCTAATGCAACAATCAATCCTTTTTACTTATAGTCCCAACTTCGACACCATCCTCTTCGCATCGTAATAACTTGTAGGCATGTTTTCCTTAACAGGAGTCGTGTCTAGCATCATTCTCGCAAAGAAATCCAAACATTGATCTGGAACATTCCAATTTGACTTTGCTGCCAACAGCCTCACACACATTGATAGCCTGGAGTCAAAAGATCCCTCAAACAACGGTATATTTATTTCTTTCAGCAACTGGTAAAACCTTTGCACTTTCTCATTCGGGAGCTCTTCTGCGTCAAAGTCTTCAGGTTCATCATAACCCACATTCACCCCTAATGCGTCACTGACCATATCCTCGACTAAATTAAATTGTTCCTGATATTGCACGTGTGATGGACTACTTGGAGCATCTCTATCTGTATCTGATCCAACACGTGTTTGACTGCAAGAAGCTTCTTTATTTATCTCCTGCATTTCTTCCCCATTAGATGTCCAAACCCAATAATTTGGCCTAAAACCCACTCTCTCCAAGTGACGTTTCACTTCACTAGGGTCACTAATTATATTTTTCCAACCACACTTTAAACACGGACATCTGATCCCTCCTTCGCTACGACAACAGTCTTGAGCAAACGTATACGCGAGAAACGCATCAACTCCTTCCTTAAAATGCGGTTTAAGCCCACGCCTTCCAGAAAATGTTCTATCGTACATCCAACTACGATAGAATTGATAATATTCCATACTGCACATGTTCATATTTAATTTTATTAAAATAAAATGAGGAGTGTTCTATCGACAAATTTATAAAAATTTGTCAATACTATCATATTTACTCTAAAAATAAATCATATTTACTGTACAATTATCCTAAATATCCATACTCTAATTAAACATATATCTTTATAATGTCATACCTTATAAACATATATTTATATAATGTCATACCTTATATTTTTACAATGTATCTACGTTATATTTCTACATATATTTTTACAACATATTGTACAATTTTTTTTTTTAAATAAACATATTTTTACTTGATTGTTTCCTAAAATACTATGATATTTTTATATACATCTATTTTTAATCCTAAACATAAATTGTCTTCTTTCAATTTAAAAATATATAAAGTATTTATTTAAGTAATAAGTATACTTTTTATATAAAAATTTATAACTTTTAGAAGTATTTCAAAAAACTATGTTTAGTCCTATAATTTTTAAACATTATACATATTTCA
Source organism: Vicia sativa (assembly GCA_021764765.1). NCBI lineage: Eukaryota > Viridiplantae > Streptophyta > Magnoliopsida > Fabales > Fabaceae > Vicia > Vicia sativa. The sequence continues at coordinate 37,247,639 of CM038795.1, read as the reverse complement.
AAAAATTATGTCTCTTTTTAAAAAAAATTATGTATACGCTATTATACATCATATAATATTTATCTCCTTATTAAAAAAAAATTAGTCCCATAATTTTAAACATTATACATATTTCAAAAAAATTTATTTACCCAATTATTCATAAACATTAACAAATTTCAAATATATATACTATTTATCAAAAAAATTTATATTTTTTTATATATTATTTATATATTATACATATTGTTTTTAAAAATTAATTATAAATACTATTTTTAAAATTTATACATACTATTTTTATCCATTGAGTATTTTTTATATACTATTTTTATAAAATATATATACTATGTTTTAAATATATTTTAATGTTTTTCTAATATATATATATATATATATATATATATATATATATATATATATATATATATATATATATATATATATATATATATATATATGATCATGCATAAAATCCTTAGCCGAGATGAATGTCGAGAGGAAGACTGTGAAGATCCGGATAGGTCTCGGCCTTAGGGAGGAGGTCTTTATCCGACGTGGGTCTCGGGAAGGAGATTAAGTCGGCCCGCGAGGAGTAGTCCGCAGCTATTCCAAGATGAAGGATTCGTTATGAAGATAAAGAGTTCCTAGAGACTTTATGAGACGTTACTAGTGAATGATTACAAGTCGTAATACTAGCTCCTTGCCTTAAAGCCATGGTTAATGTCAGCGATTCTGGAAGGAAGAAATAGCTTCATGGAAGGACTGATATAAATAGGGCTCCCGCCAGCGGGATAAGCAAGACAATCATTAGCTTGGAACTTGAGTTACGACACTTGAGCTTCCAAATCCCTAAAATATCTTTAATAAGGTTTTTTCTGCAAGAACAATATATATATACTGTTTTACATATTGTTTTTGAAAAATGATAAATATATTTACTGTTTCTCCCCATTTGATTTATATATATATAATAATTTCGAATTTTTTTTGTATATTTTAATATTTTTCTAAAATATATATATTTTCCTTTTTTACTATTTTTTTTCTTCTGTTTTTACTGTTTTTATAAAATATATACTATAAATTAATATACTGTTTATTTAAAATAACTAATATAATTACATACTATTTTTTAAAAAGTTACATACTGTTTTTAAAAATATTTATAACATAATATTTAAAGTATATATATATATATATATATATATATATAATTTCGATTTTTTTTCTATATTTTAAAACCTAATATTACAAAATAAATATATATCAAACTTAAACCTTTATATGCAAAAAAACGAGAAAAAAAATTAAATTGTGTACCTTTGAAGAAAAATTATAATGGTTGATTGGAGCTTTTTTCAAAGGTTTGTGACTAATACCTTAAAAATAAAAGAATATTATAACATAGTTAGATATATAATAAACAAAAAATAAATTAACAAAAAACACAAAATAAATTAGACATATACCTTGAAAAATTATAATTGATTGAAGAGGATGAATAAAAATCAAACTTCATGAAAATGGAGGAATGGGGAAGAATTGAAGAAGAGAGAAAGCTAGCTTTGGATGGGTGTGGCTGTGGCTGAGAGAAAGAGAGAAAGATGATGAGTTGAAGTTTTAATAATTATAATAACACCTTTTAATGGAAAGCTGAAAGGGTGTGCCATTTAATTCATTGGCAAATGGCGAGGGGCAACCCCTCGGAATAAAAACGAGAATATTTAGCAAGGGTTCCCCCTCGGAAATGGAGACAGTCATGATTGTAGTCTGCACACCCAGTCTGCACAGCAGGTGGGTAGAGATAAAGTTTTCTATGTTGCGTGGGGTATTCCCTCGCAATTTACACGCTACTGTCTGCTAGGGGTGTCCCCTTGCTAAAGACTTTATTTTTTGGCGGTTTTTTTTGTTTCCCAGGGGTAGCCCCTCGCAATGTAAAATTTTAAATTTCAAAAATTACGTGTTGCCTATTTGTGAGGGGATACCCCACGTAATTGAATTATTTTTTTTAAAGAAATTTTCACTTTGCGAGGGGATTTACCCCTAGCAATGTTGTTTTTTTTGTTTGGGGTTTAACTCCTGGCTAATTCCCCTGGTAAATTGAGACTTTTCTTGTAGTGGACAAATAATACAAATCTCATTAATAAGAAATAATAGAATTATGAAGTGATATTAAAGAATGGTACAATATTCTATTAGTAACATGCCTTGGTCTAGCCTATTAATATGAGTAATTGGAAGAAAATCAAGTGCATTTGATATTTGCAAGCTTTCAAAAATTATTTTTATCTTGTGGTCACGTCAAACTTTACTTCCGTGTCCTAAGCATTTTTACTAAAAATGACATTTGTCAAACACATGTTGGATTTTAGAAGGGATGATATATTTGCTAGTAAAACTACTCAAGTTAAAATCTAGAATTGTACCACTAAGACCATCCAAATTCATGCCAAAATCAAAGTTCATATGACATATTTCATTGTCTCTCAAAATTTGAGATTGTAACATTCAAGAATGTGTCTTAAAATTCACAAAAGCGTACAAGGCAACATCTACTACCAAACATGAAGAAGAAGCTTGCAAATGTCTCCAATTTTATCGATAACAAGACATAAAACAAGAGAAAATAAGAGTGGCCCCAACGGGCCGCCTTTATTGGTTGGGAATATAAGTATGAAAAAAGTCTAGAAGGGGGAAGGGTTGAATATAATGATCCTCTTTTAAAAAAAATGAAAACTTTCGATACAAAAATTAGAGTTTGGTCTGCAGAAGCTAAAACAACATAAAATGAAAGCATAAAATCTCATCACTATGGATTATAACCAATGTATTTCAATGTTTTCACTAAGAGAATGATCAAACAATAACTTGAGTCAACTAAAATAGTTCAAGTTGCTCAACCTATGCAATTTAATATCTCAACTTAGACATGTTGTTTAACACACCTAAATGACGTATAAATTATGCTATGATTTAACTTCTATATGATGAATGAAGAAAATTAAAGATAGTTTTGGAAGGAAGAAAGTACACAAAGATATATAAGGGTTCGGCCAGTGGCCTCACTATGCCCACTTTAAGCTTCAATGATTTGAAATCATTGGGAAAAATAGTCAATTCTTCCATTATTTTCAAGAGTTAATATACAAGTATTTTTATACAAAAAACTATCATCAACCAAATGCTAATAGCCACAGTGCATTAGCTTACACACAAATACAATGACAATTCCTTCGGTTGATGTAGATACTCAACTACTATATACAAGATCCTCAATGATCTTGATCCAATAATCTTGCTATGATTTGAATCATGTATACCTCATGATTTGACTTAAATAAATTATGATTCAAATCTCACTTTGCTTTAATTTGACTCAAATGAGATTGATCCAAGTCTCACATTTCATGATTCTCCTTGATTCGAGTCACACATATGTATGATTTGAATCCTACATCCTTGACTCAAATGTTATGATTTATGATTCAAGCAACACTTGTTATTTGACATAAAGCCAATTGTTAGGCTCAAAGGGATACACAATCATGGATTGCAACAACTAAATTAATGAATCAATAGGTTTGTCAAAGGTACAAGGACTTAAATAGCCAAAGGGAATGAATATGAATATAACATATTATTCCAAGTGAATTATAATATAAATGCTTCAACAACAATGCAGATAAATTCCCATAAAGGAGAAGGATAAAAACAAATAATAAATCAAATAATATATTGTACACACAAATAGGCATACAACCAAAGCTAAAAGAGATATCGATGGTGACTGCAATTTCAGCCTTGTTGCACTATAGTGGGTGACATAAAATGTTTATACACTAGGTACAACCTCATTGACCAACCATAAATAAATTCAACCCACAAAGAAATAGATGAGCATCTCCCCTCACCCTCACGTAGTAGTATCAACTTGAACCTTGTCTTAAGAGTCTTCAGCACTTGGTCTTCAAAGTCTTCATAACCTTTCCTTTAGAGTCTTAAGAACTTCATTCAATAGAGTCTTGTCTTCAGAGTCTTCAAAAGTTAGTCAAGAGAACCATTGGTCTTTAGAATCTTCATAACTCGTTCAACAAAACCTTGTCTTTAGAGAACTTGAGCAAGAGAACATGGAATATTTAGAGCTTGAGAACATACCATAAGCTCTAAAATAGAGTCACAGTTAGAAGCAATAAAGCTAACATTCATTTTGATTGTTGCTTTAAGACACATTCAAATCTATGAAACACAAACTTGTATTCTTCAATGTGTTGAGTCCAGAATCTGATGACATCACGCGTCAACTCTTCAGAGTCAGAACTTGTTAGCAAAATATACACATTAAACAAACTTTTAGGGTAGTAAATTGTTATCTAGTCACTCATGTAATGTTATCATCAAAACTCAAGTCCAGATGCAGAACCAAATCTTGTTCTTACATGTTATACCTCACAACAAATAGACCTCACATCATTTTTGTTGTAGGAGTATGTTCAAGATATCAATCTAAACCCAAATCTAGTCATATGAATCAAGTAAAGAGAAACATGAAGTACAAAAACGGAAACTATAATTATGGTATTCTATGTTCTCATGATACCAATTCAATATTTTTAGGTTATTGTGATGCAAATTGGACTGAAAGTGCTGATGATAGAAAGAGTACATATGGTGGATGCTTCTTTCTTGGAAATAATGTAATCTTATGGTTCAGCAAGAATTAATTTTTTCTCATTATCTACTGTAGAAGATGAGTACATTGTTGCAGGGAGCAGTTACACTCAATTGCTCGGGATGAAATAGATGTTGAAGGAGTACAATGTCGAACAAGATGACATGACATTATTTTGTGACAACTTAAATGATATTAATATTTCAAAGAATCATGTCTAATACAATAGAACCAAGCACATTGAAATTTGTCATCATTTCATCAGGGAACTTGTGGAAGATAAAATTGTAAATCTCCAGCGTATAACAACTAGAAAACAGTTAGCTAACATATTCTCTAAGGCTTTAGATGCAACTTAATTATAAAAACTAAGGAGTGCTCTTAGCATTTGTATATGTGATAATATATATCAATGAATACATGTAAGGAGTGCAAGAATATAATTACCTTTTTTCTCTCTCTTAAGACCATTGTTGCACGTGAAATAAGGTTGATTATTCCCATTTCAAAGTTACTTTATAACTAGTCATTTGTTACAAGCAAGAACAATCTACACTTTTCTTTATTTTTCTCTCATAAAATTGTTCTCTCTCTTTTCTCTCAAGTTCTATAATTTCCTTTCAATATGAGTAAATTTTTTGAAGAAGCTATGACAACTACTAGAAAATCTTGGGCTCCTGAGTCAAATAAGGTTGATTTGGAGAAGAATGAAACCAAGGTGGAAACATATGTTGGACAATATGTTGGAGAATCTATGATTGGGAACTAGTGTGTGACAAAGATAAAGTTCTTGAAGAAGAAGCATGTTCAAGCAAGTGATTCTAACTCAGATGTTGATGAAGACTGGGTCACATATCTCTCATGAGGTGAAAGGTTTGGGCAGTGAATTTATAGATCTTGTTTGCTTTCAGTTATTTCATTTTGATTAATTTCCTTTGTCCCTTGTATATGGCCATGTTTCTAGCTTTCTTTTGATGGCATGTAATGACTCTTTATCGTTGACAATGGTTCTTCTATGACAATAACTCTTAGTTTTGATCATGACATGTTTGTTATTTCTTGTTCCCTGGCTTTCTTTATCATGCCTTTTCCAAATTATGGAAAAAGGGGGAAGAAACATGTTGTGTGCATGCATGTTTGATATGTGAGCATGTTTTTGCTGGGTTGACATGATCTTTGGCGTTTGATTTGATCTCTTGATGGTTGTGAGCTTGTGAGCCATATTGGGTTTGATTTAATCTGATTGCTGTGTAGCAAACACTTTACGTTGATCTTTGATTATGTGCTACTACTTCTGCTACTATTTGTTCTAGTATGATGTGCTACTTGTGTATTTATTTACTCATGCACATCTTGTAAGTTTTGAAAAATTTGTTTAGCCAAAATTTTTCAAAGAGGAAATTATTGTTCTCTTATTATTTGCATTAAAAGATGTTTGGATTTTCTAGTGCAACATGTGTGACAAGATGTTATTAGTGACGTTTGTTTGAAAGATTTAATAAGATCAAATATAATTAAATTTAAATCAATAATTTTGGTGGAGGTTTTTGAAAAATAAATCTTAACTGAATCTTCTTCGAATATGTTGATCTCAAATCAAATGCCCATTGAAGAAAATCGGAACAAATGAATTTCTATTTGAGAAGACTCAAACCTAAGGTTTGAGGTGTGCGTAAGAGTTGGAGATCTTTGTTAAGTGTTTCTATTTTGAGTATTTGGTTGTTTTATTATGTGTGCACATCTATAGCGGATAAGATACACATCTAAAGTCATAGAGGTTGGTTTGTTAGTTGAGTTTTAATTCAATAATCCGTAAACTGATTATTATGTTGATCACTAGGGTTAGTGGTTGAGAGAAAGTGAGAGCGGCTCTCATATTTAGGGGGAGTCACATGTAGTATTAGGAAGAAGACATTGAACAAGGGTTATTCATCTAAGACTAATTGTACTAATACTATTGAGAGTGGTTTTCATATCTTGGGTTGGAAGCCCCCCATAAATATGTGAGATTAAACTGAACTGGACTACCAATTCCTTGGTGTTCTTTATTACTTTAAGATTTATCATTCTGTTTTTATTATCTGTCAATTCTGGTTTAAGATGCTGAAAATATTGTCTTAGACATCGTGTCCAACATCAGTCATGTCTAGAAAAATGTTTCATCTCTTAACTAAATGTTTATTGGTGAAATACCTCTCTAGAAATTTATCTTTTAACTTTGTCCATGTCTGAATTGTATCTCTCAATAAACAATGCAACCATTTTTTGTTCCTCCTATTAAAGAGAAACTAGATAACTGCAATTTAACATGATCTACATTAACATTATTCCCCTTACACCTCGAGCAAGTCTCATAAAATCTAGCCAAATGCTCCCAAGGATATTTGATAGCTTTTCCATCAAAGAAGTTGTCTCCTAAATCTGAAAACACAACATTTTTTATATCAAAAGCAACAGGGCTAGTGTCATACCCCAATTTTTGACCTAATATACCACCTTACATTAGCATCACTGCATCACTAACAGTTCAAGAACAAAATAAATCGGGTGTGGCTTCTAGAAGTCAAAATCAGGGTTTCATCAATTTTTCATCTGTTCAAGAGGTAATCAATTAGGGTTTGAGTTTCCACTCACTTCAATTGATCTATCTTAATCAATCATCAGCAGTTGATCTTCAGATTCCCAACTTTTTCTCATGATCTATCAAGGATCGACCAATTAGGGTTTTCATCGAGGATAGGGAATCACTGACTTTTTGATCAATGAATGACTTTTTTGCTTGGAGATTGATCTTCATATCTTCAATTCAACATCTTGACCTAATTTCTTGATTCAAAACATCACAGAAGTTCACATTGTTCATCAGTCAATTTCTGGATCATCTGATGAAATTTCATCTGCACTGAAAAGTCAAACTTTGACTTTTGGTCAACTTTTTTAAAACAAAACTTTTTCAATCATCAAAATACTTCAAGTGATCCATCATGATTTTAAAAAATCAAGAAATTTGGAAAAGTCAACAAAAAGTCAAAATTTTCAACACTTAGAAAAATTTTAAGTGTTAGAAATTTCATGTTTTTTCCTACTTTCATGGCAATTTTTCACATAGTTCCATTTGGAATTAGAAAAAACTCAAAACATGAAAGTTGTAGCCCTTGTTACAAGCTTTCCAAAATGTCCAAGAACTTGCAAAACCATCTTGTCTAGCTATACTTTTGATTTTGAAACATATAGCTCCAAAAGCCATGAATTTCAAGTTCATACTTCAAAATTATAGGTCATTTTTTGCATTTTCTCCTTCTAGATGCCTTGTCATCACTTAGAGGCAGCTAGTAACTGATAAATATCAGCTTGAATGATTGAATATAGGATTGGATCAAAGAAGGAAACTTAACCATGGTTAAAGAAAGTAACTTTTGCATTAAATGCAAAAGATTCCATTATGACCTCTTAACCAAGTTGCAAGTTTCCTTCAATGATATTTTTGCCAAATCATTCAGTTTCCTTGGCCTATAAATAGAGGTCATTTCCTCAAATTCAAACTACACCAAAGCTATGCAAGAACAAGCTTTCACTCTTCTTTCTTGAAATTCAAGTTTTATAGTTCAAAAGTGAGGATTTTTGCATTTTTCAAATCTTGTGAAAAACTGAGAGAAATTTGGTGTCTAATATGTTTTAAACTCAATATAAAACTTGTTTGAAACTTAAAATTAACTCAAGAACAACTAAAAACCAGAATCATTGTTCAAACTTTCAAACTTACAAAAACTGCCTTAACTTTCAAACTGATAATTGGCTCGAGCTAATATTGTTTTTATCATTCAAACATCATCTATACATCTCATATGAGTGATACAAATCATCATCCTTGACCTGTAACACCTCTAACTACGAATTCGAAGTTCACTCCAAGCATATGCAGTTGGACTTGGGTAGAGAGTTTCAGACCATTTCAGAGTGAGCATAGTGATCAAACACCTTCCATAAGGTTCAGTGGTGCTCCAACCATCATCAAACATCAACTGGAAACACTCTTTCAAGGAATTCGATCTCAGCTTCAAGAGGTAAGTCACTCATACTTTGAACTCTATGATTCATGCATTCCAGTTCAAAAAACTTTTGGCCGTCTTGTTTCTGCACCTTCACTGATCCTTAACCCTCAATCAATTGATCAATTCCATGGCCATACACGATTTCATTTTGAATTTTCAGAATTAGGGTTCTTCGTGTTTCTGGAAAAATTAATCCTCTAAAACTAAAAATAAATGAAATTAACCACCACCATCATGTTCCTGGTTAAATTTCGTGCAAGTTTGATGTTTACATCATTCATTTTCATTGAGAAACAAAGAATCTGGGATTGAGGAAGAAGAAGAGCATGTTCGCGCGTGTTTTTGTTTTCCAGAAATTTAAATAATAAGTTTATAATATAATAACATGGAATGGCATAAATGAACGGATGTATTGCCGCCCCAGCGGTTGCCAGCTCACTCTTAAGTCTCTTGCCTTGCCTTGCCCAATGGTCCTGGGGTCGAATCCCCTTGAGACCATTTTGTCAAAAATTTTTGCTTTTCCTTCACATTTTTTTTTTCAAACTTTAACACTTTCAAAACCCAATCAAAACTCCTCATTTTGAGGTGATTTTTTGCACACTTGTCATTTAATGTATCTATTTTATGATGATGTCAAAAAAATCCAAAAATATTCTCTTTTGATTATATTTTCATCGAGCCGAAAACGAGACGTTTTAAGTACTTTTCAAGTACTTTTCAAAGATGTTTCTTTCAAACTTTCGAAACTCGAAACTTTTTCAAACTTCTTGTGGATATATTTCATCTTTCAAAGATACTTTCAAGACCTTTTCAAAACTTTTCAACATACTTACACACTCTTTTTTCCATGATCGACTCGATTTGAAGATAAAACCGAACCCGTTTTTCCTCAGAATTTCTTAATCGATCATGGGCCTCCCTCACGGTGTAAGTCCCAAATTCTTTTTATGTACATAACTATTTCCTTGTACATATCCAATTCTTTTATGTACATATTAATTTTCCTTGTACATAATACATACGTCTTTTGTAAATATTCAAGTATAGACAAACTTCGTCCGTTTGTTTTCATTTCGCTTGTATATACACTGAATACCATTGGTATTAAGAGAAGGATCCTTCCTGGTGAAATTCTTTTTAAAACCAATGGGCCTCCCTCACGGTGTAAGTCCCAACCCTCCTATGTAAGTACATATTTCCTCGTACATAAATACCCATTCGTGTACATATTTATTTCCTTGTACACATTCAAACTTGTTAGTAATCAAGTTACGCTCGTTTCGAACGTTCGTTTCACACACACTTGTTTATATTTCCTTCATAAACTCTTGTAAATAAAAATTACACATTTGTTTATATTTCCTTCATAAACTCCTGTGAATAAACTTCATACATTTGTTTATATAACTGTCTAGTTATAACATAACAACTAGTCTAACAATTAAGTTCCCCGCAGAGTATTAGCCTCCTCTTGGGCTTTGTACAAGATAACTCATTCATCTGAGTTAGCCTACTCTTAGGCTTCATATAAGAAAACTCATTCATCTGAGTTTAGCCTCCGCTTAGGCTTCATATAAGACAACACTCCCCTGCTGAGTCAGCCTCCTCTTGGGCTTCGTTCAAAAGAACTCCTCATTGAGTTTAGCTTTCTCTTGGGCATCAAACAAGAAAGAGACCAGGAAATATCTTAATAGCCTCCTATTGGGATTCCAATACAAAGAATCACCCGCGCTAGGATAGAACCCTGAGAGTATGATTTCTCGGTGAAATCACTTTCAAATCCTAAGAGGATGGTTTCCCGGTGAAATCACTCTTAAAGCCAAAGCCAGCCATACCCTATAGCTTCCTATTGAGCTTCATACAAGGACCCTCGATGACCCTCGGAATGCCTCCTCTTGGGCTTACAATACAAGGACCCATGGGCTTCTTAAAAGCATCCTCTAATCCAATCAATTTCTCCTCGAGATTTAGACTTTTATCATCTCTATGGAAGAAGTATCTCATCTATCACATCACATACAATCAAAAACTTTTCAAACTCTTTTCAAACAAAAACATCTCTTAATCGTAAGTGGTAACGCTTGTACACTCAAGCAAAACACCCAATGCTTACAATTAAAAGATTTCAATCATTTTTCAAACATCTTTCTTAACTCGTAAGTGGTAACGCTTGTACACTCAAGCAAAACACCTATAACTTACGATGAAAGATTAAATCAATCAATCCTTTCAAAATGTATGTGATGAAATAGATTAGATACATTTTTCATTAAGATGACATTTGTCTTTGTCTCTTAATAACATCCTGTTGCTTCCACTAGCATAAGTGGGAACTACGATTGCTCTGACTTTCTCAACATCCTTTTGAGAATACGTAGGCACAAGGTCTCATCCTTGGCGAGCAAATTTCTTTCTCCCTCAAACCAAACAAACCATAGATCCCTTTAGATCCGAGCTACAAATGCTCTGATTCCCATTAAGGGATATGTATGCAGAGGATCCCAATGATCTTTGCGAGCACAATAATAACAAAACATAGGATCCCACATAATCTACCCTTCTTAAAATCCAAAGGAGAAACTTTCCCAATCATAGAAATAGCAATTAAAACACACAAATATATCAAACATATTCATATATAAAGCTATAGATAACTATATATATTTAGGGTGCTCCATCTATTCCCTTTATATAACAAACCCCCTTGCCCGAAATCTCCCCAATGTGTTGCGTCTAGTTAGCGCTAGTCGTAATGCATATCATATCAATTGAGGGTATTGCAGCTTTCCCCTTTTTCATAATCATTTTTCTTGTGTTGGAAAAAATAAAGCTTGATGCTCGCGGCATCTTTATAAACAAATCAAAAGAGTAAATCGTTTCGAGCCAGAGAATCCAAATTCATATTCGATTCCCCCGCGCGTCACTTTTTAACGCGAACAGTTAGCAGGTTGAAAACCTAAGGATATCTTTCTAACATCATTTCTACTGCAATAATCCCCATAGTTTGTCTTGGTGGATTAGCCATTTCTTCTATTTCTTCTTCCAGATCCTTTATAGCTTGTTGTGCTTCTCTTCTCACTTTGTGAGTTGCTCGCGTGGTTATTTCAATTTTTGAATATAATGGTATCAATGTCTAAATCAAAACTCGCATGAACAAAATAGACAATACCTTAGTAGCACTGCTCCAAACAAAATTGAATAAAAGTAGAAAATAAAAAAAACAATAACTAAAGAAAACAAAATCCAAGAGCACTTCGATAAGGTTGTAAGGTATCTCATTTAACTTAACTAGAGATGTTGGGTTCGATCTCGACTCTGGGCACACATCACTGTTAAATTCTTTTGAGGGAGAGATTTACCATCCATTGTGGTCCTACCCGACCCAAGGGATTTGTCTCTACATCTGGCTGCAGAGATACCCAGTTTCTACCAAAAAAACTAAAGACTAAAATTTAAAATAAAACACAGCACAAAAATTTCCTTATTGAGATTATTCAACAAACTCTATCAACGACGCCAAAAAATTAATGACTTAATTAGCAAGTGAATTAATTGTGTCGAAGTAATAAAAATATAAGATCGTCTCCATAGTGATTGATTAATTTAATAAGGTTATTGGTGTGTTTTTAAAAGTAAATATATGGGGTTTTAAAATTGGTTAGAGAGAGTAAATTGTGCAAATAAAATTGATAGAAGATATGAGATTTAGAAAGCGTCAAATTTCGTTTCGAGCCCATTGATTATCACTCTTGGTAACTATATTTTTTTTCTCAAAGTAATTTTCTAGAATTATGATAAAGTAATACGATCTTTATACCCAATTCATTAGCGTATAACTAACTTTTCTTAATGACAACTCTTTAATTCCTTAGGCTAATTCAAAGTAAAAACAGGGAAGAACGCTGGTTAATTTCTTAATCACATACTTATAGTTCCTTATCCCTAGTTAATTACTAAGTTTGAACAATTATCCTGGTTCATAACGTTAGTGTCAATAATCTCTATGATCCTAGATTCAATTTATATGCTTGTCAAAAAATAAAAGACATTACGAACAAGAATAATTGAATAAAAACTAGAATGTCAAATCAATACAATAGTACAAATCCATCTACATAGTTTAACAGATCCAATCAGCTTCGTCTAACAAAACCTAATCAAGAGTAAATTAGCTACTCATATTTATATAGATAAATACCACGAGTTTAGATGAACAATACATAAGAATCAATTATGAAGAAGGTCTTCACTGGTTGAAAACCCCAATTCTTGAGCTCCAATATTGCCTTGTTGTCAAAATCCTTTCCAAGTTTCACAACCCTTCTCAAGGTTCCTCCTTTTTCCTCTTAAACAAGCCAAACCATGTCAAATCAGCAACCCATCGCATCCACAATGTAAAACATTATGCCCATGATAGAGGCCATCGAGGTTGATAATTCCATGGGCTATTTTTCTTGTTTTGGTTCCTTTTTTCTTCTCCTTCTAAGTACACTTTTCTTATTTTTCTTTATCTCCATCTATTCTTTTCATTTCTTCTTCACTTTAACTCATATTTTGCTTGAAAATAGCTGGATTAAATTGAAATTGCTCGTAAAAATTATGCAATAACATAGTATCATCAAATACCTTCTATCATTTATAATAATTTGACTAGAAATATGTATAATTTACTAAATTTTTTATTTACTCACTTTTAGAGCACCACCACCACCACCTTCTTTACTCCTTTTTCTCTCTATTGAATTTTGGTTTAAGAAAATTTATTAATATAATTAATAGTGTCAAAATTTAAATTAATAGATAAATATGAAATTTTTTTAAAATTAGATTGAGAAAATAAAAAAATATAAATATCAAAATATTAAAATTCAAATTTTGTCTTTTTTTTTTGTTGAAGTGTACAATAAATAAAGTCTATGAGTATGAACTTTAAATTTATAACCAAATAAATTTTTCTAAACTAACACATCTTTAAAATAATTTTAAGATATCTTATTTTCAAAAGAAATTGTTGGGACAAAAGGCTTTTCAAGAAAGATGAGAACAAGACAAGAAAAAGAGAGAAAAGAGAGAAAATTGTATTTAAAAATTCGTTATTGTTGTTCAGTGTATAAGTGTGCAAGACTATTACAATAGAATGTGTATTTATTGGTGATCAGGCGCAAGCCAGAATCTTACAACCCAATCCCAAAACATACAAGTTATATTTTGGCTTCGACACAACAACTAATTGTTGTATTTGATCCAGTCGGATACTGTTGACTTCTACTACTTCGACTGGTTACTTTGACACAATCGAATACTATATTTTCTATAAAATATTGAATTATAACTTCTAACACACCACCTAGTTCATGCTTTGGAAAATTCTCATACCAATTCTTTTCTTTAACTTGCCGAACCTAACTTTCTTCAAGGGTTTGGTGAGTATATCAACTACTTGACATCCTGTCTTTCTATACTTAAGTTCAAGATTCCTTTTATTTACTTGATTCCCAATAAAATGATATATCATCTATATGTGTTTGCTTCAACCATGACACATAGGATGACTGGCTAGGTTGATAACTAACTTGTTATCCACAAACAACTTCATCTTCTTAGGTTCCATGATCTTGAGTTCTTCGAGCAACATCTCTACCCATGCTGCTTGACATGATGCATGTGATGCAACCACGTATTCAGCTTCACATGATGACAAAGACATAATGCTTTGCTTCCTTGAGTTCCAATATATTAGAGCGCCTTCAATCATGAATATGAATCATGCATTACTCATCTTCTTGTATTGATCTTCACTAAAATCTAAATCAGTGTAGTCATACACCTTTGCATATGTGATGGCCTTATTTTGTCTTAACATCAACACACCATGATCAATCGTATCTTTTATCTATCTCAACACACTCTTAATTATATGAGATGACATTATTGGGGTTTCTCCATGTATCTTCTCAACAATCCAACACTTTGAAAGGTATGTGGTATGTTATTGCAAAGATACACTACTACAAAAAACACATGTTATGTCAGACGCAAAATGCGTTAATTTTCGATTCTGGTTTTGAGGTAAGTAAGGTTGTCATAAAAGGTTATCCCTTATCACCTCGAGTATTAAAATACATAGGGGTTACGTTCAAAGCACGTGGGTTCGATTCCCGTCCTCGGCATTTTATTATTTTCATAACTGGACGGCGTGCCCCTTAATAACACTCGGTTTTCTGATCAACCGATGTAATATATCAAAATTATTACTTTGGTTACTTTTGGAAATTGAGGGGTTATTTATTTTTATTTTTTTGCTGTCGTCTGCACATGAATTAGAAAATACAGAACCACTGAAAACAAAATACATAACCAATGCAATACCCAAAATGGCACACACTTTATAATTTTACATCAAAACTAAAACAAATGATTACGAAACAAAGCAATAAACCATTTACTTACTAGTTTTCCCATATTCCTTCTTCATGATCACGACGAATAACATGCACATCATCTAAGTCATTATCTTTAGATGATTTACTTACTTGTGTTTCTAAACAAGGAGCCTCATAGTTAAAATCTTGATTTTCATCAGTACTATCAGGAAGATGTTTTCCTTAAAGAACAATTGACTATCTAGTGTTACATGGATCAGTGACATAAAAAACTTGTTTTGCTCGGTTTTCTAGTATGAATGATTCGTTCTTGTAAGTTGGCTTTTGAAGATCAACCCTTGTGAATCCTAAATCATCGGTTTCTACACCAATTTTACTTTCAATCCACCTACACTTAAATAAAGGCAGTTTAAAAAAACATAGTCAATCTCGAAAATCTCCTCAATGATCCCAAGAATGCTCTAGATGTTTGTACTTGATTTTTATCTTTGGAACTAGAAAAGTACATGGATTCAACCTCAACCATAACACCACTATTTTTCATGGTGCTACGATCATCCTTTAATTTTGTACTGAACGAATATTTTCTAATGTAGTATGCAATCCAAGTAATTACATTAAACTTAGGAAAACGTGACAACCATTTGCAAATATCTGATGCACTACTCTCTTTGGAAATACTATCCTTAAAATAATCTATGAAAGTTCTATTATGCTCCGTCAACAACCATTTTTCATTTATTCGGGGATGTTGTTCCTTTATAAGATCTTTGTGCGCGGTCAAGTAAGGATCAACCTCACTAAAGTTATTCAATATATACAAATATTCTTGAAAAACGACTTCTCGACTAAATGTCTTAACATTTAAACCTTGAACACCTCTACCTTCATAAAATCCATCATGACGAGACTCAGGCACTCCTACAAAATTCACATATGACAAATGTAACACGGTGGGAGAACTGACTTATTTGTTTTGCATTTTATCGCAAATGTTGCGGATAGCAAGATTCGCCAACTACTTTTCTTTTATCCAATAAAAGGAAGGTGAAAAGAACAGGAAAAGACCTTCGTTAGATTCTAAGTACGGGAGGCAGTTATGAAAAGGGAAGGTATTAGCACCCTTTCCATCCGTAGTTATCTACGGGCTCTTAGTTGCTTAGCTCGCTTTGAAAATTTGCTTTTTGTGTTTGTGTAGTTTGAAAATGTTTAAAAAAAGCATTTCGCTTTGACTTCATAATGATTCTCGCTGGAACGTATACGAAGTGTTCAGAAATGTTTGTTTGGAAAATATTTGAATTTGCAATGATTCATGCTGGAATGTATACAAAGTGTTTGAAAAGATAGTTTTATAAAATGTGAGGTGTGAAAAAGTGTTTTGATTGGAGCAAGCAACAAAGTCTTATTACCTACTCAGAATGGTCGTTTCCATGTTATTTTTCCTTCTCCTTTAGAATAAGGCTATCCATAGAATTAGTTGGAAGGTAACTTAATTCGTTTGGATGTGAAGGGAAAATTGAAGGGTCATCGTATGGTCATAGAAGGCAACATGTTAGGTACCTTTAGTAATTCGTAGGGATGATCATCACGTTTTGTAGGCAACAACCGAGGGACGAGATTATGTATTCGTAGGCAACATCGAGGGTCATCGAGGGACTATGATCTTTGTATTGAATGGACTATGGTGATATTATTCGTAGGCGTCTTTGCTAACGGTATCCCTACGTTCGAGGGACATGACCATGTTAGTCATAAAGGCAACAAGAGAGGATACCCTAAGGGGTGTGCAAGTGTGAAGAGTGTGTTGTATTCAGATATTTATCTTGAGATTAGAAGTGATCTAGGGTTGATTTTAGTCTTTAGCATGTAAACCCTAATTAACTAGCTGTTAATATGTGCAGAAAGTAAAGTGCGGAATGTAAAGTGCGGAAATGTAAATTTTACGCTATTACATGGCTTTGGGCCAGATACATAATAGGAGTGCGAAAAGTAAAGGCAGAAATGTAAATCTACGCTATTACAGAGTAAAAACTGTGCAACCTATACATTTGTTCTAGAATTGTAAATGCAGAATAGCAAATAAATAATCAGGATAATAGGAAATATGTTAGTGAAAATGTTTTTGGAAATTAGTAAAAAAAAGGTTTTAGGTGAATAACCCTAATTACTAGAAAAAAAATTATTTTTTTTGTGATTTTTGAAAAGGTTTTAATTAATTTTGAAAAGAAAATTAAGTTAAATTAAGGAAAATAGGAAAAATAAAGAAATAAGAAAAGTTAGAAAAATGAGAAAAAGGGTCAGCAGGGATCGAGCCCCAGAAGTTGCGCTTGCATGCTTCTATCAGAAGTTACTTCTGTCAGAAGTTGCGCTTGCATGCTTCTAACAGAAGATACTTCCATCAGAAGTTACTTCTATCAGAAGTTGTACTTGTATGCTTTTGTCAGAGGTTGTGTTCCAGAAGTTCTTTCCCAGAACTTCTAAGTTCATCTTCTACTCAACACGGTGTAGCGTTTCATTCTAACACCTGAGTCAGAACATCTGCTGAAAAACAATAAACAGGTCAGAGTATCAAGTTTATCAGAGGATCATATTATTAGTGGATCATATTAAAACACACATGGACCCCAGGGGGTTCGAATGGACCAATCAGAAGGCAAGGTTTTGCCACGCGAGAGTCAGAGTTTCCCTCTGGAAACCCTTGACCCCCGTGGATGGTGGTTTCCACCTTCTTCTCCGATGAAGGGCTGCAATAATCCATAAAAAATGAAAACAAATAGTCCATATCGAATTATTAGGATGCTACGAGTTCGATGGTGGTGTTATCTTGGCCTGAAACTGCCTGAAAATAGAAATACGAAGCTTAGCAGTTCTATGCCCTAACTATGGAAAACCACGATTTGGCCATGAAAAGCTTGTAAAGATGGACCATACCAGCTCTAATAAACCTCAGGAAACGATTAACATGGTTAGTTTAGATCAAAACATCATAAAAACAGAAATACGAATTTAAGAAAAACATGTAACCGGAGCTTCATGATGCATGCAATTCAGGATGTTTTGGTCATGGATTTTGATCCATACTTACCCTATGTTACCTTAGGAGCACGATGAAGTGCTTGGATTTGCTTGAGGACGGCTAGAAATAGGGTTTTGATGATGCAACTTTCTCTTGAGAATTTGAACAAGAAACCTAGTTTTCTGGCTGCCAAACTCATCCTCCTTGATGTCTGAATGTGCTATGTATATATAGGGCCAGAGGTTAGGTCAAGACTTGAATGAAAAATATATCAACTTGAATGCAAAATATTTGATTGAAATATTTTATCAAATTCTTCCATATTTGGCTCAATCTTGTATTAATGCATGGTGCACGAAATTTCCAGCTAGCATGGGTTATCTTGGACCTCAAGACAAGTAGAAATCAAGCCCAACTCATCTTAACTCTTACCTTTGCATTTTATTTAATTAAAATTGAGTTTAAATCATTAAATTCAAAAATAAATCAAATAAATACAAGATGAGCGTACACTTGAGTTTTTAGGCCATGGATAATGTCAAGGTTAAGTTTGGATCATGAAATCTTAGGCCCATTTGGAAAATATTTGCATTTGCTAAGTATTTCTCTTCATGCACCTCCTTAAAAGTGTCAAACTTGCATAACTTTTATCTTGCTCAATTTTCAACATTTTTAAGTGTTCTTGGACTTTTTATAAAGCTCAAGATGTCCTCTAAACATTCCTTTTGGTTTCATCTTCATTGGAGTTTCCATGTTCATGTACACTTCTTTGCAAAAACATGACTTTTTGTTGACTTTTAGAAGGACCTCTAATGTTTTGATCCATAACTCTCAAATGAAGCATTTTTGGCCAAAGCTTGTAAGACATGAAGTTGTAGAGAATTGAATTCCCTTCAAAATGAGCTTTGGTGGAAATTTTTTTGATAAAGTATGTGAAAGTTATGCCTGGTCAAAGCTCTGTTGACTTTTGGTTCAAAAACCCTAACTTGGAAACTTTGACTTATGATCAAATCTTGAGTTTTCTTGATGATTCATGGTAAACCCTTGATCATATGATGAATATGACTTCAAAATATTGATGTTGACAAACAATTATGAAGTTTGACTGTATGTTGACCATAATTGACTTTTTGTTAAATACAATTGATTTTCAACCATCTGAGCAATTGACTAAGCAAACTTGAGCTATGAGATTGAAACTTGACATGGTGATCTCTTGAGACATGTGAGGAGGTATGATGACCACTTGAGGTATTAGAACTTGATTTTGTTTTGAGAGAAGCAAAACCCTAGTTGTGGGTTGATTGCTTAGGAGAGGGTTCATCTGGTCAACCCTTGAGAAATTCTTGAGTATGAAGATGTGGAATGTCTTGAGAAATAGGAGGAAAATTTTTGGGGTATAACAACAAATAGTTTGTAAAAATATCAATAGCTTCTTCAATGATGTACCTTTCTACGATCGAAGCTTCTATATGGTGATGATTATTTGTATACCCTTTGGAAATCTTCATGTAACGTTCTACCAGATATATCCACCATAAATAAACTAGACCACAAACTCTAATATCCCTTACTATATGAAAAACTAAGTGAACCATAATGTCAAAGAATGATGGAGGGGAAAAATATCTCGAACTGGCACAAGATAATTGCAGCTTCGTGTTCCAATTCATCTAAATTTCCAAGATCTATAGCTTTTCTACTTATAGCATTGAAGAATAAGCACAATTTGGTTATAGTCACCCTTACATTTCTTGGTAAGATTCCACAGATAGCCACTGGTAGAAGTTTTTGCATCAAGACATGACAATCATGAGATTTTAAGCCAATTAATTTGTGATCATTCTATGACATAAATTTCTTCACATTTTATGAGTACCATTGGGGAACTTTGATACCCTGCAAACAATTGCAGAAACTTTATTTTTCTATTTTAGACAGCGTGTGACATGCTCGGCAATTAGGTCCTATTTCCTACTTCTTTTGGGGATAATTCTTGTCGTATACCCATCGTAAGCATATCTTCACGAAATTTCTTATTATCTTTTGTCTTACCTTTAATTTTGAGAAGCGTTCCAATCAAACTATCACATACATTTTTCTCCATGTGCATCACATTAAGACAATGTCTTACATCAAGACTGGACCAGTATGAGATCGAAGAAGACCGACCTTTTTTTCCAAGAATTTTTTCACCATGGGATTTTCTTGTTTCTTTCCAAAGACAACTTTAATGTGTTGTTGTTTTCTATAAACTTCCTTCCCGGTTAAGGGTTTTAGAACTGGACAAAACTCCTGCTCTCCATTGAAAGCCTTGCGCAATCTACGATACAAATGACTAGGTCTTAGAAATCTTTGATGCCCTAGATAAACTGTCTTTTTCCTTTTGGTAATTGGGGGTGACATGTATTACATTCACATATGAGACACACATTATGACCCTTGACGTTGTACCCAGAAAAATTATTATATGCAGGAAAGTCATTGATTGTGCAAAACAACATGGCACACAACTTAAAGTTATCACTTGTATACGCATCATAAACATCAACACCTTCCTCCCACAAAAATCTTAAATCTTCAATCAATGGAGATCAATAAATATCTGTGTCATTCCCTGGTTGTCTCGGACCCAAAATCATCATCGATAACATCTTATACTTACACTTTCATGCACAACCATGGAGATATGTTATACATTAAAAGAAGAACAAGCCATGACCTATGGTTAGTACTCATATTACCAAAAGGTTTCATTGCATCGGTGGCAAGTCCAAGCCTAAGGTTCCTCAGTTAAAGGGAAAAATCTGGAAATAACTAATCAATTTTCTTCCATTGCAGTGAATTAGTTATATGGCAAATTTTTCCATCGCACAATCTTTCATATGTATGCCATCTAGTATTCTTTGTGTCACTAACATTAGCAAAAAATCTCTTAGACCTTGGAATTATTTGTAGGTACCACATCACCTTGACAGGAACACCCTTGCTAGTTGCACCATCATCGTCATCAACACCATTGCCCTTCTATTTATAGCGCGGCACCCCACACCTTGGGCACACGCTCTAGTGTTCAAAATATTTCCTATATAATATGCAATCATTATGACAAGCATGGATTTTTACATAATCCAAACCCATTGGGCACGATATCTTATTTGCCTCATATGTATGGTTTGACAAAGTGTTACCCTCAGGAAGCATTTCTTTCAACATTTCAAGCAATTCAGTGAAACTTTTATCGGTACACCCATATCTCACCTTAAGATTAAATAGTCTTAACATAGCTGAAATTCTTGAAAAACCTTTACATTCCGGGTACAACGAATCTTCCATATCTTTTCACAAAGTATCTATCATACTAACTTTCTTGAAAGCATCTACTCCAATATCACGAATGATGTCTTCTAAATTATCAGTCATACACTCATCATCTTCAAGTGTTTGTGACAAAGGTCTATTTTTTTACCCTTCACCATGCCATGCCCATTTCTTGTAAGTTTGAATAATTCCATCACAACCACAACGACTGAATATAACATCCCTTGTATGTTTTTCCGTATTATAGCATTTCATACAAGGATACCAAAAAGTTTCATTGTTATCAAGAATTTTTTTGTCCGCGAAATCAAGAAATTGTTTATATTTGTTCTCATACTCGCTAGTTAATCTATTGGTTTTCATCCAACTATGATCTATAATCATAGTTTCTGAAAATAAAATAAAAAATAATACATAAATAAATCTTCTTAGCAATAACAACAATAAAACAATGCACGGAGAACAACAGTAATGGAGAACAACAAGAACATACCGCAGAGCTCCTTGGAGAAAAAGTTCTTCCGTTGGCTAATCTCCTTGGAGTAGAAGTGTTCTTTCGTTGGCTAAACTCCTTGGAGTATAAGTGTTCTTTCGTTATGGCTTGAAAAGTGAAATAGATGGATTGAGTTGGAATCAAACATATATAAAAACTTTACCTCGGTTAAATTAAAAAATCGAGTTAGAGTAGCCAACTTAAAATATATTAAAAAAGCGCCTTTTGGTTTGCCAATAGAGTGAAAAAGTTAGGGAATTTTATATTAGTTTTGAAAATAACTGAGGTAACGTATCCGATGTATCCGACGTAACATCTTTAAAAAAATAATGGTGCATTTTTGGTACCATATAAATCCCTAAACAGCAGGAGCTGGGAATCGAACCTCAAATCCTGAGCATTTATTTATGTCGATTTTATTAAAAGTCGAGGTAATAAGATTTATTATTATTATTTTTTAATAAAACAAAACACTTCGCTCACATGTACCCGCGGTTTTGTTTCATTCTTTGTGAAAGCTTCATCATGAAAAGCGTTATTTGTTGTAGTGATACTTGAAGGATCCAGTGATTTGTTTGAACAATGTTGCACTTACAAACTCATTATAGGTCTCATTCCTCAACTTTGGTCCAATTTCTAATGATGTTGCAGTTTCATTATTGTTACTCATATTGAACCTCTTAAAGATGTCTTGGTCATACTTGTTTTGTTGCAAGAACACTCCTTAGTATGTGTCTTTGAACTCTATCCCTAGAAAATATTACAAGTTGCATAGGTAAGACATTTCAAACTCTTGCATCAACTTCGACTTGACTTTTCTTATCTTAGCTTCATCTGGACTTGTAACAAAGAAATCATCTACATACATGCATAAAATTATTCGAATAACCCGACACTACAACAAATAACGCTTTTAACCTCCGATGTGAAATGTGTTTTATCTCGGCTAAAGTAGCGAGGTAATGAAGGGCGTCATGAAAAGTTTCCACTTCAAACCTCGGTGATTAAAAACCCGAGGGGAATAGTTATATGCACATGAGCTCGAATCCAATTAGTTGCACTTTTATTATTTTCAAAGCTAGTGTATGTTTTATCTCGATTTATAAAAAAAAAGAGGGGTATGATTATTATTTTATTTTAAAGTTATTACATTGTTTACATAGAATATTAAAATTAAAATAAAAGTCAAATTCCCCAGAGTTTAAGATAAAAATAAAATTCCCTAGGGATCTAGATAAAAATAAAATTCACTCAAGACTTATACTTTAGATCTTAGAATTATTAAATCTTGGAGAAGATCTTCTATTGGATCTTAATTGCAATTCTTTCTGATGAAAAAAGGGTAAGATAATTAATATAAAAAATAAAATCATTTTCAGTTCAAATAAATATTTAAGAAAACAAACCTTGAACTAGAAAATTTTCTTCTCTTGCAATCCATCATAGAGAACTTTTCCAAGCGTCCTTAGATTTCAAGTGCTTAATTTGTTTCATTTAGGTTATATTTTCAATATTCAGCATACTTTTATAATGGGCATTGTAATACGGTGAACTGACTTTTTAGTGTTTTTGTATCGCAAATATGCGGATAGCAAGAGTCGCCACCGACTTTTCTTTTATCCAATTAAGGGAAGGTGAAAAGAACAGGAAAATACCTTCGTTAGATTTTGAGTAAGGGAGAAGGTTATGAAAAGGGAAGGTATTAGCACCCCTTTCCATCCGTAGTTATCTACGGGCTCTTAGTTGCTCTAGATCACTTTTGAAATTGTGCTTTCTGTGTGTTTGACAAAAATGTTTTGAAAAGGCATTTCGCTTTGACTTTGTAATGATTCATGTAGGAATGTATACAAAGTGTTTGGAAATGTTTCGTTTTTGAAAAGAGTTTGAACTTTGACAAAAGTGTGAGGTGTGAAAAGCATTTTGATAGAGCAAGCAACTAAAAGTCTTATTACCTACTCAGAATTGGTCGTTTTCATGTTGTTTTACGTTCCTTTAGAATAGTGCTATCCGTACCATTAGTTGGTAGGTAACTCCACTCGTTGGATGTAGACGGGACATTCGAAGGGACATCGTATGGTCATAGAAAGCAACTTGTAGGAAATATCCTAGCACATTCGAAGGGACTATCATCATTTTTCGTAGGCGACAATCGAGGGTCAAGATCATGTATTCGGAGGCGACATCGTGGGTCTTATGATCTTTGTATCGAAGGGACTATGATGATTTGTTTCGCAGGCAACGGTGCTAGAATACCTCTACGTTCGAGGGACTTAACCATTTGAATTCGTAAAGGCAACGAGAGAGAATTACCCTAAGGGGTGCGTGTGTGAAAAGAGTGTGTTGATTCAGATATCTTATCTTGAAAATTAGTGGGCTATGTTAATTTTAGTCTTGCCATACACGCCTAGTTACTAGCAAATTATAGGGTGCGGAAATTAAAATGCGGAATGTAAAGATGCGGAAAGGTAAATGTCCTACGCTATTACATGGCTTTGGGGCAGATACATAATTTAAACTTGCGGAAAATAAAAACCTAATTTAAACTATTACATCCCATAAACAGTTACATTATTGGAAAAACGAAAACGGTAAAAGAAACCGTCTGAAACGGAGTAACCTGTAAAGGAATGAGAAATCGGAAAATACGAGAGAAATCGAATAAGAGAAAAAATGTTAGAAAAATGCAAGTTTTTGGATGAGAAAAATATGACATGCTGGAAATAACATAAATATGCTAAAATAATTTTTTGGGATTTTTTGGATGCATTTTAATAATTTAAAACTAATTAAAATTGATTTAAATGCTAAATTATGAATAAAAATAAATATGCATGCAAAATTATATTTTTTAATTTTATAAATTAAATAAAGGTTTTCTGGAAATAATGTAAAAGAAAAAAATATTTTGATGATTTTTTAATGCATAAATAAAATTATGAAAAGAATTAAAATGATGCAAAATATTAAATAAAAAGAAAATAGAAAAAATAATATGAAAATAGTTGAAGTTGAAAAAAGGGAAAAGAGAATGGTCCCTGGCTGATTCGAACTGGAGACCTGGAGGAGTATCTGTGAATAGGAAGCGCTTTAACCACTAGGCCATGTGACATCTGGTGTTGGAAAAAACAAAATCAATTGAATATAAGTGTACACGCGTCAGGGATATGTTTGAAACTGAGTCAGCGCGTGTGGGGTCCAGATGTAAAGAGAGAGCGAATCAGGAAGCGCCATAACGCCACGCCAGCCACGCCGGAGTCCACTCAGGTCAACGACGCCGGAGCCCTAGCTCCGGTCGTCTTCTCCGATCGGCCAAAATCTCAACCTGCAAAAATAGCAAAAATAAAAAGCTAAGGGATACCCTACCCCCCTAAATCGACCATGGCAAACACGATGGTGGTGTTGGTTTCGATTGAAAGTGCCTGCAAGACCCGGTTCAAACGAAACAGTTCCAAAATGCCCTAGCAATGGTGATTTATATTTCCTACGTCTAAGCTTGCATGAAAGGCATCATTCATGGCCTATAAGGTATCCTGAATCCAAACAAACAAACAAGAACGATTAAAGAAATTCGAATTTCCAAAAAATACCAAATCGGAGCAAGTCCTTGAGCACGATCTGGG
This sequence comes from Vicia sativa, assembly GCA_021764765.1. Lineage (NCBI taxonomy): Eukaryota > Viridiplantae > Streptophyta > Magnoliopsida > Fabales > Fabaceae > Vicia > Vicia sativa. Next base: position 37,222,103 of record CM038795.1, on the reverse strand, counting down.
CAGTCTGGGCTTGATGTAAGGATTGCTTTGGACTCCTGGGATGTCAAGGAGCAAGATTGGATGGCTGGATTGGACTGAAACTTGCTGCCAATTGGAATGCGATTTTTCCAACTTTTGAGAAAATTTTTGGCAAAGTAAGGGCTGTGCTTTGAGCTAGGGTTTCGTGTGGCTTGTGATACAGCTTGCTTGGTATTTATAGAAGAGTTTGAGAGAGGAAAAAGAGTGAAAAAAGATTTGATTTGGAGCATTCAATATTTTTCAAATAAAAATCAATTTTTTGAAAGAAATTTGATTTCCTCTTCAATGCATGATCATGCACGAAATTGGCAAGTGTTTTGGGCTTCCTTGGACCTCAAGCATGATATAAATCCAACCCATTTGAAAAAATACTTTATTTTCATATTTTACATGATTTAATTTTGAATTAAATGTTTTAAAATTCAAAGATAAATCATAAAAATAGAAAATTACCATGGCCAAGAATTTATGGGTCAAAAATAATGTCATGAACAAGTTTGGACCAAAAGATTTTAGGCCCATTTGGAAATTTTTTGATTTTTAGAAGTATTTCTCTTTGTGCACTTCTTCAAAATTGCCCAACTTGTGAATGATGTATCTTGCTCAATTTTCCACATTTTTGAGTGTTCTTGGACTTTTTGGAAAGCTCTAAGAGTCCTCTAACCAACCTTTTTGGTCTCATCTCAATTGGAGTTTCCATGCTCAATATATCTTCAAAACAAAATGTTGACTTTTTGTTGACTTTGAAAATGACCTGTAATGTTTTGAGCCATACCTCTCAAATGAAGCATTTTGGACATTCTTGTGAGAGATGAAGTTGTATAGAATTGAATTTCCTTCAAAACAAGAGGTGGTGGAAAAATTTCTGAGAAAGTATGAAGAAGTTATGATCAGTCAAAGTTCAGTTGACTTTTCATCTAGAAACCCTAATTTAGAAAGTTTGACTTTTGAGCAAATCTTGAGTTTTCTTGATGAATCATGATCAACCCTTGATAAAATGATGAATGTAACTTCAAAATGAGGGTGTTGACCAAAAATTATGAAGTTTGACTGTATGTTGACCACAGTTGACTTTTTGTCCAATATAACTGATTTTCAACCATCTGAGCAATTGTCTGAGGAAACTTGACTTGTAAGGCTTGAAACTTGACATGGGGAATCTTTGAAGCATATGAGGAGGCATGATGAACATTGGAGATGTTGGAAATCCAATTTGATCTTGAGGATCACCAAACCCTAGTTTGGGTTGATTGTCTAGGAGAGAGTTTGTTTGGTCAACTCTTGAGGAATCCTTGAGTATGGATGTATGGAATATCCTGAGAAGATGGAGGGCAAATTTTGGGGTATGACAGGCATCCCCTAGGTTTCATGCGGATCAGTAATGACAGTTTCATGAGCGTTGATAATCATTAAATGGACGAAAAAGATTTGTTAAGGCCGACGTATATAGTATAAAAAATGCTTAACTATCACCTCAGTCATGATAAATCATCGAGGTGAATGCATATTTTAATTTATTTTTTAATTACATAGTTTTCACAAAATATTAGAAATACATTGTATGCAACAAATATTTGATGATGTCAAGATTTAGATGCTAGAGGTCTCATGAAAGATTCTAGATATTTGTTTTCAAGGCCGATGAAAATTTTATTTTCTGCTTTTGCAATACATCTTAGATATATGTTGTAGCGGTGGTAAATATTTCCTCTCTTTGAGGTGACTTCATATTATTAAGGATTAGGCTAAAGTCTATTTAAGGAGTGTTTTATAGTAAAATATGATTAATATACCCCTCAGTTTAACTATAAAACCCAGGTAAATTATCATCTCCTTTAAATTATCACCTCAGATTTGGGTTAAAATCGAGGTGAAAGTTCCAACATCTAAAAGAATGATGTTGAATATCATAACTTCGCATTCAAATTCACCATTGTTAGCAGTTTCCTTGTTTGAAGAGAGAGAGAGGGGTACACAAGAAATATCATACTATTTCTTTGGTTGGAAATGTACAACAAATCTTTGAAGCAAGATTGATTTTCTGCACTTGCAATCTACCATATGAGCAAAAATACAACAATAACATCATCAACAACATTATGTGAGATATATTGAAAGGTCAAAAAAATGTTTTATTTTAGATAGAAGAACATTGGAGATTGTTTCTGTCTTGCAATCCGTCCCAAAGAATGACGCATATGAGTTTGGTACGGCTTCATATAAGTAAGGATGAGGTTAAAATTTGTTTGATGAATGATTTAATAGTGAAATTTGATTATTTGGTCCCTCAGTTACATCGAAAAACCGAAGGGTTAGTTCATTAATTTTACACTTATAAACAAATAAAAAATATAAATTGCAAAAGTTGGGATTTGAAGCATGTCCTGATTTGATTTTCCCCTCAGTTTTTATTATTATAAAAAATAAAACATGGCGTGCCTAGGTATAATTCCTCATTTGTTTTCTGGCTGAGGTGAAATCTTCGTCATGAAATGTATTATTTATAGTAGGGTTATCATCATCAATGACATACACTCTATGTTCAGAGACACATTTTGTGAAACTTGCTTCGATCAAGAAGCTATATATTCTCTTGTTCCAAGCCCTCGGGGCTTGTTTCAAGCCATATAGATCCCTCCTTAATTTGCAAACCTTTGAATCATGCCCTTTAATTTTGAATCCTGGTGGTTGAGTGTCCATTAAAAAATTGTGATTTTACATCCAACCGGTATATCTTCCACCATTTGTATGTTTTTGTCGACACAACAATCCCTATTGTCTCCATCCTTGCAACAGGTGCATAAACTTCATCGAAATTAATACCAAGTTTTTGCAGAAAAAATCTCGCCACTAGTCTTGCCTTATGCTTGAAATTTTCCCCATTTGGCCTTCGTTTCAACTTGTAGACCCACTTCATATCAATTGGATTCTTGCTATCTCTTTCGACAAGTTCCCAAGTGTAACATGGTGGGAGAACTGACTTATTTGTTTTGCGTTTTATCGCATATGTTGCGGTTAGCAAGAGTCGCCACCGACTTTTCTTTTTGAAATTCCTGGCAGCAGATACTTAATGTCACAGAGAATGTTATGACACGATTCGACCGCTTTGACAATTCACACGTAAATATAAGCGATAAATAACACAATAAGTTGTTCACCCGTTCGGTTCTAACAAACCTACGTCTGAGGCTACCAAGCCGGGAGGAAATTCACTATTAGTAGTATCAATTGAGTTAAACTCACCCGTTTACAACTCCTCACTTAATCCCTACCCAATGACACTTCAACCTAAGTCCTACTTAGATCGAGTTCTACTCACTCCCCTCAATCACCCGGTGATATCAACCTATTGACTAATTGAATTGTGAAGACACACTTCAATAAAATATCTTGATCTTGCTTCAAAGCTTTAATCAAGAGACAAACACTCGTGCTTTAAAGCTTTGAGTGATAACCTACCCTTACAACAAATCCTAGTCCAATGCACTTATCAATTGATAGTTGCTTGGCTCACAAAGAAACTAGAATTACACAATACCAACTGTTACTAACCTTAACGTACACAAACAAAAGCCTTCAATGTCTTCAATGGAATCCAGGCGTGGTAGAGTAAGGGTTGAATTCTTTATATAGAAGCGTCTTGAATCTTTTTTGGGCTTCCATAAAGATAGCTAGGGTTTACTTAATTCTCTCCTAAAAACATGGTTTGTTCAACAACCAATTTAGGTTTAATTAAGATTAACCTAGCAGCCACGTGAGCATGCTTTCTAATAGAAAAACATAAATAAAATGCTCAACAAACTTCGAAAATCTCGGGAAAAAGCGATTCTGCGAGAATGTCACTTGAATGTCATAACATACATTATGACATCGATTTTTTGCGAATTTCGACTGCTTTAGCTTCGATTCGAAATACTTTTACCATCCTTGTCGAGGATTTATCTTCAATCTCTGAATGTCATGACATCTATCAAGACATTTCTAATGCCTAGTTTTACCAAAATTGATGCCAATTTAGAACACTAACAAACTCCCCCTTTGGCACATTTTTGGCTAAAACTACTAGACCTATCAGAGTACAAAATGCGGCAGAAGACTAACAACCTAGTTCTAAGTTTTCCTAAGCTTCAAGTAACTAGAACTAAGAGAAGATAAATTCTACCCATACACATGTCCCACAATTTCCCACAATTGCCCACAAACAAAATTTAAACAAACAGGCCATAAAATTTTAGGCCATACAATCCCCAACATGCCATACAAGTTCCCAAAGTCCCATACTACTGTCAACACAGTAGTTCTTCTCCCCCTTTTTAGCCATAAAGGGCCAAAGGAAACCATACAAGTCCCCCAAACTTTTTAATCAAACAGTGTCAGCAACAAAAAAAATTATACCAGCAAGTAATTAAGTACCAGCAAGTATACAGGGATACATCTCTGTCAGGACAATGTTTACAGTCATCCAAAAAGAAGCACAAATGGAAAAATACAAGAAACAAAGCGAACATTGGCGAAACAACGAACGGAAATGGACGAATACAAAACACAACAATTAGTTGCTCTCTCTGTGAAGAGCATCTTCATTGTGAAGATCAACATTACCGACTTGTTGATCGAATCTTGAAGTCGAAGCTTTGATCAAACCGGGACTAGGAACTTTCCTCTTTTTGACCATTGGTGTTCTCTTGCATTTTGAGCAACCAGCAAATTTGGCTCTATACTTCTTTGAAGAAGTTCCAGTTCTAGTTATTTTCTCATCATGAGAACCAGAAATACCACCCTTTGCTTTGGCAGGGACATCAACAGGAGAATCAGGGTCCACATGAGTTGCCTGGTCATGATTATCAGATGTCATGACATCCTTTGTGACATCTGGATTTTCTGCTAAACTAGGGCTAGCAGGCCTTTGACTCAGGGGAACAGAAATTCCAGGAACAGTGTGATTTTCATCTAGGATTCTGGTGACTATCCTAGCAATGGCTCTTTCTACATACATGGTACCTTCTCTTATCTCGGGAAGCAGATGAGGATGAAGTAGAAGTCTTACCGAAAGTGATGAGCCTTGTTCATTTCGTGCATCTTGATTCGAGAGTCGGTTCCCATTGAATGTAGAGAGGAGACCTTCACGGTTCAACATTCATGGATGCGGCGATTGCGCTAATTTCACCATGGTGGGAGATGAGCAGTCAGTCGAAGAGGATGAGGAAGACATATTTCTCGGGAAAGGTTGAGAATCGAGAGCAAGAATGACGAAGCGGTTGAGAGTATCATTGGATGGAGAGGGTATGATACTTTCAAATGAAAAATTATATGGAGGAGTCTTTTCACATTCTTGAACCCTATAAAAATAAGAGGAAATAAGCAATGACCCACTTATAATTAATAAATGGTCTCTTCCCTTTCTTGGAGGCAATCTTAATTGCTACAATTCCTCATCTTGACAGATGCCGTTTGCTCCTTAAGTTTTCAAATTGACTAGCATCAATAGCCTTGGTAAAAATGTCGGCCGGTTGAAGTTACGTGACTACATGATCCAATTTAATCACCTTCTCCTCCACAAGTTCTCGATAAAGTGATGTCGATGTCTATGTGCTTAGTCCCTTGTGTTGAATAGGATTCTTTGATATATTAATAGCACTCAGTTGTCACAATACAATGTCATGACATCCGTGTGACATTATACTCGAACGACATCGCTTCATCGGACCATTTGAGAACAAGCGCTACCGGTGCTATGTATTCACTTGATGGATAGGGACACAGTGTTGCTTCTTGCTAAACCAAGAAACAAGATTGTTTCCCAAGAAGAAGCATCCTCCGAGGTACTTTTCATCATCGACCTCCGGCCATCGGCATCACAATATCCAAAAATTGGTTCACATCCGGGAATATAGGATACCATAATTGCAAGTTCCACTCACATACTTGATTCTTTTCACCGGTTAATGTGACTTACTTTAGGCTCGACTTGATATCTTGCACATACCCATGCATAAGCAATGTCGGTCTTCTTTGTTAGGTACAACAAGCTCCCTATCATGCTCCTATATAAACTTTGATCAACCTTTTCTCCACTTGCATCCTTGCTCAACTTCAAATGTGTAGGAGCAGGAGTCCTTTTATGGCTGGCATTCTCCATTCCAAACTTCTTGACAATATTCCTTGCATACTTGCTTTGTGAAAGAAATGTTGAATCTTCCATCTGTGTGACTTGCAATCCAAGGAAGTAAGTTAACTCTCCCATGAGACTCATTTCAAACTCTGCTTGCATTTGATTGGCAAATTGTTTCACCATTGTCTCGACATTCCTCCAAATACTATGTCATCAACATAGATTTGAGCCACCATAACCTTCCCACCTTCATTCTTGACAAAGAGTGTTTTATCAATCCTCCTTTCCTGTATCCTTTTATGTAAGAAACTTGGTCACCTTTCATACCAGGTCCTAGGGCTTGTTTTAGACCATATAGGGCTTTCCTTAATCTGTAGACATGTTCAGGAAAACTTGGATCCACAAATCCTTTAGGCTGTTCTACATATACTTCCTCATTTAAGTAGCCATTTAGGAAGGCACTTTTCACATCCATCGAAATAATTTGAATTTGAATGCAAGCAACTCCTAGTAGAAGCACGATTGATTCGGTCTAGCCAGGTGCAAAGGTCTCATCAAAGTCAATTCCCTCCACTTGAGTGTAACCACGAGCAACAAGTCTTGCTTTATTCACGGTGACAGTCCATACGCATCGGACTTGTTCTTGTAGATCCACTTAGTGCCAATGATGTTTGTTCCTTCGGTCTAGGAACTAATTCCCATACGTCATGTTGCTTGGCTGGTTCAATTCCTCTTGCATTGCTCCAATCAAAATTCATCACATAGAGCTTCTTTGACATTCTTTGGCTCTATTTTGACACGAAGGGAGTTTGAGCAGTTTCTGGATCTTGTAACAACACCTTTGGTTGGGTCTCCAATATGAGATCCTTTGGATGATCTTTCGAATCTGATTGAGGGATCTTTGTTTGCTTCCTCATGTTCGATTTAGGTGAAGTAGGAGTAGGAACATTTTCCTTATCGGTACTTGAGGTGATGTCTCAAACCATGTCTCAACATCATATGGGACATTGTGCTCCGATAATGATCATCAACAATGACATTAATAGACTCCATCATAACACGGTTACGGGTTGAATACCCTATATGCTCTGCTTGTTTGTGGAGTATCGGAAAAATGCCTTCATCACTCTTAGAATCCATTTTTCTCCTTTGATCACGATCTGTCAGAATATAGCATTTGCTCCCAAACACATGAAAGTATTTCACAGTTGGTTTTCTTCCTTTCCATAGCTCATACAGGGTGGAGACAGTTCCCTTTCTTAAGGTAACCATGTGAACATAGCAATTGTATTCATAGCTTCAGCCCAAAAATGAATAGGGAGTTTCTTAGCATGAATCATTGCTCTGGCAGATTCTTGTATAGTCCTATTCTTTCTTTCCACAACCCCATTTTGTTGAGGTGTTATAGGAGAAGATAACTCATGGTTGATCCCTTCTGAGGAACAGAATTCATCAAACTTGTTATTCTCAAATTCCTTTCCATGGTCACTTCTTATTCTGACAATACAACTTTCCTTCTCTCTCTGAAGTCTTTTGCATAACTCCTTAAAGACATCAAACACTTCAGATTTTTCTTTGATGAAGTTTATCCAGGTAAATCTGGAGAAGTCATCCACAACAACATAGGAATATCTTTTTCCACCAAGACTTTCAACTCAAGATAGGCCCCATCAAGTCCATGTGCGCTCCGTACTTTAGATGTGGTCTGATGTCTAGACATTGGGTGTGACATTCTGGTTTGCTTTCCAACCTGGCACTCACCACACACCCTTCCTTCATCAATGTGAAGTCTTGGTATCCCTCTGACAGCCTCCATTGAGATGATCTTTTTCATTCCTCTGAGGTGCGGATGTCCTAGTTTTGGTGCCACAACTTGACCTCCTTTTCATCTTTTGTGGAACATGATGAGAGGTTGGTGTTCTCGATTCCACATGTACAGTTGTCTTTTGATCGATTCCTCTCATAACTTCTTGTTGATCATTGATTACAAGATATTCGGATCTAGTGAAGTTAACTTTGAATCCCATATCACATAGTGACTTATGCTTATGAGGTTAGCATCAAGCCTTTTAGACTCCACTTAGATTTGGAACTCCAGAGCAGTCTAAGTTTCCAACACCTTTAATTTCTCCTTTAGCTCCATCTCCAAAGGTAACAAAGCTGGTGGAATGAGGTTTGGCATTATTCGATGGGTTTTTATTCGGTCATATGCTTAGAACACCTTTGTCAAAGTACCAATCTTCCTTGGCAGACACTCTGAGAGAAGTGTGAGCTATCATTGCTTCAGTCTTCTTCTTCCACTTTTGAGTGTAAGGTACTTTGATGTTTTTAGGCTTAACATAGAGAGTCTGATTAGGATATCCATGTAGCCTATATGGGGTTTTATGTGTCCAAACCTTCCACAATGATGACATCTCCATCTTTGAAACTTCTTCTTCATGTTTCTCTAATCCTGATGTTGATCCCAATGTTGTGACATCTGCCTTGACTTTGGTTTCCTAGGCCTCTTCTTTTCTTGTCACTAAGGTTCCTTTGCACCACATATCCTAGACCATGCTTGTTTCCGAGATTTTGCCCAAGTCAAGGATTTCTTCCAACTTTTCATTCGAGAGGTCAGATTTTGTGATTTAGTCATCCGATCAAGCTTGGAATTTAACATCGTAATTTCACCGTTGAGATGTCTTATAGTGTCTGTATTCTCCTTCTTTTCTTGACTTCACATTTTGCCTCCAACTTCTCAATCGACTTTTTGCTTTTCATTCGGTGACATACTTCACCACTTCGATACACGGTTTCTTGTAAGTATCGTAAGTTCTTCAAAAGTCACTTCTTCATCACTAGAGTCATTATCTAATTACAACTTCCGGAAGGTGCGGTGACAGATTAGTTCTTCCTCGGACTCACTTCGAATCGGACCAGTGGACCATTCCTTTCTTTTATTTCTTAAGAAGGTGGGACATTCACTCTAATGTGTCCATATCCTTAACATTCATGACATTGGACTCCTCGCTTTGACTTCCTTTTCTTGACCGGATCTTCTGCGGAGTCATAAGATCTGATGATCGATGGAATGTCCTTGACATTTGACCTTGACCTTGGATCAATTCTCTTGATGAGCTTGTTGAACTGTCTTTCAAGCATAGCTATGGCAGATATCTTCTCTTCATCACCCTTCTTGCACTCCTCTTCAAGATTGGATACAAGGGCTATGCTTTTATTCTTCTTATCGGATTCTCACCGATTCCCATCTCAAAAGTCATAAGAGATCCAACAAGTTCTTCAACCTTCAAGTCTTGATGTCCTGTGCCTCCTCTATTGCATTACTTTCATTGCAAATCTCTTAGGCAAGGATCGAGAATTTTCCTTACCACTTCTCCTCGACATCTTTTCACCCGAGCTTCCGAGGTGTTGGCTATCTCAAGATATTCATGTGGAACTCATGAATAGTCTCATCTTCTTTCATCTTCAAATTTTCAAATCGTAGTGAGCATCCGAGTCTTGACATCTTCACCTTGGATGTCCCCTCATGAGTAGTTTTGAGGGTGTCCCACATCCTTGGCCAGCTCACATTGATGAACCATCAAGATATTTCATCAATACCATTAAATAAAGCATTCTGCTTTAGAATTCCCTGTGGCAAGCTCCTCTTCCTCTTTGCTCCATTCTTCCTCGTGTTTCAAGACAAGTAGTCCCATATTTCTCAACCTTGGTTGGATGTTTCCATCCTTTACAGCTCTCCAAGCCTTGATATCTCGATCTTAAGAAGGCAACCATACGAGGCTTCGGACTCATAATTAGACCCATCCGAATAGGTGGTCTACCTCCAAATCCTTCTTTATCCATTATGCGAAACTATTATCCCTAGATCTCACCCGAAATAACAAGTGGTGCCTGCTCGATGCCAATTGAAATTCGGAGCGGATACTTAATGTCAGAGAATGTTATGACACGATTCGACTGCTTGACAATTCACACAAGAAATATAGAAAGCAGAATAACACAATAAGTTGTTCACCCAGTTCGGTTCTAACAAACCTACGCTGAGGCTACCAAGCCGGGAGGAAATTCACTATTAGTAGTATCAATTCGAGTTAAACTCACCCGCTTACAACTCCTCACTTAATCCCTACCCAATGACACTTCAACCTAAGTCCTACTTAGATCCGAGTTCTACCACTCCCCTCAATCACCGCAGTGATATCAACCTATTGACTAATTGAATTGTGAAGACACACTTCAATAAAATATCTTGATCTTGCTTCAAAGCTTTAATCAAGAGACAAACACTCGTGCTTTAAAGCTTTGAGTGATAAACTACCCTTACAACAAATCATAGTCCAATGCACTTATCAATTGATAGTTGCTTGGCTCACAAGAGAAACTAGAATTACACAATACCAACTTACTAACCTTAACAAGACACAAACAAAAGCCTTCAATGTCTTCAATGGAATCAGAGGCGTTGTAGAGTAAGGGTTGAATTCTTTATATAGAAGCAGTCTTGAATCTTCAGTTTTGGGCTTCCATAAAGATAGCTAGGGTTTACTTAATTCTCTCCTAAAAACATGGTTTGTTCAACAACCAATTTAGGTTTAATTAAGATTAACCTAGCAGCCACGTGAGCATGCTTTCTAATAACGAAAAACATAAATAAAATGCTCAACAAACTTCACGAAAATCTCAGAAAATTTGAGCAGAATGTCACCGAATGTCATAACATCGTTATGACATCGGTATTCTCAGAATTTCGATGACTTTAGCTTCCGCTCGAATGTACTTTTACCATCCTTGTCCAGTAGGATTTATCTTCAATCTCTGAATGTCATGACATCTATCAAGACATTTCTAAAGCCTAGTTTTACCAAAATTGATGCCAATTTAAAACACTAACACTTTTATCCAATAAAGGAAAGGTGAAAATAACAGGAAAGACCTTTATCGATTTTGAGTACGGGAGGCAATCATGAAAAGGGAAGTTATTAGCACCCTTTCCATTCGTAGTTATCTAGAGGCTCTTAATTGCTTAGCTCACTTTTGAAAATTTTCTTTCTGTGTATGTGATTTGAAAAGTATTTTGAAAAGTATTTCACTGTGACTTCGTAATGATTCTTGTATCAGTCCTCAAGAATGTATACGGAGTGTTTGGAAATGTTTGTTTGGAAAAAATGTAACTTTGTAATGATTCTCGTTAGAATGTATACAAAGTGTTTGTTTGAAAGAATTCTGAAAAAAATTGTGAGGTGTGAAAAGTATTTTTTTAATTAGAGTGGAGCAAGCAATTAAAATTCTTTATTACCTACTATGAAAGGGTCGTTCGTGTTATTTTCCTTCTCCTTTAGGACAATGTTATCCATACCATTAGTTGGTAGGTAACCCTATTCGTTGGATGTGAAAGGACAATCGTAGAATCATCGTATGGTCATTGAAGGCAACATGTAAGGATACCTTAGCAATTCGTAGGGACAATTATCACTATTCGTAGGCAACAATCGTGGGACGAGATCATATATTCGTAGGCAACATCGAGGGTCATCAAGGGACTATGATCTTTATATCGAAGGGACTATGATGATGTTATTTGTAGGCAATTTTGCTAATGGTATCCCTACGTTCGAGGGATATGACCATTTTATTCATAAGGCAACAAGAGAGGATACCCTAAGGGGGTGCAAGTGTGAAAGTAGTGTGTTTGATTCAGATATTTTATCTTGATTATTAGAGTGGTCTAATGGTTGATTTTAGTCAGCATGCAATCCTATTAGCCATACTTCTAAGCAGTTAATATATGTACAGGAAATAAATGTGCAGAAAGTAAAAGTGTGGAAGAAAAATCCTAAGCTATTACAGGACTTTGGGGTAGTTACATAATAGAGGTGCGGAAAGTAAATTGCGAGAAATTAAATCTAAGATATTACAAAAATGTCCTTGCAACCTATACATCGATTTCTAGAATTTAAATGCGAAAAAGCAATAAATAAATAAATAAAAGAAAAATGTTTTGAGGTTAGCCAAAATATTTAAGGTTAGTAAACCTAATTGCTAGAAAGAAAAAAATATTTTTGTATATTTTTTGGATTGATTTTAATTGAGAAAATAAATTAAAAGCTAATTAATGGTCAATTAAATAATATAAAATTTAAATAAAGAGAAAAAGAGAATTTTTTGGTGTCAAAAATTAAATAAGTAATTTTAAAATCTAATTCTATAAAGAAAATTATTTTTGTGATTTTTGTTGTATTTTAGAAAAATATTTAAAAGGAATTAAATTAGAAAAAAAATAAATTAAATTAAAATAAGGAAAAATAAGAAAATAAGGGTTAGTGGAACAAAGTGATAAAAATATATACAGACTTGGGGATCGAACCCAAGTCCTTATAATCACCAACACGCGCATTTGCCATCTGAGCGGGGGATGTTAGCTGTTTGAATTATGAAACAAATATAATATATAATAAATCAAAAATTAAAAATATTTGAATTCAAAAAGGCGCGCGCGGGTAAGGTCGTCTTCCTCGTTGAGACACTGACTTTTACCTACGGTTTTCGTCTATTACTATAGCCTATAGTGACATTTTTTTCCCGTAGCCATAGCCCCTGCAAATCACAACTTACAAAACACAGAATATAAATAAGTTATGGGACTATAGATCGATTGGAATCGACCTCCTAAACACAACCATGCCCTTAGTTTCGTCCAATTTTGGCTATATCGTGAAGCCCTAAATCGAAGCTTGGAACCCTAGCAATGGCGAATTCGTATACCTGCACTAAATCTCCAATCAAACTATCCAGAAAGCATCGAAACATCAATATAAACACAAATATATGATCAAATTCAATTAACAATGCATGAATATGTGAAATCGAAATTGAAAAAATATGAGGTAAACCGTGATCGTGTTTTTATGTTTCAGAAGCTTTTGATTGCTTGTAAGGGTCTGGAATGAATCAGAGGACACCGATGAAGCTAATGGTGGCCTTGGAACGGCTTGAATCGAAGCAATTCTTGGTCTGCCAATTTCTTGCAAGCAACCGATTTTTTTGAGTTTGTCTAGGGTTCCTGGAGGGAAGAATTCGTCCTCTGATCATTAGGGTTCAATGTGCATATATAGTAGATGGATTTAGGTCAACAATTCTGATCAAGAATCAAGCTTTGAATGCAAAGATATTTGATTGAGAATTTGCACCAAATATTGCCTTTTTTGAATTCAATCATGTTCAATCTCTTTTCAATCAAGGATATTTCGAAATTTCCAGCTTATATTGAGTATCTTTGGCTTCAAGGAACTTGATTTTGCAGTTTGCATTCATCGATTTGATTTTTTGGTATTTTATTTTAATTAAAATTGGACTTAAATGAATAAATTCCAAAATAAATAAAATAAATTAAAGAGAGGCGTGCAAGTGGGCTTAGAAGTCATGGAATATCTTAGAAATAAGTCCAAACTATTAAAACTATAGCCCATTTGGAAAAATTTTGAATTTGCTTAGTATTTCCCTTCACGCACTTCTTCAAAAATGCCAAACTTGCACAAGTTGTATCTTGCTCAATTTTTATCATTTTGAAGTGTTCTTGGACATTTTAGAAATCTCAATATGTCCTATAAACACTCTTATTTGTTTCTTCTTCATTGAAGCTTCCATGTTCATGTACACTTCTTTTGAAAAGATGACTTTTTGTTGACTTACCTATAATCTCTTGATCCATAACTCTCAAATGAAGCATTTTTGGCCAAAGCTTGTGAGACACAAAGTTCTAGAGAATTGAATTCCCTTTAAAATTATATTTGGTGGACAAATTTCTGATGAAGTATGTGAAAGTTATGTCTGGTCAAAGTTCTATTGACTTCCCCTTAAGAAACCCTAATTTAGAAACTTTGACTCTTGACCAAATTTTTGACTTTCTTGATGAATCATGATCAACCCTTGATCAAATGATGAATGTAAATTCAAAATCTTGATGTTGACAAAAAATGATGAAGTTTGACTGTATGTTGACGACAATTGACTTTTTAACCAATACAACTGATTTTCAACCATCTGGGCCATTGATTTAGCAAACTTGAGCTGTGAGGCTTGAAACTTGACATGGTGACACCTTGATACATATTAGGAGACATGATGATCACTTGAGGCATTATAAACCCATTTTGACTTGAGAGAAGCAAAACCCTAGTGGTGGGTTGATTGCTCTTGAGGAACTCTTGAGTATGGAGATGTGTATTGACTTAAAAATAGGAGGGTAAATTTTGGGGTATAACAGTTGCACCTGTTCAATCTTCTTATACCTGAGAGGTAAGATTGGTATGCTTTCCTTTCATGATCTGAAGGTAGAAGATGATTGAACACTCTAGAGCCCTTGAAATTTGCACTCACTAGTGTATGGAAAGAGACAGTCGACTGACAATGTACTGGAATGCGATTATAGATGCCATTTGGAAAAGCTGATGTTGGGGAGTGAGTCGTACGTTAGACTCCATGCTTGTCTTTGAATAAAGTTATTAGCATGCATTGCTTTTTAACCAAATATGCACCATTATGCAGGTGGAGAGATAACCATGCGTAGTTGAAGATGGGCTTAAAGATGCCATCTAGAGAGATTGATGATAAGAGAGCGTCAGAGTAAACCTTCTTGTTTTTAACTCAGATAAGCATTCATTAGGATGTATATAGTTTTCCCGTCTTGTATCGGGTATTAATTTGTATCATGCTATTTGTTGGTAAAGTTGTTTGGTCGTTCAGATAGTTTTCCTGTCTTGTTTCGGGCATTAACCTTTGACCTTTTGTCCAGGAATTTGTGAATAACTTTTACATGTTTGAGAATTTAATCTGAAAGAACGAGGTTATTTTATGCATATTATGATGCATGAGAGTATGTAATAATGCTTGAGAATGATATATGCACATGTTATGATTTTTTTATGAATGATGTATGAATGTAGTTATTGGAGACCCTAACTGAGGAATAAGATAGATGTGAATTTCTCCAATGCACTATCTGACCAAGTTTCAGGTCTGGATGTTGATGCTGTTGGGGGAATGATAATCCTTATGATACTCAGCTGGGGATGAATACGTATAAACCTTGCTGGGGAATGATATGGTTTTGAATAACTTATTAATGCTCATAGATTGACATAATAAGTTGATTGGTGATTTGTTACTGCTCGGGGACCCATGTAACAAAGTTGACATTCACTGCACGGGGACTGATGTGACAATGTAGATGATCACTACTCGGGGACTAATGTGATGAGTTTAGACAATCACAACTCGAGGACTAACGTGATGAGTTAAGACGATCACTACTCGGGGACTAACATGATGAGTTGATATGATCACTGCTCGGGGACTAACGTGATGAATTGATAGGATCATTGTTCGGGGACTAACATGATGAATAGATAGGATCACTGCTTAGGGATTGACATGATGAATACGAGTGTTGGACACTAATGAAAGGAATGATTGAGTAGTAATTTGGTTGGGGAAGTCTGTCTTTGTTGAGAGAGCGATTGCTCTATGGGGATTGTAGAAATTATTCTGTGGGAATACTTCTGTGAAACTAACTCTGTGGGGATATGTTGGTGACTTGGATTGTCATCTCAATTCCTAGAACCTGTAGTAATTGTTGTTTCTGTTTTCTTTTCGTATATTTGTGAACATATATTTATTGTCAGATGCATATAATCATTCAAAGCAATCATTGGACTTATGCAAACCAAACAGATAAATGTAAAAAGTTTGAAACTGGAAAAGAGGAATTATATTAATTTTGAAAAGTAGGCATATAGACAGACAGTTCGCGTACAAAGAGACAAATATCCTAGTAAGAGGAAATTGTCAGAAGCATTGGAAAAATAGTTAAAGTTATGTGGGAGTAATCTTGTTGAGTTTCAACTCTGCTATTGCTCATATATTTGACTATATCATCTCTTTACTGCCAGAAGAAAGTGATTGGATTGATCTGTGCCATTTAAACTTGAAGCTGATAGTAGTGTAGTAGATGATCTTGACGAGACATAGTCATACGCTTTAATCCCTAACTTTTGCCTAGACCTCCATTTTAGGTTTTCATTCTACCGGGATACCCTTTTTGCCTAAGCCGCCTTTGTATGTTTTTATCTTGCCGGGTGTACATTTTTATTTATGTCCCTAACTTTTGCCTGAACCCTTTTGGTTCGCCAGGACGCCCTTATTTTTTCCTAGGCTAGTCGACCTAGCGGGTCTTGTTTATGCGTAGTATTTTTTAACTATGTCTGCATTCACAGAGTGCGGGAAGTCCTCTTCATCCATAGTGCTCAGTATCATGGCTCCGCCAGAAAATATTGTCTTGGCTACAAATGGTCCCTCATAGGTGGGAGTCCATTGCCCCTGGGATCATCTTATGGTAGTATGATGCGCTTGACTACTAGATCGCCAACTTGGATACTCGATGCTTGACTTTCTTATTGAAGGCTTTGATTATGCGTTTCTGATATATCTGTCCATGGCATATAGATGCGAGTCGTTTCTCATCAATCAAGTTTATCTGGTCAAGTCGAGTCTGGACCCATTCGTCTTCTTCTAACTCTGCATCCTTCAATACTCTGAGTGAAGAAACCTGAACCTCATTGGGTAGAATTGCTTCCATACCATATACAAGAGAGAATGGGGTTGCCCCTGTAGATGTTCTTACTGAAGTGCGATAAACGTGGAGAGAAAAGGGAAACATCTCATGCCAGTCCTTATATGTAACTGTCATCTTCTATATGATCTTCTTAAGATTTTTGTTGGACGCTTCCACTGCGCCATTCATCTTCAGCCGATATGGAGAAGAGTTGTGATTCTTTATCCTAAACTGCGTGCAAAGTTCGGTGATCATATTTTTGTTTAAGATTAGTACCATTGTCTGTGATAATCCTTTCGGGGACGCCATATCGACAAATAATATTATGTTTGATGAATCGAGCCACGACATTCTTGGTAACAGATGCGAACGAGTCTGCTTCTACCCACTAGGTAAAGTAATCAATAGCAACGAGGATGAAACAGTGTATATTAGAAGCGGAAGGTTTAATTTCATCAATCATATCAATGCCCCAAATCGCAAAAGGCCACGGGGCGGTCAGAAAATTCAACAAAATCGGAGGCACGTGTACTTTATCAGCATATATCTAGTATTTGTGACAAGATCGGGAATAGCGATAGCAATCAACTTCCATAGTGGACCACTAGTATCCTGCTCTTAGAATCTTCTTAGCCATTGTATGTCCACTGGAATGAGTACCAAATGCGCCTTCATGTAACTCTTCCATAATTCGTTCAGCCGTCTTCTGATCTACACATCGTAGTAAGGCAAAGTCATGGTTGCGTTTGTATAGAATGTCGTTACTGAGAAAGAATTTGGTAGCGAATCTTCTTAGAAACTTCTTATCATTGACAGATGCCCCTTCAGGGTATTCTTGAGTCTCGAGATACCTCTTCACTTCATAGAACTAGGGTTTCTCCTCTACTCCTTCAGTATCAAGTTCACAATAATATGTTGGTTCGTCTAGTCTTTCAATAGTAATATGAAGAGCCTCCTTATCCCATATGACTTTGAACATAGATGACATGGTAGCTAACGCGTCTGCTACCTGATTTTCTTCTCGTGGGATGTGCTCGAAAGTGATTTCGTTGAAGTAGGGGATCAGATTCAACACATGTTATCTATATGGAATGAGATCTGGATGCTTCGTCCCATTCGCCTTGATATGAGTAATCACTAAGGATGAGTCTCCATATACTTGCAAGAACTTGATCCTTAAGTCAATAGCAGCTTTGGTACCCATAATGCACGCTTCGTACTCAGCCATATTGTTGGTGCAATCGAAACATAACCTAGCGGTGAAAGGTGTATGGCCACCCTTAGAGATATAATCACTACGCCAATACCAGTGTGTTAGAAGCTCCATCAAAGACCATGGTCCATCGGGATCCTGGTTCAGGTCCTTCATCCGGTCCAGGCTCTTCGTAATCGGTGACTAACATAAAATCCTCGTCTAGGAACTCAAAATGCATAGACTGGTAGTCATCTATGGCTTGATGAGCCAAATGATCCGCTACTACACTTCCTTTGATCGCTTTTTGAGTAGTGTACTAAATGTCATATTCGGTCAAGATCATTTGCCATCTTTCTATTCTTCCAGAGAGAGCAGGTTTCTCGAATATGTATTTTATCGGATCCATTTTAGAGATCAATAAGGTAGTGTGAGTCAACATATACTATCTTAGTCGGCGAGCAGCCCAAGCCAAAGCGCTGCAAGTTTTCTCAAGCTGTTAGTATCTCGTTTCACAGTCCGTAAACTTTTTTCTAAGGTAGTATATTTGCATACTCTTTTCGACCAGACTCATCATGTTGCCCCAGCACACACCCCATTGAATTCTCTAATACTGTTAAGTACATGATTAGAGGTCTTCCTTCAATTGGTGGCATCAGGATATGAGGTTTTTGTAGGTACTTCTTAATTTTGTCAAAAGTTGTCTGGAAATCGCCGTTCCATTCCACTACTTGATATTTCTTCAGTAATTTGAAGATTGGCTCACAAGTAGCAGTTAGATGTACAATAAATCTGGTAATGTAATTCAGTCGTCCTAAGAAACCTCTGACTTCTTTCTTGGTGCGGGGAGCTGGCATTTCTTGAATAGCTTTAACCTTAGTAGGGTCAACTTCAATACCTTTACCACTGAAAACGAATCCCTGGAGTTTTCTAGATCTGACTCCAAACATACATTTGCTCGGGTTCAGTCTCAATCTGTATTTCTTCAGTCTATCAAATAGCTTACACAAATGATCCAAATGTTCTTCTTCAGTTTGTGATTGAGCTATCATATCGTCGACGTAGACCTCTATCTCGTGATGGATTATATCATGGAATAAAGCTACCATAGCACGCTGATATGTTGCGCCAACATTCTTCAACCCAAACGGTATGACCTTATAACAGAAGGTGCCCCACTGTGTAACGAAAGTAGTTTTTCCATATCTTCGGTAGCCATCTTGATCTGATTGTAACTAGAGAAACCATCCATGAAATAGAAGACCTTGTGCTGAGAGGTGTTGTCAACCAGGACATCAATATGTGGAAGCGGGAAATCATCTTTCGGGCTCACCTTATTCAGATCTCGGTAGTCCACACACATATGCACCTTTCCATCCTTCTTAGGTACGGGCACCACGTTCGCAACCCAATGTGGATAAGAAGCAACAGCTAAGAAACCAATATTGAACTGCTTCATAACTTCGGCTTTAATTTTCTCAGACATCTCAGGACGCAGACGGTGAACCTTCTATTTCATAGGGAGAAAACCTTCTTTCGTTGGTGGACGGTGTACCACAATGTCGATATCTAGACCTGGCATGTCTTCGTAGGACCAAGAAAAAATCTCGATGTAATCTCGCAGCATCTGGATCAATCTTTCTTTAACACTGTTCTCAAGACCCACCCCTATATTGATTTCTTTTCTATCTTTGTCGGTAGCTAGATTCACAACCTCGACCGATTCTTCGTGTGGCTGTATAGCCCTTTCCTCTTGCTGTAACAGTCTAGAAAGTTCTCCTGGCACTTCACAATCTTCCTCACCTTCATCTTCGGCCTGGTAGATTAAATTATCAAAGTCATATTTAGCAATATTAGAGTCGTTATCCATGAGATCCAGAGTGAATGTGGATCTGTAGTTTATTACGTGGGTGTGTGTAAGAACACATAGCTTTTGAAAAGGTGAT
This sequence comes from Vicia sativa, assembly GCA_021764765.1. Lineage (NCBI taxonomy): Eukaryota > Viridiplantae > Streptophyta > Magnoliopsida > Fabales > Fabaceae > Vicia > Vicia sativa. The sequence goes on along the minus strand of CM038795.1, from coordinate 37,202,226 downwards.
AAAGTAAAAAGAAAGACAAAGAGCAGAATATTTGAATGCAAAAATATAATGATTTATTGAATGAAAATATGCAAATGACAAATAATAACCCTCACAAATGAGCCATTGTGCCCCGGGTAAGGCACTAGGCTTAAAGTTTATTGTTCAAAGCGTAAAAGCATAAAACAGAAAAAACAATTACTCCTGTCTAAAGGAGATTGGCATAACATCCTTAGCCGTCTAATTGTTGAGTCAATCGCCGGGAGTTGGGAATATCCAATTGTTGATGTCGAAGTCACCATCATCGTCTTCTATAGCTTGAACTCCATTCCTGTTGATGCGGAATAGAGGTCCACCAGCACGTTTACGGCATATCATCTTTTGACCTTTGGAAGTGAAGCCTAAACTAGTCTTGTCAAATTTGAACGGAAACTCGTGTAGCTGACCCCAAATGATACAACCTCCTCCTTCAACTATAGCTCTGACATCTTTTAATGAGGCCATCTTTGATGGAACTCTAGTAATCTTAGGAGTGACAGGAGCGTCAACATGCATAGCTCGTGGAACTACTTCAAAAGTTTGACAGGGAGTCTCGATAAATTCAATGTATCAGAATGACTGCAGATGGCTTACCGTATACTCTTCTTCTCTGCATACTGTAACAATCTTCCCCTTCATTGGGTACTTCAACTTCTGATGCAGGGTAGAGGTAACAACACCTACCCCATGTATCCAAGGGCGTCCGAGCAGGCAAGAATAAGTTGGACGAATGTCCATCATAAAGAAAGTAGAATCAAAAGTCTGGGAACCTACTTTCATTGGCAGGTTGAGCTCTCCAAGTATTATCCTCTTCGAACCATCAAAAACTCTTACAATTATGTCACTGGGTTTCATGACCACTTATTCAGCATCAAGTCAATCGAGAGAACTCTTCGGCAGGACATTCAGAGTAGAGCCAGTATCCACCAACACATGAGACAATGTAGTGCCCTTATACCCTATAGAAATATGTAAAGCTTTGTTGGGTTTCCTCTTCTGCTCAGATTTAGATCAGCATCAGAAAATCCCAAACTATTGTCTGCGGTTAGGCTAGCAATACAACTTTTGAATTGGTCAGCAGAAGTGTCTTGCGGTATATGAGCACTCTTCAGAAACTTCACCAAGGCTTTAGCATGAGCCTCGGAGCACAACAACAAATATAGCATGGAAATCTTGGATGGAGTTTGTCCCAACTTCTCTACAACATTATAATCGCTCTTCTTAATGATCTTCAGAATTTCCTCCATCTCTTGCTTGGAGGTATCTTCAGACACTTCCTTTGGTATTTCCGTTTGAATAGGTTGAGTCACTTTCTCTTTCCCTCGAGCCTCGGGAGTTGGTTCAATAGCAGGAATGGAAATTGGTGCAGTGGTATTTCCAGCAGAGGTGATCCTTATTATGTCCACATCAGCATATTCTTCGGGATAGTCGTCATCTCCCCATCTGGTTGCCTAGATGTATTTGATTGCAATCTTGTAGCTTTCAGGGGCAGTATATTTCACCATGAAATTAAATTTCCCACTTAGCTTCCCCAAGGTATCCCAGACTTCAGGTACGACTTCGCTTACATCTTCGATCTTCAAGCTTTTGGAAACATCTTCGCACAAACTCTCTACAGATGGAGTTTTCATGAATAACACTTCTCGGTTGTCTATCAGGCGTTGGACACCTCTCTTCAACCAGGAACATCCATTGGGCTCGGACACACAGTAACGGTAATTGTCAAAACATCCTAGAAATAAACCAGCTTGTAGCAAATTCTTTTTAACAGTCATCAAAGGAGTGGTTAACTTATTCACAGCAAAGACATATGAGTCATTATCAATGGCGTTGACACTCTTTCCATGACCGGGTATTGGTGCGTTGATCACATTTGGGGTTTCGACAGGAGGGTCGAATTCAATTTCTTGAACTTTAATCATGTCTTAAATCTTGTTCTTCAGGGCCCAACAGTTGTTGGTGTCGTTCCCTGGGCTATTGGAGTGGTATGCACACCTTGCGTTGGGATTGTACTTCGGAGAAGATGTGTTGACATGCTGAGGAGGATCTCTCAAAGTAATAAGTTCTGCTTTCAACATGTGTTGTAACGCTTGAGACAATAGCATATTGATCTTCGTAAACTGTCTTCCTGGCGCGTTCTGCCTACACGTGTTGTCTTGTTGAGGTTGCACTGGTGTGGGATTGGAGATCAGCACTGCCCCCACAGATTGAAGGAGATCATCTTTGTCATGGTTCTTCTGACCATACACAACACTGGCTTCTTTTTTCCCACCAAAAGATCTCTTTGCAACATTTGAAGATGTATCGACTTGAATCTTTCCACTCTTGGTTCCAACTTCAATACGTTCTCCTATCAATATCATCTCAGTGAATTCGGCTGAAGAATTTCCGATCAGATGATTGAAGAATGGGCATGTCAGTGTTCCCATGAACATGTCAACCAATTCCCTATTAGACAAGGGTGGCTGGACTCTGCCTGCTAGATCTCTCCATTTCTAAGCGTACCCTTTGAACTTCTCATTGTGGCCCATAAACATATTCTGTAGTTGCATACGGGTTGGTGTCAATTCAGAATTGTACTGATATTGTTTGTAGAAAGCATCTGCCAAATCATTCCAGGTATGAATGTGAGTATTCTCTAGTTGATAATATCGTTCTAATTGTGCTCTGGACATACTCTCTGGAAAGAAATGCATCCACAATTTCTTGTCAGCAGTATGTGGTTGAATCTTCTGAACATAGGACTTCAGATGAAGCTTCAAACAAGAAATGCCATTGTACTTAGAAAAAGTAAGAACTTTGAACTTACAATGGCAGGTCACGATTCAAGCACTCTAAGCTGCATGCGATGGATGTAAGTTATTCTATAGCATCTCAGAAAAACATTACTAATGTTAGTTCAAGCAAAAACATGATAAAAAATAAAATACGAAATTCAAAAATATGAGGCAATTGGAGTTCATAATGCATGCATTTCGTGGATGTTTGGCCATGGCTTTGGACTTTACTCTACAATACCTCGTGAACACGAATCAGTGTTTGGACATTCTTCAACCTAGATGGAAATTGAAATTCGATGGTGCAAGTTTGCTTGGATTTTTGAACTCCAAACCCTAGTCTCTTGGCTGCAAGCATCCGTCTTTTTGATGTCTGAAAGTGTGGTGTATTTATAGAGCAAGAGAATTAGGTCAAGCACAAGTGTGGAAATATCTTGCATTGATTGGAAAATATTTGATTTTGGAAATCAAATGAAAAACTTCCAAAATTGCTCAATCTCCATGTAATCATCCCTTATACGATTTGGCCAGTGTGTTGTGACTTACTTGGACCTCAAGATACCCCAATAACAAAGCCCACATGCCTTGGCCTCTTGTCTTGTATTTTATTTTATTTAAAATTGAGTTTTAATGGAATAATTCAAAAATAAATTAAATAAATGATGGAAGGGCATGTACTTGGACTTAGAGGTCATGGGCCATCTTAGAAACAAGTTCAGATCAAAAAAACCTAAGCCCATTTAGAAAATTTCCAAGTTTGATCAATATTTCTTTCATACACTTTCTCAAAATTTCCAAACTTGCACAAGCCATAACTTTCTCAATTTTATTCATTTGAGTATGTTCTTGGACTTTTTAGAAATTTTAAGATGTCCTCTAAATGCTCCTTTTGTTTTCATCTTCATTGAAGTTTCCATGCTCATGTACACTTCTTTGGAAAAAGATGACTTTTTGTTGATTTTTAGAAGGACCTATAATGTCTTGATCCATAACTCTCAAATGAAGCATTTTTTTCTAAATATTGTGAGACACAAAGTTGTAGAGAATTGAATTCCTTTCAAAATAAGCTATTGTAGAAAAATTTCTGACAAAGTATGTGAAAGTTATGCCTGGTCAAAGTTCTATTGACTTTTGATCAAAAACCCTAATTTAGAAACTTTGACTTTTGATCAATTCTCTGACTTTCTTGATGAATCATGATCAACCCTTGATCAAATGATGAATGTGACTTCAAATTCTTGATGTTGACCAAAAATGATGAAGTTTGACTATATGTTGACCATAGTTGACTTTTTGTCCAATACAACTTATTTTCAACCATCTGAGCAATTGACTGAGCACACTTGAGATGTGAGGCTTGAAACTTGACATGTTGATACCTTGAGACATATGAGGAGACATGATGATCATTTGAGGAATTAGAACTCAAATTTTACTTGAGAGAAACAAAACCCTAGTTGTGGGTTGATTGCTTAGAAGAGGGTTCATCTGGTCAATCCTTGAGGAACTCTTGAGTTTGGAGATGTGTATTGACTTGAAAAATAGGAGGGAAAATTTTGGGCTATAACAACAAGGCAAGACCTTCCGAGTTACGAGCTGGACGACATCCTCTGATCGGTTCCCACTGAAAACATATAGGTGAGCAGCAAATTTCGTTCAGTGCACCCCGTCGTCAAGGACTTAGAATTTCTACTATATATGAGGTACATACTCTTTTTCTTGTGCCTATGATTGAGCTGATTGTTGAGTACAATATTGAGGAGGTTATGCATGTTGTGGAGGGCGCGTCTAAGGTGATAGTCGAGCAGGTTATTTCATCGGCAACTGAGGAGATTGTATAACATGTTGAAGAGGATATTGTTGAGCGCGTTGATGAGATGTCCCCCAATAATATAGACACCACGACTCATACGTCTATGGAGCCATCAGTTCACACTGATGCAGCCTTTCCAGGAGGACCTTTAAATATGTCTGTGCTGACATGATTTGTTGAGCATGTCGCTTACAGGATATGGCATGGCGAGTTATATATTTTGTTCTCTTTAATTGTATAATTTTTCAAGTGTTTGAAAGTTGATGTATTTTGTTTTTGTTTCTTACAGGAGCGCCCAATGCTAAAGATCGCTTCTCATGGTTCGAAGTTGAAGAACTTCCCAAAGAGTCTCGTGCCTGAGGAGGTCAGTAGTATTGTTAGAGATTTTCATCTAATGGAGTTTTCCCTGTGCTCATTGACCATGATGGACGCTTCTCTGTTGTCTTCTTTTGTTGAGCGATGACACTTAGAGACATTATCATTTCATCTTCCATTTGGGGTGATGACGATCACATTGGATGATGTTGATGCCCTGTTTCACATCTCGGTCGCTGGTACATTCTTCACACCTCTTCATATTAACCATGGGAAGGCGGTGCACATGGTTATATATGATTTGGAGGTATCTGAGACGAGGGTGCTAGAGGATTTTGGCTTAACCGGGGATTTCACCTTCAGATGTCTTTGTTGAGGAAATTTACGTGGAGCTTGTGAAGAACCACAGGTACATGCTACCGCTAGGGCATACATGCTACATATGATGACATGTACTCTCTTTACGGAAAATTCTAGAGTTTGCATAAATGTTTGCTATCGATCTCTGTTCAGCACACTTGACACTCCATGTTTGGCTTCGGGAGTGGCAGTATTGACCATGTTGTACACGACACTTGACGTTTCTTCTCATCCTAAGACCAGGAAGATTGCTGGTTACCTTAGCCTTTTAAAGGTATACCATAATTTATTTGATGGTTTTTATTAGTTATTTTGGTGTATTTATATGATGGTTTTTATTTATGCTGTGTTGGATATACGGGCACTACCCTCACATCTGTGAGCGGAAGATCCAACGTGTCTCAGCTAATATTCCATGTGTGAGGAGATGGAAGGGAAAGCATGCCCATTTAAGAGGTGTGATGGATTACATGAGGAGGCTCGATGCATTGACCGTAAAGGATGTTGTCTAGACACCATATACATCTCATCGGCCTCATCATGCATTTTAGGAGTCTACTTTATATTCAGGGTATATTATATGGGAGATCCATGTGGCTAGACACATGCCTGAGAGGTGTCTACATCAGTATGGTTATGTACATGGCATCCCTCTCCCAGTTCCTGAGACTCCAAGTGGTGTCATTGATAGATGGTTTTAGAGTCACATCACCAATTTTCCTTGTGAGATCATGGATATAACAGTTGTGGTTCAACACCCATCACAGTGTGCGGATGGATATCTTGAGTGGTTTCATAGTGTGTCACACTCTCGAGTCTTACCACGGGATGCAATATCTAATATTCGGGCCTTCAGGTGCCAGGGTTTCTGTCAAGCCTCCAACACCACCTCCATCTCCTACAGTGATCGAATCACATCTACGCTTATTGCAGTTCATTTAGGTAACTTCATAGGTTTGGTAAACCCTTATGGTAAGATCTATGCAGGCTTAACTAGGTTAGTATTGGCTAGTGATTTCAATGAACAGGCTGGTCCGAATTGGTAGGCTTTATTTTGTTTGGGATTTTGTTCGAATAAAGAGAAATAAAGTCCAAATGTTATGTTTCGTTTGGAAAGAAAGAAAATTTGAATCAGTTTATCCGTTGAGGATTCAAATTCGAAATGAAGGTTTAATGTCTACAGCAAGTGATAATTCAAATTCGAATTTGTGGCGTTATTCGTATAGGACGTGTGGAAGTCGGAGAATTTAGAAGACATGCAGTATTCGAACGTGGCATCATTTTAGGATAAGAATGTTAGGGTCAAATTAGTATAAATAGGAGTCTTAGCATTACGATTTCGGGTGTTCATTTTGTATAGAAACTCACATATACTCAAAATACCAAGTGTTAGGAAAACGAGTTTGCAGAGCAATGTACATATAGAAACACCATTTCTATTTTCGAATTAATAAAAATTCTTTTACTTTTAAAGTCATTTAAGTTTCAGTATCAATTTACTCTTTTAGTCATAATTTATATGCTTCAAAGTTATTTACATTTCTTGTATCGTTTCTTTGCAAGTCATTTCTATTGCTTTTACACAACATTTATTCCGCTTTACATTCTCAATCGAAGTCATGTTCATTCATATTCTTTAAGCCATTTTTTGAATCATAGTTTAAAGGATATCAAATCTTGTTCCTAATACAACTTTAATACCAAAACTTAGACACATGTCCTAGGATCAATCTAGTCGATCCTGTAAGTTACCAAAGTTATTTCAATTTGGAGGACTAGCGGTTGTTTACTTGAAATCACTGTAAACAAATTGGCACGCCCAGTGGGATAGTGTCAACATTCTTTGTTTACTTAGGAGCACATTGTTAGATTTTGTTTTTTGTACAGTCTTCTGAGCCTAGATTTCATGGCATTATATGAACCTTCGAAGTGGTAAGATAACTAACAGTAATCAAGCGTTACCCAGAAGAAAACATACCAATAGAATGGCTAACATAAATATCCAAGATGGACAACAAAATCCCCCACAAGGGACATGCACGGTCGTTTCTAGTTCGACTGATGCATCTAATGCAATCCCAAATTTGCAGGCCATACCAGTGTTCACCAACACTACGGCCACGGGCAGTTCGAATACGGTGGCGTTAGGAACGACGGAGATACCAAAAAATGTGTCAACATGGCCTATCTTGTCATATGTAGGAAATTAAGCCCAATTCTCAACCCTTAGGCCTCCAGGTTTCGAAACTTGTAGGCCTCGAAGGGAGAATCCACCATACAGAATGTCAACTTCGTTTATGGCAGGGTTGCATAATACTACGACAACAACCTCTTCCCCAATCAAAGGATCTGGTTTTGGGATGATTAACGTGGGTCCAAATACCCAAAATCTAGGGTCTTTTACCCATATGTCTACGCTTACAACAAATAATCAGGCAGCATTTAGGCAACAAATGGATGATAGTAACCATGATATGATTAGGGTCCTAGCCCGCGAAATAAGTACAATTTGCACTCCCTTAATCCAGAATATTAATAGAACAAACCAGGAGAATACCCAAACTAACCAACAAATATCAGCACAAATGACACGAATAACAGACTTCTTTGGTGCCCCTGATGCGCCTGTGAGACGCAGGCAAAACCAAGTAGTGATTCAAGATGAAGAATCTACTATTGACAAAATTTGACCCCCTAGACAAAATGTTGAAGGGAGAAAGATTTTCTGGTCATAAGGTCTTCTCGAGTTGGTTCCACACACGTTGGAATCATTTCAATATTTTCTCCAGGTTATCAGTTCATATCGGAAACCACTTTATCAAGAAAGGACTTTGACAGTGAATTTTGGGTTTTTGGTGCGTTTCGCGCGCTCCGGGAGGCATAACTCTCAACTCTTTGGGTATTTTCAGACGCTTTTTGACAGGCGAGTCCCCCTCGATATCATCCCCAATTTCCATTCACAGGTTAGAAGCTAATTGTGTGAAGAAAGTCTCCAGAAAAGTGATCTTTCAAGTGGAACAAACTGAATTTATGGTTCAACCGTGCTCACGGTACACAAAAAATCATAACTCCTGACTGGAATATCGAAACTGAGCGGGGCCAGTGTCTAAAATTCTGTTTCAAAGTCCTCTATAACTTTTATTCACAAGCCGAGAGCTAATTCCTTACAGATCAATACCAGAATTTTATTCTTTAAAGGTGATTTGAGTCGAACAGAGAATTTTTCTTCTGATGTGCAGTGTTCAAAAAATCATATCTCGTTCGATTTTTATCAAAAAGCGATGGGACTGGTGTCAAAATTTCACAAATTTCGTTGGCTTCGACTTTCATTCACATTCTGAGTTCGGATTTTTGTTAGAAGATCTCGCTCAAGCATTTTCTCCGAGTGGCGCAATAAAAATTCGTGATGTCGATGCTCGAAATGTCTGCTGAAACTTTAAAAATTCATATCTCCTTAATCGTTCATCCGATTGAGTCGAAAATGACTCTTCTAGGCAATTTTTTGTTCCGGACATTTTTCGTGAAGATTCCGACTTCAAATTTCGCACAATTCTCAGGGTTTTAGGTGGTACGAAAATTATTCGGATAATCGCGATTTTGGCCTAATTCAGGATCCAAGGCACCCAAAGCCCAAAACTATCACCTATAAATAAAATTTGCCTCTCACAAATTAAGGAAGGAGAATCATTTGCTAAATTTCACACTCCAAACTCTCTTTTTCTCTCTCTTTTTCTCTCAAAAAACTCAAGAACAAATTTAAAGGAAATTGAATTTCGCTCCTCTTCCTCAACCGTGCCGCCTATCACCACCACCGCCACCATCAAGCTTCCGTGACCGCCTCTTCCAGCCACCACTCCTCGCCGAACTGGCCTTCTCTCGCCAAACTCCTCCTCACGGCCACTCCTTCGCTAGCGTCGTCCTTTCCTCATCTCGGGCGGATCCCTTTCCTCGGCCATGCAATCTCTCTCTCCCATTCCGCCTTCCGCTTCATCACCAACCGCCAAGTCAAGGTAGGTCCGCCTTCCCCTCATTGCAAGTGACCGGACCACCTCCTCCTTGCCTTCATGAAGCAAACCTGCCTTCCTCTTCAAGAACCGGGCCTCCTTTTCTTCTCTTAAGCTCGACTTCACTCCAATTCCTCATCAATTCAACCTTGATTCTTCAAATTCAAGTAAGTGGTTATTCAAATAAGCACTTAGTTTAAGTGATTTTTCTGAAATTTCTTATTCTTGAATTGATTTGAGGAATTGCTTGTAATTACACATGTGAATTGATATCTTGATTGATTGCTTGGAATTTGTTTGTTTAAGGCTTGATTTGTGAACTCAAAAGTGTCGAGATGTAGAATTTTTGCACATACACTTGCTTGAAGCAATTTCTTTGTACATAGAGCTTTTGTGCTAGCATTTGGATTATGAATTGCATGTTCATGCATTAGTCTACACTTGCATTGAATAATTGAATTGAATTCATGTGTTATGGCTTGATTTTATGAACTTGAAAGTGTGTCGAGGCCTAGTTTTTATGCACATTTTCATGTCTTAATTCATGCATTCTTGATCATATGAATTGATGCATTATAACATGTTGAATTCTTGATTCTTGATTGACTTTTATCCATGAATTGAATTATGTCAAGGTGTGGTGTAGGTTGATCATCTCATTGCTTGCACTTGTGTACATGTTCATGTAGAATTGCATCCATAAGGCACTAGTTCATGAATAAATATGCATTTCATGCATTTTTCCATTCAAACAACTTTAAATCTTGTACATCACTTGTAAACACAATCATGTAGCTTTGTTTGCATCATGCATGAATTTAATATCCAATTCTCTTTCTTATTTCAAAACACAAAACAAATGAGAATTGGAAATTAAATCAATACATGAATTTTCACATTCCATAAGCATTTTTTATACATTTTTGTTCATTGAAACTCATTTTTCCTCAAAGGTTTAAGGTAGAAATACTTGTCCCCAACATTTTGGCATGCTTTAAAACCGTTTTTGATGGTTTTGAAACCAAATTTCAAGTGCAACATGCCTAAAACGTACTTTCTTCCCCGTTCCTTTAAGGACCAAAAAACGTCACTTCCACTCGGAATTAATTAAAACTGCTCATATTTTTGAATTTGTAGGCATATTTGCAGGCAACCATGCAATTTTTAATTAATTCCGACAAGTTGACTTTTTCTCTCAGATTTCGAATAAGTGCTTTCCCAAGCCTATTTTTGAGTTTTTATTTCACTTCTTGTATGTTTATACTAGTATATCATCATGTGAATAATCGCTTTTGAGCTTTGTGCTTTCGATAAACACTCCACCTTGTTATTTCTAACACTTCGTTTCATGTGCGAGGTACTTTGAGCATTATTCTTGAGCATTATTTCATGTGTGTGCATTCTATTGTATGCATTTCTTGGTTTTCACCTTCTTGCAGGTTATCTGATTTGATTTGGATGTGTACAAACGTATATCCCGATCTTGCACATGTGTGCATGCACTCTATTGTCTGCATTGCTTGGTTTTCACCTTCTTGCAGGTTATCCAATTTAATTTAGATGTGTACGGACACACATCCCGATCTTGCACACATGTGTGTGCACTCTATTGTCTGCATTGCTTGGTTTTCACCTTCTTGCATGTTATCCGATTAGATTTGGATGTGTACAAACTCACATCCCGATCTTGCACACATGTGTGTGCACTCTATTGTTTGCATTGCTTGGTTTTCACCCTCTTGCAGGTTATTTGATTCGATTTGGATGTGTACGAACGCACATCCTGATCTTGCACACATGTGTGTGAACTCTATTGTCTGGATTGCTTGGTTTTCACCTTCTTGAAGGTTATCCGATTTGATTTGGATGTGTACGAACGCACATCTCGATCTCGCACACATGTGTGTGAACTCTTTGTCTGCATTGTCTATATTACTTTCTCTTGTAGGTTATTGGATTGTCTCAGATGCGTACGAACACACATTCTGATATTGCATACGATATGCATGCCATTTGTCTGTATTGTTTGGTTTTCACCTTTTTGCAGGTTTATTGGTTTGTCTCAGATGTGTATAAACGCACATTCTGATTGTGCATTTGATATGCACATCCTTTGTCTGTATTTTCTGGATTACAATCTCTTGTTGGATTATTTGCTTCAAATGTGTACGATGCGCACATTCTGATCATGCTTTCTATGCCTCCTTGCATTTGCTCACCAAATTTATTTTATTTCTTGTCAATAGTACACGAAGTTTTCCGAAGTATTTCTTGGTTGCTTTAACGAATTGTTATCCATTTGATATTTTGTTACTCTTTTTACCGTAATCTTTTACCTCTTTTCTAGAGAGCATGAGAAGTAGGGCTTTACCGCTTTCTTTTTCCATGAGAAGTAGGAATAGAGATGCGTGATGGGGCTTTCGTAGTTGGAGCATGTTCAGAACCCTCGGTTTATTTAAAGGCCCGTTTAGGGAAATTCTGCATATTGTGTGCTAATTGTGTGTGGTTTGTTTAAAATCCTTTCGTGCAAAGGAGGTACCTTTTAGTGTGTTTACATTTATGCATGCATAGGTCATGAGTGGTTAGGCAACCTGATATGGCACCACCAAAAAAGGTCATGTTGATGATAATGATGACATCGATGATATGACAGACACGTGGAAAGGGTTCATAATCAACCCCACACAGTTCAGTCCGTGTCAGCTCAGCTCACGCGAATTGTGAAGTTTCATTTATGGAGTCAATAAAAAAGGTAGCAAGAGTTCCTTATTTTGACTCTCCACGCTTTTTCATAGGGTTCACATTGACATGCTAATACTTTTACTCATATGATCCTCACACTTGGTAATTCATATCAAGATGTGATACCTTTCTCCCATAGGAAACTCCTGGTTGACAACGGTTTGTCTCGTTGTTAGCTATGATTTTCCTCCGAAAAAAGGCTCCTGGTTGACTCGGGTGATTCGCTACCTTTGAGGCTATGGGACTTATTTCTTCTTCCCCGCGCATGTGTGTATCATTTGTCTGTGCATTGCATTATTTGTGTGCTTCTGCCAAAGCACTTGCTTGCCTCATCCCTTTGCATCCCTTGGTTGTTCAACCAAGACGGATATTAGGATAGCTTCCCCTAGGACCACTTGGCTAGGATAGCTTTCGAGATTAGACTTTTTATCCTTGACATAGGGCCACTTTGCATGATAACATTAGTGATAGAGCTAGTTAGTTTCCCCTAGATGTTTTCCTTCCCTTTTTTGCATAATAAAACTAAAACATTTTCTTTATCAAACTTCAAAACATTGTTAATAAACTCAAACCCTTTTCGCAAAGGTAAAAACAATCAACCTCACTTCAAATCTTTTTGTCTTCGGACAATTTTCTATGAAAACCTTTTCAATAAGGGTATTTCCTTTTCAAGTCCAAGAAAATTGCTAAGTGTGCGAGCGGCCGAGCATAAGACTTACAATAAGCTGCAACACCAAGCATGAGTTGCAATTGTGAGGATGCGGAATTGAACTTCCCATAAAAAACATTTCAATACACTAAATTTTTTGAGGAGAACTATGTAGTGCTTTGATCCCCAACTGCACGAATGGGGTACGTAGGCACAAAGGTTCGCAATCGCGTCAGGCCCAACTAAAAAAACCTTTCTTTTTGTACATAACACTTTGAATTAATTCATGTTACCTTAGGCATAGGTTGTAAATAGATACCCACACCCAATGTATAGAAAGTAGGAGTGGATACCGCAGAGTAATACGGGCATGTGGGGTGCTAATACCTTCCCCTCGTGTAACTGACTCCCTTACCCGATCTTTTGGTCGTAAGACTATGATTTATCCCCCTTAGGTTTACTCGATGTTTTCCTTTTCTCTCGTGGGATAGATGGAGTTTTCATTGATATTCTATCCGATGATTTCAGTCTGTAGTTTTAGCTGGAGACTTCATTGGGGAATGTGAGACCTCTTGTTGGTCCTTCCAGGAGTCGATCTTAGCTTTTATTTTCTTGTCTATTAGGTGTTTATTTATTTACTTGCTTTATCGCATCATCTTTTGTATGTTTGCATTGCATCCTATGTGATATTTTATTGCTTCCATATATTGTATCTGGTGTTGTGCTCGATCTGTTTTTGGATTGGGTGGGTGTTACATGAGTTCAAAGGCCCCGTACCAGGCTATGAGCGACATATAGGAACACATAGGACTAGAGTGGAACATGACCTATACGAATGTAGATCTAGTAGTGCAGTCATGGCGTCCAAGCTCAGGGGAAGTTTCAAACAGGGTGCTATCATTTTCACGTAGGTGTTACTGTCATACCCCAAAATTTGCCCTCCATCTACTCAAAAGATTTCATACATCTATGCTCAAGGATTCCTCAAGAGTTGATCAGACAAACTCTCTCCTAGACAATCAACCCAAACTAGGGTTTGGTATCTCTCAAGTCAAAGTGGATTTCCAACATCTCCAAAGGCCTCCATGCCTCCTCATATGCTTCAAAGATTCTCCATGTCAAGTTTCAAGCTTCACAAGTCAAGTTTCCTCAGACAATTGCTCAGATGGTTGAAAATCGGGTGTATTGGACAAAAGTCAACTATGGTCAACATACAACAAAACTTCGATTTTTGGTCAACATCCTCATTTTGAAGTTACATTCATCATTTGATCAAGGGTTGATCATGATTCATCAAGAAAACTCAAGATTTGCTCAAAAGTCAAACTTTCTAAATTAGGGTTTCTAGATGAAAAGTCAACTGAACTTTGACTGATCATAACTTTCTCATACTTTCTCAGAAATTTTTCCACCACCTCTTGTTTTGAAGGAAATTCAATTCTCTACAACTTCATGTCTCACAAGAATGTCCAAAAAATGCTTCATTTGAGAGGTATAGCTCAAAACATTAGTGTCATTTTCAAAGTCAACATAAAGTCAACCTTTTGTTTTGAAGATATATTGAGCATGGAACTCCAATTGAGATGAGACCAAAGACATTGTTTAGAGGACTCTTAGAGCTTTCCAAAAAGTCCAAGAACACTCAAAAATATGGAAAATTGAGCAAGTTACACCATTCACAAGTTGGGCAATTTTGGAAGAATGCACAAAGAGAGATACTTCAAAAAATCAAATCTTTTGCAAATGGGCCTATTTTTTCTTCATCCTAACTTGTTCCTCATGCAATTAGGAATATCCAAGCCCAATGCCACGAATTTTTGATTTATTTTTCTATTTAATTTGTAATTTATTTATTTAAATGCAAATTAAATCTTAAAATAAATTATAAAATCAAAATTAATTGGAAGATTGATTTTTATTGCTTTCTTGTGATCCAATCAACCCATAAATGCCAGCAATTTCGAAATTAGATCAAATTTGGCAAGATTGGATTGAAATTGGACAAAATTTGAAAATTTGATTTCATGAGAATATCAAAATTTGATTTCCATTGAATGTTGATCAATTCTTTCCAAAAACCATTCCAAATCCATCCAGTATAAATATATGATGCATACCTATCAAGAAAGAACGAAAAAATTGGCTCAGAAACCCTATTCTAAAAGTGAAAAAACCGTGGTGCATAAGCTACTAGCAATCCTTGTTCCAGCTCGTTTCAATCAATTTCAAGGTGTCAAACACATTCCTTGGCATCTCCAGAGTCGATCCAGACCTTTACTTTGCCAAAAAACATCAAGAATCAAGCAATCCGGTTTTGGTTTGTTCTTATATTTTCCAAAATCGAATTCTGTTTATCATGCATTTTTAACATGTTTTGACGTTTGATTTGTGTTTAGTTTGAAGTTTGCAAGCTGTCTGGGCAATCGAATTGCATTTTTATGGCTTGAATCAAAATCTGCCATGTTTAGGGTTTCCTGGTTCGAATTGGGGTTTCCTTAAAACGGACAAATTGGACAATAAGACCTATACTATTGAGTTCGGGATGATCAGAGGAATCGAACCATGGTCTTAGATACAATTTATATTATGTGTGTTGCATTTTTGATGTTTGCCAGGGTCATAGCGTCGCTCTGAGGCCGACGCAAAATGCCCAAAATTCAAACAAGAACGATGAAGTTCTTGGCGCGGAAACGAGACAATACGAAGGCGACGCGTGTGAAAATCCACTAAGTCTGTTTTCAAACACAGATGCGCGTATGGTGTAGTGGTCAGCGTGTTGGTTCTCAAAGTTTGAACACAAGGTCTCCAGTTCGAATCCTGGCAAGACCAATGTTCTTTTCCTTTTCATAAACTCAATATTTTCCATATTTTTTCATATTTCTTCAATATTTTTATTCTGTATTAAAAATTACCAAAAACATTTTTTCTTTTTACATTATTTTTCTAAAAACCTTTATTTAATTTAATAAATTAAAAAATATAATTTTTGCATGCATATTTATTTTATTTTTATTTTAGCATTTAAATCATTATAAATTGCATTTTAATTATTAAATCCTTTCCAAAAAATCCCAAAAAATTATTTTAACTTATTTATCTTATTTCCAGCATATATTAATTTTTCCATATCAAAACTTGCATTTTCTAACATTTTTTCTCTTGTTCGATTCATATTGCATTTTCCGATTTTCTTATCCTTTCACAGGTTGCTCCGATTCGGACGTATTTTCTTTTATCGTTTTATTTTTTCCAATAACGTAATTGCTCATGGGTTGTAATAGCTTAATCTAGGCTTTTATTTTTCCGCAAGTTTAAATTATGTATCTGCCCCAAAGCCATGTAATAGCGTAGGATTTACCTTTCCGCATTTTACATTCCGCATTTTACTTTCCGCACCCTATAAATTGTTAGTAACTAGGCGTGTATGGCAAGATAATAATTGGACATAGCCCACTAATTTTCAAGATAATATATTCTGAATTCAATACACTCTTTCACACACGCACCCCTTAGGGTAATTCTCTCTCGATGCCTTTCGATTTCAAATGGTCATGTCCCTCGAACGTAGAGGTATTCTAGCACCGTTGCCTTCCAAACAAATCATCATAGTCCCTTCGACACAAAGATCATAAGACCCACGATGTCGCTTCCGAATACATGATCTTGACCCTCGATTGTCGCCTACGAAAAATGACGATAGTCCCTTCGAATGTGCTAGGATACTTCCTACAAGTTGCCTTCAATGACCATCTGACGTCCCTTCGAGTGTCCCGCTTACATCCAACGAATGGAGCTACCTACTAACTAATGGTATGGCTAGCGCTATTCTAAAGGAACGTAAAAGTACAACAAAACGACCAATTCTGAGTGGGTAAATAAGTCTCTTAGTTGCTTGCTCTATCAAATGCTTTTCACACCACACACTCTTTTTCAAAGTTCAAAACTCTTTTCAAAACAAAACATTTCCGAACACTTTGTATACACTCCTACATGAGTCATTACAAAGTCAAAGCGAAATGCCTTTTTCAAAACATTTTGTCAAACACACAGAAAGCAATTTTAAAAAAGTGATCTAGAGCAACTAAGAGCCCGTAGATAACTACGGATGGAAAGGGGTGCTAATACCTTCCCTTTTCATAACCATTCTCCCGAACTCAGAATCTAACGAAGGTCTTTTTCTGTTACTTTTACCTTCCCTTAATTGGATAAAAATAAAAGTCGGTGGCGACTCTTGCTATCCGCACATTTGGATACAAAAATCCTACAAAGTCAGTTCACCGTATTACAGAACTGGCGACTCTGCTGGGGATAGGACACCCAAAAGAGAGAATTGCCTTAGGGATTTCTAGATAACTTTTATTGCTTTTTGTTTGACTTGTATGCTTTATCTTTAAGGGTTGCTCGGGTATTATATTGTTGGGGGATCCTACACCCGGATCCGGGTTTCCTTTTAGGTAAGTAACATTAGATCATCGCGACCGTTAGACGTATAACTACGCGGTCAACATGATGGCTACGTTAGCGTGACACTTTGGTTGTCCCGATACTCTTCATTCCCAAGTTGAAGGTAGTATTTGGCTTCTGCGTGGTGTCATCAAGCGCTAACTAAACTTTTAGAACCTTAATTGACCCATCTTGGCCATTAGAAGGTAGTGAGATGGCCGACTTTGGTGTAGACCGAGGTTGGTTGATACTCGATGCTACGCTCATTGAGATTAGACTTTTGGGACATTTTCGATCGACCACTTGGTCGTCGTATTGAAATAAGCGCCTACGAGAAAGATCGTGATATGAGATTCCTAGAACCGGTTACTATTATAGGACAGATGAACCAACTCAAACTTTTGGTGGGTAGTCACCTATACCTCATGCAAGCCTTAAACATAGGCTCATTGTGTGAATTGCTTGTGTGTGCTAAACATGACATCATGACATCATTCGCATTGCATATCATTTCTAACTATTTCAAGGACCTAGGGATTTATCTTTGCTCTGTTTTGTAGGGATTATGGCTTCTAGAAAGACTATCCGAATCAACTTCAGGGTATCCCTTCTCAGCTCAAAGAATTGGTTTCGTAAATTCCGACCATGCTCGTTCATCAAAAGACATGGTTATCTACTTGATTTGGTTATCTCGGTTTTGAAGAAGATATGATGCATGTCCTATTCAGTTCTTTGATCCGAAACACCATTGCTTTGCATTTCCAGATTATCAGTTGGTTCCTACCTTAGAAGAGTTCTCTAAGCTACTTGGGGTACCTATTCTCGACCAAATGCCATTCACCGGTTTGGAAAAGGTTCCTAAGTTCGAAGACATTGCATCCGCCTTACATCTTAAGCGCTCAGACATTGAAGCCAATTGAGAAACTAGAAGTGGAGTTAAGGGTTTACTTTCCAAGTTCTTAATTAAGAAAGCCCGAGAATTCCTCAAAGTTATGAGTTTCCATGCATTCGAAGACATTGTGGCCTTGCTAATTTATGGTTTGGTTCTATTTCCTAACCCGGATCAATTCATAGATGTCAATGCCATCAAGTTGTTTCTTACCCGCAATCCAGTGCCTACTTTACTTGGAGATATCCTACATTCTCTCCACACTCGTACTACTAAGCGACAAGGAACTCTCATGTGTTGTATACCGTTACTTTCAAGGTGGTTTATTTCGCACCTTCCTCAATCAGTTTTGAAGAACGAACAAAGGTTGAGATGGTCTCAAAGATTAATGTCACTCTCTCATTCAGATATCCGTTGGAGTCTTTTCTCTCAAAAGGACTTCACATTCATTGAGCGTTGTGGAGAATTCCCTAATGTACCACTACTTGGTATAAGGGGAGGAATTACTTACAACCCTTCTTTAGCTCTACGACAGTTTGGTTTTGCTCGAAGAGATGGTCCACATGATATGCTTCTCCAAGATATTGTGTTCGACTACAATCACGATCTCCAGAATTACCGACGAAGGTTTATACATGCTTGGGGCATGGTAAAGAAGACGATACAAGACTTTGGGGCACCAACTCCATTCCTTGGGAACCTTACCTCAAATGGGTGCGAGCTCGAGCTCAAAACCTCATGATGCCATTCACTCCTGTTTTACCAGTAATTATGGAACCTGTTGCTATAGGTGACGTACCCTATGTTGTTCTCCATCCTGACATGCCTACTGATTTTGAAGACTTGAAGAGATCCTGGATTCAGATTAAAGAAGAGAGGGATACCTTTGAAGCTCAATGCTATGCAAGCGAGAAGAAAGTTCTAGAGTTGACCAAGCTACTTCACGAGGAGCGAAACATCAACATCGGCACCAAGAGGAAGCGCCCATGGGAGACTTAGAGCTTTAGGATGTTTATGTTTTCTTTTATTGCTTTGAACTATCTCTTGTACTTAAAAAGAAAAAGAATAATGAGAAGTACTAATAAATGTTTGTTCATTGCTTGTTTAACAAATTTAAATCTCTTAGGTCCTTGAAAACATTGCATTGCATTCGCATAAACATTGCATAGCATATCATAACATTGCATCACGGTACATTGGAGATTGGTTTTCTCATTTGCTCGCTATTTATTTTAGCGAAATGGCTCGAACAGACTGTCAAAGATCTCCAAGCTCGAATGCCGGTTCCAGATGTTTACCACTTGGTCCAAGGCCAAGAAGATTTGAAGAAGCTCATCAACAAGAAGAAGAAGGTTGTTGGTCTCCTCAACATGGGTAGACGTTTCAAAGGGGTCCAAAGTGGTCAATGGATCGAGCTCTCGAAGGAAGTGTCCATACCGAGGGAGTACCAAGGGTGATGAAGGTGATCAGCGTGAGCCAAAGAAAGGAGGAGAGGATCATTCGATTATAGCCAACACTGATGAAGATGACAAGTACAAACAACTTGAAGACCGTCAATCTGTGGAAAACTCGAAGATGTCGGGCTGAATTTTGATGATCTAAGTCTTGTCCCAGTGTTGTGATTCCTCCCAAGTTCAAAGTTCCTACTTTTGCTAAGTATGATGGCATGTCTTGCCCTAAGTTGCATTTGAAGTCCTATGTCCGTAAGATCAATCCCGCGATGAGAAAGTTGTGGATGCACTATTTCAAGAGAGCTTGTCCGAACCCAATTGGAATGGTACTATCACTAGAGAATGACCGTATCCGTACTGGGTGACTTGGCTGATGCTTTCTCAGACATATGAGTACAATGTGAATTGACACCCACTCGCATGCAACTACAAAGCATGTCTATGGGTCGTGACGAGAAGTTCAAGAGTATGCTCGAGTGGAGAGATCTAGCGAGTTCAACCACCCTTGTCCAATAGGGAGTTGGTTGATATGTTTATGGGAACACCGACAGCCCATTCTTCAATCATCGATTGGAAATTCTTCATCCGGATTCACCGAGCTGATATTGACAGGCGAGCACATTGAAGCTGGTATCAAGAGTGGGAAGATTCATGTAGAGACATCTTCGAATGCTGCGAAGAGATCCTTTGGTGCTAAGAAAGAAGCTAATGCTGTGTATGGTCAGAAAAGCCGAGCCAAGACCGACCGTGCTCAATGTGGGGCGGTTGTGATCTCAATCCTACATCAAGACAACCTCGAGACAACACGCGTAGCGAATGCGCCACGAGGCGGTTTAAGATCAACATGCCATTGTCGCAAGCCTTGCAACACATGTTGAAAGCAGAGTTGATTACCTTAAGGGATCCTCCTTAGAATGTCAACACTTCCTCTCCAAAGTACAATCCTAATGCAAAGTGTGCTTACCATTCCAACAGCCCAGGGCACGACACTGACAATTGTTGGGCTCTGAAGAACAAGATTCAAGATATGATTGAATCTAAACAAATTGAGTTTAATCCTCCTGTTGAGACTCCAAATGTGATCAACGCGCCTATGCCTAACCATGACAAGAGTTCCAATGCTGTTGGTGACGATACTTATGTTTTCAACATAGATGACTTGACCATTCCTCGATGATGTTAAGAAGAATTTGTTGCAGGCGGTGTCAATCCGGATGCCCGGAGAATTGTCGTTGGTGCCCATCGCACTGATGGTTGCGCTTGGTTGAGAAGGCGTTGTGCATGATGGATAACCGTGAGATACTATTTCGAAACCACACGTGCGGTGTGTGATGAAATGTCTAAGTTGAAGATCGACAATGCGAACGAAACTGTACCATCTGTGTGGGACACCTTGGGGCAGCCAAGTGGAAAGTACGATTACATGGTGAAGTACACTGTCCCTGATAGTTACAAGATTCCTATTGAAGATGTTAAGGCGACCGGATGGGGTGACGATTTCCCGAAGACTATCCGATGTTAACACAATAAGAATTTCCTCTGCTGATCCTGTGCCTAGAGTGGCACCTCTCATTATCACTTCTCCAAGACCAGTTCCATATTCCTCTGACAAAGCTATCCCTTGGAATTATGGAGCTGATGTTTACTATCATGGCGTCAAGCAAGACCCTCTGACTATTGAAGATCTTACTGCGGAAGTTTCTATTCCTGACGTTGACAACATCACCGGATCCAGTAAGGTGACCAGAACCGGAAGGGTATTCTCTCCAGAGATCTCTCCTCCAAAAGACACTGCGGCTCCAGCTCGCATTCCAGCTACTCAACCAATATCCCCAACTAGAGGGAAAGAACCAGTGACTCATCCTGCTCAACCAGAAGTACCAAAGGAAGTTACTGAAGACACCTCCAAACAAGAAATGGAGGAAATTCTGAAGATCATCAAGAAGAGTGATTACAATGTTGTGGAACAGTTAGGACAGACTCCGTCCAAAATTTCCATGCTCGCTTTGCTCTTGTGCTCCGAGGCTCATGCTAATGCCTTGGTGAAATTTCTAAAGAATGCTCATGTGCCACAAGACACTACCACTGACCAGTTTGAAGTTTGTATTGCTAGCTTGGCTGCCAACAACGGCCTAGGCTTCTCTGATGCTGATTTGACTCCTGCCGGAAAGAAACATAACAAAGCCTTGCACATCTCTGTTGAAAGCAAGGGTACTACCTTATCTCGTGTTTTGGTTGACACCGGTTCTGCTTTGAATATCCTTCCGAAGACTGCTTTTGATCGACTTGATGTCGAAGGGTTGGTTCTGAGACCCAGTGACATAATCGTGAGAGCTTTTGGTGGTTCTAAGCGCACAGTACTTGGAGAGCTCATTCACTGTTAAAGTCGGTTCCAGACTTTTGACTCCACTTTCTTTGTCATGGACATTCGTCCACTTACTCTTGTCTACTTGGGCCCTTGGATACATGGGACGGTTGTTACCTCTACCTTACATCGAAGTCAAGTACCGGTGAAAGGGAAGGTTGTTACAATATGTGGTGAAGAAGAGTATATGGTCACCATCTACATCATTCCGCTATCTCGAGATGGAGGGTGAATTCTTGAGACTCCTGTCAAGCTTTTGAAACAATACCCAGTCATGCCGTTGACTCTCCTGTCACCCCGAAGATGCTAAAGTTCCGCCTAGGATGGCCTCATTGAAAGATGCTCAAGCTGCATTGAAGAAGGTAGTACTATTTGGGGACAGCTCACGATCTTCCTTTCAAATTTGACAAAGACCGGTTTAGGCTTCACCATCAAGGGTCGAAGATGATACGCCGCGACGTGCGGCCAACTTCCTTTCCGCATCACAGTGGAATCCATGCTATAGAAGACGGCGACAACGGCTTCGACATCGCAAGTGGATCTTCCCAACTCAGATCATGGGCTCGCGATTGGAAGATCAAGACGTCATACCAATCTCCTTTAGCAGGAGTAATTGCTCTTGTTTTGTTTTGCTTTTCGTATTTCTTTATGTTTGAACAATAAACTTTGAAAGCCTAGTGCCTTGGGGCATCATGGCTCATTGCGAGGTTATTATCATCGTTTGCGTATTTTCATTCAATAAATTCGTTGGACTTTTGCATTCAATTGTGTTTTTCTTTCTTTTACTTCATCACCCCTTCAAAAGGCTATGTGTTTCTTACACACACCCACGTGGTACACTGCAGAATCACTCCGAATCTCGTTAATAACAGCTATGCTAGTGCTAAATATGACTTCGATAATCCGATCTACCAAGAAGACGAAAGTGAGGAAGATTGTGAAGTGCCGGAGAACTTGCTACAGAAGAAGAGCGAGTTATACAGCCACACGAAGAGCAAGTTGAGGTTGTGAATTTGGGTACTGACGAAGACAGAAAAGAGATCAAGATAGGAGCGGGTCTTGAGAACAGTGTTAAGGAAAGGTTGGTTCAGATGCTACGAGACTATATTGAGGTTTTTGCTTGGTCATACGAAGACATGCCGGGTTTGGACATTGATATTGTGGTACATCGATTGCCGACAAAAGAAGGTTTTCTCCCAGTGAAACAGAAGGTTCGTCGCATGCGTCCTGAGATGTCAGAGAAAATCAAAGCCGAAGTCATGAAGCAATTCAAGGCTGGTTTCCTAGCCGTTACTTCCTATCCCCAGTGGGTTGCAAATGTGGTACCCGTACCTAAGAAGGATGGTAAAGTACGAATGTGTGTGGATTACAGAGATCTGAACAAAGTGAGTCCGAAAGACGATTTTCCACTTCCTCATATTGATGTTCTAGTTGACAACACTGCTCAGCATAAGGTTTTCTCCTTCATGGATGGTTTCTCCGGTTACAATCAGATCAAAATGGCTCCTTAAGACATGGAGAAGACTACTTTTGTTACGGTGGGGCACTACGTTACAAGGTTATGCCGTTCGGACTGAAGAACGCAGGTGCCACTTATCAGCGTGCTATGGTGACATTATTTCATGACATGATTCATCACGAGATAGAGGTCTACGTCGACGACATGATAGCTCGGTCACAGACTGAAGAAGAGCATCTTGATCATTTGCAGAAACTATTTGATGATTGAAGTGCATCGAGACTTAATCCCAACAAGTGCACCTTTGAGTCGATCCGAAAACTCCTAGGGTTTGTAGTCAGTGGAAGAGGTATTGAGGTTGACCCTGCGAAGGTTAAAGCTATTCAAGAAATGCCAGCGCCCCGCACTGAGAAGGAAGTCAGAGGTTTCTTGGGCCGATTGAACTACATCGCCAGATTCATTGCACACCTAACTGCTACTTGTGAGCCAATCTTCAAGTTACTAAAGAAAGATCAAGTAGTGGGTGGAGCGACGCGGATCGCTTTCGACAAAATCAAGGAGTACCTACAGAATCCTCCCATCCTGATGCCACCTGCCGAAGGAAGACCTCTTATCATGTACTTGACAGTGTTAGAGAACTCAATGGGGTGTGTGTTGGGGCAACATGACGAGTCTGGTCGAAAAGAGCATGCAATATACTACCTTAGCAAAAAGTTTACCGTGAAACAAGATACTCACACCGAGAAAACTTGCAACGCTGGCTTGGCTGCTCACGACTAAGACAAGATATGTTGACTCACACTACCTTATTGATTTCAAGATGGATCCGATAAAATACATCTTTGAGAAACCAGCTCTCTCCGAAGAATAGCAAGATGGCAAATGATCTTGACCGAATATGACATCCAGTATACTTCTAAAGCGATCAAAGGAAGTGTGGTAGCCGATCATTTGGCTCATCAAGCCGTAGATGACTATCGCCTATGCGTTCAATTTCGGATGAAGATGTTTTACTAGTTACGATGAAGAACCAGCCTGACGAAGGACACGAACAAGGATCCCGATGGACCATGGTCTTCGATGGAGCCTCAAACGCACTTGGCAATGGCATTGGCGCCATCATTACATCCCCTACAGTGACACGCCTTTCACCGCCAGACTTTGTTTGATTGCACGAACAACATGGCGAATCTGGCGTGCATCATGGGTCTTAAAGCCGCTATTGACCTAAGAATCAAGTTCTTGCAAGTGTATGGAGACTCACTTTAGTGATCGATCGGATAAAGGCGAGTGGGATACGAAGCATCCGAATCTCATTCCGTATCGAGCATGTTCGAGTTTGATCCCCTACTTCAAGAGATTACTTTTGATCACATTCCACGAGAAGAGAATCGGTTGGCACGCATTAGCTACTATGTCGTCTATGTTCAAGGTCGATGGGACAACGAGGCTCCCGGATCATCATTGAGAGGTTCGACGAACCAACGTATTGTTGTGAGCTTGTGAAGAGAAACCTTGGTACTATGACGTGAAGAGGTATCTTGAGACTCGTGAATATCCCAGGGCATCATTAATGATAAGAAGTTCATGAGAAGATTTGCATCTAAATTCTTCCTCGATAAAGATCTTATACAAGCGCAACCACGACTTGTGCTTACTCTGTAGACCAAAAACAGAATGCGTATCATGGAAGAGTTACGAAGGCTAATTTGGTACCCACTTGGTGGACACACTATGGCTAAGAAGATTTTGAGAACAGTTACTATTGGTCTACCATGGAAGTCGATTGTCACCTTATGCTCGATCTTGTCACAAGTGCGGTTATGCCGACAAAGTACACGCCTCGTACCTCGAATGTTTTAACTTCTCCTTGGCCTTTTGCAATGTGGGGCATTGACATGATCGGAGAAATCAAGCCCACAGCTTCCAATGGACACCGTTTCATCCTTGTGGCAATTGACTATTTCACCAAGTGGGTAGAAGCAGCCTCGTATGCATCTGTTACCAAGAATGTTGTGGCTCGATTCATCAAACATAATCTTATCTGTCGGTATGGCACTCCTGAAAGGATTATCACAGATAACGGTTCCAATCTCAACAACAAGATGATCACCGAACTCTGCACGCAGTTCAAGATCAAGCATCACAATTCTTCTCAATATCGGCCTAAGATGAATGGCGCTGTGGAAGCCGCCAACAAGAACATTAAGAAGATTATACAGAAAATGACAGTGACGTACAAGGATTGGCATGAAATGTTACCATTCGCTCTTCATGGTTATCGCACTTCAGCTCGAACATCAACAGGGGCAACCCTTCTCTTGTGTATGGTATGGGCGGTCCACCAATTGAGGTTCAGATACCCTCAACCAGAGTCCTCCAGGAGGCAGAGTTAAGCGAAGTCGATTGGGTCCAGACACGGCTCGACCAGATTAACTTGATTGATGAGAAACGACTCGCGTCCATCTGCCACGGACAGATTTATCAGAAACGAATGATCAGAGCATTTAACAAGAAGGTCAAGCACCGAGTCTACCAAGTTGGTGACCTAGTAGTCAAGCGCATCATTCTTCCACAAGGTGATCGAGGGGCAAATGGACTCCCACTATGAGGACCATTTGTAGTCAAGACAGTATTTTCGGTGGAGCTATGATACTCAGCACCATGGATGGTGAAGACTTCCCACACCACGTGAACGCGACATAGTCAAAAATACTACGCATGAAATAGACCCGCTAGGTCGGCGAACCTAGGCAAAAATAAGGGCATCTGGCGAACCAAAGGGTTCGGGCAAAATTAAGGATATATACAAAACATGTACACCGCAAGTCGAAAACACGAAAAGGCGGCTTGGGCAAAAAGGGTATCCGGTGGTGAAAACCGAAAGGCGGTCTAGGCAAAAGTTAGGGATTTAAGCGTACGACTATGTCTCTTCCAGATCACCTGCTTCCAGACTACTATCAGCATTCAAGATTCAAATGGCAAAGATCAGTCTACTCACTTTCTACTGATAGCAAGGAGATGAGATAGTCGAAATATATGAGTACTAGCATAGTTGGAACTTAACGAGATTATTTCCGCATAGCTTTTTACCTTTCTTGTGTACAAACTACTTGGCCATACGCCACCTTTCAAATAAACGCAAACTTCTTTCTCTTTACAATTTTTGTTGTTGTCGTTTGCAATAAGTCCAACGTTTGCTTTGAATGACTATACGCATTTGACAATAAGAATCTAATCACAAACATGCGAAAAGTGAACATGCAAAAGTACTTACTACAGGCTCCTGGAATTGAGATGACGACGAAAGTCACCAAATGGTCCCCACAGAGCATGATCCCCACAAAGGTGTCACTCACCACAAACCTCCCCAGCGGAGTATGTATTAATCCACAAGCAGTGATTCCACTCAACCGAGCAACGTTACATCAGTCTCCAAGCAGTAACACTTCATCCCCCGCGGATATTTCTCAATCCTCTCCCTTCTCCCCGGCAGCAGTATCCAGACTCAAAACTTGGTCAGATATGCATCGGAGAAAACATACACCTTTATTCCCACCGAGATTACAACGGACTCCACTCTTCTAGCCGGTCTCTCAACAACTATCAAATACCCTCCTGAGATCTACACTCGGAATCCCAGAGAGCATCTCCTAAATTTCCTCAGCAAGATCTACATACAAGGTCCCCAACAGATTGCCTCCCGAGACTCTCCTCAGCAGGGTCTATGAGATCTCCAACAACGAGCTTCTCAACCTCTATCTTCCTCAACAGTATCTAGGCCGAGGACTTGGTCAGATAGTGCATCGGAGGAATCCCGAATATCTTTCTCCTCCTTCAAGAGCGGGGTTTCCATCTACACAATTCCCCAAACAGGAGTCAGAAATCTTCAAACAAAGCATCCGCATCTTCTTCAAGATGGATATGTTTTGAAATATCACAACATTCATCATCCATACATTTCTCATAAAATCATACTTCGTGCATATGTCATTCATATACATTGCCATGCATCATACTTTGCATAAAACTAACGAATGTTCTATCAAAGTTTCTCTTGTTTTTCCAAAGCAGTATGATCGCTTCGATGCAGACAGTCCAGATTAAGCCCGAATCGACGGGAAAACTATCCGAAAGACCGCCTTTGGTTGTCCTCCGACGACTGGTCCAAGATTAAGCCCCGAACCGACGGGAAAACTATCTGAAAGACCACACTTGGTTGTCCTCCGACGACTAGTCCGATTAAGCCCGAACCGAGCGGAAAACTATCCAAAGACCTCCTCTGGTTATCCTCCGATAACAGGCAATGGATCAACACCCGATGCACAACAGGGAAGCTATCCACATTTTCGCCAACTACAATTTCCCTCAGAGTAATCAGCACAAAGATTTATTCTGACCCCTTCTTATTATCAACAGACTCTGAGTGCGTCGACTCGGTTGCCCGGATGGCATCTTAAGCCCATCTCCGACTACTTATCAACATCTCTTCACTTTCAGAATGCTGCATATATGGTTAAAAATCAATACAAACCAATAACCTCATTCAAAGTGAACACGAAGTCTAACGTACGACTCCCTTCGGATGGCATCTTAAGCCCATCTCCTCTCCGTTCCAGGAACATCTACAGAGTCTAACATACGACTCGCTCCCCAGCATCGACCTTTCCAGATGGCATCTTAAGCCCATCTCCGTCAGCTCTCCTATTAACAACCTAGAGTCTAGCGTACGACTCGTTCCCCGGCGAAGCCTCCGACTTCACCGAATGGCATCTGTAAGCCCATTCCCGCATCATCCACCAATAGCGAGTGCAAATTTTCAGGTGTACTCGGTGTTCAATCATCTTCTACCTCCAGGTCGCGAAAGACAAGCATGTCAATCTAACCCTCCAGTACAAGAAGATTGAGCAGGGCAGCTGTCATACCCCAAAATTTGCCTCCATCTACTCAAAAGATTTCATACATCTATGCTCAAGGATTCCTCAAGAGTTTATCGGACAAACTCTCTCTGACAATCAACCCAAACTAGGGTTTGGTATCTCTCAAGTCAAGGTGGATTCCAACATCTCCAAGGCCTCCATGCCTCCTCATATGCTTCAAAGATTCTCCATGTCAAGTTTCAAGCTTCACAAGTCAAGTTTCCTCACAATTGCTCGGATGGTTGAAAATCGGGTGTATTGGACAAAAAGTCAACTATGGTCAACATGGTCAAAACTTCGATTTTTGGTCAACATCCTCATTTTGAAGTTACATTCATCATTTGATCAAGGGTTGATCATGATTCATCAAGAAAACTCAAGATTTGCTCAAAAGTCAAACTTTCTAAATTAGGGTTTCTAGATGAAAAGTCAATGAACTTTGTTGATCATAACTTTCTCATACTTTCTCGAAATTTTTCCACCACCTCTTGTTTTGAAGGAAATTCAATTCTCTAACTTCATGTCTCACAAGAATGTCCAAAAAATGCTTCATTTGAGAGGTATAGCTCAAAACATTACAGGTCATTTTCAAAGTCAACAAAAAGTCAACCTTTTGTTTTGAAGATATATTGAGCATGGTAACTCCAATTGAGATGAGACCAAAGACATTGTTTAGAGGACTCTTAGAGCTTTCCAAAAAGTCCAAGAACACTCAAAAATATGGAAAATTGAGCAAGTTACACCATTCACAAGTTGGGCAATTTTGGAAGAATGCAAAGAGAGATACTTCAAAAATCAAATCTTTTGCAAATGGGCCTATTTTTCTTCATCCTAACTTGTTCCTCATGCAATTAGGAATATCCAAGCCCAATGCCACGAATTTTGATTTATTTTTCTATTTAATTTGTAATTTATTTATTTAAATGCAAATTAAATCTTAAAATAAATTATAAAATCAAAATTAATTGGAAGATTGATTTTATTGCTTTCTTGTGATCCAATCAACCCATAAATGCCCAATTTGAAATTAGATCAAATTTGGCAAGATTGGATTGAAATTGGACAAAATTTGAAAATTTGATTTCATGAGAATATCAAAATTTGATTTCCATTGAATGTTGATCAATTCTTTCCAAAAACCATTCCAAATCCATCCAGTATAAATATATGATGCATACCTATCAAGAAAGAGCGAAAAATTGGCTCGAAACCCTATTCTAAAAGTGAAAAAACCGTGGTGCATAAGCTACTAGCAATCCTTGTTCCATTCGTTTCAATCAATTTCAAGGTGTCAAACACATTCCTTGGCATCTCAGTCGATCCGGACCTTTACTTTGCCAAAAACATCAAGAATCAAGCAATCGGTTTTGGTTTGTTCTTATATTTTCCAAAATCGAATTCTGTTTATCATGCATTTTAACATGTTTTGACGTTTGATTTGTGTTTAGTTTGAAGTTTGCAACGGGCAATCGAATTGCATTTTATGGCTTGAATCAAAATCGCCATGTTTAGGGTTTCTGGTTGAATTGGGGTTTCCTTAAAGCGGACAAATTGGACAATAAGACCTATACTATTGAGTTCGGGATGATCGGAGGAATCGAACCATGGTCTTAGATACAATTTATATTATGTGTGTTGCATTTTGATGTTTGCGGTCATAGCGTCGCTCGAGGCCGGCCAAAATGCCAAAATTCAAACAAAACGATGAAGTTCTTGGCGGAAACGAGACAATCGAACGCGTGTGAAAATCCACTAAGTCCGTTTTCAAACACAGATGCGCGTATGGTGTAGTGGTCAGCGTGTTGGTTCTCAAAGTTTGAACACAAGGTCTCGATTCGAATCACAGCAAGACCAATGTTCTTTTCCTTTTCATAAACTCAATATTTTCCATATTTTTCATATTTCTTCAATATTTTTATTCTGTATTAAAATTACCAAAAACATTTTTCTTTTTACATTATTTTCTAAAACCTTTATTTAATTTAATAAATTAAAAAATATAATTTTTGCATGCATATTTATTTTATTTTTATTTTAGCATTTAAATCATTATAAATTGCATTTTAATTATTAAATCCTTTCCAAAAAATCCCAAAAAATTATTTTAACTTATTTATCTTATTTCCAGCATATATTAATTTTTCCATATCAAAACTTGCATTTTCTAACATTTTTTCTCTTGTTCGATTCATATTGCATTTTCCGATTTTCTTATCCTTTCACAGGTTGCTCCGATTCGGACGTATTTTCTTTTATCGTTTAATTTTTTCCAATAACGTAATTGCTCATGGGTTGTAATAGCTTAATCTAGGCTTTTATTTTTCCATAAGTTTAAATTATGTATCGCCCAAAGCCATGTAATAGCGTAGGATTTACCTTTCCGCATTTACATTCGCATTTTACTTTCCGCACCCTATAAATTGTTAGTAACTAGGCGTGTATGGCAAGATAATAATTGGACATAGCCCACTAATTTTCAAGATAATATATTAGAATTCAATACACTCTTTCACACGCACCCTTAGGGTAATTCTCTCTCGATGCCTTTCGATCTCAAATGGTCATGTCCTCGAGCGTAGAGGTATTCTAGCACCGTTGCCTTCCAAACAAATCATCATAGTCCCTTCGACACAAAGATCATAAGACCCACGATGTCGCTTCGAATACATGATCTTGACCCTCGATTGTCGCCTACGAAAATGATGATAGTCCTTCGAATGTGCTAGGATACTTCCTACAAGTTGCCTTCAATGACCATCCGACGTCCCTTCAGTGTCGCTTACATCCAACGAATGGAGCTACCTACTAACTAATGGTATGGCTAGCTATTCTAAAGGAACGTAAAAGTACAACAAAGCGACCAATTACGGTGGGTAAATAAGTCTCTTAGTTGCTTGCTCTATCAAATGCTTTTCACACCACACTCTTTTCAAAGTTCAAAACTCTTTTCAAAACAAAACATTTCCGAACACTTTGTATACACTCCTACATGAGTCATTACAAAGTCAAAGCGAAATGCCTTTTTCAAAACATTTTGTCAAACACGAAAGCAATTTTAAAAAGTGATCTAGAGCAACTAAGAGCCGTAGATAACTACGGATGGAAAGGGTGCTAATACCTTCCCTTTTCATAACCATTCTCCGAACTCGAGAATCTAACGAAGGTCTTTTACATTACTTTTACCTTCCCTTAATTGGATAAAAATAAAAGTCGGTGGCGACTCTTGCTATCCGCACATTTGGATACAAAAATCCTACAAAGTCAGTTCACCGTATTACAGTTACCATGGTAGTATTCTTGGGCAAACTTGATCTTGGAGTTACCTTTGCCTTACCCAGACTTTAGTTTCACCTGTGAGCGGGGCAGGATCATTATAATCACAGGTACTGATGGTGACTTGGTATTTTCTATTGGTTACTATATTTCTATTCTGTGGTATTTTCTAGCCGTTACTCTGCCCAAAGTATTGGTTTTCTTCGACCAGTTCAGAAACAGTACAGCAGATGTGTGTAGAGGCAAAAAAATGCGAGTATAAGCCATTGAATTGACTTAACTCAAAAAGTAACAAAAGAGTCGCCACCGCACTTTTATTTTATCCAAAGGTCTAGGAAAAAGAGCGAATAAAATCCTAAAAAAAGATTAGAGATCTGAGACCGGGGGTTAGTTATGCAAAGAAAAGGTGTTAGACACCCAAAGCATATGCGATACTCCGCAGGAACCTTTTTGAAAATTTGTATATGTGTGCTAAAAAAGAGTGTATATACAAAATGGATGGTGGGGGAGAAAAGACGTATTTTTTATAATTTTTGGTTTTATAGAACTTCCAATGAGTTTCAGGCCTACATACCAACAATGTGCAATGTTGAAATCAAAACCAAGTAGTTCGGCTAAAAAAGACCAAAATTTTGTTGGTTGATTTTAGGAAAAATGTTAGTTTTAGAAAAGCCGCAAAGAGCTCAAAAAGTTTGAAAGAGGTTAGGTGTTTTTTTTAGTCTTATGAAAAGAAAAGTCAAAGTATTATTAAATGGATTGAAAGTTTATTAAGAAAACAAAGTTTGAAAATTCAAGGACCTAAGTCCAAGTTTTCTTTATGAAAGCGGTTCTAGTTTTGAAAACAAGAATCCTTTGAAAAAGAGGGAAGATTTTGAAAATTAAAGAATGGGGAGGAGATGAAGAGGCTAACCTAAGTGCATAAAGTAAAAGGTAAGGGTAAATAAATATCTAACCGGATGAGAAAGATAGTAATTGACATCAAGAGCCAATACCATATCTCATCTTTTGGGTTACCACATAAACAACAAATAACCAGACAAAAAAACCAAGCTTCATACAAATCAATGCTTTTTAGGTGAACTCTTGTCTTAAGAAAAATGGGCAGAGTAACGGTTGTATTTGGAGGAAATCCACTCTTAATCGAGTATAACAAAATAACATGCATCCAAAGATAATAACCAGACAATACAGAATAACACCAATGGCACAGAGATCTCCAAGCTGAGGTAAGGGTCCTAATCTTAAGTCCAAAGATCAAGCTTCAAGCACAAGGATAGTAACAAAGTCCAATTAAGAGTCTTTTATGTTTAAGTTGAATTATTAAGTGTTTTGGAAAAGAAAAATAAAGCTCAAGAGAGCAAAGGAAAATGACATAGAAAATAAAATGCTCAAGTGAGCAAGACAAAAATGAAATGAAATGTAAATGCTAAAATTAAAGGTGCATAAAAATAAAGAGCGTAAAAGTAAATGCGGAAAGTAAAGAGCGAAAAATAAAGAGCAATTAATAAAGTTTAGCAAGATGACCATCTTGAAACTTGTCAAGTATATCATCAAATTGTTAATTGTTAGTCGTTAGCAAGTTGACCATCTTGAAACTTACGCATGAAGACTTTCCAAAAGCTTGATAGAATCAACGCGACCACACGACAAGTTTCAATTGTTTTTTGTCAAGTATATCACCGATTTTGGAACAATCACCACTTGATCAAAGATTATTGAGAATTTCAAATGGACAAGGTTAGTGGAAACTTGCCAGAAGCTTGATTAGAAATCAACGTGACCACACGAAAAGCGCCACAAGTTTTGAACCAAAATCAAAGCTCAAGTCATCTTTTAGGGCTTTTTTGAACATTAAAGTTCACGACACCAATTGATCATTTTCTGATTCGGGAAAAAGAAAATAAGATGAAGAAAAAGCAATGTAGCGCTATGTTAAGCAATCACCAAGTGACTTATGTAGAAGCCACCCTACGACGAGGTCGGTCAATGGTGATGTATGTGTTGAAAAAGTAAACGAGAAGAATGATATATAGATCACCTTCTAATGTTTGTCAACACATGTAAAATAAAAAATAAAGGGATAAGATGAAGAGGGATGGAAAATTATAGATCAACTTGGATTATCTTCTCAAATTTCTTCCATCTTTAAGTTCAGCCACTCATCTTGGTGGATTAAGGCACAAAATATATTCATAACTCAAAGCACCAAGAATGAATTGACTAATTCATCCTTTGATAGATTTGAATCAACAATACGTTTCTACAACCTCATCAACACCCAAAGTCCATTGAGATTAAAGAGGAATTAGGTATTCAAGACTACAATCCAAGGCAATCATCAAAAGAATGGAGTAGAAGAAGAGTAAATATCAAAAATAAGTCAAAAAACAAGTGAAAATCACATTCTGCCTCTGTGCAATCGATTGCATCACCATAGTTTTTCAAAAAAATTCAGAAACAAAGCCCGTGCAATCGATTGCACTACAGTGCAAATCGGTTTCTTACTGTAAAAACCAGAAAAGTCACATTTCTAAAGGCCAAATTCTTGTTCAAACTTTTTCAAAAACACCTTGTGTTCCTTCATTCAATTGAGCACGAAAATTCTAACTAATTTATGAGAATTTAATAACAATGGAACTAAAAACAAGTTTGCTCAATGCATCAAACAACAACAATTATCAAGAGATCACATAGTGAAAGATGAAGATCAACACTCACCACTTGTAGATCTTGAGAAATTTTTGCAAGAGTAACACTTCAAATTGCTTCACTTCAACTTCAAGAATCAGAATCACAAGCCTAGATCTAAAGAATTGAAGAAGAAAAAGAGTGTGGATGGAGGTTTAGCTCAAAGAATTAGAGAATTCCAATGAAGAATTTTCTAAGCTTTATGAAGAAGAGAGAGCTTTGAGTGAATTGGGAGGATTGGAGAAAATGAGAGAATGAGGAGAAATTTTGACAAGGTGTATTTGGCTATCAAAATCTTGAAATTTGAATGAGAGGAGGCCTCTATTTATAAGGTTTTGGTTTGGGAATAAGTGGTGGTTTGGAATTTGGTTTGTGTATGGAATGAGGTTTGGAAAATGAATTTGGAGCCAAATTTGAATTAATTAGTGACTAATTTTGAAATTAAAAGAAAATAAAAAATGAAATTGGAGCCCAAGCCCACAAACTAGAAAAGCTGAATTTTTCGACGTGCATGAAATCGATTGCACTCTAGTGCAAATCGATTACTAAGTTATTTTGAACACAGCTAGCCAAAAAGAATTTTAAGTGCAGCAAGCAATAAAAACATAGAGAGTTGTTAACCCAGTTCAGTTCTAACTAACCTACGCCTGGGGGCTTCCAAGCCCGGGATGAAGTTCACTATTAGTAGTATTAATTCGGAGCTAAACCTTCCCTGGTTACACCTCCTCACTTAATCAAACTACCCAATGACCATTCTACCTAAGATACCACACTTAAATATGAGAATCCTCCGCTCATTCCATCAGTACCACAACTTATGATACTAAACACAACTAAAACTGAAGACACTCTTCAAAAACACACAATCATACTTGCTTTAAATCTTATGGTGATTGAAAACTTCCAACTCAAAAGTCGTCCTTCTCAAGTAGAAATACTCAAGAGGCTCACAATTAACAATTGACAACCAACACAATGAACAACCAAAAATTAAAAACTAAACTCTCTAAACTAGAATGACCAAACTCCAAAATAGGCTTTGCAACCTTTAAATAGAGTAACAACAACTAGGGTTGCTTTACGCACAAGTCTTCAGCG
This sequence comes from Vicia sativa, assembly GCA_021764765.1. NCBI lineage: Eukaryota > Viridiplantae > Streptophyta > Magnoliopsida > Fabales > Fabaceae > Vicia > Vicia sativa. The sequence goes on along the minus strand of CM038795.1, from coordinate 37,166,963 downwards.
CCTTCTGTCTTTTCTCCATGAAAGCAGGACATTAAATCTCCAAGTATCTTGTTGAAGGCGTTTCTCAAGCTTCCTTAATCGAAGCATACACATAACAAACAAACTGACTTCCTAAAAAATTTGTACTTCTGTCAGTTTCACATGTCAGAACATCTGTTGTGACATATGCTACTTCAGTAAACTTCAAGGTATTTTTTATCATAATGTTTTACCAAAATTGCTACCAATCAATAGAACCAACAAACTCCCCCTTTGGCAAATTTTGGCTAAAACATTATTTGGGGTGCATGCCATACAATTTAAAACTTCATCATAGTAAATATAGGCATTCAAGCACATACGTCAGAGCACACAGTAAAAGCAGCATCACAATCATAACAGAGATAGCAGCGGATAGTTAACATAGATGTTCAAACATCAGTTAGAACATTCAAAATGCAACATTTTACTCCACCTGCACACAACACACACATATGCACAATTGACAATTAAAAACTTTATTCCCCTGCACAGTAGCTTCTCTTCTTGGGGAAAAACATAGTATCTTCATAGATACACAATCAACAATTTTCAGCTCAAGAAGCACAATCAACAATTAACATCAGCTTCTTCTTAGCATAAGAAGCACACAAAACACAATGAACAGAGCAACAACTCCTCCTTAGCATTCTCATCACATCGGCTTCTCACACACTGGAATCATCTTCAATATTGTTTTGGTCCACCTAGTCATCTAGAGCACCAGGATATTTACTCCCCATTTTTATCCATAATATGCCAAAGAGAGAGAGAGAGCAATCAGTAATTTCTATGCATATTCATGTATGTAGATGCCAAGCTTTCCTCGTAATATTTCAAACTAGTTTGGATCTAGTGCTTTGGTGAAAATATTTGCTAGTTGTCTTTCTGTAGTTACGTGTTCCAGTGTAACAATTTTGTCTTCAACTAGGTCTCTAATAAAGTGGTGGAGAATATCAATGTGTTTGGTTCTGCTGTGTTGAATAGGATTTTTGGATATGTTGATAGCACTTAATTTGTCACAATATAATGTCATCCAAACTAGTTGAGAGCGGGTACTTCCAACAGTTATGTATTCAGCTTCAGCTGTTGAGAGGGAAACACAATTTTCTTTCTTGCTAAACCATGAGATAAGATTGTTGCCAAGAAGAAGCATCCTCAAGATGTGCTTTTTTTGTCATCAGCACTTCCTGCCCAGTCAACATCACAATATCCACTTAGAACTCAGATTGATCCATGAGAGTATAGCATGCCATAGTCAGATGTTTCATTGACATATTTCAGTATTCTCTTCACTTGGTTGATATGAATCACTTTGGGTTCAGCTTGATATCTGGCACAGACTCCAAAAGCAAAGGCAATGTCTGGCCTGCTAGTTGTGAGGTATAATATACTACCTATAATACTTTGATAGAGACTTTGATCAACATTGACACCTGTTTCATCTTTAGATAACTTTAAATGAGTAGGAGCAGGTGTTCTCTTGTGACTTGCACTCTCCATGCCAAATTTATTGACAATATTTTTGGCATACTTGCTTTGAGATATGAATATGGAGTCTGTGACACCCCAAATTAATTCAAGTATTAAATAATTAGGAATTTAATTATTAATTTAATTAAAGGCTTAATTAATAATATTTTTGGATTAAATGGATTAATTATTTAATTAATTAAAAAGAAGGTTGGGGGTGTAAGGTTGAATTGGAGGTGTGTGGAGTAAAAAGCTCTACTAAATAATAACTAATTTATTTCTATTATTTGGCAAATATAAAGGAATAAATAAAGGAATAAAAGGAAAAGTGTGAGGAAAAGGAAATAAGGGTTTGCATTCTACGTAAAGTTGGAAAAGAGAAGAGAAAGAGGAGAAAAAGCCAATTCGTCGGAACTTCAAAAATTCATCGCGAGGTAAGGGGGGATTGAATTTGGTTTTTATGCCTTATGGGTTTTGATGATCATTAGAACGAATCGAATCGTTAGGAATCTCGAATTGGAATGATTAAATATGCCCTAATGTCATAATCCGACATAAAACCGTAATTGAAATTGTTAAGAATGATTAGATTGATGTGGAATGATTCTAGGTTAATTGGAAAACATATTCCTATAATCAAAAGTATGTGAATTTTCATGAATCAATTCTGTTTTGGTGTTAGTATGTTGTTTGGTGAGGTTTAGAATTAATGGAATTTCGTAACAGTAGAGTAAACTGGGTTTTTGAGGAAAAACAACATGTATGGGTCGACACAAGCTATTATGCATCGATACAAGTGGTAAAATTTTAGAAAAACAGAAGTGAGGAAAATCTATGCATCGATGCAAGATGCTTATGCATCGATACATAAGCCAAAAACAGGGCTATGCATCGATGCAAGTTTCGTATGTGTCGACACATACTGTAATATTTTTGAAAAATGTAGAAAATTAAATGTTATGCATCGATGCATAACTAATTGGGGTCGATGCAAGTGGATTTGAGGTCGATGCATAGCATTATGCATCGATGCATGCTGTGTTGGGTTGAACATAAATTTTCTGAAACGGTTTCTATCATAACTTTTTAACCGTAGCTCCGATTTAGGCATAGTTGGTATCGTTGGAAAGCTTAGGACGAGTACTACCTAATGGAAATATTTTCAATATTAAAAATTGAAATATGGAAGAATTAATTTAGTTTCCGTAATCAGAACTCATGGAAAGTTTATGGTTCATGTGTTGAATAATTGTGCAGAATGTTAATTTTATGGATTGTGATTAACATTGATGTTATGTTCATGATTTCACTGCTGCCATGTGTTATTGTTTCTATATTTGATCATGGATGGAATAATGTTGTATGTTCATACTATGTATTTGAATTGTTGCATGCTTCTGATGTGCATGCATAAGCATTGTTTATGGTTCATTCCCATTGTGCGGAAGTGAGCTTGCAGGGCCAATAGACTTACCTAATGTACAGAGGTAGTGAGGCTAGATTCTTGACCTGGTAATGTATGGGCGAATCATTGGATTGACGCTGTTTCCGAAGTGTAAGCGGAACAGGGTGCGAACTTGGTTCACGATTGGTACCACATGCATTGAGTCTGCATTGCATATGTATTTGGAATATGTTAGGATGAATTCCAGTGTTCTAATTGCATCTATTTGCTGTTGTATGTATAATTGAATGCGTGAATTGTGTTGTGAAATCATATGCTAATGCTATTAATGAGGGTGAATAATGAATTGGTTGTTTTACTGTTTTGAGAAATGCATAATGCATCTTAATTTTGATGAAATCTCACCCTTACTTTAATGGTTTCAGATTCGAAGTGATTAGCTGCTTTGGAAATTGGTGAGGACAGCTTTTAGAGTTGTGCTACGTAGTTATTCCACATGTCAGTGTCATGCTCTGGTAGTTGTAACACTGGGGAACAATTGATTGGATTTTATGGATTTTAAACTGGTTGTTTTAGTTATGTTTTGGTTTATATATTGGGACAAATATTTGATTTGTACTATTCTGAAGTTTATGTTATTTTCCGCTGCTTAAACATAATTCATTGGTTTTATTTAATACGTTCTTCAGTTAAAAAAGGCATGATTACTGTTTTTAGTTATTTGAATTAATTAAATTGTGACGCCTCTTGTTATGTGTTTAAAACTCTGATTTATTATATAAAACGCGGGTAAATTAGAAGGGGTGTTACAGAGTCTTCCATTTATTTAACTTGTAGATTAAGGAAGTAAGTTAATTCCCCAACAATACTCATTTCAAATTCTGACTGCATTTGTTTGATAAACTGTTGAACCATTCTGTCAGACATTCCACCAAAAACAATGTCATCAATATAGATTTGAGCAATCATGAGACTTCCTTCTTCGTTTTTGACGAACAGTGTTTTGTCTATGCCACCTTTCCTGTATCCATTTTCAACTAGAAACTCAGTCAACCTTTCATACCAAGCTCTTGGAGCTTTCTTTAAACCATATAGTGCTTTCCTTAATCTATATACATGGTTGGGAATCGTGGGATCAATAAATCCTTTAAGTTGTTCCACATATACTTCCTCATTTAAGTAGCCATTTAAAAATTCATTTTTCACATCCATTTGAAACAGTTTGAACTTGAGGATGCAGGCAACTCCTAGTAGTAGTCTGATAGACTCAAGACGAACTACTAAGGCAAAGATCTCATCAAAGTATATCCTTTTTATTTAAGTGTATCCTTGAGCAACCAGTCTTACTTTGTTTTTGGTAATTACTCCTTCCTCGTCAGATTTGTTCTTGTAAACCCACTTGGTGCCAATGACATTGATCCTCTTGGTCTTGGGACTATATCCCAAACTTTATTCCTCTTGAATTGTTCTAGTTCTTCTTGCATGGCATTGATCCAGAATTCATCTTTCAGGGCTTCATTGACATTTTTGGGCTCAATTTTTGAGACAAAACATGAGTTGGTGATGACTTCTTTTGATCTGGTGGTGACTCCTTTGTTTGGATCTCCTATAATGAGCTTTTTGGGATGGTCTTTATGAATTTTGGTAGAGGGTCCTTTGTTGACTTGATTTTCTGGAGGTTCTTCGTTATTTTGAGGAGGATCCTTGTGTTCGCTTGTGGAAGTAACTGAAGTTTCTTCTAAGGATGTTTCGACATTGTCTAAGACATCAACTTCTTCATTCCATCCGCTATCATAAATGACAACATTTATGGATTCCATCATGACTTTCGTTTTGTTTTTGAAGACTCTATATGATCGGTTGTTAGTGGAGTATCCTAGGAATATTCCTTCATCACTCTTGGGGTCCAGTTTTCTCCTTTGTTATCGATCAACCAATATATAGCATTTGCTTCCAAAGATGTGAAAGTATTTGACAGTAGGTTTTCTACCCTTCCACATTTCATAAATGGTAGTTGATGTACCCTTGCTTAGAGTTACCTTGTTATGAATGTAGCATATGGTATTCATGGCCTCAGCCCAAAAGTAATAAGGTAGTTTCTTTGCATGGATCATTGCTCTGGAAGATTCTTGTAACGTTCGATTTTTGCGCTCTACAATCCCATTTTGTTGAGGAGTGATGGGTGATGAGAATTCATGGTGATTCCTTGGAGGAGCAATTCGGTAATTCTTGTTTTCAAATTTCTTTCCATGATCACTTCTGATTTTAATCACATAGTTTTATACTCCAAAATTTGCCCTCCTATTTTCAAGTCAACACACATCTCCATACTCAAGATTTCCTCAATAGAAATCAACCCCCACTAGGGTTTTCTTATCTCAAGTCAAAATGGATTTCTAATGCCTCAAGTGATCATCATGTCTCCTCATATCTCTCAAGGTGTCACCATGTCAAGTTTCAACCCTCATAGCTCAAGTTTGCTCAGTCAATGGCTCAGATGGATGAAAATTAGTTATATTGGACAAAGGTCAATTGTGGTCAACATATAGTCAAAATTCATCATTTTTGGTCAACATCAATATTTTGAAGTTACATTCATCATTTGATCAAGGGTCGATCAAGATTCAGCAAGAAAGTCAAAAATTTGGTCAAAAGTCAAAGTTTCTAAATTAGGGTTTCTTAAGGGGAAAGTCAACAGAACTTTGACCAGGCATAAATTTTTCCACCAAATCTCATTTTTAAAGGAATTCAATTCTCTACAACTTTGTGTCTCTGCTTTGGCCAAAATGCTTCATTTGAGAGTTATGGATCAAGACATTATAGGTCCTTCTAAAAGTCAACAAAAAGTCATCTTTTTTAAAAGAAGTTGTAAGTGTTTTTATGTTGGCATTAATTTTTGGTAAAACTAGGATATGACAATGTCTTGACTGATGTCATGACATTCAGAGTTGAAGATAAATTACGCAAAGAAGAATAATTTTAATTTCGGTGGAAGTTAAGCGAAGTGCTAGAATTAAGAAGAATGGCGATGTCATAACCAATGTTATGACATTACGTGTGACATTTGTTGTTCTGTGATTCACTTTTCTGAGACTTTTCGGATTTACATTGTTGTTTTATTATGATTTATGTAATTGAATCACATGCTCACGTGGCTCGTGGTTAATCTTAGTTAACCCTAAATTGGTTTGTTAAAAGACCAAGTCTTTAGGATTAATTAAGTGAACCCTAGCTATAATTATGGAAGCCCAAAATTCTGGACTTGCTATAAAAGGAAAAGAACCCTTACTCTGCTGCTACGCTTTTTTGGACTGTATTGAAGATCTAGCAGGTTGTTTATTTGTGTATTCTAGTTACTCTTGTGAGCCAAGCAATTATCATTTGATAAGTACCTTGGACTAGGATTTGGTTGTAAGGGTTGTTTATCACTCAAAGCTTTGAAGCACGAGTGTTGTGTCTCTTGATTAAAGCTTTGAAGCAAAATCAAGTATGTTTATTCAAGAGTGTCTTCACAATTCAATTAATCAATAGGTTGATATCACTGCTATGATTGAGGGGGAGTGAGTAGGAACTCAGGTCTAAGTAGGACTTAGATTGAAGTTGCATTGGGTAGGTCTTAAGTGAAGGAGATAAACTGGTTGGTTTATTCCTGAATTAATTCTACTAATAGTGAATTTCCTCCCTGGCTTGGTAGCCCCCAGATGTAGGTGTAGTTACACACTGAACTAGGTAAACAATTGATTGTGTTCTTTACAACTATTTAAATTAGCGTGTGAATTGTTAGCAGTGTCGAATCTTGTGTCATAACATTCTGTGACATCATGTATACGCTTCCGAGAATTCAGTGTACATTAACATGGAAACTTCAATGAATATGAAACCAAAATGAATGTTTATATGACATCTTGAGCTTTCTAAAAAGTCCAAGAAAACTTCAAAATGATAAAAATTGAGCAAGATACAACTTATGCAAGTTTGGCATTTTTGAAGAAGTGTAGGAAGGGAAATACTAAGAAAATTCAAATTTTTTCCAAATAGGCCATAGTTTTTATAGTTTTGAATTATTTCTAAGATAGTCCATGACTTCTAAGCCCACTTGCACGCCTCTATTTAATTTATTTTATTTATTTTGGAATTTATTCATTTAAATCTAATTTTAATTAAAATAAAATACCAAAAAATCAAATCGATGAATGCAAGCTGTAAAATCAAGTTCCTTGAAGCCCAAGATACTCAATATAAGCTAGCAATTTCAAAATATCCTTGATTGGCAAGAGATTGAACATGATTGAATACAAAAAAGGCAATATTTGGTTCAAATTCTCAATCAAATATCTTTGCATTCAAAGCTTGATTTTTGATCAGAATTGTTGACCTAAATCCATCTACTATATATATGCACATTGAACCCAAATGATCAGAGGATGAATTCTTGCCTCCAGGAACCCTAGACAAACTCAAAAATTCGTGATTTGCAAGCAATTGGCAGACCAATAGTTGCTTCGATTCAAGCCGTTCCAATGCCATCATTAGCTTCATCAGTGTCCTCTGATTCATTCCAGGCCCTTACAAGCAATCAAAAGCTTCTGAAACATAAAAACACGATCACGGTTTACCTCATATTTTTCAATTTTGATTTCACATATTCATGCATTGTTAATTGGATTTGATCATATATTTGTGTTTATATTGATGTTTCGATGCTTTCTGGATAGTTTGATTGGACGTTCAGTGCAGCCATACAAATTCACCAATGGTAGGGTTCCAAGCTTCGATTTAGGGCTTCACAATATAGCCAAAATTGGATGAAACTGAGGGCATGGTTGTGTTCAGGAGGTCGATTCCAATCGACCTATGGTCCTGTAACTTATTTATATTTCGTGTTTTGTAAGTTGTGATTTGCAGGGGCTATGGCTACGGAAAAAACTGTCACTATAGGTTATAGTAATAGACAAAACCGTAGGTAAAAGTCAGTATCTCAACGAGGAAGACGACCTTCCCCGCGCGCGCGTTTTTGAATTCAAATATTTTTAATTTTTGATTTATTATATATTATATTTGTTTCATAATTCAAACAGCTAGCACCCCAAACTCAGATGGCAAAGGCGCGCGTTGGTGACTATAAGGACCTGGGTTCGATCCTCAGGTCTGTATAAAGTTTTATCACTTTGTTTCACTAACCATTATTTTCTTATTTTTCCTTATTTTCTTTTAATTTCTTTTTTTCTAATTTAATTCCTTTTAAATATTTTTCTAAAATACAACAAAAATCACAAAAATAATTTTCTTTTTAGAATTAGGTTTTAAAATTACTTATTTAATTTTTGCCACCAAAAAATTATCCTTTTCTTTTTATTTAAATTATATTGTTTAATTGACCATTAATTAGTTTTTAATTTATTTTCTCAATTAAAATCAATCCAGAAAATTTACAAAAATATTTTTTCTTTCTAGTAATTAGATTTACTAACCTTAAATATTTTGGTTAACCTCAAAACATTTTCCTTTTATTTATTTGTTGCTTTTTCGCATTTAAATTCTAGAAATCGATGTATAGATTGCAAGGACATTTTTGTAGTAGCGTAGATTTAATTTCTCGCAATTTACTTTCCGCACCTCTATTATGTAATTACCCCAAAGCCCTGTAATAGCTTAGGATTTTTCTTCCACACTTTTACTTTCCGCACCTTTATTTTATGTACATATTTTAACTGCTTAGATGTATGGCTAATAGGATTGCATGCTAAGACTAAAATCAATCGTTAGACCACTCTAATAATCAAGACAAAAGATCTGAATCAAACACATTACTTTCACACTTGCATCCCCTTAAGGTATCCTCTCTTGTTGCCTTACGAATAAAATGGTCATGTCCCTTGAATGTAGCGATACCATTAGCAAAAGTTGCCTACGAATAACATCATCATAGTCCCTTCGATATAAAGATCATAGTCCCTCGATGGCCCTCAATGTTGCCTACGAATATATGATCTCATCCCTCGGTTGTTGCCTACGAAAATTTATGATCGTCCCTATGAATTGCTAACATATCCTTACATGTTGCCTTCAATGACCATACGATGACCTTACGATTTTCCCTTCATATCCAACAGATAGGGTTACCTACCAACTAATGGTATGGATAGCACTGTCCTAAAGGAGAAGGAAAATAACAAGAACGACCCTTTCTGAGTAGGTAATAAAGACTTTTAATTGCTTGCTCCACTCTAATTAAAAAAATACTTTTCACACCTCACAATTTTTTTCAAAATTCTTTCAAACAAACACTTTGTATACATTCCAACAAGAATCATTACAAAGTTACATTTTTTCCAAACAAACATCTCCAAACACTTCGTATACATTCTTGAGGACTGATACAAGAATCATTACAAAGTCACAGCGTAAATACTTTTCAAAATTATTTTCAAATCACATACACAGAAAGCAAAATTTCAAAAGTGAGCTAAGCAATTAAGAGCCCGTAGATAACTACGGATGGAAAAGGTGTTAATACCTTCCCTTTTCATAATTGCCTCCCGTACTCAGAATCGATAAAAGGTCTTTCCTGTTCTTTTCACCTTTCCTTTATTGGATAAAAGAAAAGTCGATGGCGACTCTTACTAACCGCAACATTTGTGATAAAATGCAAAACTAACAAGCCAATTCTCTCACCGTGTTACACATAACTGTCCTTTTCTCTTTGAATTCTCTGGCAAAGGTCCTTGAAGAAATCAAATACTTCTTTTTTATCCCTGATGAAATTCACCCAGGTGTATTTGGAGTAATCGTCGACCACTACATATGCATATTTCTTCCCACCAAGAATTTCTACTTGCATTGGTCCCATTAGGTCCATGTGAAGTAGTTCTAGGAATTTTGTAGTAGTGACATGTTGGACCTTCTAATGTGACATCTTGGTTTGTTTTCCAACTTGGCATTCGCCACAGACTCTGCCTTCTTCGATATGTAGTTTAGGGATTCCTCTCACAGCATCCATAAAGATGATTCTCTTCATTCCTTTTAAGTGTAAGTGTCCCAACTTCTGATGTCATATTTTAACTTCATCTTCCTTGACTAGAGAGCAAGTTGAGGATAGGCTTAAGTCTCCCGGTATCCATAAGTAGCAGTTGTCTTTGGATCTCCCACCTTTCATCACTACTTCACCTTTCTCATTTGTAACTATGCACTCGGATTTAGTGAAGTTTACCTTAAAGCCTTGATCATAGAGTTGGTTGATGCTGATCAGATTTGCTGTTAGTCATTTGACTTAGTAATACATTCTCAAGATTTGGGATCCCTGGGCAATCCAGTTTTCCAACACCTTTGATTTCTCCTTTATCTCCATCTCCAAAAGTCACAAAACTAGTAGAGTGGGATATGATATCCACTAATAGGTTCTTAACTCCAATCATATGTCTTGAACATCCACTGTCAAAATACCAGTCTTCTTTAGCAGAGGCTCTAAGAGAAGTATGAGCTATGAGACTATTAATAGCAGCCTTGGGCACCCATCGTTTCTTGCTTCTTTCAGTGTGTGTTTATATTTTGATTGATCTTGAGTTGAGAATCAGATTTTGGATATCCATGTAGCTTGTAGCAGAATAACTTTATATGACCAAATCTCCCGCAGTGGTAACATCTCCAATGTTGGTGTCTTCTTTTGGAGTGTTCAGTATTCTTTCTTCCATAATATTGAGACATTTGTTTCAACATTTGAGGTCTAGATTTTTTGGTGATTTCATTATATCCTAGACCACTCATATTCTTTTGCATCTCTTCAAGTCATAAGTATATTGTCCAATACATCTGATCTGTTACTCAGCATTCTGGCAGATTTGGTTAAATTTGTTAGATTAGACTTGAGTCGACTTACTTCATGTTCTAGCTTTAAGATGGTATTTAAGTCCTTCTTCTTTTCTTCCTTCAGTTGAGCTATCATTTTCTTTTTATTATCCAGTTCTTTATGCATTTCATCATTTCCTCCATTTGATTTGCAAATCCCAATTAAGGTTGTAACTTCCTTGGATGTATCTTATTTTACTTCACTTCCATAGTCTTCATCAGACCATGTTATTGCTAGTTCTTTTGTTCCTCTCTTGATATATGTAGGACATTCAGCTATGAAATAACCAATTCCTTCACAACACTGACACTTTGATTCTTTATCTTGGTTGATTTTGTCATCTGATCTGATTTTTCTGCCATAATCTCCTGATCTCCTGATGTCATGAGAGATGTTCTTGACATTTGATCTTGAGTTATCTTCCATTCTCTTCAGCACCTTGTTGAGTTGTCTTCCAAGAAATACAATGGTATTAGAGAGTCCTTCTTCAGTGTCCAGGACATATTCCTCGACTTCTTCAGTATTGATCTTGAAGGATATACTCTTAGGTTTTTTGTCTAGCCTCTCATTGATGCCCAACTCAAAAGTTTGGAGAGAACCAATTAGTTCATCCACTTTCATGTTGTTGATTTCTTGAGCCTCTTCAATCGTTGTAACCTTCATGTTAAATCTCTTAGAGAGAGATCTGAGAATCTTTCTTACCAACTTCTCTTCTGGTATCTTCTCTCCCAAGGCACTGCAAGTATTATCAATCTCAAGAACATTAATATGAAATTCTTGAATGCTTTCTTCTTCCTTCATCATTAGATTTTCAAACTTAGTAGTAAGTATTGAAGTCTTGACATCTTAAATTTGGAGGTGCCTTCATGAGTAGTTCTGAGGATTTCCCAAGCATCTATAGCTACTTCACATGTATTAATCAGTCTAAAGATGTTTTTGTCCAATCCATTAAATATAGCATTCAATCCCTCTGAATTAGAAAGAGCTAGTTCATCATCATCCTTTGACCAGTCTTCTTCAGGCTTTAGTTCACCAGTAAGTTGATCATCAGCTCCAATAATAATAGGATGAGTCCATCCTTTTAGAATAGCTTTCCAAGCCTTGTTGTCCAAGGACTTTATGTATGCTGCCATGCAAGGCTTCCATAAGTCATAGTTAGAACCATCCAGAATGGATGGTCTATTCATAAAGATTGCCTCCTTGTCCATATTACCAGGAAGTATCTTTCCTAGATCTCACCCAGAGGCAGAGCATGATGCCTGCTCTGATACCAATTGAAATTTTGGTATCAGATATAAGATGTCGAAGGTAATGTCACGACACTTATATCTTCTTGAACACAACTATCCAAAACAAAATTTAACAGTGCATAAAGCAATAAAAACATATAGAGTTGTTAACCTAGTTCATTTCTAACTAACCTACGTCTAGGGGCTTCCAAGCCAGGGATGAAGTTCACTATTAGTAGTATTAATTCGGAGCTAACCCTTCCCTGTTTACACCTCCACACTTAATGAAACTACCCAATGACCCTTCTACCTAAGATACCACACTTAGATATGAGAATCCTCCTCTCACTCCCTCAGTACCACAACCCGTGATACTAAAAAAAACTAAAACTGAAGACAATCTTCAAAGACACACAACTATACTTGCTTCAAAGCTTATGGTGATTGAAAAATTACAACTCAAAAGTCGTCCTTCTCAAGTAGAAATACTCAAGAGGCTCACAATTAACAATTGACAACCAACACAATGAATAAACACAAATTAAAAACTAAGCTCTCTAAACTGGAACGGCCAAACTGCAAATCAGGGTTTGCAGCCTTTAAATAGAGTAACAACAACTAGGGTTGCTTTACTCACAAGTTTCCAGCGCCTCCTGTCTTTTCTCCATGAAAGCGGGACATTAAATCTCCAAGTATCTTGCTGAAGGCATTTCTCAAGCTTCCTTAATCGAAGCATACAAATAACAAACAAACTGACTTCCTAAAATATTTGCGCTTCTGTCAGTTTCATATGTCAGGACATCTACTGTGACATCTGTTACTTCAGTAAACTTCAAGATATTTCTGAGAAGAATGTTTTACCAAAATTGCTTCCAATGAATAGAACCAACAGAGACAAAAGAAAATATTTTTGGTATTTTAATCAGAGGTTAGCATAAGAAATAAATGCAGATTAATCATGCATGCAGAACACAGTCAGGGTGCTTGGTGATTCCTTAAGAGAAAACTTAGGAATAGGACAACCATAACAGCCCAAACTTGTTTGTGATATTAATGCATTGTGATGATGAGATGATGAGGGATCTTAGGGGGGGAAATTGGGGTGCAACAATGAGCAATGTCAAGGAAGTCGTAAACCCATGATCAATGCACAATGCACTTGCATCATAACATGTTTATTTTTCCAAAAGAAATGTCAAAAAAAATACATGTGTATATATCTAACCTGCATATGCATTCATTTCATGAATTCATTTCATTCATTCATAACAAGTACTCAGAGCCAGGGAAATTCCTTATCTAGATCTGCTATTTTCTATTCAAAATTGCAAGTCTTGACTTCTCACCACTTCTTGATCAGATGGAGAAACTTTGTGGGGAATTAGATGACTTGAAAAATCAGATGGGGCTGTTTATCATGGACATGTAAGCTGCAAACCTTGATTCGTGGTTACGTACTCTTGGAAAATCATCGGTTGAAGACTCAATTGAGTTCAGTTATGGAAACTCTGAAGACAACATCAACAAAGGAAAGTAACCCAATATATGTTGCTTGCAACAAATGTTGTTACTTCTCCCCATCCTGTGGGATCTCCTTCAAGTCATGGAATAATTAGTGGATCTCTTCCACAATGTTGGGCTCGTCAACAACTAGTTCCTAATCTCCAAGTGAATCTATGGGGCAAAGGTCATCAGCATGTATAGAAGAAGCCTTTGAAGCGTGTGGATTTGTTTCCACTGTCGTAATCCCAATTACCTCGTTTCTTGTTGGAAGTTCAGTGACTAAGATTCGCGCTTTGGATCCGCCACCAACAAACCTCTCTCCTGATTTTGGTGCAAATTCTAGATGTGTCTCTCATTCTGGGGCACTTGGTCGTGATATTGAAGATTGTGAGAGGTTGAAGATCAAAGTCCAGCACCCGTCTGACACCTTTTCCAAAATTCCAATTCATGTTTGGAAGATTTCTTCAAGAGTATCTTCTCCCCAAATGAATATCTCTTCCGTGAAGTAGAAGATGCCTGGCAATTCAGTATGCAGATCCGCTTGTTAAAGCGTTCATCCCATCTTTTGAGAGAATCACCTATGGATATCATTCAGGGGAAATTTTGTCCAATTGTCAAGAGATGAAAGACGTCGAAGGCCAAGATCCATAACTCGCTCAATACAGGGGCATTTGTGGCCAATCCAAATGTGGTGGACCTACGGGTCAATCTCATTCCATATCCAGCCGCGTGTCTGATTATCTATTCTCAAAGAGTTTCTTCTGGGTCTCATGCACAACCAGTATGTCCAGAAGATCATTTCCAACAATTGTTACCTATTCCAGGTCTTGATAATTAGATGACTAATCGATATGAGTATCACCCTTTTGATCAGTCAGGACATTAGGAGCCAAGGGAGTCATGAAAAGAGTTTGGTGAAACGCCTATAACTTTAAATCCGATTGTTCTCTCTATTGTTTGAGTTTTCATCAAAGGAAACCAAGCGGATGGATCATGCCATCTCTCTTCATTATGAAGGATTCGATTTTGATGTCAGTGTGATTGCCATGCAGGGGCACCCGACCATTCAGTTGAAAATAATATGTCAACCAGAGACAAGATTCAGGACTGGATCAATTCAGAAACTGTTGTGTTCACATCGGATTAAAAAGGGGAATCTATGCCTCAGTGGTGTCCAGACTACGAAGTGCATTGTCAAAAGCATCAAGTCCATACGGAGTCAAAGTCTCCTCAATGTGGCAATTTCAAAGTTCATTTGCATTCTCATTTGTAGTCTTTCTTGTTTGTTTAGTACTTACTTGTATGCAAAACTTTTTCATCTTTTGAATGTTAATCATAATGCATTGAATATGTTTGTCTTGAATTAATCCATTCGTTATCACTCTTGCTTATTTTATTATGTTTTTGATACTCAACTCTAGTTAATAAAGCAACACCTCTGGAGGGAAGATGACGAATAATTTACCAAAAATCTCAAATGGTATGCTTTCGCGTGAAAAACTTGCTGATGAGGTACATGCATTGTTTCAAATCCCCAAACACCAAAGATATAAGGGAGTAAGACCCTCGTTAAAGCCTTTGATCCTTGAAGTAGGAGTTTCTTTTCTGTTCAGAAAAACCCTCATTTTAAACCCGGGGTAGGGTAGTGTTCAGTTAATCTGATCGAGCGTTCAAAACTCATCAAGAATGCGCAATCAAAGAGTACAACAATGGTTATCCTCCGAAAGGTTGAGAAGTCGTAGCAGTCAATCTTTGTCTGTCAACAGTGTGCATCAAAGGAAGATGATACCCCAATGGGTATTCTTCATCTGTAAAGGACTCAAACAGTCACAATCACTTATGATCAATCAAAGTCTTGAGATCACACGATTTGTTGAAAAAAAGTGTGAATAAAAAAAAAAGAAAGGGCAAATGTTTGGAAAGCAAATTGGAAATCCAGAAAGGCGAGGATAATCAAATAAGATCCTCAGTGAAGAAAAAAGTCGTGTGATCCGACACTAAAGCAAAAAGCGAGTGACTGTCATGTCCTAGAAACCTCGCTCTTAGCAAAGTCAAAGTATTGTGACCAAGAAACTGCAGTGGTTCCTCAACCATCAAATTCCTCTTGTGAGAGATGAATGTTTGTATCGAGTTAACTGAACTTAGGGACGGAGAACATCACAAAGGGGGTGGGCACCCAATATTTTGAGCCTAAAAATCCTTTTTCTAAAAAACTGTTAACCAGACCACGTTACAACCTTTAAAAGTCCTAACTGAGACAGGGTTAATTCGAAAGCAAAACCGTAAAGAGAGCATGGTAACCTGACTCCAAGGAGGTCTGCTGTAACTTTTGAGTTGGTATCACTCTATCTTTTGTTATCTTTTGCACAGAAAAATTCGATGTTTCGACATCCTTTCAATAAAAGATTTTCTAATTTCAAGACAAGCATATGATTCGCATTAGAATTATCATTCTTAGGATAAAACATTCCTTGCATATGAACATGTGCTTAAACATCAAGGAAGCTTGCATAATGAGCATCAGATGAACTTCTTGATTGTCCTAAGGGGCAAATTGCTTCGAAAATCTGTTGGAGAACAAATCATTTTGAAAGAATCAATTTAATCTAGGGCATGCCGTCTAGTGACTCTGTAGAGTAAAATATGATCTGAAACCAATTGTGTGGGAGTTTTGATTGCCTAGAAATCTCTATTGAGCAGTGGTGTATTACTTCCAGTTGGTTCGAAGGGAACAATGTATCTACCGATCTGGGGTAGTTGTGTCGAAATTTAGAAGAATCTCTCAAAGTACTGAATAACCGTGATTCGTCACTCTAGCATGGATGAAACCACATCCAACATTGGCCAGCCAAGGGCAATGTTTCAAAGTTCATGATACTGGGGCAGTCATCTTGATGATACAGATCTCAAGACAAATTTCTTCAAAAATCCCTACGGATTGGGGCAAGGCATTATGCAGGGACATACCCCCACTTCCTGGTTGATCAGGCTAAGTCTGTTCGCAAGCTAAATGATTGTGAATCTGAAGAGTATGTCGGGAAGTCAAGATGGTTATCTTCAGATCGTCCGAAATTTAAGGCCAGAGTGTTGATCTTTCTTCATCAAAAGATCAAGATCGTTATCTCTAAGTGTAGTCAGGATCGTTATCCTCAACACAGACTCGAGAAGTCCTCTCGGGTGAATATTCTCAAAAGTCAATCAATCTGAAGCAGTTATGTAGAGATTCGAAAAATCTCTATGTGGGATCGTTGTCATGCTACACCTGGGGCATATCACTAATAATGTGTTGTAGGAATCTTTGCTTGCTTGCAGGTGGTCGGCGCACCAGTGCAAAAGCCAACGACATTTCCTCCCCCAATGAACTCTGACGAGAATCCCCCAAGTGAAGTTATACCTTTCAAAAAGGTCAGATTCAAAGGTTATCATCAGCATGGTATCCTTGATGAAATTCCCCAGTGAATGTCCGTTGGATTTCAAATCATCCCTGATAGAAGGTTCTAACCTTTATCTCCAGTGAATACTGACAGAGATTCCCCAGCGGAGGCTACCTTTCAAAAAGGGGAGGTTCCAAAGTCATCGCCATGGTATCATCGCAAGGTAGTGCATAGACCCCCGGTGAAAGTTGTTGGTACTTATCCCCTAGTGAAAGTTTGTTGGATTTTCAAATCGTTCCCAATGAAGACGATGTTTGAACTATTCACAGAGGATGATTATCCCCAATGAATTACTGATGACCGGATACCTCCCGAATGAAGTTCCCTAGGAAGTGTACACCCGAACGATTCTTGTATGTTCCTAATGTTAGAATTATCTTTCTCAGCAAGTTAGTTTGTCAACTGACCCTTCATTGGGAATTCTCTTTCTCCCCAGTGTATGGACATCAGACTATTCTAGATATCGCAAATTTGAGCCTGATCATGATGCGACTTGTGGTCACCGATTACTCATTTTTATCTTTTGCAAACATGCATCATCGCATTGCATTACTCTATAGCAAATTCATACATTGCATGGAATTATGAGCCAGGAACAATAATCTATGTCCTCAGTGATGCTCATGTAATTCCTTGATAGGTCTGGTGTGTTGGAAGTCCCAACGCAGATGAATTCTTTTGATACGTCTAAATACCCGTGAAGTCCGGTCGACATTTTCGGTCTTCATTTCTGTATTCTTATGAAGTTTGGTCAGCGTTTCCAATCTTCATTCCTATATATTCTTTTGAATTCCGGTCGGCGTTTCCGGTCTTCAATTTTGTATATTCCCTATGAAGTCTAGTCAGCATTTCCAGTCTTCATTATTGTTGCGTTTCTAGTTGTTCCCTGGAGCAACATGTTTAGTTTCTTCTTCAGGATTCAACGTTTATTCTGAAGAATCCAGTTGTCACTGGAATTTCCCTGTGAAGTCTGGTCAGCATTTCTAGTATTCATTATTGTTGTGTTTCTAGTCATTCAATGGCGCGACATGTTTAATTTCTTCATTATTGTTGCGTTTCCAGTCGTTCCCTGACGCAACATGTTTAGTTTCTTCTTCAGGATTCATCGTTTATTCTAAAGAATCCAGTTGTCATTGGCATTTTCCTGTGAAGTCTGGTAAGCGTTTCCAGTCTTCATTATTGTTGTGTTCCAGTCATTCCCTGGCACAACATGTTTAGGTCAGGTCGTCCCCTATGCCTATTGAAAGCAAGCCCGACACTTGTTTTCTCCCTCAGAATTCAGCGTTTATTATGAGAAAATCCAATTGTCACTGATATTCACCTGGTGAAGTTGGAGTTGGGTTACAACCCCCAATTCCTTGAAGGTCAAGTATCACACTTGCTCCCTTCGCTCAGAATCCGACGTGCATTCTGAAAAGGTCTAGTCAACATTTCTATTCCTTGTTGCCTTCTCCAATAGCACAAGAGTTGGTCGCTACCAATTCTTGAACACGTTCAAGTATCACACTCGTTCCTAGAACTGTACATACAAATAAAAATACTTAAATATTCATAAAATACAGATACTATATAAAGGTAGGTGCCCACACATATATAATTTCGGATATAGTAATTTTTTAAAATCAAGACGAATATTACAATATTCTATTACTCAAATCATTTCATTTGACAACTCTATGCACTGGTTCTCTCACCAGATTTATTGAGACTTTAATATATGGTAAAATATATTTTTGGTCTCTATAAATATTTCAAAATTTTCATTTTTAACACATTAAAAAATAACATATTTTGATTCTTATTAAAATTTTATTTGTACAATTTTAGTTTTTATCATTTTCTAAAATTTTAAAAACTATTTTATTACCCTTAAAATTTTAAATTTTTGAATACATGTTTTTGTCATAAGTGTTTAGAATACTATAAAATACTTATTTAGTAAATTTTATAATTTTTTAAAATAAAAAAATTAAATATATATTTTTAAAATTTTAAAAGATATTGATAAATCAATGAAATTCTCAATTTAAAAATCAAAATTTAAATTATTTTCAAACAAAATTTATAATGTTTAACAGATCTTCAAAATAATTATTCAAAAATACAGATCGATTGAACAATAATGACTAAATTTACGTGCATAATAATTTTATAAGGGTTAAAACATATCAATTTTTTTATTGGATAAAAAACAAAATTAAATATTCCCTCCATCCCAAATTAAATGATATTTTGGTCATTTCACGAGAATTAAAAAATTTAAATATTATTTTATGAGAAAGTGAAATATTGTATGACTTTACAAATTTGTCTTTCAATAATTATGTTGAAAAGTGAAATCAAAAGATGAAAGAAGAAAGAGAAATAAATAGTAAAATATATTAGACAAAAAATTATTAATAATATATTAAGATTATAAAATAACTTATAATTTGAAACAAATATTTTTAATAAAATGACGGAGAGATGAGTTATTTATACTAATGATCAAAATTTAATATATATTGGGTCGCTCCCCTAATGGATGCGGGTCCTACGCGCCCCTATATTTGATTCTTGTACGCCATCACCCATGTGATGTAGGTCCCATTCTGCATCGAACATGTCAATTTCAAATGTCATGGTCACGTAAATGTTGCAACAAAGCTAGGGAGCTGAACGACGAAAATTTCTACAGTCTTTCTTCTTTTCTTTTCAAACTATCTCAATTGCTCACAGCTCATCTACCTAATATAAACATGCCACCTCTTAACGACAAACATTTTTGTTTTATTTGCTTTTCTCTTCATCCAATCACACTTTATAATGTTTTGATTCTTATAAACAAAGTGCTTATGTTATGTGTCTATGTGTGGTCCTTGTTCCTTACATATTTTTAATCATGGCATTATTGATGATGAGAATCTTAATGCCTTTTAAAGCAACACATCCTATGCTTGTCAATTGAATGAAAACTAGCTATTTTTATTAAGATTGAGATTACTACTATATTCTTAAGAAATATTTAACTATAATCTTCCCCATTGTTTAGTACAGTTGTATTAATACTATATTAATCTTTATTTGTTGCTTCCTTCTCCCACTTCAGGTGCTTTGCTACTATACATTTTCTTAGTTTTCTTTAAAAAATCTTTGTTTGATTCTCTTTTAACCTTTCAATTAAATTATGAGCACTATTTGTATGGTTTTCCTCTTTATTTGGGGGGTATCTGAGGCAGCTTGCAAATTAGGTAGCATGCTCCACTTTGCCCACACACGTTGAAATTGAATAGTTATATGTTAATCTTTTGATCGGCGGCACTTCATTTTTTATACACAAAACAAAACCAAAACCTATTGTGTATTATTTATAAATACATTAGCATTAGATAAAGGTTGAATTAGAGTATAGTAATCTTATAGTTACATTAGCATTAGCATTAAACAAGTGGGTAGTTTTCATTTTGGTTTTTGAAGATTAAATTAGATTCAATTTAAATTTTAAAATAGATTAAAAGTCGGGGTAGATGCAGTGTGGTAGTACGATGGTATGGTAGTTTTATGATTTTTTAAAAATTGCTATGGAAGAAATTTTCAAGTTGAGTCTCATATTAAGTCAGCCTCTTTACAATATTTTACAATATTGTTTAAAATTGTGTAAAAGAGTCATTCAACTACAACGTCTCTAAGATGACACAATATTCAAATTTATATTGTATAATTATTATTTATATAGTAAATAATCGATTTAGAAATGCACTATTTGATGATACAAAAACCATTTGAATATGGTAAAAATATCATTTGCAATATCTGATATAAGAATTAGTTGTAATAATTTCTCAAATGAGAAGAAATTCAAATAACTGTGAAAAGAAATTTCAATAATGGTATCTCAAACGAAAAAATTCAAATAATATTTGATAATTTCTCGACTCAAATGAGGTTACGCTAACAAAATTCTCTAAAGAGAATTTAAAAAAATACTAAAAAAATTCAACGAGTAGAAAAAACGAAGAAAAAGTTGGCGTTTTGACAATTCGAAAGACACTGAATTATGAAAGTGAGGACGGAAAAACTCAATAGAATTTTTGGTTGTTTTAGAATGAAATAAGTGATTTCATGATCTAAGCTAGACAAAATATCGATCTAAACCATGTCGAACTAACTTATTTATTCTACTAACACAAACAAACTTATTTTTCTAAGATTTTGCATAAACATAGGTGCTTATGACTTGGACCTTTGTGCATTAAGTAGGATTTCGATTCAACAATATCGACACAATTGTCTTGAACTCCATCTTAGATATCAAATCCGCACATAACTTGTTCTTAATTAAGGTGTATTATAATAGGTGTGTGCTTTATTGACCATGCACGTGTATCCTAATTTAGTGAAGGCCTTGAGAATTTTGTCTAGAAATTCCATAAAAATCGACCTAAGTTCCCTAATCACACCATGTGAGTCGTCTATCAAGAGTACTCATGTAGTTAGGTATAAAAATCGGCCTAAGGAACCTATTCAAATATTGACATGTTCCAACAGTTCCTCACTTGAATTTAAAAAAGTTTTTCAGAATTAACGTTATAAGTTTATAAGATTGTGTGTAAACAGAGGTGTCTATGACTTGAACCTTTTCGTAGCAAGTAGGAATTCAATTCAACAAGATTAACAAAATTATCTTAAACTCCATCTTAGACTTCAAACCCACACATAAATTTTCTTAATTAAGGTGTATTCTAATAAGCATGTGCTTTAATGGCCCTGCACATATATCCCAATGTAGTGAAGGCTCTGGTAATCCTACCTAGAAATTCCAAAGAAATCGACCTAAGATTCCCAGTCACACATGTGAGCTTATAAAGAGTACCCATGTAGCTAGGTACTCCCACATACTTAGTATAGATCGCATTAAAAAAATTCTATTATCTCATACTCTTTTCACTTCAGGATTCATTCTTCTTTTATTTAAACCAGCATGCTCACCTCATATTATTTATTACTTGTTATTATCCATTGAGCCTATCTCTTGGGATATCCAATCTAATAGGTCTGGTTATCATCCATGAGCAACTCATTTATATATAGGCATTAGGCTCGTATTCTTTGATGTATTATAAACCTTCTCTCTAGCTAATTCTTTCGTCAAAGGATCTGCTCAACTTTTTATCAATCTATACATGACCCACTCTTACAGCTTCTTTAGAGATACAACCTCTAACAGTGGTGTGATTCCTCATGATTTGGTGTCTCTTACCATTATACTAAAGGTTCTCAATTTTCTCAATAGTCATGGTACTATTGTAGTGTGGATCAAAACAACTGACATAGATTTTTTCTCCAAAAATGGATTAACACTATCATTTTACACTCCATCCTGTTAGTAAAAATTGTAACCTAAGAGGGGGTAAATTAGGTTTAGAGATGAACCTTAGAGACTTATGATACTTTTCTAGTTTCTTGAAATTTTTCAAAATTATGAAAGAAGAACGAATGATGAACAAAAAAATAAAGTACAACCAAAATAAAGTGACACTTAGAGTTATACTAGTTACCCTTTCCAATCAAGGGTACATCTAGTCCCCTCAGACCCTTGTGAGAGATTTATATTATTGTTAGATATTTTTACAAGGCTATACATTCTCTATACAATTTTTTAACAACAATAAACATGGAAGCACCACCTTTGATTTTACAATACAAGATAAATAAACCTACTTTCTCTTGAACCACACTTGTTACCATAAAATTGGTAAACAAGTAACAATATAATTTTGTAAATAATTTTCATAATTATGAGTACAACAAAATTCCAATATGAATTTCTTCCCTTTCAATATAATAATTCAGAATAAATAATCACTAATTGATCAAGAAACTTTTATCTGATTTAAAACTTTTATGTAGAAAAGTTTCTAACGAATTTCAAAGTAATGTGGTAGAATTATTATGAAAATTGGATTGAAAGTGGTGAGTTTGAATGATGAAAAAAATTATTATTTTATAGTGTTCATGATAACTCTAGAAATCATGACAACCTTTAGAAAATATTCATGATCAATTGACATTGATTTGGAAAATGTATGATGAAAGTGTGAAAAGAATAAGTGTGAAAATGGTTAAGAATTTTACACTAATTAACATGGGGAAATTGATTTACCCTTTGAGGAAACATATTTTCCCATTTTGTAACTGAAATTATGTTCCTCGGGGGACAGATGTTAGACTAGTTTCTGAGACAACTTAGAAAACTTGTTAAACCAAATCTAACATAATATGACAACAACATTAGTTCAAAGTAAAACTAATAAAGAACACAAGAGAATTGGTAACTCAGTTCAGTGCAAACCACACCTACATTTGGGGGCATCCAACCCAAGAAAGGAAATCCACTCTTCTATATAATTAGTACAAAGTGTCTTAGATGAACATGCCTCTTGTTCAATGTATCTCTTCTTAATTCTACCCTGGTGTCTTTATATTTAGGAGCCCCCTAAATATGAGAACCCCCTCTGACTTTCTCTCAATAACTAATCTCAAGTGATCAACTTTAATAAACAACTTAAAGAATATTGAAATTATAACTCAACTAAACAAACCAACTAATATGCCTTATGATAGGAATGCAGGCGCTAGAGCGGTGTATAAGAAACACAAACAAAATACTTAAATAAATGTAGCACAAATATATTCAATCATAGTGTACACACCCTTAATTATGAGGTGAGAGTCTCCTTAAATAGTAATGAAATTTTAGATTTTTTCTCTTTTGGATATTTGATTTTATTTTGTCCAAAATTATAGTTGATACAATTGAATTTGATTTATTCTACAAATTTTTTCATCAAAAGTTATGATTTTTTTAATTCGAATTCAAATTTAAATCTCTATTTAAATTGATTTGATTTTCAAAAAACTCTAAAAAAATCACACAAACACATTGCCTAAACAAATATGATTGAAACTCAACCAAAAGTTTGCTCCAAAAACGTAACAACATTGGCTTGTTGAACAAAGGCCATATGTTGTAGTCATGTTGGAACATCGTGTGTCACATGTGTCCCTTCTGCATAAAAATTGATTGAATACTCCATATTGTTTTTCATAATGCAGTTAATCCAAAAAGAACAACAATCTCCCTCTTTGGCGACAAATTTGGTGTTTTCCAATGAGGCAAGGGTTTCCAGCGAGGCAACATTTCCTTTTTTTCTAGTGTGTTTGTATGTTTATTCTGCTGATTCTGAAAAAATCCAATTCAATGCCAAATGAGTGCTTAAATAGAACTTAGGATTATTAGGTTTTGTATGAAATCTGTTGTGAAATGAAAATGGATTGGAATGTCTGAGTTTGGTTGAAATTTGGTTCTCATAAAATGTTAAGTTTCTTCCTATAGCCCAAATCTGAAAATGCTTGTTTGGTCCCAATTTCCCACTTCTTTTCATTGTAAATTGATGCTTAGGTAATGTTAATCTTGGACCTAACTTGTATGCAACCAGAATATGTTATGAACTTGGACAACATGGCTATTGTGATTGTCTTGTTGAATTGTAGTGAACATAATCTTTTGGTTTGAATTGTATGAACATGTTATCAGACTTGTTGGAATTGTTGTTGGATTTATGCTAACACATCCTTTCCATTATCTTCTTTACATGTGTTGATGAATGATGTCTTATCTTGGTGAATAAGGTGGAACTTGGACTTGGAAGATGTAAAGCAACCAATGCCATGAATGAAGCTTGAAGTATGAGTTTGAAGGGGTTGTTGGAGAAGATTGTGAGTCAGTGGCTTAGAGTTTTGAAGATTCAATCACCATGGAGCAACTTGGTTCTAGCACTTTGAAATTTTCTTGTAACTTGAAATATTGGCCTTAGGAAATTTGAAATTCTTGAATGAGTTTAGACTTGAAACTTTAATCTTGGGAAGACTTGTAACATGAAATTTGTATGAAACTTGCATTCTTTGATGTAGCTTGATATTAAGCAAATGGACTTCTTGAATTGTCCTTGTAATTTGAAATTAAAAAAGAAATTTTGGATGAATTTATATGCTTGAAACTTTGAACTATTTCTCTTGACGAAGTTATGCCATTAGGAACTTGAATTGATGAATGAAAATTGGATCTTAAAACCTTGAAAAGGACTTGAAATAATTGAACTTGTGATGAATATAAAGATGTATGCCATTAAAATCATGATAAATGCCTTAAGTTTCAAGTGGCATGAATTTTCCAATTTTACATACTTGAATTGATTCTTGAGATCAAGGTGTACATTTTTCATTTGGTACTTGAACTCAAAATAATCCAAATGAATGAACTTTAAATCCATGGACACCTTGAACTTGTATGCCTTGTTACTTAAATCTCAATAAACTAAATGTCTTTTCTTTCCAACCTTGCAAAATCTTGATGAATGAACTTAAATCCAATCCTTGAACATTTTCCAATTTCCATAAGAACCGTTGAATCCACATGGAACTCAATCCATGATCCTTAAACACTAATTGTTTGAATAACCATCCCACAATATCTTATACCAAAAGTTGAAATAATGAGGCATGTAATGACAACTTGATGAATAATAAATTAGATGACCTTAATATCTCAGTCAATGCACGAACTCTCCTGAAGAATGTACTAAATCCTAACCAAATCATAAAAAGATAAATTCTTGATTTTCAATCCTCAAAAGCATCTCCAAATGAATGTCAATTTAAAAAAGTTGAAGAAGAGATACTCCAGATAATTATGAAGTCCAACTTTACTCCATGGATCCTTATTTGAAGAACCTTCTCAAGCTCAAATGATTCACAAACCTTAATCTTGAGGAAGATTGATGAAGGAAATCCTTTCATGTTGAGTGAAGATTGAGGGTAGTGTGACCTAAGATTATATATCAAAACCTCGATGAATAAGCCTTTGAGAATCAATCTTTGACTTGAGAAACTCATAACCTTAGTTGAGCAACCTCTTTTGAACTTCATGATCCAAAGCCCTATATTGTAAAAGAAACAAAAGAAACAAGACATATTTTTGTATTTTCATTAGTAGTTAGTAAAATATAAAGACTAAGATATAACAACAAAAGGGTGCTTAGTGATCTCTATAAGGTAAGCTCAAAGAGAATGAACAAGCTTAGAAGGCAACCCAAAGTTGTGATCTTGATGTGTTTGTAAAGATGCAAAATGATACGGGGTCTTAGGGGTAAAAATTTGGGTATAATAATTAGGGATCAATTTCTTGTATTATGTTAGAATTTCGAGAGACAATGTATGCTCCCGTATTCTTTTGTTTTGGTGTGATAAGTATTTGGAGAAGACTTATGAGTCGGTGCTTTTTAATTAAAATATGAAGTTATCATGAGATTTGAATTGGTGTGTTTTAATTGAGTATTTTCGTTGTGATGATACCCTAAGTGAAGATGAACATGCAATGTCAGGTGTTGCATGTTTATTTAAATTACGTGTTACATGACCAACAAGTTTATGTTGAGACATGTGACATCTAGGGGTGGGAATAGACCATGCCAATATACAAGGGCATATGACCTAGCCTATTTAAGGTCAAGTCATGCTTATTTACTAAAATGGTCAGGCTTAGGCTTTTTTAAAAGCCCATTTAATTAAATAAGCCAAACTTAGGCTATTAAAAAAGTCTATGAAGCCTTATAGTCCGACATATATATATATATATATATATATATATATATATGTGTGTGTGTGTGTGTGTGTGTGTGTGTGTGTGTATGTGTGTGTGTGTGTTGGTATATATATTAGGCCATAGTAGGCCATAAGTCAGACTCAGGCCTTGTAATTTTATTGTAGGCCATGTTCAGACCTTATAAAGCCTAGTTTAGCCCAACCTATTTCCACCCCTGGTGACAACATCCTATGTGAAATTTTTGTGAAAAATATCTAATTTAATTAAAATTATGTATTTTAGAAAATAGGGTGTTACATATTTCATCATCGGTATTTTAATTACTATTAACCAAAGTCACATTTTAAGGATTTATGTTATTCAATCTAGTATGAGGGGTATTAATATTTTCTTGATGGATCCCATGGTTATCGGGATCGGTAGTGGCACCAAAAATGTTTGTTATTCATCCTATTTATCTAGTCATGACTTAATATATGCAGTGGTTGTATTTTTTAGGCAAAATAACTTTTTTGGTCTTTTAAGTTTACCCCGGGGTCCATTCTGGTCCCTTATCTTTAAAAATATTAAATATCCAGAAACTGAAACAACTTACCACCACATCACTTTGTAATTGTTACTTATGTTTTCATTCAAGTTCATTATCAAGAAAAAATGCAGCACATTACAATATTATCATGAACCCTAAATCCCTAAATTCAATTTAAAATCCAAAAGAAAGAACACCAACATCAACACTAAAATGATCTGAAGACAGATTATGAGGAACTTAAGAAAACTATGTTGATAACTACCTATAAAAACATACTAATAATGTTAATAAAAAAGTTCTCCTTAAATCAACAAATTCATCTCTCAGAAAATACAATGAATAACATATTATACCCCATGTACGGTTTGTTCAACGTAAAAATATGTAATGAGGTTCCACTGCATTCTCCTTGGACCTCTTGATCAGAAAAATAGCAAGTGAACTATTTTCATCGATGTAGTAATAATGATATTTACCCCAAGTATCGATCTCGAGGACTGCGTAGGAAATACCGAGTTGAATAGGTAACTCAATTGAACAAAAACAATAAAGTTGATATTGGTTTGTGATTAAATCTCCAGAATGTAACAATTAATAGAAAGTAGAAATCAACTTTTCTCTAGAATAGTGAATAATATGCTAGGGTAAGTGTATGATTTGCCCATTCATGACATTGACTCTTTGATTTTTTTTAAAATTTCATTAATTCAATTACCAGTTCTTAAGATTATTTTTCCCTAAGTCCTTAGAGAAAAACCTTCACCAACTACCCTAATTTTGATGTCCATTAAAATTACGGAAGGAGGTAAGAAATTTTATCAAGATTTTTCCAGTTATTATAGGGTTTCCCTAGTCCTAGGTGAAGCCTGCTACAACATGTTCATTTTTTAAAACCTTAACACGAATGTCCAGTTGAATGTGTTAAGAAGAGTTAACCCTATTGGT
Organism: Vicia sativa; assembly: GCA_021764765.1. Lineage (NCBI taxonomy): Eukaryota > Viridiplantae > Streptophyta > Magnoliopsida > Fabales > Fabaceae > Vicia > Vicia sativa. The sequence continues at coordinate 37,138,935 of CM038795.1, read as the reverse complement.
CCGATAGAGTAAAACAATATTGTAAACAAAAACACACAAATTGACTTTAACAAACCTTAACGTTGATAAATAAAGAGACCAGTATTCATGTTTGACAAAATTAGGGACACCACCTAGCATTGAGGGGTTTAGCCTCTCGTAACATTCGTAAAGAAAACAACAATAAGTAATAAGATAGACATTACAAAGAAACTTGGATTGGTTGATTCTTTAATTGCTTTTGCGCATGAAAGAGTCTTCATCTCCAATTCTCCTCAAATACTCCAGCCTTTCGTATCGTGTAATCTCTAATTGTCAAAAAGTCATCCTCTCTGGTTAAAAACAGGTTTTAGTAATGCTAGGTCATCTCTCAGCAGTGCGAAATGTCCAGAACGCCCTTGTGCCTCAAAAATACTCAAAAATCCTAATTATTGAAATATTGTTTGCCCACACTGACACGGGCCGTGTCCAGTGACACAAGCGGTCGTGTCAGCTTCTACTTCTTCCTCTTCTTGCACGTTGTAACACGGTGGGAGAACTGACTTGTTATTTTGCGTTTTATCGCAAATGTTGCGGATAGCAAGAGTCGCCACCGACTTTTTTTATCTAATAAAGGAAAGGTGAAAAGAACAGGAAAGACCTTTGTTAGATTCTGAGTAAGGGAGGTGATTATGAAAATGGAAGATATTAGCACCCTTTCCATCCGTAGTTATCTACGGGCTCTTAATTGCTTAGCTCACTTTTGAAAATTTGCTTTCTGTGTGTATGTGATTTGAAAAGTATTTTGAAAAGTATTTCGCCTTGACTTTGTAATGATTCTTGTATCAGTCCTCAAGAATGTATACGAAGTGTTCGTAAATATTTCGTCTGGAAAATGTTTAACTTTGTAATGATTCTCGTTGGAATGTATACAAAGTGTTTGAAAATTATTTTGAAAATAAGTGTGAGGTGTGAAAAGTGATTTGTTTGATTGGATTGGAGCAAGCAATTAAAAGTCTTATTACCTACTCAGAAGGTCATTCTTGTTATTTTCCTTCTCCTTCAGGATAACACTATCCATACCATTAGTTGGTAGGTAACTCTATCTGTTGGTCATGAAGGGACAATCGTAGGGTCATCGTATGGTCATTGAAGGCAACATTATAAGGATACCTTAGAAATTTTGTAGGGAAGATCATCACTTGTTCGTAGGCAACAACTGAGGGACGAGATCATATATTCGTTGGCAACATCGAGGGTCATCGAGGGACTATGATCTTTGTGATGATTTTATTCGTAGGCAACTTTGCTAATGGTACCCCTACGTTCGAGGGACATGACCATTGTTTATGCGTAAGACAGCAAGAGAGGATATCCTAAGGGGGTGCAAGTGTGATAGAGTGTATTTGATTCAGATATTTATCTTGATTATTAGAGTGATCTAATGGTTGATTTTAGATCTTGTCATGCAAACCCTAATTAGCATACATCTAGGCAGTTATATACAATTTATAATAGTGCGGAAAGTAAAGGCAGAAAATAAACTTACGCTATTACAAGGCTTTGAGGAAGTTACATAATAGAGGTGCGGAAAGTAAAGGCAGAAAGTAAACGTCCTAATTATCTATTACATACCATGAGCAGATACATAATGATAAAAGGAACGCGCACGGAAAATTATACATCCTGGAAGCAATTACAATAATATGTGCGGAACAGATAATCAGAATAAAGAAAATAAAATCGGGAGAAGTTTTATTTTGACAAAGAGTTAGTAAAAAATTTGAGGTTAGTAAAAAAAATTTGATTAAGTTAACCTAATTACTATGTGAAAATCGGGTGAATCGAAAACCCTAATTCTAAGTGATTTTAATTAATAAAAGAAATTTAATTTAAATTAAATTAATTAACCTAAATTAAATTAATTAAATTAATTAAGAAAATAAAATAAAAAGTTTAGTGATAATTAATCCTAATTTCTATTTATTTAAACCTAATTACTAATTAATTAATTAATTAAATGATTAAGAAAATAATTTTAAAAAGGGTTAAAAAAAATAGGAAAAAGAGTAAAAGTTGGAAAAGATTGCAAAAAATGGTCCCTGGAGGAATCAAACCCAGGACCATAGAGGTACCAGTGAGAGCGCGCTGCCATCTGAGCTGTGTGTTCCATCTGCTTTTAAATACAACCATTGGATTATATGAGGATCCCATGTTTCATTTTGAACTTTCAAAACAAGTGCGAGTGGGGCCCAGATATTTGAATCGAGTCAATCAGATGAAGGAGCCGTGACACGCCAACAATCAAGGAGTCAACGAACGGAGCCACTGCCGAAACCCTAGCACTGGTCATCTTCTTCGGTGAGGAATTTTTTGAAACCTGCAAAAAACTGAAAGTCAAAGCTCATGGTTAAGGCTACCCCCCTAAATCGGGGCCTGCGAGTTCAATGGTGGTGGCCGTTTAGCCTGAAAGTTCATGGAAATTGAGATTCGAAGCTTCTCAATTTTGAAGCCCTAACGATGGCCGGTCACTATTTATGCGTTCTAAACCTCATGCGGTCATTCAAACCTGCTCTATGATGTCTCAGGAACACATTAGTATGGTTAGTTTAGATTAAAACACGATAAAAATAGAAATATGAAATTCATGAATGTTATGCAATCGGAGCTCATGGTATGCGCGATTCACACATGATTGAACTTGGTTATGGACCTGTTCTTACCCTACAATACCTCAGGAACACAAATGAGTGCTTGGAATTGCTTGCAACTGGCTAGAAATTGGAATTCGATAGTGCAACTTTCTTTGAAATTTTTGAGACAAAACCCTAGCTTTTTGGCTGCTGAATTTCGTTTTCTTTTGGTCTGAATATCTTGTGTATATATAGGGCAAGAGATTAGGTCAAGAATTAACTGAAAAATATATTGCATTCAATGAAAGATATTTGATTGAAGTTTTTTGAATCAAATCTTTATTTTCCTTACTCAATATTCCTCTAATGCTTTCCATGCATTTTTTCCAGCTTGTATGAGCTATCTTGGACCTCAAGTCATACAAATAATAAGCCCAACACGCCATGCTTTTGTTTTTGTATTTTATTTTATTTAAAATTTAATTTTAATGAAATAATTCAACAATAAATTAAATAAAAGATGCAAGGGCGTGTAGATAGACTTAGAGGTCATGGACCATCTTGGGAACAAGTTTGGGTCACAAAAACTTGGGCCCATTTGGAAAAATTTTGAATTTGCTTATTATATCTCTTCATGCACTTCTTCAAATTTCCGAAACTTGCACAAATTATATCTTGCTCAATTTTCAACATTTTGAAGTGTTCTTAAACTTTTTAGAAAGATCAAGATGTCCTCTAAACACTCCTTTTGGTTTTATCTTCATTGAAACTTCCATTTTCATGTACACTTCTTTTGAAAAAGATGACTTTTTGTTGACTTTTAGAAGGACCTATAATGTCTTGATCCATAACTCTCAAATGAAGCATTTTTGGCCAAAGCTTGTGAGACACAAAGTTGTAGAGAATTGAATTCTCTTCAAAATGAGATTTAGTGGAAATTTTTTTGATAAAGTATGTGAAAGTTATGCATGGTCAAAGTTCTGTTGACATTTTATCAAGAAACCCTAATTTAGAAACTTTGACTTTTCACCAAATCTTGAGTTTTCTTGATAAATCATGATCAACCCTTGATCAAATGATGGATGTGACTTCAAAATCTTGATGCTGACAAAAAATGATGAAGTTTGACTATATGTTGACCACAATTGACTTTTTGTCCAATACAACTAATTTTCAACCATATGAGCAATTGACTGAGCAAACTTGAGCTGTGAGGCTTGAAACTTGACATGGTGATCCCTTGAGACATATGAGGAGTTATGATGATCACTTGAGGCAATGGAATTTATCCTTGATTTGAGAGAATCAAAACCCTAATTATGGGTTGATTGCTTAGGAGAGGGTTCATCTGGTAAACCCTTTTGCAACTCTTGAGTATGGAAATATGGATTGACTAGAGAAATATGAGGGAAAATTTTGGGGTATAACACACGTTCTTTCCATCTGCCTTGACATGCACCGTGTCCAGTGACACGGGCACCCATGTCCTGAGCCCTGAGACTTTTCTTTATTTTTTTTATACTTCTCCTAACACGGCCCGTGTCAGGTCCCTTGCACTTGAGATTTGCCTTTTCGTGTGTATCGATTTCTGAATTTTCAACCAGAACCCGAGATAACAAAAAACTACCAAACTAAACCATCAAAAACATCTAAATAAAAATGAAATTCAAATAAAAACAACACAAAGATAAATTCGCGAACGAGAACGAAACTTAAACAAAACGAGAAAAACAACAAACTAAAATGTCATAGAATTGACGAACTTATACCAAATAAGTAACTGAAAAGCAGTAGAAATGGTGGCCAAACTTAGATCATTGCTTGTCCTCAAGTAATGTAGACGATAACAACAAGGTCACCCCAAAATTTCTCTCACCACAACACAACTGATCTTCTTCGCAACTAGCTTTTTACCTTCTTGGTTGAGATTCTGGTTCACCGATCCAAACTATCTGTTGCACTTCCACATAAGAGTACTCTTTCACCTGCAAGATTTTTCACATTTCTTACCAAACCTCGAGGGGTTAAAGTGTTTATGCACTCACAATTCAACATATGCAATATCTGCTCGTGACCTTGAATGAACTCTACCATCACTGCACAAATAGATTTCACACACTTTTTGAGGTATTTGGGTTGTAACAGGGCTTGGGTACGGTGGCATAAACAAAGAAAAAGGGATAAACAAAGGGTTTTCGGCTCGGCATCTGTTTTGCTTCTCTTGTCTTTATGCACAATTGATTACAATGGGGTTTCATTTGACATGTTCGGGCAAGTGCATATTTTCTCTTTTTTTCCTTTTTCGGGACATTCACATGCTTCCCATTTTTTATTTTCATCATTTTTTTTCTTTTGCACTTGCCCTTTTCTTTAAGGATCATAACCCTAAACTTAGATTTTTGCACAATTTCAACATCTACAATATGCATGTTGAGCAAAGGGTAGGAAGTGTACGGGTTAACATATGCGGTTAAAAAAAATAAGGGGACAAGGCTCAAATGTGGTTAACAAAGGATAAACATATGATACGGGATGGATAGAAAGGCTTAGGGTGAAAACAAACAACGTGCCTGAACGTGTGTCATCATGTTGTACTGTTCAAGTAGTGTACATGCAAACTTGGAGTGATAAAGTCATACCTTAATAAACTCTCATGATGAAATTCTTGTGTTTGGTTTTATGTACCCTCACCATGTTGGATAAGCTTACAAGTTTCCAATCACTCCTCGTGTCATGCATCTTCTTCTTCGGTTCGGGTGTACCATATTACCCTCTCAATCCAGTGTCATCCAATTGCGTCCAACACTTACTCTTTTCTTCAATTGTATCAAATTCCCGGCGTGTCCGAGGAGTAAGTTCGGGTCGCGTCTTTCATCCACTAAGCTACTCGTCCATTCCTTCTTGGACCAAGTACTATCAATCTGCAACAGATTAGTGACAACATCAAATATTGTAAACAAATTAAAAACACAACCAGAAACTAAATAAAAACAAAAGCAGAAACAAAAACAAAGAAAACAAGGAAAACCCCTCCCCCACTTGAACTAAAAATTTCCCCCAATGTTTTCGTCCAAGAGAGAAGGGTACTTACAAAACTTTACTGCTGAGGAGGCTGAGGAAGAAATTGCAACATCAAGTGTTGCATCATGCGATACATATCATTCATCATTTCCCCTTGCCGAGTTTGTTCATTTCCTTGACGAAATAGTTTGACTCCTTGGCGTGCCTGCTCCGCACGAAGATAACCTAGTTATTTTTGCATCCAAATCCACTTCTCTTGGGTGAAAGATGAGGACCTTCCACCAACCTGAGTAGGCATATCATGGGGGTTACCCATTGGCTCGTGCTCTCTAGTATCCTCCTCCATGTGGGTCTCCTCATCTTAGTCCTCCTCTTCATCTTCGATCCGATAACCAACACCAAAAATCCCATAGTCCCAATTCTGACGACTTAATATCAAGATATTTTCAGGGTCCGGGAGCATCAGAATAACCTGCTTTAAAACTATACACCCAAAACGACTACCCTGTACCTGAATCATACTTTGGTTAATAGGGCATTCATATCTATTTTATTCGTACTTGCCAAGGGTGCATCATTTAGTATCACAGGATCATAACCAAAATGGCTGGCTATTAGTGTAATCATCCCGTCAACAGAAATATCACCAGACGTTGCTCTTCCCAATTTTTTCAGATGGTTCTCAGCGAAAGCAGCTACACTGATAGTGGTTGTAGTGGCCTTGCATACAACAGAAAGAGTTCTAGCTTCATTGTGACTCATGTACTATCACCCCTTCCAAACAAAGAAAAAGCCAAACATTTTTGTGCATACCTAAAACACGGGTTTTTAATACGAGACGTTTTAGCGCTGTTAGCAATATAGCCTCCCCAGCCAGTGATGTCTCCCCAAATTCTGCTTAGACTAAATGTCTTTAGAATCGTTCTCGGCCCATACACGGGTAAGTGGAGGATCCCACCCAATTCCTCAAGAATCAACTCATGTTCAACGTTGAACAATCTAAAGGTCAAGGTACCTGTATGCATTTGGGTGGTCCCTTCCCAAGTTTGGTACCTGAAAAATAAAAAAAAATACAAAAAATACAAAAAATAGTGACTGTGGGGAGGTAGAGGATGAAAAAGTGAACACTTTTTGTGAAAGCGGTATGGTGATACGGGTAAGGATGAGTTGGAAATTTGAAGCTTTTATGGTGGAGGCTATGGAGGTTTTAGGGTTTTTGTGAGAGAGAGGAAGAAAGAGTAAAGGAAAGAAGATGAATTTGTGATGTGGGTGGTGGAAAAGTGAAAGAAAAGTAGGTGTAAGTGACTGGGCCCCACCAGAACCCAAGGAATCAAAAACTTAAAATTCAAACACGCGACCTGACACGGGTGGCCGTGTCATCCGTGTTCTTCTTTATTTGGATTTTTAAGTTGCAGGTTTTCTGACACAGGAAGCCGTGTCAGATTCTGGAAAACCTATTTTTGCTCCCCATTTGAAGCATGCTGACACGGGCCATGTCCCGTGACACGGGCGGCCGTGTCAGCCTCTGACTTTTTCCCTTTTTATTCCTCAAAGTGTTCTTTCTCCTCTGTGGCACACCGTGCTTCCCTACCTTAAAATCAAACATTCTAATGACATAAAACAAAGGAAATAGTTAAAACAACGTGTGGATTTCCTCCCACAAAGCGCTTCGTTAAACGTCGCATGGCTCAACGGTCGTCCATCTTATCTAGTAAGACGAACATGGTCAACAACTCCTGACTCTTGTCCTGCATAGTAGGGCTTCAACCTTTGCTCATTCACTTTAAATATATTCCAATTGATTTGATTTTTTACTTCAAATTCTCCATGGGGAAACACTTTATGCACTACAAATGGTCCGGACCATATGGATATAAGCTTTCTAGGGAACAACTTCAACCTGGAATTAAAAAGAAGAACCAACTGGCCTTCCAAAAATTCCTTTCTTTGTATCAGATGATCATGACACTTTTGTGGTTGTTCTTTATAAACTTTGGCATTTTCATAAGCCTGATTCCTAAATTCTTCTAGCTCATGGAGTTGAAGAATTCAGGATTCACCGGCTTTAGTAAGATCACAGTTCAGGAATTTGGTAGCCCAAGAAGCATTGTGCTTAAGTTCGAGTGGAAGATGACAAGCCTTACCATAAATCAATTGATAAAGAGACATACCTCTGGGTGTTTTTAATGTCGTTCTATATTCCCACAGCGCGTCATCCAACTTTACCGACCAATCTTTCCTAGATGCATTGACCATTTTCTCCAAGATTTGCTTTATCTGCCTGTTGGACACTTCAACTTGCCCACTCATTATTGGCTGACAAGAAGTGGCAATCTTATGTTTCACATTGTATTTCTTTAACAAGTTTTCCATCAACTTGTTCAAGAAATGTTTCCCTTCATCACTGATAAGTTCCCTAGGTACCCCAAACCTTGAAAAAATGTGATATTTGAGGAAATTCACTACTACCTTGACATTATTTGTTGGGAGTGCAACTACCTCCACCCATTTTGAGCCATAGTCAACTACCAAGATGTAGTTCTTCTCAAATGATGGTGGAAATGGACCCATAAAGTCAATCCCCCATACATCATACAACTCTACTTCCAACATACCTTTTTGAGGCATCTGGTTCTTTTTAGAGATGTTACCTATCCTCTGACATCTATCACATTCCCTTATTATTCCTTGAGCATCCTTGAATAAAGTGGGCCTGTACAACCCCGATTGGAGGACTTTTGCAGCTGTCCTGTCTCCACTAAAATTTCCTCCATATTCAAAGTTATGGAAAGCTTTGAGGACCTCTCTCTATTCTTTCTCTGGGACACACCTTCAAACCAACCCATCTATCCTTTCTTGTACAGGAATGGTTTGTCCCATAGGTAAAACCTGCAATCATGCATAAACTTTTTCTTCTTGTTATAGTGAAAATCATCAGGTATAATACCACCTACCAAGTAATTTGCATAATCTACAAAGCAAGGAACACCGATCACAACTAGGATTCATTCGTCGACAAACTCATCCTTTATTGGGTGTTTCTGCTTAGTTTCTTCTATCGGGGAAATCCAGGAAAGATGATCAGCAACAGTTCTTGTTCCAGATTTCTAGATCAAACTCTTGTAATAGTAAGATCCACCTTAGCAACCTTGGTTTCGATTCCTGTTTGGAAAAGATATATTTCAAAGCAGCATGGTCATTATAAACAATTACCTTCGATCCCAACAGGTATGACTTGAATTTATCAAAGGCATAAACCACTGCAAGCAATTCTTTTTTAGTGGTTGCATAGTTCATATGAGCTGGATTCAACACATGACTCACCTAATATATCACATGCAAGAGCTTTTTTCTTCTCTGACCGAGCACTGCCCTAACTGCTATATCACTTGCATCACACATCATCTCAAAGGATAAAGACCAATCAAGAGAAATTACTATAAGGGCAGATACAATCCTATCTTCAAAGTTTCAAAGGCTTCATCGCACTTTTTATCAAAAAGAAAAGGCGTGTCCTTCACAAAAAACTAGTCAGCGGCTTCGCAATTTTGAAGAAGTCTCTTTTGAACTTGAGGTAGAATCCCACATGTCCTAAGAAGCTTCTTATACCCTTCTCATTCACTGGTGGGGGTAAATTCGCTATCACCTCCACTTTGGCTTTGTCAACTTCAATTCCTTGGTGAGAAATCTTGTGACCCAACACTATTCCTTCTCACACCATAAAGTGGTACTTCTCCCATTGAGAATCAGGTTGGTTTGCTAACATCTTTCTAGCACTAGAAACAAGTTAGTCAAACAATCATCAAACAAAGAGTCTAACAAAGAAAAATCATCCATAAATACCTCCATATGCTTCTCGAGCATGTTGGCGAATATGGATGTCATACATCTTTGAGAAGTTGCTGGTGCATTGCACAAGCCAAATGACATCCTTCTATAAGCAAAGATATCATATGGACATGTGAAAGCTGTCTTCTCTTGATCTTCAGGGGCTACAACAATTTGATTGTAGCCCGAATACCCATCCAAGAAATAGTAGTAATCGTGACCAGCCAACCTCTCCAACATTTGATCAATGAAAGGGAGGGGAAAATGGTCCTTCCTTGTAGCAGTATTCAACCTTCTATAATCAATGCAAACTTTCCATCTTGTGGTTGTCCTGGTTGCAATCAACTCATTTTTCTCATTCATGACAACATTTGTTCCATCCTTCTTCCGCACTACATGATTAGGACTTATCCACGAGCTATCTGATATTGGGTAAATAAGACCCGCATCCAACAACTTCACCATTTCCTTGTGCACAACTTCCTTCATGGCTGGATTAAGTCTCCTCTGAGGTTGAACTATTGGCCTCTAATCCTCTTCCATTAAAATATTATGCATACAAACTATAGGGTTGATACCTTTCAAATCTTAAATAGCACATCCAATAGCACATCCAATAGCACCCTTGTATCTCTTGAGTACCTTTATGAGTTTCTCTTCCTAAAAAACTTTTAGGCCCGAATACACTTCTCTTTAGAATCAAGAAATATGTACTTTAGATTTTCTGGTAGCTGTTTCAACTCTGTCCCCTTCTTTGTTTCCTTATTTTCTTTAAGAGATTATGGTATTCTTAAATCTTCTCATCGATGTGGTTTAGATTTTTGCCACTGAGGATGAGCTTCCATCATGGCTAGCACTTCTAATTCTTTCTCATATGTATCTTCATCCTTCTCAAAAATAGACAAGCTCAAAACTCTATCGAGAGGCAATTTAGGTACATGGCAATTCACTTATTTGATGAACATTGTGTCCACCACTTCAATATTATTTCTTGTGCCTATTTCTTCTTTGAACTTCATTGACTCTCTAACATTGATTTTCAGTACCTCGTTATAGACTTTGAGGGTCATAGTACCTTCTTCCATATCTATCATCACCCTTCCCATCTCAAGAAAAGGTCGTACCTAGATTATTGGGATTTCATCATCCTCAGGCATATCCAGAGCCATAAAGTCAACCGGAAACACAAATTTGTTAATCTTCACAAGAACATAGAACATCTATTGCGATTCCATGAGGTCTTTTCATTGAGTTATCAGCAAACTACAACGTCATCCTTGTGTCTTTTACTACACCAATCCCCAACTTGTTATAGATTGATAGCGACATAAGGCTTACACCGACACCAAGATCAATGACCACCTTTTTGAACGATCTATCCCCTATTGCGCAGGGAATAATAACTACACCTTTGTCTTTCTTCTTCAGAGGAACTTTAAAACCCTATAAAATAGAACTACACCTTTCAATTAGCATAGCTGGCTCAGTTTCCATGGAGCGCTTCTTTAAGATGATATCTTTCATGAATTTGGCATAAATCGACATTTGTTCTAATACCTCAGCAAACAGAATGTTGATCTGAAGCTTCTTAAACAATTCCAAATATTTCTCAAAGTTCTTCTCATTAAGATCTTTCTTTGTCTTTCTTGCACGATAAGGAAGAACAAACTTAGGCTTTGTTTCCTTAGGTTTTTCTTTTTCAACCACAGAAGGTATCACAACTTCCTCAATCTTTTCCTGATCATCTTTGATTTCCAGGTCAACTTCAAGTAACCCTTCATCTTCAACTATCTCTTTTTCAACATTTCACACATATTTACCACTTCTTATCACAATAACCTTCACACTATGGTTATCTCTTGGATTTGTTATCGTCGTACTAGGCAGAGCCTGGTGCTTGAGCATTTGTCGATTGTTGTGCTATTTGACCCATTTGAACCTCTAAATTCTTAATAGAGGCGGAAATATTCTTCTGCTTATTTATTGTCTCATCTTGAAATTGAATATTGTGAGCTTCCATCTTTTCAATAGCTAACTCCCGATCTGCTTTCTTCGGAAGTTGCTTCTGTTGCTGCTGATACTGATTCTGATATTGACTTTGGCCTTGTTGTTGTGTTTCCTTTTTGATCCCTCCACCAAAAATTCAAATGATTCTTCCATCATGGATTGTAGGTGTTAGAATAAGGATTATTCTACTTTAGAAACTTTATGTCTTCAATTTGTTGGAGCGGTTGCAAGACAATACACTGTCAAATGAGGTCCGCCACAAATCTCACAAACAGTATTTTGACCTTGTTGATTCTGAGGCACTTGCTGAGTACTGATATTCATTGCATTCAACTTCTTTTCTACTTCGGCAACTATTTGTTCTTCCATTTTAAGCTGCTTGTTGGCATCTAAATTTAAATCAGTCACACCTTTGGGATTTCTTGTAACTCTGTCATAAACCTCCAAATGTGCATTCGCCGCAATTTCCTCAATTAGCTTTTTGATACCAGTGGTTGTTGAGAAATTAGATGAGCCACCAGCTGCTGTGTCGATTAGCTGCTTAGTTTTGATCCTCAATCCATTCACAAACGTTTGCATCTCCTTAGTTTTGAGCCTCGATTATCTTCTTCTGATGCCAATCTCGCTGTGTCAAAAAGAAGTCAGCTGAGGCCTGACCTCGCATAAAATATTAGACAATATATTAGTACAGATAAAATTAACAGGAAAAATAAAATTTTAATTGCAGAGCAATAAAATTTCAATTGAACGATAATCAACTCTATATTTTGGCAATCCCCGACAGCGGTGCTAAAAACTTGATCGGAAAAATAGCAAGTGAACTATTTTCAACGATGAAGTAATAATGATATTTGCCCCAAGTATCGATCTCGAGGACTTCGTAGGAAATACCGAGTTGAATAGGTAATTCAATTGAGCAAAAACAATAAAGTTGATATTGGTTTGTGATTAAATCTCCAGAATGTAACAATTAACAGAAAGTAGAAATCGACTTTTCTCTAGAATAGTGAATAATATGCTAGGGTAAGTGTATGATTTGCCCATTCATTACATTGACTCTTTGATCTTTTCAACAAGTTCATTAATTCAATTATCAAATCTTAAGATTATTTTTCCCTAAGTCCTTAGAGAAAAACCTTCACTAACTAACCTAATTTTGACGTCCATTAAAATTAGGGAAGTAGGTAAGTAATTTTATTGTCAAGAATTTTCCAGTTATTCTAGGATTTCCCTAGTCCTAGGTGAAGCCTGCTACAACATGCTCGTTTTTGAAAACTTTAACACGAATGTCCAGTTGAATGTGTTAACAAGAGTTAACCATATTGGTCCGATGGAGTAAAATAATATTGTAAACAAAAACTCACAAATTGACATTAATAATTCTTAACGTTGATAAATAAAGAGATCAGTATTCATGTTTGACAAATCAGGGACACCCCTTAGCATTGGGGGTTTAGCCTCTCATAGTATTCGTAAAGAAAACAACAATAAGTAATAAGAAAAACATTACAAAGAAACTTGGATTGGTTGATTCTTAAATTGCTTCCGCGCATGAAAGAGTTTTTGTCTCCAATTCTCCTCAAATGCTCCAGCCTTTCGTATCGTGTAATCTCCAATCATCAAAAAGTCCTCCTCTCTGGTTCAAAATAGGTTTTAGTAATGTTAGGCCATCTCTCAGCAGTGTGAAATGTCCAGAACTCCTTTGTGCCTAAAAATACTCAAAAACCCCAATTATTGAAATATTGTTCGCCCATGCTGACACGGGCGGTCGTGTCAGCTTCTACTTTTTCCTCTTCTTGCATGTTCTTTCCATCTGCCTTGACACGGGCGCCCGTGTCCTGAGCCCTAGGACTTTTCCCTCTTTTTTATACTTCTCCTCACACGGTCTGTGTCATGTGACACGAGTGGCCTTGTTAGGTCCCCTGCACTTGAGATTATCCTTTTCGTTTGCACCGATTTCTGACTTTTCAACATGCACATGAGATAACAAACAACTACCAATCCGAACCATCAAAAGAATCTAAATAAACATGAAATACAAATAAAAACAAAACAACAATAAATTTGCGAACGAGAATGAAACTTAAACAAAATGAGAGAAACAACAAACTAAAATGTCACAGAATTGACGAACTTATACCGAATTAGTAACAGAAAAGCAGTAGAAATGGTGACCGATCACCTATCATACGAAGAACATTGAGTTCATAAGATACCGTTGCTACTTTATAGTTAGCAGAAGTAGCTTTCGGAAGTACTTGCTTCCGGTGGACCTTTTGTTGCAACTTGCAACTCGATGGAAATGAAGAATCATGTAGAGCATGATCGTCCAAGATCGTGAACTTAGTGTTGAGAAAATTAGACCTGTTCATTGATTAATGATCAATCAGTCGAATAATAACGCACCATCCATGAAAAGATGTGGATCAATTATTGAAACTAACCTTAACTTTCCAATGTAAGTATTGCTAGATTGAGATAAATTAGTTTTAGAAGCAGTTTTTTCATCCCTCTTTAAAGCCTAAAGCCCCAAATTCGGTGATAGTAAAATGAAGAACAAGAAATTTGATGTTCAAGATTTCAGCAAACATATTTCCGTTTCAGAAAACGAAATCGAAGACGACAACCATATTTCAATTTTAGATTTTCAGTTTCAGATTTTTGATTTTGCTTTTTTTTCGATTTCAGTTTTGGATTTTCTTTTTCGATTATCATTTTTGTTTTAGATTTTTGTTTGTGATTTCAAATTTGATAATGATAATGATGATTTCTCTATTGTTGTTTATGAAACTGATGATGTTATTGTTGGGTTTCTTCAAGTTGCAGAATGATTATTATAATTCTGTTGGAGAAGACAAAATGAATATTGGCTCACTGGTAAACTAATTTCTACATGACTAGCATGTATTTGGACAGAAAGATTTAACGTGACCCTTTTTGAACAATTAAAGAACCATTTTAAAATTTAACCAGAATAAACCCTGAGATAAATTTAAGGGATCAAAAATAATATTTTATCTATTTTTTATTAAGAATCAAACCGAGTGATCATATTCATTATTTCGTGATTGTTATCATGCATGTTTTTAATCTAAACAATCACAATATGGTGTTGTTCATTGAAGAATTTAAATTCCTGAATTTCTAGTCTGTTATTGGCAAGAGAAACCAGTTACTGCCATGTACTAGTGGTAGACCATAAGGAGACATGGTAGCGTTTATTCTTTGGCTTATCGAGTTATTCGCTTGATTAGAGAAACGTGTTAGATTTTGATACTTAAACTAATTAATAAGATAACTCTTCCATGTAAGTGTACAATTCACTGTACAAGTAAGCATTTGATTTATAATGTAAGTGTACAATTCACTGTACAAGTAAGCATTTCTCTTCTACAATACTATCGTTTTGCTATATATTTGTTTTTATTGCTACACAAAACAGTGCACTCAGATATTTCCAAACTTAACAGTATCCCACAACCGTAGGAAAGAGGTTATCATCAGTTTCAAACTAGATGAAGGGCAGATTAATCAACACTGAATAATGTTGAAACTTGAAAAGCAAGATGGAGAGAGAGGAGACATGAATCACGTGTGATAACGACCATGGATAGAATAGAATAATGAGAATGAGAAAGACCTCACATTAATGACAAAAAACACAGGTGACTACTATTTGAGATTGCTTTTGTCATCTTTAAGAGAATGGATTCTATAGCCTTAACTTCAAAGTATTTGTTGATCTTTCATCAAAATATCCCAACTTTGATTTTTGATCAACCTAGTATTATCAAATGCTTATTTTCGTTAAACAAAACTTGAGTTGGTCTTTGAATTAGTGGGTTTAAAGCTAGAGCACTTATAGGGTGGTCTAAGTTTTTAACTCAACCAGCTTAACACTTTATTAACTCGATTTATTGCCGAAATTGTCTAACATATCTCTCCATTACGGCCACATCATGTTCTTTATCTTTTTGAGAAAAAAAATCAATTTTTTTTCATTTTCTTCTTTTTCAAGTTTAGTTTCTCAATTTTGTTTGGAGTTTTCCTTCAATCGGGATGTATCTCATAATTGTTTAATAGCCACTTCTTAATATCCTAGTCTAGAGTTATAGTTACACGGTTGGTGTAAGTTCTAGAGGCCAATACCTTTTGGTATTTGTATTGAATTATTTATTAATAATAAAATACTTTTCTTTATTATGTTTACTTTTTGAAAATAATAAAGTCTCTAGAATAGTTCGTCTGTTTAATGCAATGTTAAGTGTGACTTAATCATGAGATCCATTAAACACAAGGACATTATTCTTAAAGTATCCATAATCTAGCTTTATTGTGAAGTGGGATAACATTAAAGCATTGAGGTTATTATGAAGATAGACTGGTGATCACATCTCATGGATCATGGATAAGGAGTTATCAAGTCTTGACATAGGTATAAATATTAGGAGTAATATTTATACTGGATTGACCCGCTATGAGAATACTACATAGAATGTTATGCAAAGTGTCATAAGTTATTCTCATGGTGATAAGTGGTGTATACCACCCTTCGACCTGAAATCACTATGGACCTTAGATGTAGATTCAAGTGCCTTATTGCTGATCAAACGTTATCCGAAACTGGATGACCATAAAGACAGTTGATGGGTACTTCACAAAGTATGCTGAGGGACATGAGTGACCTAGATGAAATTTTCCCATCCTGCATAACGGGATAAATGTATGAGGGGCCAATATTGAACTGGACAAGGATAACACAATCTATGCCTTGTGTTCAATATAGACATAAGGGAAAAAGGATAATTATACACACAAGTATTATCACAGAAATGTTTTGTCAGATCACATGACATTATTGTGACTTGGATAGCAGTGATGTGTTGCTAGATACCGCTCACTGTTTATTATGTTAAATGTGATTTAATATAATTGCCAACGTCACAGAAACCTATAGGGTCACACACATAAGGACAGATAAATGAGAGACAGAGTAAATAAGGAACACCGTAAGGTACGATGTATTTAAGTGGAATACGAAATATGATAAAGTACCACGCGCTTAAGTGATATACGATAAATCATAATGTATGATATTCGTATGCTTTATTGGGGCCTTTAGTTTACAGTCTTTATTGGGCTTTTAGCTTGCAGCCCACACTTGTGGTTTTATAAATAGAACCCTTGTGCTAAATCTTTTCACTTGATGAAAAATTCGCTCACTCTCTCACTCAAGGCTTCCGTTCGTGAACAGCTAGCACTGTGATCGGAAGCAACCTGTTCGTGTGGACTAAGTAGAGACGTTGTCCTTTTCAACGTTCGTGATCACAGCATCAGAAATCAAAATCGCCACAAAAGGTAAAATATTCTATCACTGACCATGATCATTCGTAAGGATCATTAAAGGAAAATTGTTTTCCGCTGCATTTTATATCGAAATTTTCCTTCATACACATCTATATTTTATCTTTCTGAATATAGTAAAAGAATCATCAATAGAATTGTTTGTGGAACAACATTTGTAAATACTCTCGATTTAAAATTCAATTTTGAAGCAAAATGGTAAAATAGGTGAACACATCTTAAATCAATTGTTAGGTGATGTAATTCGTGTTCTATCGATCTGTTGTGATTGTAGGTCGAACTAATGCTAATGTATACAAATTGTCAATTGTACTCGAATGATTCGAATACAACAACTATATAATATGCCGAACTAGTTGCGTCGAAGATATGTTGAACAACTAGTTGTGTTCTACTGTCAGCTATATTCGACTGAGTCGAATACAACAATTAAGTAGTTGGTCGAATTATATTGGGCCTAGACTTTATGAGCCTATATAACGAGCTATGTAGTTTGTAAGAGATAACAATTTATTTTTGAAAACTAACATCATACTTTCGATACACTCTATCTTCTCCTTCTTCTCTTTCTTCTCATCACTCATCTTTCTTGAAAATATTTTGTTCTAACAAATTGATATAACAGAGCTCAGTCGCGATTCAGAGAGAATCTAATGGAAAAAAAAATGTAACATCCCAAATTATATAAGCATGATAATAAATGGATAATGGAACCTAATAGTATTATTGAGAAATAGTTTAGAATTACAATCAATTGGTTAGCAAGGAACCAAGTGACACATTAGTAATTGTTGCATGGTTGAAGGGCATTATAGATAACGACCGTACCAAATAAGGAACTTAAGTCTTGTTTGGAAAACACATCTTATTCTTCTCACTTGCTAAAAATCAGAATTGGAAATAAGGAGAAAGGGAGGGTGAAAACGTGAAAGGAAAAGAGAAGAGGGAGTATGGACTCAAGCTCCATCACCATATGCATCTGCATAAAGGTTGAAGATGTTGGAGTTTTGGCTTCAAGAAACAAGTTTGACTTAATCATCATCACCCACTTCAGTTTCTTCATCTTCCAAAAGTCAGAATCTTCATGGTTATGAGGTGAGTCTCATAGATAGTGACTTGGGGAAAATTGGGGTTTTATGAAAATTGGGATTTTTAGGGATTGAGAGTAAACGTTGTTGCATGCACGTTCCTGATGATGAATTAATTCATACTATTCCTGTTTTTTGTATCTGACTGGTGTGGGTGTGCTGTTAGAAGAGAGGAAATGGAGGTTTGGGACTCCATAACAGTTCTATTTTCAGAACTGATTTTCTGCAGAATCACAGACCCCGCTTAGTGCGGTTTTGGGGCTTAGCATGCCCTAAAACTTTTTGGAAAAATAATTAATTTCTAGGTCACGCTTAGTGCGGTGACCGGGCTTAGCGCGCCCTGTAGAACAGAATTTTAACAATTCTGCCCCAAGTGCAGAATAGTTCTAACTTCAAGAACTATTTGTTGTATTGTTTCTAACTTAGTATAAGCATGATTATGAGACTAGTAGATGGCTAAGTATATTTAGATAGTGGTGAGGATTGATTATGTTTAACATGCACTCTGACAGAATTATGACTAAAGTGATATGTAAAGAATATGTATGATGTGAATTGTTTTTCGTTGTTCCGATTGAGCGTCCGGATGGTTGAACTTGATGATTGTTTGACTTTTGAGGTGTGCCTTTGTGACTTGATATTTCCAGTGGTTTGAATTATGCTTGAATCGAAGTAGACCTAGGCTATCAGGTAGTAAATCACATATGACTATGGACAAGATCCAATTTATTATTACCGTTCCGATGACTCGAGTGGACCAATTATTAGGCGTTTCTACAGGGCGTAATTATCAGAATATTTTTTATTTCATACACACCTAAACTACCATTGCGGTGCATTCCGAGCGGGCCAGTTAAGGGCGTTCCAACGGATATAAACGTCGGCATGCTTGGTATGGTGGGGTTGTGGTGCCACGTAGGTAATACCACTCTGTAGATTTAACTCGCCTCTAGTGGGGCCATGTAGGCAAGACCATTCGGCTTTTACCCGATAGACTTGTGCGTTAAGAGTGTATTTTGTATTTGCGTAATTCATCAGTGTATGGATGATCGATGTGGTTGTAACGCCATATAGGCAATGTCGCTTTGGGAACTCGTCACGTATGGAATCTCATAGAGGGATGTTCCGACTCATCATGCAATGGACTTATACGAGTCTCTTGACACTATGCACTTGCGTAATTCACCAAGGGTGTGATTTTGTGTAGCCTGGATAGAATTACTTCTGGATTCCTCGTACACGGGTACGGGTTTGCATAATGTGCTTTGTTGTTTTGTGTACTCACCCCATTGGTCAGTTATGGGACTTTCAATGGTGGTGTTATCCTTGTTTGTACTTGTACCTATACGTGAGGCATAAACCCTAATTCTAGGTGAATCTGTTTTGATGCATGCACCCTGTAGAACCGAGAAAACCCTTAAGATGGGGAGGCTCACTGAGATTTAGTAATCTCACCCCATTCTAATTATTGTTTTTCAGGATCTTTGAGGCAGGACAAAGGCAAGGGTAAGATGGCTTAGTCATGAAGTGATGTTTCATTGGTGATGATCCATTTCTTTGTATCTTTTCCGTTTATGTACTCTTTTGGGATTATGTATTAGTACTATTTGAGACTTGTATCTTTTGACCATGACTGTTTCGGCAGAAATTTGTAATATGTACTAATACTCATAACTTTTCGCTACTATGTGTGATTGTTTTACGTACCATTTTAATGCCATATGCATATATCCTAGGCAATGTATGTGTGGGGTGTTATAATAAAACAACAACGTCAACACAATTTTCAACGAATCTACCAATTTTTAAAGGGGAAAATTATCAGTGGTGGGTTGCACATATGAAGGTTATCTTTGTATTTTAAGATAATGTTGAAATCTTGAATGATGTATTACCAAAACTAGAAGCAAATGCGACATATGCTCAGAAAGTTGCACACAAGGATCAAAATAAGAAAGATGGTAAAACATTGTTCTTAGTTCACCAGTGTGTGGAATGTGATGTGTTTGAGGAGATAATTGAAGAAGAAACAACAAAAGAAGCTTGAGAAAAACTAAAGAACTTGTATGATGGAGATGAGAAATTAAAGAAGGTGAAGTTGCAGATGAGGAAGCAATACGAGATGATTCAGATTAAAGAAGATGAATCAATTTCTGCATATTTCTCAAGAATTGTGATGTTAACGAACCAAATAAAGGCATGTGGTGAATAAGTTACGGATCTGCAAGAGATTGAGAAAGTGTTAAGATCTCTGACTGCAAATTTTGATTACATTGTAGTGACCATTGAAGAAGCATAGACTTTGTCTGATATGGAGTTAGAAGAACTTCAAGCTTCTCTAGAGTCTCACAAGATGAGGTTGAAGCATAAAAACTGAGAACGACATAATGTGGATGAACAGGCATTGCAATCAAGATTCATCAAGAAATATGGAAAAGAGAAGTCGAAGTGGCAAAAGAGTCTTGTTGGTGATAAGAAGTCAAGCATGAATACTGATTTGAGCAAGAAAGGTATGAGCAACAAGTATTTTGGGAAGAAAGTTGACAAGAAGGAGGTGCAGTGTTACAACTGTCAAAGGTTAGGTCACTATACTCGAGGTTGTCGAAGTAGGAAAGTAGAAAGGGCGAAAGACAGTGATGAAGCTTAATATGCACGAGCGATAGTGATATTGATAATGTGTTGTTGATGGTCAACACTCAGTCGAACACTAAGATAACCAACACGTGGTATATGGATTCAGGATACAACAACCACATGACTGTCAATAAAAATTGGTTCACCAATTAGATGAGTCAGTCGAAAAAGGTAATAAAGTTTGTAGATGTTAGACACATCAAAATCCGGGGGTAAAAGAGATATTTTGATTTTCAAAAAGGATGGTCAAAAGGCCATCATCATTGAAGTGGTGTATGTACCTTCTATGATAAGTAACTTGATAAGTGTAGGTCAATTACTTGCAAAAGGTTCCAATATGAGGCTAGAAAAGAATCAAATGAAGGTATATAGGGTTGATGAGAGGCTGATAATGAAAGCATCATTGGCAGGAAAAAAAACCTTCAAAGTTGAACTCAACATATTAGATCAAAAGTGTCATGCTTTAACTACAAAAGAAGACAATAATTGGTTGTGGCACCACCGGTATGGACATTTAAACTACAGATGCTTAGGTATGCTCAATCAAAGGAGAATGATGTTTGGGTTACCTTATGTAATGGAACCAAAGCAGGTGTAGAAGAACTGATGTAAGGCAAAATAGGCTAGGAAAGCGTTTAAACATGACTTGCCCATGAAATCAAAGCAAAAACTGGAGTTGGTTCATTTTAATGTGTGTGGACCGTTTGAAGTAAAGTCAAATAGAGGTAACAAGTATTTACTTACTTTTATTGATGAATTCACCAGACATTTGTGAATCTACCTTATTAAAAGAAATGTATTCACACTGTTCAAGAAGTTCAAATTTCATGTTGAGAAACAAAGTGGATGCAAGTTAAAGAAGTTGAGAACCGATGGTGTTGGTGAATGTACTTGAGTTGAATTTTCCAAATTTTGTGATGAGAAAGGTATAGAGCATAAACCGTTGCATCATATACACCTCCGCATAATGGCATAACTGAGAGAAAGAATCGAAGTATACTAAACATGATGAAAATTTTGTTGAATGTTAAAGATATGCCTAGGAGATTTTGGGTTGAAGCAGCTTCAGCAGCATTATAAATTCTAAACAGGTGTCCGACGAAGAAGATTGTCGAAAAGACATTGTATGAGTCTTGGACAGGGTCGAAGCCAATTGTGATTCATCTCATATTTTTTGGATCAATGGGCTTCAGGTATGTACCTAAACAATTGAGAAATAAAATAGATGATCAAGTGAAACAATGGTGATCACATGTTATCATTTGACTGGTGCATACAAGTTGTATTCGCCAAACAATGATAAACTAGTAATTAGTCGAGAAGTTCTTGTGGATGAAAACAAAGTGTGGACCTCAAGATCATCAAAGAATATAATGAGGCTTCAACCAGTCAAAATGAACATAGTGATGCTTCAACCAGTCAAAATGAAGAACTACCTGAGAAGAATGCAATAAAGTTGATAAGAACAAGAAATGAGTCGACAAGGTTAGCTAGATATGAAAGATTTCCAAATCAAGAAGTTGATGCAGATGGTGATTTAATCGAAGAAGCCATAATGATGGTTGAAGTCGAACCAATTGATTTGGATCAAACCATGAGTAATTCTAATTGGTATGAAGCCATGATATAAGAATTTAGAGCTATTGATAAGAACAAGACATGGGAGCTTGTCGAAAGAACGAATAAGAAGCCAATCAATGTAAAATGGGTCTACAAGGTGAAACGAAGGCCAATTGGTGAGATTTCCATATCTAAGACGATATTGGTGGCAAGAGGTTTTCTACAAAAACATGGTATCAATTTTGACGAAGTATATGCACTTGTTGTGAGACTAGAAACAATAAAAATTGTTGTTTCAATAGTAGCATATAGAGGATGGAAGATACATCAGTTGGATGTAAAGTTAGCATTTTTGAATGAACCATTGAAAGAAGAGGTCTATGCTACTCAATCACCAGGATTTGACATCAAAGGGTGCGAGTAAAAGGTATATAGATTAAGGAAGGCTCTTCATGGTTTGAAACAAGCCCATAGAGCATGGAATGAGATAGTAGATAGCTTCGTGATCGAAGTAGGTTTCACAAAGTGTGTCTATAAGCATGTAGTGTATGTAAATGATATTAACATTGTTAGTTGAATCATTTTATGCCTTTATGTAGATAATTTACTAATTACAAGAGCAGACAAAGCTGAGATAACGAAAGTAAAGTAAAAACTAATGCATGAATTCAAAAGGTCCGATTTAGGGAAACTTTCATATTTCCTAGGGATGGAATTCAAAGACAATAAAGAAGGAGTATTCTTGCATCCAACAAAATATGCCCAAGATATACTAAAGAGGTTCAATATGAGCAACTATAAAGCAACTACCACTTTGTTAGAAACTGGAGCAAAGTTGAAAAAGGAAACAAATGATGATTTTGTAAGTTCAACACAATAGAAATAAAAAGTTGGATCCTTAAGGTATCTTTGTAATATTAGACCCGATATTTGTCAAAGTGTCGGATTGGTGAGTCGATTTATGGAGAAACCCCAAAAGTGTCATCTCATTACGGTAAAGAGGGAGTTAAGATACATAAAGGGAACAATTGACCATGGTGTTTTATTACCTATAATGTTGAAGAGAAACGTAGATGTAGAAGTCCAGGGGTACACGAACAAATATTTCAGTGGAGATCAAGACGAAAAGAAAAGTACTGCATGGTACATTTTCATGATTGAAGGCGCTTCAATCTATGGAGTTAGAGGAAGCAAAGCATTGTAGATTTGTCATCATGTGAAGCGGAATATATGGATGCATCATATGTTGCATGCCAAGAAGCATGTATCATAATGTTACTTCAGGAACTTAGGATAATGAAACCGAAGAAGATGAAGTTGTTTGTCGACAACAAGTTAACTATCGACCTAGCGAATCACCCAGTGTGTAAATGTCGAAGTAAGCATGTAGAAACGATGTATCATTTTATGAGGTAATAAGTCAACAAAGGGAAGCTATAACTAGATCATTGCAAGACAGAAGTACAACTATTTGACATATTCACCAAACCTCTAAAGAAAGTAAGATTCGACGAGTTAAAGAGAAGCATCGAGATGAGAAGTCTCGAGAACATGAGTTAGGGGTGTGTTAGATGATGTAATTTGTGTTCTATCAAAGTGTTGTGTTTATAGGTCAAACTAGTGCTAATGTTTACGATTTTCCAACTATATTCGATTGAGTCGAATACAATAACTATGTATTATATCGAACTAGCTGTGTCAAAGATATGTCGAACAACTAATTGTGTTATGTTGTCAGTTGTATTAGACTGAGTTGAATACAACAGTTAAGTAGGTGGTCGAATTATATTGGGCCTGGGCTTTGTGAGCCTATATAAAGGATTGTGTAGTTTGTAATAGATAGTAATTCATTTATGAGAAAAAAACATCATACTTTCAATACACTCTTTCTTCTCAATCTTCTTCTTCTTCTCATCACTCATCTTTCTTGAAAACACTTTGTTCCAACATTAATGACTGAGTAAAATATTTCCTTTTCAAAAATTTGTCAGGGCCATATCGCCATATTCGGTTGGTACCGGGTTATGCATTCCACCATTGATTCCCCTACCTACGAGCGAATTTTTGTAAATTTTTTTAGTCTATGGGATAATAATGTTTGTAGAACATCATTAAGGATTCTCCTGCCTCAAATGGTTTTTTGATGAGGCATATAAGAATTTTCTAAGTGATGAAGATAGAATTATTGAGTGTTGGAGTTTTAGTGAAGTATCCTTGCCACTTTATGAGGCCATTGAGTATAGGAACTTCAATGAAGTATCCTTGTTGTCCTATAAGGCTATTGAATATTGGGAATTCAATGAAGTATTTTTGTCGGCCTATGAGGCAATTGAATGTTATGACTTAAACGAAGTATCCTTGTCACCTTATGAGGTTGTTGGGGTATATATTTTATCATTATGTATCTATCATACACATCTATAGGTCAACAATATGTTCCTCTACTCAACTAATAATATTACCACATGTTACCTTCAATCGAATTTCATTTCAGTCTCCTCTCAGTGAGATCAGTGTATTACCTAATAGTCGATATCTCAAACTATTAACCAATATAGAGCATTAAGTCCCAATAGTCGTAATGTAGTGAGACTCTATGCTGTTTTGCTATAATACGTGTGGATATAAAACATAACCCTTTGTCTAGGCATTAGTATCCAATAGATGATTATAATGAATCTAATAACAACAAACATCTTTCGATGTCAAGTCACACCAAGAAAATAGGTTTTAGGTTGCAAAGCTAAAATAAACATTAAGATTAAATAGTCACCAATATTACACCATGAGTAAAATTATATAGAGAAATTATTACCTATTTAGTACATGAATATAATGACTACATCTAACCCCCAACAAAGAGATTTTAGCTACACTTATTCAAGGTTAGCATAATAATAGGTAACTCTGAGATGCCGACCTTGGAAGTGTGATATGCCCTATCACCTGAGCAGCTTTTACGCCTTCATACATCCCCTCTTATTCTCAAGTGGTATACCAATGTGAACCTACTCCAATTATGTACTACCTTGATCCACTGAAACTCATTTTGCACTAAATTGTAACTCGCTACTTATAGCAAGCCTACCTTATTCTACCAAATTTGCTCGGTCCATTTTTCCTTTTCAGCAATAAATGCTTGCATATCTTCCTATGTCATTGGTTTCCTTTTCTCATCCATCGCATCACCCCTTTTTCTAGCGACCTAACCCTTTCTTCACCATGAAGTAGTTGTAGTTGGTTGTGTCATATCTCCTTGCCACTTTGAACTTAGTGCGTCTATGTTGGGCCTAGTGAGCCTCGTTTCTTCAGGGTTTTACTTTGGCCTATTTTCTACTTTCAAAATAGTGGTTTTCCAGTCCTTTTCATCCATTTTTATTAATGCATACAAGAAATGCCTAAACACGTGTTTCTCATTTTTCATAGAAAAATGGGGTTTTTTTTACTAGTTTCTTGTGAAATAAGTCAATAAGTGCAGACGTATTTAATGAAAAATTGGAACTTACCAACTCTCTCCAACTTATCTTTTTGTTTATCCTCAAACAAAATTATCAGATGTTTCAAAAATGTTATTTAATGCATGTTTCCTCTAACTGGTTGACTATTTTTGGGTAAAGAGTTTTGAAAGAAATTGTGGCATGGTGTTCTTTTTAATTACAAGTTTATAATAAACATCATGAATATCCAAGAACCATATCATACATATGAACAATTTGCTTAACCAAAGTAATATTTTTAAAACTTGTTTAAATTAACAATTTATCCTTCATCAGAATTGTGATCTCACTGAGTATGTCTCAATGGTTAATATTTCCCTAAAAAATTCATATATTGCATATACTGTAGTAGTATTTTGTACTTTGTCTAAGAATTATCACGAGATATATCATTAGGTAAGGATGTATAAGGTATTTCTTTAGGTTGTAACATGATCGGACTTACAAAAAATATTAGTTTTTCTTTAGATTCAAAAACCTAAAGAAATTTCTTTTCACGTATTTCTCTTTGTTTGTTTCCACTTTCTTACATCCATTTTTTTTGGTGTCTTTTTCTTTTTATATGCTTGATTTTTATTTTTTTACTTTAGTTTTTGTCAAAGCATTTTTCTCTCTTTTCATTACTCCAATACTACTTAAGTTTTTCATTGAAATCTTTTCCTTTTTCTTTTTATCCCCAACATTCATTATTTCAATACTCTTTATTTTGTTTGCTCTCTCATCCTTAAGATAAGATAGTAAACATTATTCTCTTATCGACACATATTTACTTGCGTCTTTGAGGAACCTCTTCTTTTGCTTCCAATTTAGGTTCTTTGGTAGAACTCCAGCAACTTTGTACTCGACAATATCAATAATCCACAACATTTCTTGTATCATGAGTAGTTGCTCATCTAGCAATTCTTCCAATAATTCTTTCTCTTGGCTGGTTATTTCTTGGTTTACTAACCCAGATAAATAATCAACTACCACATTTCTTTATCCTTTTTTTGTCTTTTATTTCCATGTCAAACTCTTGAAGTAAGATCATTCGTCGAATTAAACATGGTTTGGAATCAGGTTTGTTCATTAATTGATAGATCCATGGTTGGTATAAATAACTATTTTTTAAGCAATCAAATAGACTGACTTTCCAAAGAGCTCTGGCGTTTCACCAAAGACGGCTTGAAACTCCTTCTTTAACCATGATACTTCATCTGGAAAAGGTAACAAAGCAATCATACAATCAGTGAGCTAAAATTTCACCCATTGGAGTATTCAATAAATCAACAAAGACCTATCTCCCATAATGATGAGATTGCCATCCATCGGAACAAATCTTCGATAAACTACCTTCCATAAAGACAAGGTTGTCATTCATCGGGACGATAAATCTTTGATAAACTACCTTCCATAAAGACAAGGTTGCCATTCATCGGAACAACAAATCTTCGATAAACTATCTTCCATAAAGACAAGGTTGCCATTCATCGGAACAACAAATCTTGATGCACACAGCTATGGGAATCAACCAATAATGAACTTATAGATCACTTATTGGAGGTTTCCATAACAAGTCTTCAACTTGCTGGAGAAATAAGGTCAATCCATAGCGAGAGATTCCTCATTGGACTGCCGAAAGGAGGCTAAATTGGCATTAACAGACTTGCTGGGGAAAACCAACCGCTTGCGGTAAGAGACTATCACCTGCTGTTAGGAAAAGATTGTAACAATATTGCTGGAGAATGCAAATGAATTCTCTTGCATTCACCTTTGTTGGAGAGATGAGATCTTCCTGACATAACTGTGATTTCCAATTAGAACTCATAGTCTAAGAAGAACAAGGTAATAATTCTGCTTGGAGACCAGAGTTCAAACCAAAATCAAGCTAGGGAAGGGTGATTTGAACAATCACAGAGGCTTACTAAGAGGGTCGGGACTCTATTCTTCTTCGAGGGGTAATTTAGTGGAGAAAGCGGAAAGATGAACTTTTCCTGCTTAAATTTGACAATCTATTGGAAAGATGAAACAAACTTTGATTATCAACATATGTGAACGAAGTTTAGCTATGCATAGTGTATGAATGAATGTACGTGTGATGCATATGGACATTTTATTAAGGATCAACATGGAAGGTTTACTAATGCATGGACAACACTTGGCCAAAATGAAGTCTTCACAAACCATCAACCGAAGGGTAGCTCTTTATCGCATCAAATTTCAAAAGAAGCTGCAGGCGTATTGTAAACATTCGCAGGTTCCTTCTGCCGGAAGCATCCTAAGGGGTGTCACCATGTCTCATCAGACCGCTACTATTACCAACTCTTCTAGGAAAAAATGGGACATTCTGTGGGAACAATTCGATTTGCACTTATATCTCATATTCGAACAAAAAATGTTATAGAGGTCCTGATGGTACCAACTTCAACATTATCAATCTTGTTTGTTATTAGGACAGTGCCACCTTATCCCTTTGCTTCACATCCGAAGTAAACACACTTAAATTGCAAAAAATTTGCACGTATGTTCTAACAAATATGTTTTTTTTAAATGCATTTTCAATAATAAAATAATATTTTTATAAACTGAATAAAAATTATATTGCCAAGGAATTGGATAAAGGCTCAAATTTTATTGATAGAATGGTAGTCTGCCAATAGCATGACTCCATAAACGATTAAAAAGTTTTGAAAAATGGTAAATACATGGAAAAGGCACATCTAAGAACAATGAACATTATTCTCCCTAACAACTTTGAACTCCTGTATTGTAAGTTGAGTTATGAAGATAATCCATGCGGATTGTTGCTTCTATGATCGAGTCTTGTCTGATGTAGTTACTTTCCATATAAGTCCCTAACTTTTGCCTAGACTGCCCTTGCGGGTTTTCAGCCTACCGGGAGATTTATTCTATGTATGTCTCTAATTTTTTCCTAGACCTCCCTTACAGGTCTTTAGTCTACCGAGACGCTCTTTTTTGCCTAAGTCGCCCTTTTGGATTTTCAACTTAGCGAGTTGTTCTTTTATTTATTTAGGCGAAGTATTTCTTGACTACATCAACATTCAGAGGGCGTGGGAACTCCTTGCCATCCATAGTTTCAATAATTAATGCACTTCCAGAGAAGGCTTTCTTGGCAACATATGGGCCTTCATAATTGGGAGTCCACTGGCCTCTGGAATCAGAGTTTAAAGAAATGATCTTTCTGAGCACGAGGTCGCCTTCTCTGAATACACGAGGTTTAACCTTCTTATCAAAGGCTTTCTTCATTCTTTTCTGGTATAATTGACCATGACATAAAGTAGTCATTCTCTTCTCTTCAATCAAATTCAACTGGTCAAACTGATTTTGAACCCATTCATCATCAGATAATTCAACTTCCATTATCACACACAAAGATGGAATCCCAACTTCGATAGGGAGTACTGCTTTCATCCCATAAACCAAAGAGAAAGGGTCACCCATGTTGAAGCGCGTCCAAAGTTTGATATCCATGTAAAGCAAATGGCAGCATTTCATGCCAGTCTTTGTAGGTGACGACCATCTTCTGGATGATCTTCTTGATATTCTTGTTTGCAGCTTCAACTACCCCATTCATCTTGGGTCGGTAAGGAGAAGAGTTGTGATGAACAATCTTGAATTCTTCACAAATTTCCCCCATCATTTTATTATTCAAATTTGAGCCGTTGTCAGTGATGATCCTGCTAGGCACACCATACCGACAAATTAGATTGTTCTTGATGAATCGGACCACCACTTACTTGGTAACATTGGCGTAAAAAGCCACTTCAACCCATTTGGTGAAGTAATCAATTGCTACCAAGATGAAACGATGTCCATTAGAAGCCTTGGGTTCAATCATCCCAATAATGTCAATACCCCACATAGAGAAAGGCCATGGGGAAGAAATAACATTGAGAAGTGTAAGAGGCACATGAATTTATCAGCATAAATCTGACACTTATGGTACTTCTTCTCAAATTTGTAACAATTGGATTCCATTGTCAACCAATAGTATCCTTCCCTTAGATCTTCTTAGCCATAGAGTGTCCATTGGCATGGTACCAAAAGAACCCTCATGAATCTCATGCATCAACATGTCTGCTTCGTGCCTATCCACGCATCTGAGCAAGACCATGTCATGATTTCTTTTGTATAACACACCTTCATTGAGAAAGAAACTACCAGCTAATCTCTTCAAGGTATTTTTATCTTTGCTTGTCACATCAATCAAATACTCTCGAGTCATCAGGAAGTGCTGGATGTCATGATACCAGGGTTTATCATCCTTTTCCACCTCAATGGCGAATATATAAGTTGGCCTCTCAAGGCGCTCAATGGTGATCTGAGGTACATCATTCCACTTGTTCACTTTGTACATAGAATCCAAAGTTGCCAAGGCATCTGCCATCTAATTTTCATCTCGAGGAATATGGTGAAGCTCTTCTTTATTGAAGAAAGTCAACAACCTCCTTGCATAATATTTGTAAGGGATTAAGCCAGGGTGACGAGTCTCCTAATCTTTTTTAATATGATTTATTACTAAAGTTGAATCACCGTACACATCAAGAATTTTGATTCTGAGGTCGATGGCTTCTTCAAGACCCATGATACAAGCTTTATATTTCGCCATGTTATTTGTACAATCAAACATCAATCTTGTTATAAAAGGAATGTGATGTCCTTAAGGAGTGATGATCACAACACCGATTCCTTTTCCCCAAGCATTCACAACTCCATCAAACGCCATTCCCCATTAGGATTCTAGATCTAGACCTTCTTCAAGTAAAGGTTCATCACAATTTTTCATTTTCAAATACATTACATCCTCATCAAGATAGTAAAATTCAACAGATTGATCACTACATCCTAAAATACAACCCATGGAACTTTTCAACATATTCAGATATAAAACCAATGGTCTTCCTTCAACGGGGGGAGCAGGATAAAAGGCTCAAGAAAATACTCTTTGATACTTTCAAATGTCCTTTGGCAATCATTTGTCCATACGCAACCTTGATCTTTCCTCAACAGCTTAAAGATTGGTTCATAAGTTGCAGTCATATGGGAAATGAATCTGGAAATGTAATTCAAACGTCCGTGGAAACCTCTGAATTGTTTTTCAAGTCTTGGTGTCGGCATCTCTTGAATTGCCCTAACTTTATCAAGATCAACTTCAATTCCTGTTTGGCTGACAACGAAACCCAACAGTTTTCCAGACTGGACACCAAATGTACATTTATTATGTTTCAAACGAAGGCGATACTTCCTCAAATGCTGAAACAATTTCAACAAATCTTCCAAATGATCTTCCTCAGTTTGGGACTTGGAAATCTTGTCATCAACATATACTTCAATTTCTTTGTGCATCAGACCATGGAATAGGGTCATCATGGCCCTCTGGTACATTGCACCAGCGTTCTTTAACCCGAAGGGCATCACTCTATAACAGAATTTTCCCCAGGGTGTGATAAACGTTGTTTTTCCATATCCTCAAGAGCCATCTTAATTTGATTGTATTTGGAAAATCCATCCATGAATGAGAACACTTTGCATTTTGCAGTACTGTCCAACAACATATCAATGTGTGGCAAAGGAAAATCATCTTTCAGACTAGCCTTGTTCAGATCTCGGTAATCAACACACATGGTGAATTTTCCATCTTTCTTTGGTATTGGCACAATATTGGCAATCCACTGAGGATAGACTGATGTCACAAGGAAACTTGCGTCAATATGCTTTAAAACTTCCTCCTTAATCTTTATTTCCATATCAGGACGAGTTCTTCTTAACTTCTGCTTGATTGGCAGGCACTCAAGCTTTAACGGTAAATGATGCTCCACAATATTAGTATCTAACCCTGGCATATCTTGAT
This sequence comes from Vicia sativa, assembly GCA_021764765.1. Taxonomy (NCBI): domain Eukaryota; kingdom Viridiplantae; phylum Streptophyta; class Magnoliopsida; order Fabales; family Fabaceae; genus Vicia; species Vicia sativa. Next base: position 37,107,494 of record CM038795.1, on the reverse strand, counting down.
ATGACCAAGAAAATATATCCACATATTCTTTCATCATTTCAATCAAATGAATATTCACCTCAGGATATAGCAATGCTCCAATCTTGACCTCTTTCACATCTTCCTTAGAACCCAAGTTAATGACTTCCAACGGCTCTTTGTACAGCTTAATGGTGTTTTCCTCGCGCTTCAGCAGCCGAGAAACCTCTTCAGGGATCTCATCAAATTCCTCTTCTTCGGCTTCATATACAGGATGCTCAAAGTTGGAAGAGGGTGCAGGTTCATTATTTTCAACGGTTTTATGAATTAATATGAACATATGTTTATGATCGATTTTAGAAACTGACACATATGACAAGTGATTAAGCAGATTCAATTCAATTATTATTTTTTGTGAAAGGTTTTTTTTCTGATTACCATTTTTTCAAGAAAAAAGAAGAAAATAAAAGACACAATTTAGAATAAAAACAAACTTTTATTAATGATCTTAAATTTCAAAACAAACAGATTTTGCCCATACAACATCACTTTCACCTTGGGCAGAGTGAAAGGATCATTATTTTGAAAATTTAAACAAGCAAAAGTGAATTACTTAGACACGTGAAATAAAGTGGGGATGTCAATAGCAGTCCAATTACAAACTTCGGTTCCATGCATTACAAAGTTGGGCATTTCCTGCTCAGGTCCATCTTCAACAATGGCATTGACTTCTAGAATGGTAGGATCAAAATAACCAGCACTTCAGAAAACATCTGGATATTTGGCAGCAACAGGTCCTGACTTCAGCATTTCTCTTCTGATCTTCGTGGAAAAGCCTAAACCAGAGCCATTCTTATTCACCTTTGGCTCAATAACTTGTCCCCAAACACTGCTAGAACCTTTCTAAACCACATAATGGACATCCTTCAACGAAGCAATAAAATCTTCACTCCTTTGGACACTATCAATAGACAAAGCTTGGAGTTGCATTCCAACAATGACTTCATCAGATTCTACTATGGAGAAGGAGGATAAATGATAAACTAGCATAGCTTGTTCTCCTTCCACAATAATCACAACACCTTCACGGACAAACTTCAATTTATGATGGAGGGTCGAAGTCACAACACCAGCCTCATGAATCCAAGGTCGTCCAATTAAACAGCTATAAGTAGGAAATATATCCATCACTTGGAAGGTAATTTGAAATAGATGTTGGCCAATGTGAATGGGAAAAGCTACTTCCCCAATAACAGATTTACGAGAACCATCAAATGCCTTCATAATGATACCACTAGAACGCATCGGCGGACCTTGATATTTAAGCTTTGAAGAAGTACTTTTGGGAATAACATTCAGCGCGAAACGTTATCAATAAGCACATTGGACAATGCATCACTCTTGCAATTCATGGAAATGTGCAAATCCATAATGTGATTCCTTCCCTCAACGGGAAACTCTTCACCACTAGAACTCAGATTATTGCAAGATGTGATATTTCCAACCACACTATTAAAATTTTCCAAAGGCAGATCATAATCAACAAATGCCTGATCTAAAACCTTCCTTAGAGACTCTCTGTGAGCTAAATAATTCATCAACAGATCTAGGATTGAAATATTTGACGGTGTCTGCAGTAATTGCTTAACAATCTTGTAATTGCTCATCTTGATAATCTCCAACAACTCATTCATTCCTTTCTATTGAGTTACCCCACTAGTCTGCCCTTCAACCTTCTTGGGTTCAGCACTAGTTTCCACAATCTTCTTACCATCATTATCCAACTTTGGAAATACAGGAGTAAATACACGACTACTTCTGGTCATTCGACTAGCATCAACAATATTTCCTACTTGAGGTAATGGTTGAATTGGAACCTCAACATCTCCTTCTAGAATGGTGGCATTGTAATTGTATGGCACAACCTTGTTGGAACTATACGGGACATGTCTAGGTAAGCTAATAACCAAAGGAGTAGTTGTAGGCTTACTGTAATAGGTCATTTCCACAAGAGTGGGAATATCAACATGTGGCACAATGACATTTACATATGCTTCTTCACCAGACTCATCAGCGGAGGAATACTCATCAGCAGAAATGTATTCATCATCAGATTCATCAAACGATCCTTCAATCATATTGACGCCATTGTTGAAACCAACCCTGCTTACTACAATCTGAATAATGCCTTCATCTAGCAGACGCTGAATATCTCTTTTCACAACATCACAACCACGATGATTTGTGCTACATACTGAGCATTCATTATATTAATGCACCTCTTGCCCTTCAATGAAATTGAACTCAACGTGCAAATACACCAAATTAGCATTAGTCTCGTTCACATCACAGATTTAAACTTCTCTAGGGGGACCATAGATAGCATTCACTTTAACTTCAGGCTTATCCTTCAACCTGATAACCTGAATAAGGTTCCTGTCCATCATTTCTTGAAGATCACTCTTTATCTTATCACAACCACGAGTATCCTCGTTGCACACACTACAAGCAACATGATCATGAGTGCAATAACCAACCTTACAGAGAGCCACATGCATCTTCACAAGATCTCCAATGATCGAATTCATATCATAAACCCTGATTTCTCCGTCAATCATATTCACAACATTTCCATGATTAGGAAACAAATTCCCTTGCACATTAGGACACGTGTCTTTGAAAGACAAAAGACCTGATCTGACCATCTTTTGCACTTCTGACTTCAATGAATAACAATTCTCAATACTGTGCCCTGAAGCTCCTTAGTGGTTTGCACAAGTCTGATCATCTTTGTAATACCATGGCAAAGTATTTAGAATAGTTGGAGGTGCCCTTGGTTGCACCAAGTGCCTCTGAATCAATGTTGGACACAACTCTGCATAAGTCATCGAAATCGGATCAAACGGTTCTCTCTTTGTGCCTTGCCCTTGCTGAGATGCTTTGTTATAAGGGATAGTAGTCGGAGTTGTAGCAACAGTAGGGTTAACAATAGAAACTTGTTGGTTCTGAGGACGTTTGTTAGGAGGTCTGGTTCCCTCTCCTGGACAACAACATTAACTTCTTCTTTCTTTTTGGAAAATCCAAAAGATGGCTTCTTAGCCCCATTCTATCCTTCTTCTTTCGACAATCATCCCTCTCGGGCAACCTCTTCTGGACGGACTCCCATGCTCACCATTTCAGCAAAATCATTAGGCGCAATGGCCACCATCTTCCTGTAATAGAAAGGACCCAAAGTCTTCAAGAAAACTTTGGTCATCTCTTGCTCACTTAGTGGAGGTATAACCTATGTAGAAAGCTCATGCCATCATTGAGCATACTCTTTGAAGGATTCCTTATCTTTTTGAACCATTGCTCTAAGCTGATCACAGTCGGGCGCCATGTATATATTGTAATTGTAATGCTTCACAAGAGCTTCACCCAAATCATTGAATGTATGCATGTCACTGCTGTCTAGATTCATTTACCATCTCAAACCTGCACCGATCAAACTATCTTAAAATAAGCGAATGAGCAGACGTTGGTCTTAAGTGTGAGTGAACATCCTTCTTAAATACATCATCAAATAGTCACGAGGACAAGAATTTCCCTTGTACTTCTCAAACTCTGGAACTTTGAATTTAGCAGGCACTTTCACATTGGGAACTAAGCACAAATCATTGGCATTTTCACCAAAAATCTCTTTCCCTTTGAGGGCTTCCAGCTCTTTCTGCATCTTGTCAAACTGTTCCTGGAAACCATTCATTCGATCACAGAAGTCTAAGCTTTCACTTGGAGTAGGGAATGGATTGTTAAATTCTTTGTTGAAAACAGGAGTAGCATGCACCACAGGAGGTGCGGAAATAACCACGGGTTTGGCCAAGGAGGTCACTTAAGCAGCAGGGTTGTAACCTTCAGGAATGAAATTCTCTGGCATTTCCCATGGATAACCAGGAGGCATACGGTGCTAAACAGTAGAAACCACTGGTACCACAGAAACATGAACATCTTGAACTTTAGAGATAACAGTTGTTTATTGAGGTGGAATGATACAGGGAGAAGGCGGAGGAGGTAGTGGATGATTCTGAGCAGCCACCAACTATTCCACCATAACAGTCAAATTGACTATACCGGTCCACATGGATATAACCTCTTCGCGCAGCTCGCGTCTCTCTTGCTCTAGATTTCCCATCTTCTTCTTGGAGTTGGCTTGAGTGTTATACCTATGCAACAACTTGAAGAATGAACGAAGCAGAGAAACAGATAAGACACCTGGGAGAGTATGAAAATGCAAGAATGTGTGTGTCATGATGCATGACATGCAATGCATATGATTTGTTTATTATTTCTTCTTCTTCTTCTTTTATTATTTAAGGAACTTAATAAAGACAATTTAATTTGCAAATATCAAAGTATAACACAATTGAAATACTGAAATAAACTCATATCATTAATAAAATATTTTAAGGATTACAACTCTTTAATACAAGTTTCAATGATCCCAAGTACAAGAGAGAAATAAAAATAAAACTACAAGCCCTAAATAATCAAATTTGTAGAAGACTCGTCTTCAGACGGACACTTCCTCTTAAGCATCATAATCTCTTCCTTTAGTTGATCGTTCTCCAATACATACCTATCGACATAACCTTTCCAAGCACCAGACTCGGGAGAAGTATGAGAATGAACAGGAGCACTAAGAACTGGCTGGACACTAGAAGAAAGTAAGTCCTCTTGCTTCTCCATCATCTCTATAGCACGACTCTCTAGAATCTCAATCAAATCATCCTTTTCTTTCAACTCTACTGCATGAGACATCTTCAAGGTATGATACTTGTTCTTCCAAGTTTCCTTCTCTTGTTGCATCCTAACCAAAGCAAAATGAAGATCCTCTATGTCATCTGAACCATGAGTAGTAGCTAAGAACAAATCAGCAATATGGCATCTTCAACTCAATAGCTCTTGCTTGAACCCATTGAAGATAAGGCTCCAAAGAAACAGCTCCTCTCTTCCCTAGATTCTTTTTTCCTTTCCTATGAATATGACACCAAAATTTCTCTATTCCTTCCTAGATAAACCGTGGTCTTCACCTTCTTTAAGAAAGAAGCCACTCACATGAATACTCTTTAGTTTATCCCTCATCGGATAACCAAGTTGACAACACACAAGAACAGGATTGTAGCTAATACATCCCTTTGTACCAAGAAGAGGCACATTGGGAAAGCTACCACAAATGTTGATAATCTCTACATCATAATAAACCTGACGATACCATATAATATCAGAATGAGTGAGAGCCATAATCTTTGGTGCCTAACGAGGTCCCCTCCTAGGATCCCAAAAAGCATCATTTGTGGGTAAGTGAGAAACAAACCAACGATATAGAAATGGTTTACAATAGATAATCTCTCCTTCTCGGTGGAAGTTTCAAGGGTGAATAGAATAATAAGTCTCAGTAAGAAGTGTGAGAACTGGATTCCCAATCATGAAGATCCTGATAGCATTAACATCAACAAAGTTGTCAACGTTGGGAAACAAGAACAAACCATAGGAAAGCAAGGCAAATATGGCTTCAAAATCCTCCATACTTTTCATATCAGCAAAATAACGAGCCTTCTTCAAAAGAAATGTTGCCGGTAATCCTCTGAAACACCCCTTAGTAGTTATATTGTCTTCAATCTCGGACCTCTTCAGATGGATAATAGCAGCAATCTCATTAGACTTAGGCTCCTCATCCAAACCAATAAAAGGAACATCACAAGTAATAAGTCGACCAAACAGATAAGCATACTCCTCCAACGTAGGAATTAACTGATAGTCAGGAAAAGTGAAGCAATGGTATAACGGATCATAGAACTGAACCGAGGCGAAAAGCAAACCATCCTTCATCTTCTCTTCATAAAAGGTATAATAGTCACTACGCCAAAAATGAGTTTTGGCAGTACTACATGGAAAGCGCTTTTAGCAAAAAGCGCTGCTATAGGTTGAAAAAAAATCGCTTAAAAGAAGCGCTGCTAAAAGATACCTTTAGAAAGCACTTTTTAAAAGCGCTGCTAAAGGTCGTACGGATACCCCATCTAAGAAAGCGCTTTTCCAAACGCGTTGCTAAATGTTAACCTTAGAAAGCACTTTTGAAAAGCACTGTTAAAGGTTAAGCTAAGAAAGTGCTTTTGAAAAGCGATGTCATAGGCCTTAAATTGGGTAACGTAAGGAAAACGCTTTTTTGCAACAAAAAAAACGCTGCTAATTCGACCACCTAAGAAAACGCTTTCCAAAAGCGCTTTCATAAGGTTATTAAAAAATTAAAAATTATGAATAACGTGAAACCTAATTCCTCTTCTCTATTTTCCCTCTTTTCTGAGCCACGAATTCCTGTTCTCTCTTCATCATTACATCCTCAAACTCACCTCCTCTTCATCGTGAACCTCAAACCTAATTTCTCTTCATCATGAACTCAGCCAGCAACTCCCTCCATGCTCACCTCTTTCGTTCTCACCAAAAACACAGCGTACTCCCTCCGTGCTCTTCGAGTCTCCTCTTTGTGAGCAACAACAACCCAGACAGTGACATACTCCCTTTGTGCTTTTTTCGTCACAGCGTACTTCCTCCGTGCTCTGTCCAATCCTCATGCACCAGCCGCTGTAAGCATCCTTCTTTTGTTTTGGTTTTGTCTCTTAGTTTCCTTTATGTGATTTGATGAATGGTGGTGGTGATAATCGAAAAAACACAATCAGAATCTTGTAGATAAATAAGGTTTCCAACCTCACAAGCATTGATAGTTAGTGTTGAAGTTGGTTTTAAGTGAAACAATTGTGTTTAGGAAGTGTTGAATGATTTAGCACAGTGTAGTTTGATTAAGTGATGAAAAAGATAGAATCTTTGTTTTTCCAATGGAAAGAAAAACTTATTTACAAAATCTATCTTTAGATACGAAGCATTATTAAATTTTTAGAAATGTTAGGATATAGAAATCCGTGTTAAACTATGTTAATTCGTGTCGCATTGAGTATCATAATGTGTTGGAATAGTGTCAGATGTTATTCTGTTTGGGTATGTTGAAGTTATTGATTTGTTTGGTTCATATTTGAATGTTGATTTCGAATTCGGCATGCTATTTGTTTTAGCTTGTGATTATTTCCGATTATTCGAGTTGAATCTGTGAAGTTATTATGGTGGTGTGAAGTTTGAGTGAAAACTTTGTTGATAACATGTTATTTGAATCGAAGTTGGATTAATGTCATGTGTTATCGGTGGTAAATCGTTAAGGTTCCATGTTAAGTAGTGATAGAGATTTTGTGTTGATGTTATGTGTTGGTTTGTAATAAATGGGCAATATTTTCTTACATGTTAAGTTGTGGAAGTTTTGTTGTGATGCCATGTTAATCGTGCTAATTGATGCGTTTTTGAGATTGTTTGTAATAATGTGTTTTTCTTTTAGTCATGTAGATTGAGCTAATTCGAACGGATTTCAGTTGATATTTTAGTGCATTTGAGTTTAATTCCAAAAGGTTAATTTGGTTGTGGCATTATTAACTTTATTATGTCATGATCTTGTATACTTGTTGTTGAAAAATAAATCCAAGTTTCATAGTGATGTAACTAAGTACGGGTGCATGCCTACAAGATTACGAGAGTGTCTCACCCATACTTCTTCCGGAAATCTTATAGACTCTCAATCTCAGCAATCAAGCTCATCAGTCCCTTAATCTTAGGTTCCTTGAAACTGTATTTCGGAGTCCTCCTCTGTTCATAATCCATGGTCAAAGTATACCTGAGATATTTGCAAAGGTCAATTTTAAGTTCCTTGAACAACTGTCTGAAAAAATGTGTATGGGTGCATGAATGCATGATGCAACAATCACACATAAAGATCACAAACATGGGGTCTATAGGTTCAACGTCACGAGCATGGAGTCAGAGGGTACTACCCACAAGGTATTCTAAAATTTGTCACCAGTAGATCAAGGTTATAAAGGAATCCCCAGAGTTTTCATTCCTCCATCCAATACTACCAACTTCCCGATGTACTTGGTAATTAGCAATACCTTCAGGTGAAACTCGTATGACTGTAGTATCGCGTAGCAACTACTTCCAGATAACTCTGTAATAGTTCTCGCACTACCCTTAAAAAGTCCAGGATGGGTTAAGGGTTCTACGGCTGCTCAGCTTTAGGGACTCTCAGGTCGAAAGCAGTCATGTCTCCCAGATCGCTCGGTAAACAAAATACCACAATCAATGAGATCTCCACTGAGTGGGGGATCTCATGTCTCCTTCTTCGGGATTACTTCCTAAAAGTTAACATGACTATACCACTCGTCCTATCTTAAGTTTGCCCGAGTCTGGATATAGGACTCAAAAAGAAGATCACCAAACACCCTTGAAAACTAGAAAAACATCCAGACAAACAAGTACACAATATATACAAAATATAGTACATATATACTAATTAAAAAAAATAGGGTCAACCCACTTAGAGATGGTCCAGTAATAGGTAAAACATCCCTAGTAGAGTCGCCACTTTTCTGTAGCGGCAAAAACTGTGAGTATAAGCCATTGTATTGACTTAACTCAAAAAGTAACAAAAGAGTCGCCACCACACTATTATTTTATCCAAAGAACTAGGAAAAAGAGCGAATAAAATCCTTAAAAAAAATATCAGAGATCTGGGACCGAGGGTTAGTTATGCAAAGGGAAGGTGTTAGGCACCCAAAGCATCTACGGTTATTTGAAGTAAATAGACTTCAGTTATTTGAAGTTTTGAATTTGAATATTTCGATATGTCACGCTGATGGTTTGGCTCTTCATAGAGAAAGGATTTTGAAATTTAAATGGTATGATGTTATCCAAAAAGAGGCATGAAAACCTGGAGTTTTAAAGAACATGCAAGCGTCGAACGTGGAACTGTGTTATAAAGAGATGCTTATGGTCGAAGTAGTATAAATTAGAATCTTAGTGATAGGATTTGTGTGTTCACTTATGTACAAATCACTCAAATAAACTCGAAGTACCAAGTGTTAGAGAAAATAGTTACTGAGTATTTACGTATGAGTCACCATATTTTATGCAATTATTAATTTACTTTTCTACAAAATTTCTTTTTCGCTTCATTTACATTCCAGACGAATTGCTTTACTTTTCAATATCATTTTACATAAGTTTTAGCAATTTCCTTTCAATTAAACCATTACATTTTGATAAGATATATGTTCAAAAACTATAAACTACAAAACTTAGCTCATGTCCCAAGATCAATCTAGTCGATCCTGTAAGTAACCAAATAATAATTTTGTTTTGGAAGACAAGAGGCTTTTTACCAAATTTTAGGGTAAACAACTATACACTTGTCCGGATATTAGTTCAGTTAGTGAGTTTATAAGTAAATTTTTTCGTAGATTAAACTAGAAAACCCCGCGTATCCGCACGGATAAATTTATTTAATATGAAATATATATTTTATTTATATATACATATTTATGTAATTGAAATGAATTATTAATTTATAAAACAAATAATGGTAATATAAATTTATTTGTATGAATAATCAAACAAAAAGAGAAAAAGAGCTCGTGAAATGGAAAAAGGAAAAAAAATAAAAAAGTTGATATTTAAAAATAAAAATTGTGTCTCAAATAAAGATATTTTCTAATTAAAATAAAATAGATATTTTGTTGATAGTAGCCTATGAGAAAAAAAGAAATTTTGACACTTTAAAATAAAATTTTGTGTCTCAAATCAAGACAATTATTAATTAAAATAAAATATGTATTTTATTGATAGTAGTCCGTGAGAAAAAGAGAAATTTTTGACATTTGAAAATAAGAATTTTGTATCTAAAACAAAGACAATTGTTAATTAAAATAAAATAGATATTTATAGTGACACATGAAAAAAAGATAAAATTTGCTGATAGTTGCCCGTGAGAAAAACAAAAAAAAAATTAAAATTTTAAAATAAGAATTTTGTGTCTCAAACAAAAATAATTGTTAATTAGAATAAATATGTATTTTATTTATAGTGGTCCGAGAGACAAAGAAAATTTTTGACATTTAAAAATAAGAATTTTGTGTATAAAATAAAGACAATTGTTAATTAAAATAAAATTGGTATTTTGTTTATGGTGACACATGAGAAAAAGAGAAATGTTGATATTTAAAAATAAGAATCGTGTCTAAAATAAATACAATTATTAGTTAAAATAAAATAGATATTTTGTTGATAAGATTTATGAAAAAAGAGAAGTTTTAATATTTGAAAATAAGAATTTCGTATGTCAAATAATAAAAAATATTAATTAAAATAAAATAGTGATTTTCTGATTGTGATAAGTGAGATAGAAAATTAGTTGTATGTCTCGCTATTGAGTATTAGCAATTTTGAAAAATTTAACTCTAAATTTTATTTAAAGTTAAAAATAGATTAATTGATATTTTTAATAAAAAGAAATAAATTAAATTTATCATAAAAAATAAAATTAAATGTCTATATTGTATATGTTTATTACATCAATAAATATTTAATAAGATAAATTGAATATTTGAATAACATTGAATTAGATTGATTGATGAGAGGGAAAGAGAGAGAAAAGTGAATTTGACTTTTTTATGTCATGTGTTAGAATGAAATTGAATTAGAGGTTACAATATTTTAAATATTTGTCATTTACTTATTAGTATATTTTATGTGTAAAATTTTAAAAGAAAAAATATTTTAAATTATTTGATAGTATTTTTTTTATAGATAGTTGATTAAGAAATTGTGAGATAGTTAGATTGGTTAGTTAACCAACATGTTGTAAATTTTGTTTAGAGAAATGGTGAGATATACCACTATTATATATTACTAAAAAATACTCTCTTTCTTCACTCTAATTTCACATTTCCTTCTTTATGCCAACTACATAGGTAACCTTAATATTGTTTTGGAAGTTGGGTTTGTTTTGCATATTTTTTTCATTCGATATAAAATTTATAACCTTAATATTCTTGAGAGAGTATTTATAGTGTCTATTAAACATAACAACACAACAAAATTAACCAACAAAATTGCCATTGACAACAGTGCAAAAAAACAAAAACATGGGCTAGAAACCGATTTCCTCTTCGAAAACCAGAATTTCTGCATCAGTGCGGAACAGCTTTTCTGAATAAGTTGTTTTCCAAAACAGCTTCTGAAGCTTATTGCACTTGATTTGCACACTATATTCAACACACCAACTTTAATCAAGTGCTCCACATTCCTCAAGCTCAATTTCTTCACAAGCCTCTTGAACACTTCGTTTGTTACCGCCTTTGTCAACAAATCCGCAACTTGTTTTTCGCTTCGACAATGAGCTAGCTTCAGCTGTCCTTCACACACCAACTCCCTCAAGTAATGAAACCTCATCTCTATGTGTTATATCCTCCCATGTGCTATAGGATTCCTTTCAAGGTTGAAAGCCGAGAGGTTGTCAACAAAGAGTGTGACAACTGTTACTTCAATATTGTCCAACTCCTTAAGTAGATTCATTAGCCACACGGCTTGACATGCACACGTCGAAGCTGCGATATACTCGGTCTCACAAGAAGAAAGTGCCACCACAAGTTCCTTTTTAGAGCACCAAGAGATTAGAGCTTCCCCAAACATAAAGACATAACTGGCCGTAGACTTTCGATCATCTTTATCTCCGCACCAATTGGAATCTGTATAAGCGAGTAATTCATACATGCTTCCCACATCAGCCGCGGGAAAGATAATTCTGTAGCCAAGAGTACTTTTGATGTAACGAAGGATCCTCTTGACCGCTTCCAAATGAGACACATTTGGTCTCTCCATGAATCTACTCACAATACCGGCACTAAATACCAAATTCGGTCACGTATTGCACAAGTAACGTAATAATCCAATCAACCTGCTATATTGAGTTGGATTAACATCATCCTCATCCTCATTCTTGGACAGATGCAACCTTGGTTCCATTGGTGAATTTGGAGCATTACAATGCTCCATGTCACACCTCTTAAATATATCATAGGCATACTTTCTTTGATGCATGAGAATTCTCAATTTTGCCTTGTGAAATTATATGCCAAGGAAGTATGTCATGATACCAAGATCGCTCATCTCAAATTCTTCCATAAGCTCACCTTTGAATTTTGGAAATAAACTCCTCATTGTTTCCCGTAATCAAAAGGTCATCCACATATAAGCAAAGTACTTTGCTTGCACCGACTTCACATAAACACCATGTTCGGATACACACTTCTTGAAGCCAACCTCAATAAGGAAAGTATCTATGCATTTGTTCTAAGCTCTAGGTACTTATTTCAAACCATAGAGTGTTTTACTCAGAGTGTTTCTGCTGCTGATACCAGATTTTTTTCTGCTGCTGATACCAGATTTTTTTTCTACTGTCAAATAGCTTCAACTCAACCATCACCACATTGTAACGGCAAAAACTGCGAGTATAAGTCATTGTATTGACTTAACTCAAAACGTAACAAAAGAGTTGTCACCTCACTTTTATTTTATCCAAAGGACTGGGAAAAAGAGCGAATAAAATCCTAAAAAAAAAAGATCTAAGATCTGCGATCGGGGGTTAGTTATGTAAAGGGAAGGTGTTAGGCACTCAAACCATCTACGGTACTCCGCAGAAACCTTTTTGAAAATTTGTATAAGTGTGCTAAAAAAAAGTTTATGTACAAAATGGATGGTGGGGGGAGAAAAGAGGTATTTTTTATAATTTTTGGTTTGATATAACTTCCAATGAGTTCCAGGCCTACATACCAACAATGTGCAATGTTGAAATCAAAACCAAGTAGTTCGGCTAAAAAAGACCAAAGTTGTGTGTGGGTTGATTTTAAAAAAAATATTAGTTTAGAAAAGCCATAAAGAGCTTAAAAAGTTTGAATGAGGTTATGTGATTTCTAGTCTTATGAAAAAGAAATCAAAGTATCTTTAGATGAATTGAAAATTTATTAAGAAAAAATATTTTGAAAATGCATGGACCTGAGTCCAAGTTTTTTATGAAAGCGGTTCGAGTTTTGAAAACAAGAATCCTTTGAAAAAGAGGGAAGATTTTAAAAATTAAAGAATGGAGAGGAGATTAAGAGGCTAACCTAAGTGCATAAAGTAAAAGGTAAAGGTAAAGAAAGATCTAACCGGGTGAAAAGACTAGTACTTGACATCAAGAGCCAATACCATATCTCATCATTTGGATTACCACATAAGCAACAAATAACTAGACAAAAAACCAAGCTTCAGATAAATCAATGCTTTTAGGTGAACTCTTGTCTTGAGAAAAACGGGCAGAGTAACGACTGTATTTGGAGGAGATCCACTCTTAATCGAGTATAACGAAATAACCTGCATATAAAGATAATAACTAGACAAGACAAAATAATACCAAGGACACAAAGATCTCCAAGTTAAGGTAAGGGTCCTAATCCTAAGTCCAAAGATCAAGCTCCAAGCACAAGGATAGTAACCAAGTCCAATTAAGATTTTTTATGTTTAGGTTGAATTATTAAGTGTATTGGAAAAGGAAAACAAAGCTCAAGTGAGCAAATTCAAAATGGCAAGGAAATAAAATGCTCAAGTGAGCAAAGGAAAAATGACATAGAAAACAAAATTCTTAAGTGAGCAAAGCAAAATGACATGAAATATAAATGCTAAAATTAAAGGTGCATAAAAATAAAGAGCATAAAAGTAAATGCGGAAATTAAAGAGCGAAAAATAAAAAGCAATTAATAAAGGTTAGCAAGATGACCATCTTGAAATTTGTCAAGTATATCATCGAATTGTTAATTGTTAGTCGTCAGCAAGGTGACCATCTTGAAACTTACGCATGAAGCCTTGCCAGAAGCTTGATAGAATCAACGTGACCACGCGACAAGTTTCAATTGTTTTTTGTCAAGTATATCACAGGTTTTGGAATTATTACATCACTTGATCAAAGATGTTTGAGAATTTCAAATGGACAAAGTTAGTGGAAACTTTCTAGAAGCTTGATCAGAAAACAACGCGACCACACGGCAAGCACCACAGGTGTTGAACCAAGATCAAAGCTCAAATCATCTTTTGGGGCTTATGTTAGAACATTAAAGTTCGTGCCACCAATTGATCACTTTTTCCGAGTCGGGACAAAAGAAAAATAAGATGAAGAAGAAATGATTTTCAATTATATTTTGCCTCAGATGAATTTATTTTGGTCTTACTTCGTCAAAATCAATCAACTCTCTTGGTGGATTTCGTCAAGAAACCTATCAACACCCAAATTCCATTGATGTTGAGAAAATTTGTGATTCCAAAATAAATTCAAAAGTCAGCAAGATAAAAATGAAAATAAAATCAAATAAATGATTAAAAGTAATTTTGAAATTAGGTAATTTAATTGGACTTTATTAACGAAATACATAAATAGTATTTTTTCATCAAAATAAAATTATCCAAAGTCAAACAGGGGTGAGTCAACAAGTATTGACAAAAATTTTAATAATTTTTTGTAAGCATAAAATTATTTTTAAAAATAAAGAGAAAATAATGAAACAGACCAAAAATGGCAAAAAAAAATAATAAGATCATAAATAAAAATAAAATGAGGTCACCAATATTAGTCAAATGATCATTGGATCCTTCCATAATTTTTCTAGAATTTTAAAATGTCAAAAAGTATTTTAAAACAATTAAAAACATCAAATAAAAGAGAAAAATCATAAAAAATAACAAATCTAAAAATAAAATTATGAAAAAATAAAATTCAGAAAGATAATATTTCAAAATATTTTTGTGAATTTTTTCATAGTTTTTGAGTCAAAAATGAATTTTATATGATTTTTTGAAGTTTAAAACATTTTAAATATAAAATCAGAAAATAAAATAAAAGCCAAAAACATGTGGACCATCTGATCACAGTCAAAACGCGTTAGTAATGACATCCAATGGACATGGCGCATTATGCTTGATATGGACCTCCTTGATTTTCACACCAGATTACAAATTAAAAAAAATAAAATAAGAAATAATGGCACGCGTTGGGTCGATGTTGACTAATAAAAGTAATCAAATCTAAGGGCTCTAGAGACGCGTGTATGGTAAGGCAAAGTCAATGAATCCAATTTGAAAAAACTACATGTCATGCTTTCATTGGTTGAAGACAGACATGTAGGTCATCTTCAACCTCCAACAATCCTCCATACGTGATTCTCAAACTGTAAAATCAATACACATGAGTGGTATCCTTGAATTCGTCTCTTCAAGACGATCTCAACCACATGCTCGCAAAAAATTTATTTAAACTGTGTGAAGAGAAATTTGGAAAAAAAACTCAAATAATAGTGAATAGGATTTTGATGGAATTCTCAATCAATACTTGATGAAAATGCAAATGGTGAAGATCACAAGGATCAGGGAGATGAGGAGAGTGCAATGATGCTTTATTTTACAAGGTTTGATGGAGATTCCTACCTGAACGAAGTTCACTTTTAGAGCTCTGAAACTGGACTTGGATAGCACGATTCAGGAAGCTTCAAGGCACAATTCTTGTTCTATTAGCTTCAGTGAGGTTCAAGGAAGAAAAATGAATGGTTAATTTCAAACTGGAATGGCTTTGAGAGTGAAAACAAAGTTGCAGAAAATCTAGTTCGAGAGAGAGTTTGGCAGGGGTTTTCTAGCTATCAGATCTTGAGGAAATGAGTGAGGAATGATCCTCTATTTATAGGAAAGTGAGTGGTGATGAAAATGAGAAGGAATTGTCGTGAATTCGTGCAAAACGAACTGGTTGAAATCATGTCAAACGTGTGACTCAAAGGGCATCAAAACAACCTCATTTCAAGTGTAATTTGCATCAAAACGTATCTGGGCAATTAGTTAAATATGTTTACCATCTAAACTTTGAGTAATTTTCCTTGTAATTCAAGTTTACATGTTGTAAATTCTCTTATTCGAAGCAAAGTTGGATGACATGGAGCCTCCTTCAAACATGTATAACTCATTGCTCAGGGACCTTTATGGCACAACCTTGGGCTCTTTGGAAAGATGTGATTATAATTTTTGCAATGCACTTGGAAAGGTAGCATTTGGCATCTTGAGCTGAAAGTTGCGATCCTTTGAAATCACCAAAAATAAACCGACTTTTTCACACTTAGAAAAATTTCTAAGTTTGGCAAAAAATGACCTATAATGTTTTCAATCCAAACATGGCCTTCCATTCAAAATTTTCTCTTGATTTTCAAAGATGAAATGAAGTACATCTCTCAAAGAGCATTTTGCACAAATAACCAACCAAAACCTCCAAAAATTGAGCAAGTTATGGCCTTGTGAAGTTGAGGGAAATTTGTTAAATGACCTATAATCTTTTGATTTCTCAAGCAACTTCTAAACACTTTCAATCTTCAAACCTTGTATGGAGATAAAGTTCATGTCTTCAAGATTGTTGTGCAAAAATAATGACCTCAAGGTGATAAGTGATGATCAAGATATGATCTCTTGAAGTTGATTGACCAACAATTGAGAAATTCATCAAGGACTTATAATCTTTTGACTTCATATGCAAATTTCCATTCATTTTCTCTTCTTACCAATTGAACTAAGTTGTATTATACATCCTTAGGTTCATTGTGAAAGAATAATGAACTCAAGGACACAAGGGATGGCCAAGTTATGATCCTTTGAATTCATACAAGATAAATGAAGCATCAATAGAGAGAGTGGGCAATCATAGACTTCTAAAACAATCTTCTCATCAATAAAACTCCTTGGATCCAAGCATATTCATATTAGAAGTCCTCTTAAGAATCAAATGACTATGAAATCATCCACAAACTTCACACAAATACAAGATATAATCCTCAGAAGTCCAAAATCCTAATTCAATGTAAATGGCCATATAATGGTGAATTATTTGCATTTGATGATCTCTTTCAAACATGAAGCATATACTCAAGATGAGAAACCATAGCTGATGACAAGAGAAATATTCAATGGGAGACAATACTTTCAAAAATCTTGAGAATTGAGGAGAGAAGGCATGGAAATAAATACATGAACCTATTGACTCCTTGAATAAGAGACTTGTGCATCATTCACCTACAAAATTTAGAGAGTGAAGTGTACACACATTATTGTTAGTCAAACATAAATCATCACATACATTCAATGGTGCTTGGCGATCTCCCAAAGGCAAACCCAAAAATAAGAGAGAGAGAGAGAGAGAGAGAGAGAGAGAGAGACCATTTGATTTTTGTGTAATGCAATGGTATGAAGTATGAGTGAATCTTAGGGGCAAAAATTGGGATACAACACACATCTCGACTAATCACGATCTACTTGCTACTCACATCAAACAGTTTGTAGTCTCCAGTAGGGTGATATCCGAAAAGTAACATTACCTCACTTTTATCATCCAACTTCTTTCAAAGTTCACCCGGAATGTGCCGAAATGCAATCGAACTAAAAACTTTCAAATGCGTCAAATTCGGTTTATGGCCAGACCATACCTCTTCCGTTGTAACTTTGTTAAGCTTCTTGTAGGACACTTATTCAACAAATAGGCTGATGTAGAAACCGCTTCTCCCCATAGTTCCTTCAGCAAGTTTTTCCCTTTCAACATGCTACGAACTATGTTCATAATTGAGTGATTTATCCTTTCGACAATTCTGTTTTGTTGAGGCGTTTAAGGTGGAACAACCTCACGCACTATACCCTCATCATCACAATAATTCCCAAATTCACTTGAGGTATATTCACCTCCACCATCTGTTTTGAGAATTTTCACCTTGTGACCGCTTTGTCGCTTCTCCATGGACTTAAAACGTTTGAACACATCAAATACCTCATCTTTCCTCTTTATGAGTTAAATCCATAGCTTCATACTAAAATCATCAATAAAAGTGACAAAGTACCTATTTCCACCATACAAGTCGACTTGCATTGGGCCGCACACTTCGGAATACAGGTGTTCCTTGGTCCTATGACCAACATCCTTGCTGAAATTGTTCTTGTGTTGCTTCCCTTTCACACACTCTTTACACAACTCAACTGGAAAATTAATCTTGGACAGCTCGGTCACCATACCATGCCTTTGCAACATGTCGAGGTCTCTAAAATGGAGGTGTCCAAGACGGTAGTGCCACAACCACTCATCACGACTTGTCGCTGTATCAAGACACTTGTGCTCCATTATTTTCAACTCTATTTTGGAAGTACGATTTGCAGCCATGGGTGATCTAAGGATTAAAACGCCTTTTCGGTTAAAAATGCGCAAAACCTTGTTTTCCATCCAAATTATGTAATTCTTCTCGAGTAATTGGCCAATGCTAAAGAGATTACACCTAATTCCAGGAATGTACAACACATATTTGATCAAGGAATGACTCTCATCTTTCTTCTTGATCAATACATCACTCACACTGTCGGGCGCTAAAGTGGTGTCATCCACGAATCTCCCTCTAGTCTTTGTGGCTTGATTGATTTTCACAAACCAATATTTTCTACCTGTCATATGAGTTGAACAACCAGAATCCAAGTACCAATCATCACTACTTTGGACTCCTCCTCGAACGATCACCATTGTGTTTCGCTCTGAACGCGTTTGTGCAGAAAAGTATGCACTATTAGAGTTGATGTCCAACCCTCGACACACTACAGAGCTGCTGTCCAGCCCCTCTTTGTAGCCATTATTCTCTTCCGTGATCATAACAAGAAGTGTATCATCATTCTCTACCTCTTGTCTAGCAACTTTGGCCTCATCTCGATGATTTTCCTTCGATTTTGCATTACATTCTTTTGCGAAATGGCCAAACTTTTGACAATTGAAACACTTCACATTACTTTTGTCACCTTTCGTTGTTGCCTTGACCACTACTCTTGGAGTTTCTCTCTCCTTTTTGAGCCATGGAACCTCTTGAATTTTGTGAATCTTTTCCACCAAAATTCTGGAAATTTGCTTTGCCCTTCGAAGACCACTTGCCTTTCGATCTCTTGTTCTTCTCATTGAACATTATTTGCAATGCAATTTCCGTCGTGGCCTTGTCATTTCCTTTTTCATCCAATCTTTTCTCATGTTCCTCCAATTAGTTTTGAAGCTCCTCTTTTCTCATAGTGAGAAGATCCTTTCACTCTTATATGGCTACCACTATGTTGTCGAATCTAGACGTTAAAGAACGCAAAATTTTAGCCACTACATTTTGCGTCGTAACGGTTTCACCGAAAGCCTTCATTTGATTCACCAAACGCGTTATGCGCGTAATGTAGTCGTTGATCAATTCCTTTTCTTCCTTTTTTACCAACTCGAACTTCCTCTTGTGAGTTTGTAACCTCACTACCTTCGCTTTGTTGGCACCTTCATACGCTTTCTTCAAGATCTCCCAAGCTTGCTTTGTCGACGTACAATCGCCAACTTTCTCAAAGTTGTTGTTGTCGACGCAAGAATGTATCAAGAAGAGGTCTTTGTAGTCTTTCTTCTTTTCTTCCTTGAATGTGGCTTGTTGTGCAACCATAGCCTCTGCAGCAAGTGGTGTAACTCTATCGTTCACCACTTTAAGGAGTTCTTGATACCCAAACAAAAATTTCATTTGTTTGCACCATTTGTCATAGTTCTTGGAATCAAGAATTGAGAGGTTGGTAGGGATTCAATCGGTGGTTGTCATGTTTGCAGCAGATTAATAGATCAGAACCAGACTCTGATACCAGATGTTGGAATATACACAAGTGGGATAAGGTGAATCAACAGTGAAAAGTGTGATTGGAGAAGATGAAGTTTAGAGAGAAAATAGAGAATTGAGAGAGAGAGAGAGAGAGGAGAAAATTGTATCTATTATTTCACACAATGGCATTTCAATTACTACTCATTACATAGAGAGGGAGAGTATTTATAGTGTCTATTAAACATAACAACACAAAAAAATCAACCAATAAAACTGCCATTGACAGCAGTGCATGAAAACAAAAACACATACTAGAAACCGGTTTCTCCAAATGGGGAAACTGGTTTCCTCTTCGAAAATCAGAAATTCTGCATCAGTGCAGAATAGCTTTTTTGAATAAGATGTTTTTCAAAACAGCTTTTCTGAGTAAGTTGTTTTTCAAAACAGCTTCTGAAGCTTATTGCACTTGATTTACACACTACATTTAAAATCACATTGAATAGATAAAAATACTAAATTTTAATACTATCCTATTTAAAATTAATCTTTTGAATCGGCTCCCTTCATATTCATATGCTTAAATTATAACACTTTTGAATTTTCTTTTTTAAACTTCTCCGCCGGTGAGTTTGAAGAATAGTGATTTTATTGTGGGACATACAACTCTCAAAACCGCCAATAAAGTAGTCAAACATGAGAAAATTTGTTCTGAAAATCAACATATTTTTATATCATTTATCCGTAACACTTTTAGTTTCCTAACACTAGAAATAATTGATCTTTTACAGAAAGTTCAAAAATTTATAAATAATAATGTTGTATCTCCTAAATTTATACATAAGGGCGCAACTTGTTAACCACTTACCTTTAAAAAAATGTATCAATGTAAAATCAAAGTACCCTTATTTGTTACTTGTTTGTGAAGTAGTAGTTCTTACACTTCTTTACACAAAACCGTACACTCAGATATTTTCCACCTTAATGGTTATCCCATTACTGCGGAAAGAGAAACAAGACCAATTACTACAATTTATCCAAAGTCAACTAATATGAACAAGAGGTTATCATCAGTTCCAAACAAGATGAGGGGCAGATTAATCAACACTTGAATACTGTTGAAACTTGAAAAGCAAGTTAGAGAGGGAAGAGACACGAGTCACGAGGTGTGATAACGACGATGGATAGAATAGAAAAAGGAGAATGAGAGAGACCTCACAGTTAATGACAAAAAACATTGGGGACTACTAATTTGGGATTGCCATTGTCATCTCTAATTGCTTCTACATGTACACCTCTATATATGACTTTGGACCATTAACTTTCTATTCACGTTCAAGGACCACTTCTCCAACACTTTGGTTGACAAGTAACGATTCAGCTCAAAGCTATAATAGTCACTTTCTTGTGAGAACTTGAACCTAAATTGTAGGATAAAGTTAAAAGCATGTACTTTAACTTAGACAAAACTTGAATATGTATTTTCTTAAGTGTAAAACAATTGTACATTAACGGTGTAAAACGCATCGCTGTAAGAAAAATGTAAAATTTTAATGTTAAAAGTTTAAAATTTAATATTATTGCTTTTAAAAAAGTTTCATATCATAAAAACATTTAATAAAAATGTATATTAACTAAATCTTTAAAAATTAAAAAACTAATTTAATAACATATCGATAAATTCTATATCTTCAATCAACTTTATTTTATTCAATTGCTTAAATACAAAAACAAATGTTTTTATTTATATATTAATCTATCCATATAAACAATGCAACAACCATTTACTGTGATATTTGCTATATGGTCATCAACTTTATTTTGTTCAATTGCTTAAACACAAAAACATATGTTTTTATTTATATATTAATATATCCATATAAACAATGCAACAACCATTTACTGTGATATTTGCTATATGGTCATTTTATTAAGTTAATTTTATATTAAATATACATTCTGAATGTCTGACTCATATATGATTAACACTTAACTCTATCGGCATCGGTCTCTACCATAATATTTTATTATAATAAGTATAAAATACTCAATTATTACTTTATTCTAATATTGTTTGAGTTTTAGTCCGTCTCTGCCTATCGTAATATTTCATCTATTTTAAAATAAGTGTCGTTTAAAGTTTTTTATACAATTAAAGAATATAATAATATTATTAAAAAAATTTATTAAATTAATCCTATAAATGTATCGGAAGTAGTATAAAATATAATAATTAATACACACAATTAGTAAAATAACAATTAGTTTTACATTGAAAAATGACAATGACATTTATTTTGAAACAATTTTTTATTGTTGTAAAAACGATACTAATTTTGAAACATAGAGAGTATTTTATTATAATAGGTGTATAAAATAATAAGACTTAATTATTGTTTGAGTTATAGTGGAGGCATCAGCCCCAGACCTTCTACTATAGGCCCGTCTCCGCTCTTGTGTAATAAAATGTATCTTTGAAAACTAAAAATGTCGTTAGAAATATTGTAGATGTAACTTCAAACACATCATACATTATTATTGTTAAAAGTTAGTTTGGAGATGCATCCGCAAATATTTCTGAGGTGGATTCGCAGATGTATTTTTGAAAAACATCTCTGAACTAATTTTTTCAGTGTTTTTCAAGGATATTTATCATTTTTTCATTAATTAAAATTTTCGGATAAGTATCTTCGAAAAATCTTTGGATATTTATCATTTTATCGAATAATCTAATATATGAATGAATTTACTCGTGCAGACGCACAACTCTTGTAGGATAACGTTAAAAGCATGTACTTTAGCTTAGACAAAACTTGAATATGTATTTTCTTAAGTGTAAAACAATTGTACATTAACGGTGTAAAACACATCGGTGTAATAAAACACTGTAAACATATATTTCCTCCGTTCTTTCTTAATTATCATATTTGTCAAAATCTCTATAATCAAGACAATTAAAAAATAATAGATATATTTTTTTTCTTCTTTTAATTTACTCTTATATTTATCTTTATTCAACCTACCATTTTTCTTTCCAAAACACTCTTTTTTTTAATGTGTCAATTAAAAAAGTAAGAGTATAATTGACCTTATACCTATAAATTGACAATTAAATATAAACAATTTTTTTTGGTCAAATATGGCAATTAAAAAGGAATTGAGGGAGTATCTATCTATCTACTTAATTTAAACCTAAGGTTGTCATGATGACTACCTTATACATAATCTTAACCCTAAATTCATGGTGGCATTATATTCACCTACTTAATCTAAATTCAAGATTGTCATAATGATTACTTTAGACACAACCATAATCCTAAATTCAATGTAGCATCATATTAAAAATCTTAATCCAATGTGGAATCATATTAGACATCTTATTCTTCGCACTAAATCACTATATATATATTTGGAATAAAAAATTAATATTATACTAAAAAGTAGAGGAGAACAAAGGCGATCAAAAGATCCAACCCACGGGACAACCAAGCAACCAAGGCAAGAAAGAAACAACTATCCTACCATCAATCTAGCTATGCAAGGCTTTAACACCTTACAACCCCAGCCCCTATAGACAACTTTATCAAGAATATTTCTTACAGTATTAATGTTATCAGAATTACTTCCAAAACAAATTCTATTCCTATACTCCCAAATGCCATAAATTGTTTTCAATAACTAGGAGTTTAAGCTGCCTAGCTCTCCAACCTTTCTTGGCAGTTTCTTTGATAATCCAATCAAGCTCTTCTTTCCACGGCCGAGGGTCATGAAGAATATTTGCCCAATTCAAAACAACCAACCAAATATTCTTTGAAGTAGGACAATCAAAGAAGAGATGATTAATACTTTCCTGTGACTGACAAAATAAGCAAGTACTATTATCCACCATTCAAAATCTAAGGAGTTTATCCTTGGTAGCAAGCTTCCAATGACACGTCATCCAGAAAATAGCCAAAGCTTTTGGCCTCGCAAGATTACACAAAAGAATGAAGCTCCAGGGTGCATCAGTGCTATTGACCAAAGACATGTAAATAGAGTGACAATGAAAACGCATCTTCATGTTCATATCAGCCTAGATAGTAGGGTTATAGGATACATAAGCACGTTGCTGCAGAACTTTCCTCATTATCCATGTGTTATTTGTTCTCACGCTAACCCCCATTAAATCATCCTTTTTCATATAATAACCATGAACCCGTTTCACACATAGGCTCTCATGTTTGTTGCAAATATTCCAGAGAAGTTTCAACATTGTACATTTATTCCAAATGGTGAGGTCAATAATGCGCAACCCGTCTCTCTTCACTAGCTTTGTAGCATTTAACCAAGAAATATGACTCTTTCTGTTGTTGGAGTCCTGTCCCGTCCATAAGTAGGCACAACAAATGGAATCAATACGTTTTATGACTGCCTTAGAAATGGGGAAGCACGACAGCCAGTAATTCGCCACAGCAAAAGAAATACTCCTAATAAGTTGGAGGCGCCCAACATAACTTAAGAATTTAGAGGACCAATGGCGGATGTTGCTCACAATTTTATCAATTAATCCCAAGTAGTGACAAACGCCCAGTTTCTTACTGGTTAGCGGCACCCCGGGATAGTGAACGGGGAAGGAACCTCCACGAAATTTAGACACGCTAAGGATGGAGGATTTGGTGGCAGGATCCACTGAGCCAAAATAGATGTTGATTTTACTAGAATTGAGCTTCATTCCAGTGGAGAAAGCAAAGTTATTGAAAGAAGTTAGAATGAGCTCAATGGAATGCAAATCTCCTCTTGAAAATAGGAGACTATCATCAGCAAACATAAGGTTGACAAGGTGGAGCTTTTCACATTTGGAATGATGATTAAAATTAGGATTGAGTTGCATTTTGTATAAGCATCGATGCATATATTCCATGACAAAGGCAAAAAGATATGGGGAGATAGGATCTCCTTGCCGAATTCCTCTGTTGGCAAGAAGAAGATGAGAGAGCGGACCATTGATGTTAAATCTGTAAGAAATGGAGTATCAGTCCAGCATAATCCAAGAAATGAATTTGGATGGAATACCAACTCACCCATAAAGGCTTCTAAAGCATTCCAACTTATCATGTCGTAAGACTTTTGCAAATCAATTTGCAACAAACATCTCGGAGGACCTCCAACTCGATTATACCCTTTGATAAGCTCATACGCCAAGAGAATGTGATGATAAATTTGCTGACCCATGATAAAAGCTGCCTGAGTAGGACTAGTAATGCTACCAATAATGTTACCCAACCTATTGGTGAGAACTCTAGAGATGATCTTATAAACCGTTATGCAAACTGAAATACAACGATAATCTTTGATGAAGCGAGCAGAGTTACTTTTAGGGATGAGGGAGACAATTGTGCAGTTAAAAACTTTATAAAGCTTACCATGATCAAAGAATTCATGAATTGCTACAATCAAATCATGCTTAATTATGTCCCAGCTGTGTTTAAAGAACTTGGCATTATAACCATCTAATCCTGGAGAGGAAAAGATCAATACCTGTTAAAGCAGTCAAAATTTCCTTCTCGAAAATAGGAGTAATTAAGTTATTTGTTTGAGAAAAATCTAGTTGGGGCCCCATACGCATCGCCTCAATATCAATATAGTTCAGCATTGGGTCCTTTTTACCCATAAGACTACTGTAGAAAGTTAAGACCCCAATTTCAATGTCAGCGTATGTGGACAAGATAGAGCCATCCTCTTTCTCTAACATGGTCAAGGCTTTGGCATTTTGTTTACCTTTGACATGCGCATGGAAGTAGAAATTATTTTCATCCCCTTTTTTCAGCCAAGTGATCATTGATCTGTGTCTTAATATTGCTTGTTCAATCTCATTCCAGTATATAAGCTCATCAGAATGTCTTTTAACTTCCTGAATAAGCTGAGAGTTCATCTTATCAAGAGCTAAGAAAGTTTGAGCTAGGGAGAGATTGTTCCTCGCCATTATGATATTCTGCTTAGCCATCACCAGAGGCTTATTCAACTTGTACATAACATCTTTCAGTCTTTTCAATTTTTTTCCAGAGGATGAAACTAGCACTACCAGTTAAAGGCAGATTCCAGCTAAATTTAACAGTTTCTGCATACCCAGAGGATTCAGTCAGACAATTGAGAAAGCGAAACCTGCAATGTCTACTATAATGGCCAGTGTTGGTAGATAGTAAGAGCAGGGAGTGATCAGAGACGCTTGGGGGGATTTTAAGGCTAGCATTCAAGTTTTGTTGAAACCAAGCAGTGTTTCCCAATAGCTTTTCAATTCTGGAATAAATTGTTCCAATCACATGTTTTTACACCAAGTGTAGAAGTCTCCACTACCTTGCATCTCAATAAGGTCATGGTTATCCATCATGTCTTTCAAATCTCTAAACTCAGATTTTGTGACAATACTTCCTCCAATTCTATCATGGGAATTAAGAACATTATTGAAGTCTTCGAATAGGATCCACGAACCTTGATTTTACAGCTTATCGAGGTCATTCCACAACACCCTCATGTGCTCAAGTTTATTCAAACCATAAATCGCAGTTAGCCAATAACAAAAATTACCTTGTAAATCATAGATTTCATAGTGAATCATTTGACTTGTCATGCGATCGGTGGTTTTTACACAGATATTTAGCATTGAATTTTGTTATCGTTTCTTTTATTTGTCTAGTGTTATATGTCATTTTACCGCATTTTACGCTTTGGTTATGTTTTAAGTGTTTTCAGGGTTAGAAGAATGAAACAGAACAAATCGGAGCAAAAGAAGTGCAAAAATCAGAATATTGGAGGCTACAGATGCATCAACACGGGCCCCGTGTGAATCAACACGGCCCGTGTCGAAAAGCCACTAGAAAATGCAAAAAACCCAAAGTCAGTGAATCAACACGGGCACCCGTGTTAATCAACACGGCCCGTGTTGATTACCTGGAGCGAACCTTTGACTTAGAAGACCAACACGGGCACCCGTGTTAATCAACACGGCCCGTGTTGATGGACGCGTGTGGAAACTTCACTTTTTGAGTTTTGGACCTTTTCTTGGTCATTAAGGGTATTTTGGACTTTGGCTAATACTGGGATGTGGCTGAGACTATTAGAAGGAATTTTGGGAAAAAGAGAAGGCACTTTTGAAAGCACGAAAGAAATATCACGGAGAAAAGATAGCTACGAAGAGGAATTCGGAGACGGTGAGATTCAAGGGCAGCCACCATTGAAGATCAAAGTCATCGTTATTCTTTGTAATGTTTAACTCTTATTTGATATTTTCTTCTAATACTATGAGAGGCTAAACCCCCCAATGCTAGGGGGTGGTCTTGATTTGATTATTGTATGAATTCGAATACTTGATTTCCTTAATGCAGTGTTTTTATATTTCAATTTAATTGTGTAGTGTTCTTATGATCATGTATCGGACAAATACATGTAGACCTATGACTAACAATTGGCAGGACTGTGATTGTTAGGGTTTCTACACAATTATGTTATTAGGAGTCTCACCTAGGACTAGGAACTCTTTTTAATCACTTGAATTCTTGATATTTTTATGGTTAAAACCAAGAGTTATTTGAATGGACATTTGAATAAGGATTGGGGTTTTAATAGTTGTATTCATTAAGGACTTAAGGAAGAACAATATAGAGATAGGTAATTGATAGTTTTCATATGCAATGAGGAAATCTGAATTCGGATCATAGTTTTGTTAAATCAACCACTCACCCTAGCATCATTCTCATTATATTTCATCAGTCATTACTTGTTACAAGTGTAATTGAAAGTTTTAAAATCAACCCAACCATTGTTTTTGTTCAATTGAATTAAGAGCACGAATAGGTATTTACTACGCAGTCCTCGAGATCGATACTTGGGGAAACTCATTATAACTACATCGGCGAAAATAGTACACTTGCTATTTTTCCGATCATCATGGAATTAACCTTAACCTCTAGGATATTAGGGTTCCATTGGAGCCAAATCCGCCCATTATCATGGTTCAAATAGTTGTCAATATAGTTTCCACCAAGCTGTAGTTTATTCCTAATAGAATCAGCATGAGATCTCTTCACTCTAGTCTCAATGAGAATGTTCAAATTGACATTAAGCTCTAGAAGACGGGAGCTAACTTCACGGAGCTTGCCAGCTTTATTGAGCCACCTAATATTCCAAGAAACTAGCATTGACTAGTGTTATGCAGCACCAACAGATCATCCAATATCTGCAGGGCATCAAAACCATTGTCACAAGTTAGAGATCCTGAAGGTTTATCAACAATCCTTTTGCCTCTATCTTTGCCACTTTTACTCACTTCAGTCCAAAAGTAATCTTTGCTTGAAACAATACATTGCTCCACATTCGTGCTAACATTCTTCTGGAATTCAATACTTTGTTTTGGCTCAAGTTGTTTGTCAGTTGTCGGGGTCGGTTTCACTTTCTCATCAGGGGGTTTTGGTTTCCATTGAGTTACTTTGGCTCGATTTTGTGCACAGTTATGGCCTAATTTTCTGACATTTATCACAAAACTTCAGACGTCATTCGTATTCAATTGGTTGTTGTAGCTTTTTTTCATCCTTGTCCCTGATGGTAATCTCTTTGGGCAGCTCTTTAGTAATATCCATTTCCACAAGTATACGAGCATACGAGACTCGAAGTCTGTTCTTCGTGCACTCATCAGTCAATATTGGGTTTCCAAGGGCACTTTCAATCTTGTTCAAGCTAGTATCTCCCCATAGGTACAGAGGAAGGAAAGGAAACTTCACCTATACTGGAAGAGTACGCAGAAGATCATTCTTCATGTTAAACTTTGGCCTCCATTCTCGTATCAGAACAGAGGAAGGAAAGGAAACTCCACCCATACTGGAAGAGAACGCCCCCTCATCAGTATATCATCTTTGTCTCTGAAAGATTTGAATTGATGTATGGAGTAGCTTTCTTCATGGAAATACATGTTAGGGAGTTGCACAAAATTCCAATTCTTCTCCATAAACGTTTTCATTGCATTCATACTTAAATCCCCCCAACGCATACAGAATTAAGGAGGATTGTCAGAACTTGATTTCTCCTATCACATCTTCTTCTTCTATCAGAACTTCAATCTCACCATTGAGGCTATGAATTTCATGCTTCTACCTTTTGCAGGGTTGCGGTTGTCATTAAGAACATCTACCTAGAGCTTACGATCTTCATTCTTGTTATGGGTTTCATCTTGTTTCTTCTCCAAACTAACTTATGTTTCTTTCCCGTCTCCCCCTTGGTGCTAGCTTCATCCAGATGGGAGGAGACCCAAGTTGATCAGAGTGAGCATCGTTTTCTGAGAGATCATTGGTTGAAGGTAATAGATTTCCAAGGTCCAGCGACGACGACACCGATTTCTTCGGACGCCC